>QXTE01000087.1:337256-940499 GCA_003942145.1 Platysternon megacephalum
GACCCCCCCCCCCTAAAATAACCTTGCGACCCCCCTACAACTCCCTTTTGAGAAACGCTGGTCTCCCCCATGAAATCTGTATAGCATAGGGTAAAAGCACACAAAAGACCAGATTTCACGGGGTGAGACCAGATTTCGTGGTCCGTGACATGTTTTTCATGGCCGTGAATTTGGTAGGGCCCTATCTATGACCATTTCTGTTCTGTATTTGGGGGGGTGGGAAGCAGGGTGATGTAGTCATATTGTATGATGAAGATGAAAGACTCTCCATTCTAATAGTAACTCAGAAGGATGTTAAACAGCAGCTACTGTACCATAGGTGCCGGCTTCCTCTGGGGCCGGGGGGTTCTCAACCCCCCGCTCTGCCCCAGGCCCCGCCCCCACCTGCCCCCTTCCCCCAAGCTCCCACCCCTGCCCTGTCTCTTCCCACTTCACCTCTTTCCCACCCAGTTCTTCCCCTCCCCCCAGCATGCCCCATCTGCACTCCTCCCTCTCCCTCCCAGAGCCTCCTGCACGCTGCGAAACAGCTGATTGCAGCAGGCAGTAGGCGCTGGGAGGGAGGGGGAGGCACTGGGACAGGAGGGGGGAGCTGGCTGCCAGTGGGTGCTGAGCACCCACTAATTTTTGTCCATGGGTGCTCCAGCCCTGGAACACCCACAGAGTCGGTGCCTATGAGTTAGACATCTTTAAATCAGCAGGTCCAGGAATTTAAAAGAGCTGGTTGAGGACGTCCGGGCTGTTAATGTTGAATTTCAATAAGTCTTAGAACACTGGAAAAGTTCCAGAGGACTGGAAGTAACCTAATGTTGTGCCAATACTTTAAAAAGTAAACAGGATGACCTGGATATTATAGGCCTGTCAATCTGACATTGATCCCAGGTAAATTAATGGAGCAGCTGAGACGGAACTCAATTAGTAAAGAATTAAATGTGAGTAATATCATTAATACCAATCAACTTGGGTTTATGGCAAATAGATCTTGTCAGATTCGATATTTTTTATGAGATTACTAGTTTGATTGATGAAGGTATAGTGCAGATGCAATATACTTGGCTTTCTGTAAGGCATTTGAGTTGGTACTGCCGGATATTTTGACTAAGAAACTAGACTGATTCAAAATCAACATGGCACATTAAATGGATTCAAAACTGACTAATGGATAGGTCTCAGAATGTAACTGTAAATGGGAAATCATCATTGTATTGCTAGTGGGGTCTATAGGGATTAGTTCTTGGCCCTACACTATTTAACATTTTTATCAGTGAACAATTTAGCAAGGGCTATGGCGGATTTGCCATCACTGGAAATGTTAAAATCAAGATTGGCTGTTTTTCTAAAAGATCTGCACTAGTTCAACAAGGAATTTAATTCAGGGAAGCCCTATGGCCTGAGTTAGACAGGCAGTCAAAGTAAATGACCACAAAAGTCCCTTCTCATAAGCTATGCAGGGAATCATTCCCGAGGTCTTGTTCCCGCCGTATACTTTCACGGTGCCTAGGGTCTTGGATGGGTACATACTTGGTGCTGCTTGCCCTTCCCACTGCTCACACTGCTGTCTGCATTATATGTTAAACTAGCATTAGTATGTCTCCTTGAACTGGGAATCACACCCAGGGCCGGCTCTAGGTTTTTTGCCGCCCCAAGCAAAAAAATGTTTGGCTGCCCCCAACCCCAGCCCTGGGCTCTCCCCCACACATACCAGTGCCCTCCCCCACCCCACCCCCTGCCGCCCCAGCCCCGGGCTCTCTCTTCCCCCCCCACCCGCACCCCCTGTCGCCTCAGCCCTGGGCTCCCCCCCCCCAAACGTGACCTCCTCGTTCACCACAGCAATCCCCATTTACACTTGCAGTGGGGATCAAACTGGTTCTCCTATTTTTATTTCACTTTAGTATAAATCTCGCCCCCCCCCCCGNGTGCAAGGGCTGAGAGGGGCAGGCGCTGACAGTTGCTTCCCCAGCCCTGTGCAGGCAGAGCCTAGAGGACGGACACTGACCCCCAGGTGCCCGAGCCGCGGGGGTCCCCTGACGGGGCAGTATCCTCTGCTGCCCTGCTCAGAGCCGGGCTCTGCCTCTCCCTGCCCCTGGCACTGTGGGGGCCCGGGGCAAGCAGCGCGGGGCTGAGGCGGGGGAGGTGCGCGGTGGGCGGGGTCCGGGGGCAGGAGGGGGCAGCTCCCTAGCAGCTCGGGCTGCCCAGCCACTCGCCCCATCAGCGTGCGAGCCAGGATCTGCGCCCCCTGCACAGCCCACTCGGGCGGGGAAACGCCGCGCCGCCCTGGGGAGACTCAGAGCAGCAGTGGTGGCGGCAGCAGGACCCCTCCTCCCTCCCTGCATCCCGGGCCCCGCTTCCCTCCCTCCCCGGCTCCTCACACACTCCAGGAGCCCCTCTCACCCCTGCAGCCTGGGCTCGGCTTCAGGGGACGATGCTCTGGCTCTCCAGTGGCAGGGCTCTGGCCAGGGCTGGCTCCTGGCTTTTTGTCGCCCCAAGCAGAAAAAAAAAAGGGGGGGGGGGCGGAGTGCCGCCCCAAGCACATGCTTGAAGCACTGGTGCCTAGAGCTGGCCCTGATCACACCCCAGCCTGAAGTGCAGATGTACCCTGTAGCAAGTGGAGCTCTGCTCTTGAGTCTGACTCATTCTGGTCCCTTGCAATCTGTCTCATGGGGCTGCTGGACTCCAGTGTGCCCTAACACTCAGTCTGATATAACCTTTTATAGCCTGCCATTGTCGCCAGTCACCTCACGCCGTGCCCCTTACACACAGTCTCCCTGGGCACTGCACTGCAGAGCGCCCCATCCGTGGCCTATAAATGTCTTTACAGCCAACCTCAGAGGAATGCTGGCCCCTAGTTTTCCTTCATGCCCCACCTTGACCCCAAAGGGCTGCTAGGCTTCAGAGGGCCCCATCCTTGACACTCACAACTCTCCGTAGCCCACTTCATGGGCCTCTAGGTTGAAGGCTAATTGGTAGTTACAGGAAGTTGTATTTAAAACCATGTGGGATTCTTGGGTGAGTTATCCTACATTTCTACCCTCTAATTTTCTTCTAGCTCCTCTTGTGCTCTCTTCATTATTTAAAGTATGATGCAAAACTCACTGAATTCACTGGGACTCCAGGGGTCAATGTAGAAAAGAGTAATCCCTGCCCCCAAAAATCTACAGTCTAGGTTATGGGAAGATACAGCAGGTGGATGAAACAAACGGGGGACAGGAAGGGAGGGAACTACTTCCCTTTTCCATCTGTCTTCTTCCCGAGCGTCTGAGTGAGTGGGTGGGTGGGGGAGGTGGGGGTGGGGGGGGGGGGCAAGGAGATAGGAAGCAAGGGACAGCCTCTTTTAGCAGCGTATTACTCCTGATTTCAAGAAAACAATGTGCCCTGATTCCTGGAAACTGTTTAATCAGAAAGAATACAATATAACAATGAAAAGAGAAATACTTCCTTCCCCGCCCAGTTTTTAAGAACTGCATCAGTAGGCGCTCCGAGGGTGTCAAACAAACAGCAAAAATAGGAAGTTCAGAGTCTGAGTGTCACACTCCAAGTTCAGAGTGTTCAGGACTGTGTCTACTCCCTGAAAGGAGGCATATAGGGGTGTGGAAGCCTTCAGAGGGCAACAGGTGCAGGGGATACCCGAGATTCATTATTTCCCAGGGGGATCCATTCCAGTTTTGGACAGCCATGGTCATTGCTGATTCCTGTATGTGTAATGACGCTCCAGCTGCCAGGGAGTGAGAACGGAGAGGGTCAGCGATCCACCTGCTGTGAGGCGGCTGTCCCACCGGCTGCTCTTGACTGAGGTGAGGAAACTCTGCCTTTACTGGGGGAAGGGTACGTGGCAAAGAGAGCCTGTCCCCAGACAGACAAGGGCTCATGAGCTCTGGAGCCATTAGTCATAGATCTCGTCTCTGTGATGAACGTTCACTTGTCTAGCACGCCATATTCTATCAAAGGAAATGGCATTTAGGAAGCTGGGGGTTGTTCTGGGTGGATCCCCTTCTCCATGCTCCCCCAACGTGGGGAAAAGCCACAGATCAGACATCCCCAGAGCACAGAGGCTTGGCTCTGTGGCTGTGCCCAAGGCGGGGTGGGGCTGTTATATTCTTTAGAGAGCAGTAATATGGGGGCAGATTCTCCAGTGGTGCAACTTCTTTAACTTCAGTTGAGTTACACCAATGGAGAATTTGACCATGGTTTTTGCACCACTGAATTCAATGCTAGATCCCACAAAAAGAGACAATAAATCTCCTTTGGGATTATGCCTGTGGATTGGGTCCCAAAGCAATTCCAGGGGAGCTGGCTGCAAACTGCCAGTTGGAATCACTTCAAAGCAATTCTCTCGAGGGGTGTCACTGGAGGAGAAGCAGATGGGGGAGAATCCCAGAACTGAAGGAACATGAAGACTGAATCCCCATCTCATCCCAAGAGAGGGGAGATGTATATGAGTGGGGGAGATGGGGCGGGGTAGGGTAGGATGGTGAGTCTCCAGGGCAGGCTTGCGAACAAATGAGGGAGCTGTGTATGTGTGCGGGGGAAGCTCAGTGGTGAATGAACATGGAGACTGAATTCCCCTCTCTCCTGCAATGAACCGGTCCTGGAAGTAAATTTTATTCTCCAGCCTATGTCCTACAGGAGGTCTGACTAGGTGACCTAATGGTCCCTTGTGGCCTTGATGGATCAGTGAAAGGTCCCCTCAGTGCAGGGAGGGGAGGTTTTCTGTCTCACAGAAGGTCCCAACCACCTGACCATCAGAGCTTGGCTTCCACATTCAACAGGTGACAAAGAAGGAGTTAACAAGTGTGAGTGCAAGAACCCCAGGCCAGTGACCAGCCCAGAGCACAGGGAGCAGGACTGAGCTGGTGGGCGCAGGCTGGTGTGAACATGAAGTTGTTCTGCAGTGCTCTGCTGGCTCTGTGCTGGGCTTTCAGGGTCGGAGAATCTCGAGGTGAGTTTCCGTTTCTTTTCTGCTTCTTTTTCTTCCCTGCCCTTTTTATCATCTTCCCTCCCCTCCTTTCAGTCCCTTTACTCTTCTCCATTCCCTTTCCTTCTTTCCCCGTTTCCTCTGCTCAACTGCTCCCTCTGCCATTCCAAATGCGTATGTTGGTGACTAGACTGACAGGCAAGAGGGCGATTGTTTATGTGAATGGATGGTATGGTAAGTGGATGGAAATGTGGATGGACTTATAGATGGATGGGTGCATGGCTGAATGGAGAAGTGGATGGATGGATGGATGGAAGAGCAGGAGAGTGAGTAGATGGATGGATGGACAGGTGGGCTATTGGGCAAATGTGTGAACAAGCTGGCTGGTGAGTAGGTGGATGAACTGGAGGTGCAGTGCAGGGATAGACAGACCCCTGAAGGAGAGTGGAGGGATAGAATGTAGATTCAGGTGGGAGTGTAAGGGAATGAATATCCATTTGGGGGTGTGGACAAATGGGAGGATGACTCTGTGAGATGTGTGTGAGAGAGACAGAGAGGAGGGGGGAAATGTGAGGGGCAGGGAGACAGAGCAAGTCACCAGTGTCAATGTCAAAGGCCCACGTCTAGGGGTGTCCATCCCTCTGAACCGCCTTAGTTCCTTCTTTACCGCTGCAGAGAACAAACAGGACCCTCTGTCATGTCCATTGACTGCTCCTGTTTCTAGGATTAATCTCCCATCTGTGCACAGTTAGAGCTAGTTCAGAGGTGGGCAAACTTTTTGGCCCAAGGGCCACACGTGCATATGGAAATGGTATGGTGGGCCATGAATGCTCACAAAATTGGGGATTGGGGTGCGGGAGGACTCTGGCTGGGGGTGAGGGCTCTGGCGTGGGGTCAGAAATGAAGAGTTCAGGGTGTGGAGGGAGCTCCGGGCTGGGGGAGAGGGTTGGGGTGCGGGCTCCGGATGGGGTGCGGGCTCTGGGGTGGGGCTGGGGGTGAGGGGTTGTGGGTGCAGGAGGGTTATCTGGGCTGGGACCGAGGGGTTCGGAGGGTGGGAGGAGGATCAGGGCTGGGGCAGGGGGTTGGGGCGCAGGAGGGAGTCAGGGGTGCAGGCTCCAGGTGGCACTTACCTCAAGCAGCTCCTGGAAGTAGCAGCATGTCCCCCCTCCAGCTCCTACATGGAGGTGCAGACAGATGGCTCGAAGCACTGCCCCGTCTGCAGGCGCCGCCCCCACAGCTCCCATTGGCCGCAGTTCCCAATGGGAGCTGCGGGGGTGGTTCTTGGGGCAGGTGCAGCGTACGTAGCCCCCTGGCTGCCCCTATGGGAAGGAGCCGGAGGGGGGACATGCTGCTACTTCCAGGAGCCACACAGAGCCACGGCACGCACGGAGCAAGGCAAGTCCCGGACCCCGCTGCCCATCGGGAGCTCAAGGGCCGGATTAAAATATCTGAAGGGCTGGATGCGGCCTCCGGGCCGCAGTTTGCCCACCCCTGAGCTAGTTGTTTGTCGCTTCGTTCTAAGTCAGGGTACCTTAGAGAGGGAAGAATTTCTCCAAATTCCTCAATGTTCCCTCTGAGCCCCTGTTCCCCCAGCTCTGCACCAAGCCCAGACCCCGAACAGACCCTAAAATGGGTTTCAGGGCAGGTGCCTCATGCACATCTGTCTTTCCAGAGGTGGATGTGCATGTCTGATGTCTGCTGTGCTGGGGCAATCACACTCCCCAGCCCAATGTGCTATTGGCAGGGCTTTCACCTCTCACACGCTCAGGGAAAGACACCCCAAGTCTCCAAGCCTATCTGACCTCCGAGGCTCTTAAGCTATGTGATCCATTCTCAGGTCCAAATCCCATGCTCACACCAGGACAGCCCTCTTCATTGCCGAGTCCTTCACTTGGGCCTTAGAGGCATTTTGTGTCATGGCTTGACATCATGTGACATGCCATACAGTGCATTACTGCTAGCGACACCTCCTGAAATAATGCAAGAATAATAAAGCAGTTCAGGAGAAGGAATGGAGGCGGTTGGTGGGTGCACTCCTGTATGCAGAGGAGCTCGTCTGACCAATGACACTGTGAGGACGCTCATGCACCCCCCATGGACGTGGCTTTCAATGAGGGTTCTGTGTTCACCACCAGGGCGACTCCCACAATGCAAATCAGAACTGCCAACCCCCAGTGTTCAGAAATCAAGGGTCAGGCCTAAAAAATCCTGAGAGTGACTTAAATATCATGAGATTTGAATGAGAATACAGCTGGCGGGGGGGTTGATTTGTCGTTTGGTGTTGGCGTATTTAGGGCTCATCCTTCAAGCTTCTCTTCCCAGCTGTGTAGGTCAGACACTTACTTTTTGTACATGAAAAGCGAGATTCTCGGGTAATAACCTCAATGCAGATGTTGGGGCTTTAAGAAAAACACTCAGTAGCCCGAGACTCATGATAGATTCACACAAGTTGGCCAGACTGTGAATGCACAGGGACGATTCTCTCATTACCACAGCTCCTGGTAAGTAAACCTCTCTTTTCCAGCCTCTGGATTGTGAGCATCGGGGAGTGGGAGGTTTTTGTCCATGACATCCCTGACACGTGAACTAACTGACATGCGAGGGACTCCCGGGAGAGTTTACCCATTCGCGCCTCGTTCCCCTATCTTTGCCCTTCCCACCATGGCACCGGTGTGCACATCCCATTATTCCTCACTGCCCATCTCTATGACCCACCGACAGCGTTGTGCTTTCCTTCCCCCTGCAGAGAGCCTCCCGATGCAGAGCCTGCACTGCTACAATGACTACACCTCCCAAATGACCTGCACGTGGCAGGAATGCACAGTAGCACGTCGCTTCATCCAGGTGACTCTTCATCATGAGGACGATTTAGACAAGTAAGTGCCTGACCCCTGCTCTGCTGCAGAAGGACACAGGAGGCCTGTGGCTGCTGAACCTAAGAGGTGGGAATGGGAGGAGGAAAAGGGGTCTGAGCTGACAGCTATGTTTTGAGGAGCACGTGGACACCTGTGCTGGCCCTGCTGGGGGGTGGAAGTTGGAGACTCTTTTAGGTCTGCATTGGGAGGATGGGGAGATACAGGAAGGTGCGCTGATCAGTTTATTTTCATTATTTTTTCTATCACTTTCCCTTGATTTTTCTGGGGGATCCCAGATGTGAGTGATGGCAGGGCCTGTTAGCTTACTGTACCTGGAGTGGAGAAATAGGCATTAGAGTAGAGCTGGGTTGAGGTTCATTCATCAGCAGAAGAGAGAGGGATGGTTCCCCACTCCCAAACTTTCCCCTGGATCTTCTTTGTTGCAGGGTCAGAAGGAACATAGCTCTGGTGAAGTCACATCTGCAAAATAAGGGAAAAGAAAGAAGTGGTTATGCCAAGTTGTGCAATCAGGTTTCCGCCCAGAGTTACTGGGCTGTGTACCTCAGGATCTGCCCACCACATCTGTTTCCTTTAGAGAGGGGAGCTGAGCCATCAGGCCCGGAGGGATGTGGTGGGCAGAGATGAAGAGGGACAGAAGGGGAGATGTGGAAAGCAAGAGATGGGGAGAGAAAAGGTCAGGGTTTAGGAGTGGGGGAAAGTGGTGGGGAATAGGAAGGTATCATCTCTATCGTCTTTTCGGGAAGAGATGCTGAAATCATTAGTAGCTTGATCCCATGCCTATTGAAGTCAGTGGAAGGACTCCCGCTGACTTCACTGTGCTTTGGATTAGGACCTAAGTGAGCTCATCACCTCTGGAAAAAGAACCCGTACAAGGACTTGACCCTTGAGAGAATGCTCTGGAGTCCAATCAGAAGATGAGCTGTGAGGATGGATCCGGGGATGAGCGTGAACTAGTCAGACAACATGGACACTAGTGCCAGCAATATGCCCATGAAACACAGCTCTCTACTTATCCTTCACCGCACACAAGCACGCCACTACCACCAAGACGGCCCAGTGCTTGGATGAGACCAGCTCATGGGTGAAGAACAGCTGGCTGAAGCTGAACCAAAGCAAGATAGAGGTGATGCTGGTGGGCAGAGGAAAGCATTTTGAAGAGTTTGCAGCCACAGTGCAGTCTCTTTTGGCTGAAGTCACATACCCACAATCAGTCAGTTCAGTCCATCATTGAGGAGTACTCTTGGATTCCTCGCTGACCCTAAGCTCTCACATAGCAGCGCCAGCAAGTAACGCTTTTTATCATCTCTGGTTGGCTGGGAGACTTGGTCCCATCCTGGTGGTCCTGGCTTCAGTTATTCACACCTTTGTCACTTCTTGGCTGGACCACAGCAAGGCAAAGTACCTGGGCTTGAAACTTCAGTGTGTAAGAAACTCCAGCTAGTACAGAACACTGCAGCGTGTCTCCTCAGCAACACAGGCTATCGGGAACTCACCACCACTGTCCTCCACTGGCTTCCCACAGAATTTCAAATCAAGTTAAAGGTCTTGTCCTTATCTTCAAGGCTCTCCAGGGTTGGGGCCCAAGCCATCTAATGGGCCATCTAATGTTCTGGAACAAAAATTGTGGTTGACAACTCCACTCCTCTGGCACAATGGAACTCTTGTCACTAACAGTAACTGGAACAGTAACAGTAACTGTGCTGGAAACAGAGCTTTCTCAAGGGCCAGTCTGAGACTGTGGAATCAACTTCCATGTGAACTTAACAACAGTCACAACCTCACCACCTTCCACTCCAAGTGCAAGGCGATCTCTTTGACATGCCTTTGTTAATATAAATACACAGCAACATGTGTATATATATATTTTTTTAAATCCCTACCAGCACAAGACACTGCACTTCACATGCTTTTCCCCCTGGGGAGAGGATGAGAGACCCACCTACAGATGACAGATGTGAAGTCACATTGCTTAATGATCTACTCGAAGGCGCTCAGATGCTACGGTGATGAGCGCAGCATAAGAATCTATGTAGACTAGAACAGAATGTGGGGAAGGTTTCAGGAGCCTAATTTTGGATTTTCTATCTGTACCTAAATCAGCTTCTCCTAGGTCTCTCTTTTTACACACAGTAACAGCACACAGATGCCATGTGAGCCTCAGGGAGCCGAGAGGTTGCCTGTCTGCCAGGACTCCTGTGTCTGCTGGAGCTGCCACAGGAACAGCACCCTTTTTGCAGTTGGGGTGAACGACAGATACACTTTCAAACCTGATCGGTTGCTGCAGGCCGAGCTGAACGTCAGCCTCTTCCAGAATGGTAAGGGCAAGACACCACCTCTCTCATCTCTCCAGGAATATTTGAGATCCTTTTAAATTAATCCTTCTTCCTCTGCCCTGATCCCCTAACCCTAGTCAAGAATCCTGATCGCTAACCTTTAACCTTACTTCTGAATGTCAGCCTATTATCTTGCCAGGAATAGTTTCATTTCCATTGTGAGGCCTATGTTCCTGTTTCTCACTTAGAGGATGACGGGTGGATGGATTCCTTCCTTACCGGCCTACAATGGAAAAGCCGGACGTATTCTTCCCAGTTGACCCACCCTCTTGCTCTGGCTGAGTGTCTCTGCCATTAGGGAAAAACTGATCTCAAACAAACCTTTTTACTCAGAAAAATATTCAGTAATATGTCTTCACCTTTAAATGAATACCGCACTCATGTCCCTATTACCCTTCTGTTCTGTTCACCACCATTTTCACTATGGCCATGGCAATTCTACTTGTTACACTGCCAAGTGCCAACAGGAAAAGAATTAGACAGGCCCTCTGCCCACTCCCCATCCCCATCTACTAATAACCGCAACCCGTGTTGTCCCTTCTCATTTCCAGTCCAGCCCCTCCCACCTCAGAAGCTCTGGATCAACGTCACAGAAGCAGGTGACTTCTTGCTGGCCTGGGAAGCAGCTGAAGGGAGTAAGGGAAGCCACTGGGTGCATGATGAATTGGAGTTTGAAGTGACCTACAAGCGGGAGTGGGAATCCTGGGAGGTAGGCATGAGATGTGCTTAGGCATTGGCATGTGCTGTTCTTGGTTGCACCTTTTAGAGGGTAGAAAACAACCCTTTGCAATCCTCTGAAACCTGCTTGGCTGCTGCTGAACCCAACCGATCCCCTGAAACCTGAATGGCCCACAGGGTGGGTCCGTGCACACTGCAGCTAGCTGTGTGTGCATCTTACAAATCCTGTGCCGTGCGGCCTTGGCTAGTCATGGCCAGAGATCTAGCAAGTAAAAAGCAGCCTCTGCACTATGAGAGCAATGAGCCCTGCACAAGCAGTATCTGGCTTCACTTTACCCCGGGATCACAGCGCTGGCTGTGCTTGGCTAAGCAGAATTGCCCAAGGAAAGGATCCTCCCATGCCACTGTAACAAGTCTCTCTCTCTCTCTTCACCACCCCTGACTCCTCACTATCTCTTCCCCACTGACAGAACTCTTCCTCGGTGTCAGTCACAAACTCCTCCCATTGCCTGCTGAGGCGTGATGCCCTTGTGCCGGGCAGCACCTATGAAGCTCGTGTGCGATCCAAGCCGAGTCAGGGCGCTGGTTGGTCTGGGCAGTCCAGCGAATGGAGCACTGCCGTGTCCTGGAAGTCCCAGGAAGGTAATTCAGGAGGCCGAGGGGCCGTGGGGGGAAGGAGGGATGTGATGAGATGCTGGCAGCAGAAGGATATTGTGCTTTGCTTCCAAAGGATTTGGGGGCTGAGCTGATGACGTTGGTCAATACCAGGTCCAAAATGGATGACCCCCTAGTTTTTTCTTCAACTTTCTGAATCAGAAAGTTGTCCCCTACACATGCTAAGAATTTGCAGGACATATTATGTTTCGCTGTAATAGTCTTCCAGCAGATATCAGGGAAGTTAAAATCCCCCATTAATATTAGCTCATGTGTGTTAGCTAATCTTGTTACCTGCTTGTAGAATGCCTCATCCACTTCCTCTTCTTGATTTGGTGCTGTATAATAGACCCCCACCATAACATTGCTACTATGCTTTTCCATTTTTATCCTCGCCCAGAAACTCTCAGTATGTGTGCCATTCACTTCCTCTTGGACCTCAGAGCAAGTGTCTACATTCTTGATGTACAGCACAATGCTGCCTCCTTTTCCCCCCATACCTATCCTTTTGGAACAAACTATATCTCTCTAATCATGAGTGGTGTCCTACCAAGTCTCTGTAGTGCCAATTAAGTCATAATTTTCTTCATATACCATGACTTCCAGTCCATTCTGCTTATTCCCCATACTCCTTGCATTGGTATACAGACATTGAAGATATTTTGCAGACTGCCCTGTTGCTTTTCTTCTTGCCTTTTTAATGCAGTTGTGGTTTCTATGATGATTCCTTGGAGGCTAGATTACTGTGGGACATAGAAAGAAACAATTCAAAGTTGTTGACAGCATTCACGGAGCAGCTGCAGATGATGGAGAGCTGGTTCTGGGTCCGAGAAACAAGCATTGACTGGTGGGATCACATTGTCATGCGGGTTTGGGATGATGAGCAGTGGCTGCAGAACTTTCGGATGTGCAAGGCCATATTCCTGGATCTATGTACAGAGTTCGCCCCAGCCCTCCAACTCAGAGACACCAAAATGAGATCTGCATGGACAGTGGAGAATAGGGTGACCAGATGTCCCAATTTTATAGGGACAATCCCAATATTCAAGGCTTTGTCTTATATAGGCACCTGTTACCCTGCACTCCATCCTGATTTTTCACACTTGCTATCTGCTATCTGTGGAGAAGTGAGTGATCTCAGTGAAAAAAATCCCAATGGTTATAGCTGCCTGTTGTGTTCTGCATAATATCTGTGAAGCAAAGGAGGGAAAGTTTCCACCAGGGTGGAGGGCGGAGATGGAATAGATGTCTGTTGAGTGGTGTGGGGAAATGTCCTACCGTGGTGGAAGAAATAAGGCAGCCCTCCCCAGAAACCTTCAGCAGGGGATTGCAGACTACCTCAAGATCTTTATGGAGGATTCCTGGGACATCCTGGTGCACATAAACAAACTGTTCTGTGGGGACCCTTCTTCCTAACTCTAGAGGGGGATGAGAAGCGGATAGCAACACTACCTCTATTGGTTATTTCACTACCTCTTCTAGCATAAGTAAAAAAAAGAGTAAATCAACAGATGTGTCCTGCTACTTCGGGGGTTCCATCCCAACAATTTCAAAGCAAACTGCAGCCTTACCAGAAGTTCCTTCCCCTGCATCAGACTCACCTGTGCTGGACTGTAGGGACTGGCTGGACTGCCCAGGACTCAAAAACAGGTCCTGGCTCACTGTGAGGCTGGAACCCCCAGTCACCTGTCCTCCATTCTCCTCCTTCTCTTCTTCCTCCACCTCCTCTTCACTGCTTGTGGCAGGGCCCTGTGACTTGGGCTCCTCTGAAATATCCACGGGGCTCTTAGGGGTGGTAGTGGGGTCTCCACCGAGGATGACATGCAGCTCTTTGTAAAAATGGCAGGACTGCGGCTACACACCAGAGTGATTGTTAGCCTCCCTTGCCTTCTGATACACCTGCCACAGCTCCTTGGCTTTCACACGGTGCTGCTGCTGGTCCCTCCTGTAGCCCTTCTCCTCCATGCCCCAAGTGACCTTCTCCTAGATGTTGACATTTCTATGTCTAGCTCAGAGCTGTGCCTGCACAACTTCTTCTCCTGACAGGCCCAAGAGATCCGACTCCCTCCTCATCCCCGGTGTACTCCAGGCAGGAGTGCGTCTGTAGCATGTAGCCAGCATGGTCAGCAGGGCAGTTGCTAGGCGTGCTCTAGAGCTGCTAGGTGAGCTCTCCAAGCTGGGCAAACAGGAAATGGAACTTCAAGAATTCACGGAGCTTTAAAGAGGAGGGGTGGCTTCCTGTGTACCTGGCTGCTGAGCAATGGAGTTCAAAATGGTGATCAGAGCGGTCAAAATGGGGCATTGTGGGGCACCTCCTGAAGGCCACTAATGGCTGATGTAAGTAACGCAGTGTCTACACTGACACTGCTTTGACCTAACTACATCTACCTAAATTCTATGCTGCTCATGGAGGTGGAATTATTAAGTCAGCATAGCAGGTGCGTTAAATCAGCAGGAATGAAATGTTAGTGTAGACATTTACTTAGTTAGGTCAACGTAAGCTGCCTTACATAGACATAACTCTGTAGTGTAGACCAGGTGTGATGGTGCTGCCTGTTGGAGCCAGCTGAGGTCACTCAATCAGGGTGAACTGCAAACAAAACGGGGCAGGCAAACCCCAAACGCTGGTGGATATTCCAATACTTAGATTTTCCAAGCCAGCACAAAACAACTTCTATATTACCGTACAGGTTACTCAGAAGTCCAAACAACGCAGTTCCCTTAAAGTACCCAGCCTCAGGCCTCCGTCCAGACACACCTGTCAGATATGATGATGATTACTGAGAATCTTATCTCATCATATAAAAGAAAAGGTTCTTCCAATCCCAAAGGATCAGCCACATACCCAGGTTCAATTATAACTTAGATCTTACCCAAAATACACGCTATAGTCAATTCTTATTAACTAAGCTAAAATTTATTAAAAAAGAAAAGAGAGAGAGTGTTGGTTAAAAGATCAATATACAGACAGACTTGAATTCAATTCTTGAGGTTTAGATACATAGCAGAGGTGAGCTTGTAGTTGCCAAAAGTCCTTTTAGAAATAGTCCATAGGTTATAGTCCAATGTCCATATTCAGGGTGGCTCCAGTCAAAGACTGGGGATCTCAATCCTTATGGCTTAAGGTTCCCCCCTCTTGAAACCAAAGCAGATCTGAGATGATGTATGATCATGTCCCAGGGTTCTTATACATTTTCAGCAGCCTTTCGGCCTGAGAAAACAATAGGCTTAATTCTCCTCCCTCTAAACATCATGGCAATTAGCACAGGGTAATTTATCCATTAAACAGTTCAGATACAGGTTACTACAACCTTCAAAGAGACATATAGACAATAATACTATTTCACTCAAGTATCATCATAAATGTTAATACTCCTTTTTTGATCTTTGAATTAAAGTTATAGCAATAGACAAGACTTGTTTGCTTACATCACAAGATCTGAGCAAACATCTACCCTTGAGATATCTAACAATGCAGACTTGCATTTCAAAGCTCTATTCATTTACCTATCTTCCTAACCAGTCCTTAAGGTTCATCCCTAGGTCAGGTTATTCTGTGAGTTAATTAACTCTTTCTGACTCTTGTCACCTTCCAATGAAATATTATATTACACTCATAACGTCACACCAGGTCTAAAAGTTTTCCCTTCTTCCCTCAATGGTTACAATCAGTCCCCGCTCCACTCTCCTCCCCATCCTACCCAATCCTGCCCCTCCCAGAGCTACACTAACCACTGGCTCCTCACTAGGGGATGAGGCTCAGCCCAAGAACCTTCGCTGCCTCTTCAATGGGGTTGATCGGCTAACGTGCAGCTGGGAAGTGAGGAGAGAGGTCACCAGTTCTGTCTTGTTCACGCTCTTCTACAGAACCCCACCAGCATCAGAGTAAGTGACCTGCCAATGGCAACGTATGCCTGTCCTCCTGGATCTGACTGTCCCTCCTGCTCACTCAGGCCTGGCTGCTCTCTTCCCCAGAGAGACAGAATGCTCTCCAGTCCATGAGAAGGAATTGCCTGGCAGCCACTACCTGTTCCACAGCTGTGAGATCAATGTCACCAACCCCAGCAGGCTGAGCCAGTACCTCATAACTGTCCGGCCCAAGAAGGAAGAGAAACTGATTAAAGCCTACAAAAACAGTGAGAGCCCATTTGGTTACTTTGCCCAGGGTTATCTGGGGGTTTCTCCTCCAGCTTAAGAAACGCTTGGGTTGGCAGAGAGGTGGAATGGTTAACTAAAGAGCTAGACAGTGATGTGTGGGTGGGACAGAGGGCTGGTAAAGGAAGCTCCCAGCACTGGAGCTCCTGACTGGCACCAACAGAGCACTGCTGTGAGGAGGTACAGAATGGGCGTGTGGAGATGAGATGTGTCAGATGGGGGCACTGCTATTAGCAGTCCTTGGTGCTAGTCTGCTCAGGCAACAAGTTTCGCACCCGCGTATCCTTAGTCCTGCCCACAACCCAGAGTGGGAAAGGGAATGGGCAGGAAGATAAGCTGGGAGATGGATGCATGTTCCTAACGCGTTGTTTGTGTTCTAGTCAAGCCGCTTGCGCCTGTCAACGTGACAATGACAAAGATGAAAGACCAGGAGTATGAGCTGAGATGGACAAAACAGATCCTAAGCTATGACTATATAGGCCAGAGATATGAATTCTTGTATTGGAAGACTGGTGACTCCTTGGAGGTAGGTGATGGTACTGCTGGGAGCCTAGGACTCTGGGGAGGTGGGTGGATGGGACAGAGAGTTCCTCACCCCTCCTCCATCTCTTCTCCTCTTCTCTTCCCAGAATGCCCAGATTGTAAACATCAGCAATGACAAGCCTCCCTTCATCCTGCAGATGCTGGAGCCCTCCACACACTATAGGGGAAAAATGCGGGCGAGGGTGCACTTGTTTGACTACAAGGGGCCCTGGAGCGAGTGGAGTGAGGAGTGCACCTGGGAAACTGAGAGTGGTACATCCCAACTGGGCTACTGGCTTGGGGCTTTGGGGGAGGGGGTCAGTTCCCTCCCTAGAGAAACGGGTCCCTTGGCTGGAGTTTCAGGGGAACTGGGGTTTCATACACTTATTTAAGCAAAGAGCCTGACCAGGGTCCCCTTGGTACCTTGCTGCAGATCACAGAGAAGGAGTATAATTGGCTTATCTGAATGGGATCCCAGGGCTGCCATTCTCCATGGGAGCAAGAAAACTATATGAAAATCAGGGGCTAGAAGTGGATGCACAAGGTGAGGAGGGAAGGGGGCCTCCACAAGGAGGCTTAGAAGCATGAAGTGCCTACAGAGTGTCGTACAGCGGTTTTAGTTCCATGATTCCCAGGAAAATTAGGAGGTGTGACATTCCCCTCTGGTGTTATATGGACTGGTGATCTGCTAGGTCACTCCAGTCCTTGACTCTGGGAGCCAGCCTTCCCCTGCTCTGCTGTGAGAACCCCCACTCCTGGGCTGTTCACACACAGCCTCTGGCAGGCAAGCTACTCCCAGCTACTTGCAACCAAATGACACTAGTCAATATCTCCGGTCCCAGACACAACCCTAGGAACCTCCGTCTTGCAGTGTCCAGTTATGCCGGCTGGATGCTGCAAGCTTATATGAGTTTGTCAATTTAACAAAGAAATTGATATGTACCAGGCTTGTCATCCCAAGGGGAGACTCTGACATGGTTCAAACCATACACACGGCTTCAGGTAGGATAAACAAACAGATTTATTAACTACAAAGATAAATTTTAAGTGATTATAAGTCAAAGCATAACAAGTCAGATTTGGTCAAATGAAATAAAAGCAAAACGCATTCTAAGCTGATCTTAACACTTTCAATGTACTTATCAGAGGGGTAGCCATGTTAGTCTGGATCTGTAAAAAGCAACAGAGAGTTCTGTGGCACCTTTAAGACTAACAGATGTATTGCACCATAAGCTTTCGTGGGTGAATACCCACTTCGTCAGACGAAGGGACCTCGAGAGGTCATCTGTTCCAGTCCCCTGCACTCATGGCAGGACTAAGTATTATCTTCTAGACCATCCCTGACAGGTGTTTGTCTAACGTGCTCTTAAAAATCTCCAATGATGGAGATTCCACAATCTCCCTAAGTAATTTATTCCAGTGCTTAACCTGTGCTCCCTAACCTGACAGTTGGGAAGTTTTTCCTAATGTCCAACCTAAACCGCCCTTCCTGCAATTTAAGCCCATTGCTTCTTGTCCTATCCTCAGAGGTTAAGAAGAATAATTCTTCTCCCGCCTCCTTGTAACAACCTTTTATGTACTTGAAAACTGTTTTCATGTCCCCTCTCAGTCTTCTCTTTTCCAGACTAAACAAACCCAATTTTTTCAATATTCCCTCATAGGTCATTGTAACCTGGCCCTCGCTGGCCTAGGCTCCAAAAACACCCAGAGACCAACTGAGGTACAGCACCCATGTCCTTTTATTGTTTGTGGCCGTTCCCACCACCTACTATTTACAAGTATTTACAGAGACCAATACTCTTGGAGACTACTAGTTTCCCAGCCAGCAGGGATCTAGAGCCGGCCACCCTCGGCCCACCTGCCTTCCAGCCCTTTCGCCTTTTATTTTTACTTTGGCTGGGGCTCACCCGGTTCCAGGGGAAGACCTCCCCGGGGAGAGCCCCAGCCAAAGTAAAAATAAAAGGCGAAAGGGCTGGAAGGCAGGTGGGCCGAGGGAGGCCGGACCGTATGCCTCTTAACAGGGGAGGGGTGTAACAGGGTGCTGGCTAGGAGAAACAAGCCAGGCCCCTGTTAGCCCTGTTCCGGAGGAAAAAGGGTTAGTTGGGCTGGCTGAGGGGCCATGCCCTAATTACCAGAGGGGATCCACCTGCAGGCCTGGGTAGCCAGCCTGCCCTCTAAAGCTGGCTAAGAGAGGAAGGGGGGAGAGACAGGAAAGGGAGCAGCGTGGGCTCTAGATCCCTGCTGGCTGGGAAACTAGTAGTCTCCAAGAGTATTGGTCTCTATAAATACTTGTAAATAGTAGGTGGTGGGAACGGCCACAAACAATAAAAGGACATGGGTGCTGTACCTCAGTTGGTCTCTGGGTGTTTTTGGAGCCTAGGCCAGCTTTAGAGGGCAGGCTGGCTACCCAGGCCTGCGGGTGGATCCCCTCTGGTAATTAGGGCATGGCCCCTCAGCCAGCCCAACTAACCCTTTTTCCTCTGGAACAGGGCTAACAGGGGCCTGGCTTGTTTCTCCTAGCCAGCACCCTGTTACACCCCTCCCCTGTTAAGAGGCATACGGTCCGGCCACCCTCGGCCCACCTGCCTTCCAGCCCTTTCGCCTTTTATTTTTACTTTGGCTGGGGCTCTCCCCGGGGAGGTCTTCCCCTGGAACCGGGTGAGCCCCAGCCCCCTCCACCAGCGTTCGCTCCATCCCCCGCCCACAGAAGGTACACTGCGGAGGCAGAGGCTGCCCCCCTAATTCTGCCTCCGCCCGCAGACCCTCCCACCAATCACACGGTGGGGAGGGCCCCAACCCTTGCTCCTCCTGTACCTGAGGGACAGGGTCGGGAGTTATCCTCTCATCCGGCGGGGTCTTCCCTGCCTCAGTTTCCCCCACATCTGCGTGTGGGTTCGGGGCCTCGTCCACGGGTGCTGTCTCCCTGGGGCCCTCGGCAGGGCCCGGCCCTTCCCCTGAGGGGCCTGAGCCCGTGAGCTCCCGCAGGCAGGCCTCCCGTGGACCCGCCCGCTCTGGGCTCGGTTGTCTAGGAGTTTCATCTGCCTCGACGGATCTAGGTCTGTCCCCAATTCCAACAGCCCCCTGGCTCGGGTGGCATGACCCCCTTTTGGGGGTACCGCCTTGCTTCGTTCCTGGTAGTGAGCCCCAGTCCCTGCCCACCACCACTGGATACGGTAACCGCTCCAGGATCCCCACTCGCTTCCACCTGAAGCGGCCCTTCACTTCCAGGGGTACCTGGGCCACCTGGCAAAACTGTCTGTCCCCATGTATACACCCCAGGGCCATTCTTGCCCCCCCGGACCAGCCAATGCGGTTTTATCAATGCCTGCTGTACAAGCGTACAGCCTGATGCTGTATCCAGCACGCCGGCTTGGCGTTGTCTTCCCACTTTCACAGATACAGTGGGCAGGTTCCGTCCCCCTGTCTGCCCCACTACCTGCATCCACCCACAAAACTCAGCCCACCCGCACTCCATCTCTGGGCAGTCCCGTTTTGTGTGTCCCGGTTTGCCGCATTGCCAGCAGGTAAGCCAGGCCGGCCGATCGGGTGTCCCTTGGGGCTCGCCCCTCTTCCCTGGGGCCGTCCCGGAGAACAGCTCGGGTTGCCTCCTCCCCGGCTCCCTATCCTTCCAGGGCCGGTCCTCCGTCCCTCGGCCTCTATATACTCTTCGGTTAACCTCACCGCAGCCTCTACAGTCTCAGGCTGGTGTCGCCTCACCCAGACCCGTATTGTCTCGGGGAGGCTTTGTAACAACTGTTCCCTGACCACACTGTCCATAATCTCCACCGTGGTCCGTATCTCGGGCCGTAGCCACTGGGTCGCCCAGTCCATTAGCCTCTGGGTAAAGGTGCGGGTCCGCACGGCGGCCATCCAGTGAGCGGCCCGCAGCTTGTGCTGGTAGTGTTCGGCTGATAGGCCCACCCAGTCTAGAATAGCGGCCCGTACGGTCCCATAATCCCGGGCGTGTTCTTCACTCAGCGCCATATAGGCCGCTTGAGCGTCTCCCACCAGGTACAGCACGAGACGAAGGGCCCAGGTTGTCCTTTCCCACCCGGCGCCTGTGGCTACCCGCTCAAATGTCCCCAAGAATGCATCCGGGTCATCTGCCGGGCTCATCTTGCATAGTCCCCAGCCCGGAACCCGGGTGCCCTCACCCACCGCAGGACTCACCAGCCCCTGTAGGAGCTGCGCTTGGATGTTGGTCTGCTCCCTGATAAAGTCCTGCAGGCTTCGTTGTTGTTCCGCCTGCCAGGTCAGGAAGGCCTGTTTCTTGGTCTGCTGGGACAACTGGACATTGACCAGGGCCTGCTGCATCTCCTCCTGCTGCTTCACCAGCCATTTTAGGGTCTCTTCCATCTCCAGGGCTGCCAACCACAGTTGCTGGCATCAAATCCCAGACAAGCCCCCACGTGTAACCTGGCTGTGTCGACAGGAGACGCTCTCCGGCTGACTTACCGTCTGCCTCTCAGGAAGGTGGCGTACAGATGTCGAGGGGAGAACGCTTTCCCATCGACTTAGCAGATCTTTACCAGACCCACTAAATCGACACCTCTACATTGATCGCAACAATGCTGATTTAGCCAAGAGTATAGACAAGCCCTCAGCCTGAACTTCACTTTAACAAAGTTCTTTGCTCTGGGAATTTCTTTAGGTTTTTTTTTTAAATAGCCCTAACATGAGACTGGGGAGAACAGGGGCTTAGGATCATATCCCCTTTGGGGTTGACCTAATGAGATCTGTAGAGGGGAACCCCATTTCCACAGCACCTCCTGGGAGAACTGGGTGAGTATTCCATGGTCTAACAGACCTGTCAGTTAGGACACGTGACTTGATAGGCAACCTACATTTTCCTGACCTCAATATCATCCCTCAAGAGCATCCAGAATGTAAGGTTTGATACGGAATGAAGCTATTTTCTGTTGCTGTCTCTTTATCTCTCTCTCTCTCTCATTTATCTGCCTCAGCCGGGTCACAACTGATTCTCTCACTGCTGGTCCCAGTTTTCACCATCATGCTGATAGCATTTGTCTGGTGCGGTTATAGATGCCTACTCAGGTAAGTCTGCACTGGGAGTTGGAGATACGCCAGACACATTGGTAGATTGAGTGCAGGGAGGTGCTGCATGGGCACACCCCTATCCTTGATCTAGGGCTTAGTTGAGCTGGAGATATGCCTGGGGTGCAGTGCAGAGCTCTCTCCATGGTTTCAGGACCTCTGTATTGACAAGGGGGCCCAGGGTAAGGCTGTGTGTCAGGTGGAGCCTCCCCACAAGAGAAGTGACCCTACAAACTCTGTCTTATTACAGCAAGAAGAAAAAATGGGAGGAAAAGATTCCAAATCCTGCCAGGAGTCAGCTGCTCCAGAGCTATCTCCAGGTAAGAGAGAACTGAGCTTTCCCCTACTACACTTTGGCCTACTCCAGCTGTAAGAGTATCCCGGCCCTCTGGTCAGACAACTTGACAGAGTCCTGCCCCTTCTGGCCAACCGAGTTCTTTACCAAGTCCAATAGAACTGTAAACAAAGTTCTGGCCCCTTCTGGCCACCTCGGCCTTACAGGCCTGCCTCATCCACTCCACTTATCCCCACAGCTTGTCTCCAGGTCCTGTGCTTTCAATAGCCCCGCTGTCCAGGGGCTGGCACGCTCCTCCCCTTGCTCAGGGGCTCAGGCAGGTTAGTGCTTTTCAGGGCCCCTGTCTCCTGTCAGGCTTCCCACTCACCCCTGGAGTAGCCTGTCTGCTCTGCCTCCTCCCTCTCAGGCTACTTTCCACCTCCTCTCCCCTGGGTCTCCATCCTCCCACTAGCCTCACTCAGCTCTTTATGGCCACAAGCCCTTCTCTTCCCCACCTGGGCTTTATTTCTAATTAGGCCTGGCCCATCCTCCACGTTCAAGCAGGCAGGTTAATTGCCCTCTCAAGCCTTTACCCTTTCAAGGCACGTGGGGTAAATACCCCATTACATTGTCTGAGGACACTGCACATTGGTGCATCGGAGAAGCCCAGGAGATAGCAGTATTTTTGTCACTGTGTTTTACCTTACACTTGTGAGCGCCCCCTCTCTGGCCGATACATGATGGCAATTATTCAGTTTTGAACAGGGCAGCACCCACCTCTCGCAGGTGCCCCCTTCCTGGTTGGGTGTGACCCTGCTTTATTTTCAGTTCTTACAATGGCGTGGCACCTGCCTCTCACGAGCATCACCCCCCCTGGCTGAGTCACATGCACTGTCCCCCCTTCGGGGGTGTACAGTCTCTAGGTCTTGCTCATGGCCCTGGTATGGGGCTGTAGAACCAAGGCTTCCCCCCGGAGGCACTGCCTTCTTTAACAGCCCAAAAGGGGCCCATCTCGATACCCTCTGTTAATGTCTTTTCGGCAGCTCTCCCTGGGCTTAATCTTCAACCAGACCAGCAGGGCCCATCATGATACTCTCGCCTGGTCTGGCTAGGTCCCGGGCTCAGTCTGCCCGCACTGAGCTGCCCATGGTCCTGCTGCTCTTCCTGCCTAGGGTGACCAGATGTCCCGATTTTATAGGGACAGTCCCAATTTTTGGGTCTTTTTCTTATATAGGCTCCTATTAACCCCCACCCCCGTCCCGATTTTTCACACTTGCTGTCTGGTCACCCTATTCCTGCCAGCCATGCACCCACTTCTCCCTCTTCAAGCTCCAGGCAGCAACTGACTGTTATGCCCCTGCTGCTTCCTTTTATATGGCCCTTGTGCCCCCAATTGGTCACTCCAGCAGCCCCTCTGATTAGCTGCTCCCCTGAAGCCACTCTAGACTGCCTGGAGGACTTCTCCTCTGCTCTCTTCTGGGGCGTGGTGAGACAGGGCCATGAGGCCTCCAGCAGGGGGCCTCCAGACCTATTCCCCCCACCATCAAACTGCCAGTCCCCAGGAGCAATGTTGCCCCCAGGAGGGGTTAAAGTGCTACCACACACTGTGGTATCTCCACTACAGGGCTTCTGGCTCCCCATTGCCCTCAGGGAATCAACCTCTGTCTGCCAGGAGTGCTATCTGCCCTTGTCTCTTTTCAGAAAATACCGCTTGGGATTCCGCTGCCGAGCAGCCAGTTGGACTTTGGCAAGCAGAGCCCTTCCGAGAAGACGGACCTGGCCAGCTGCATCCAAGTGCTGGATGGGTGAGTGGTCGGTGCACTGCTCAGTGGTGATACTCTCCGAGACGTTACTTGGTGATGGTGGGATCTCAGTTCCTGTGGGTGACTGATTCCATCAGGGAGGGGTGGCAAATGTAACTGGTGTGAATAATAAACATTGGCACATCCTCCACATGCCCATCTGGAAATGTCAATGGGTGGACTTGCAGCCCCTGGTCTCCCTGGCTCCCTGGCAACACCAGTCCCAAACCCTGAGCCCTTCCTCCCTGATCTCTCCTTCTGGAAATGGGCTTGCCTCGATGCCCTTGATTTCCCAATCAGGAAATGGAGGTGGATAAGCACCCCCAGCACACAGATACACACACGCTCCCTCCCCCACACGCCCTAACTCCCTGTCATCTGGAAGTGAGGCCCTCACCACTCTTGGGGCCAATTCTGGCTCTGGCAGCATACAAGAGCCAGTAGGAGCTGCAATAGGCCAGAGGATAATTCATCCAATGCAGAAGTGTGGGGCCAATGTAAGAAGCCCAAAACTGCCCTCCTCACAGCTCCTGGTGTAGGGAGGTTGTGCTGAGGCAGGGTACCCATCATGCTCTATGCTGTGAGGGATTCTGGGTTAAGAAGAGTAGCCTGAGGAAGGCTGTATTCAGTTAGAATAGCCTGAGTCCCAACTTGGAGACACTTATAGCTGTACCCCTTCTCCCAGGGCTTAGAGGGCTGCAGCCAGGTATCCTCTCCCCTTCCAGGCTGGGGGTAGGGGCTCTTCACCCTCCTCGAGCCGCCCCTGGCCACCCCAGCCCCTGGCTGCCAGTGCAAGCCCCGAGCTCCAGGCCACCGGAAGGAGCTGAGCCCCTGCCAGCTTCAGGGGAGAGGGGGAGCGAGGGCACGGCCTCGGGGTGGAGCATGGGCGAGGCCACAGCCTGGGTTAGGGGAGGCTTAGTCTCCCCTGGCCTTTGATACCCGCCGCCCATGGGTGGGTGCCCAGCCATCACTGGTCACTTTTGGAAAGCGCAGGCCATTATTTGTATTTGTTTGAACCCCCATCTCTCCTGCCCCCTCCCTTTCTCTAGCTTCTACCTCAGTGCCTGTAAGCTCCTTGGGGTAGGGGCCATGTCTTTTTATAAACTCTGCCAAGTGCCAGGCAAAGGTCTGGTGCTATATAATGTGGATGGTGGTGATCACGATGTCTGTAGGGTGATGTGCTGCTTGGGCCCCTTAGACTCAAGAAACACAGAAACTGCCAGACTGGGTCCAGCCAATGGTCCATCTAGTCCAGTATCTTGCCAGGAACAGATGCCGGTGCCAGCTGCTTCCGAGGAAAGCACAAGAAACTCTGCCATAGGCAGTTATGCAATAATCTGCCCCAAGGGAAAGATTCCTTCTAACCCCCAGAAGACCTTTCTCCCAGGGGGCCCTCAGCTCCACTCCCTGTCTGTATGTGATGTTCTCTGCAGGGTGACATCTCTGATTCCTCTTGTTTCCCCCTTGCAGACCGATGAAAGTTAGTTCAGCAGAGCTCCCTGCAGCCGTGGCCGATAAGAGGAAGTGCTTCCTTGGTGCACTGGACCTAGAGAACTCGTATCAGACTCTTGAAATGACAACTCCAGCTACACATCCTGCAGCCCCGGCTGGCTGCCATTCAAGTCAGGGCACCAGTCAGTCCTTGTCGCTAGCCACGCTCCCCTGGAGGAGCAGTACTAAGGTCACTGCTTCTCAGGCACCCATGTCCTGCTTTGACTTTAATGGTCCATACTTGCACTTCCCCCATGGGTGCTCCCTGCCTGACATTCATCAGGACTGGGAAACTGCCCCACTGGGAACCGGGGAGAGGCTAGTGTCCCTGGATTACGTGTCCCTACCCCAGGGGACCCCTTCCCAGACCCTGCTGGTGGGGGAAGAGAGAGGAGCAGCTCAGCTCCACCCCGTCTGGCTTCCTGCTCAGAAAGAGATGAAGCAGCCCCGTGCTGGAGGGCACGAAGGGCCACAAGGCCAGCCAGCAGGTGGGGAAGTGGCGCAAGGGGACTCCGAAGGTCAAAAGTCACAGATGGCTGCCATCTTAAATAACTCCTGTCAGAAATTGCCATCAGGATACGTCACCACGGAAGATCTGTCACTGATGCCAGCAAGAGACTCTGCCCATGTGTCCCCTGCACTGGCCCCGCCGGAGGGAATGCTCACTGCTTCTGGCATGTTGTCATCCAACCCACAACTGCCCCATGCCACGGAGGGTACCCCTAGCCCTGAGTTGGGCCCTGAAAAACCTGGTGTCACAGTCCCAGTTCCGTCTCCAGCATCAGCCAATCTCTCTGGATTTGAGAGCTATGTTATGTTCCCCAAGGCTCTCTGTGGCACCCCAGAACCCATCAGTTTTTCCCCACCCATCCTCTCAGAGGGGATTGATTTTGCTAAAGCAGAGCCTAGGCAAGAAGACAATGTGGTCATGTTCAACCCCGACGGCACTGGGCCAGTTTTTCTACATCAAGTGGGGGAATACTGCTTCTTTCCCGGCCTCAAACCTGGTGAGAAGACTCCCGTGGGTGAGAAAGACCCCCTGGCTGATCAGACATCAGAAGCCAGACAGGCATTTGGAAAGCTGCCCTGTGATGGAGGATCTGTCAATGGCAAGCAAGAGCCTGCACTTCACATGCAGGCCATTCAGCTCTTCAAAACCCTGAAGTGTGATGATTACTTTGTGTTGCCTCCGTGGGCAGGACAGGAACCAGCTGTCAGGGCCAAGGAACTGTGCTAGTGCTGTGAGAGGACTGGTGAGGGCAAGAGAGCAGGTGAATGGATGAAAAGTCCCCCACTCGAAGCATGCTGCCTCTTCTTGTCATCACTGTTTCCCCTCCCGGACCCAGGCAGGAAAAACACAAAGGGCAATTCTTCTTCCCAGCCCTCCTTCTTCCAAAGTGGGTGGCAGATGTCAATCAGCACCATGTCCTCCTCAGCTGTATCAGTGTACTTGGCTAGAGAAACCAGGAAACCTATCCCCATTGGAGAGATCTGCTCATTACACAGAGCTCTAGTCCTCCTGCCATTATCATGTTAGCCTTGCCATGCTTCTGCTGCAATGTAATGTTGAGTTCAATGCAAACTTCCCGGCATGAATGGTCAAACGTCATGTCATGGATAAGATTCTGGTGCAAGCACCTGGAATGAAATGCCTCACATTCTGAAAACAGGTCTAGTTTATTTAGAGAGATAATACTCATCCAGAAGAATTAGTGTTGAAAGGATGTAGATACCAAGGAGGGATTGGAATTGTTAAGGATGGGACAAGGTGGGTCGGAGTAAAGGGGTGAAACAGCAGTGGGGAAACTTGGCTGCAGCTGAAGAAACCTTTCCTATCTGTGACTCTGTCCTGCAGAATAATGTCTCTAGGGAGGTGGTGGAAGCCCCATCACCAGGACACATAAAACCAGACTGGACAAAGCCAGGGAGGATATATTTTATTGCAGGGAAAACTGGGGTTGGGGCAGGGGAAAGGTTGTGCGGGTGGACAAACTATGGTCTAATGGATCTCTTCTATCTCTAATTGCTCAAATACTATGACATGCTGGATTCTCAGTACATTGGCTGTTTGTAGAAGACGGTAGCAGCTAGCTAGCTGCTTTGGTGAGTGTTAACGGTGCCAGGGAAAGAGAACTCAGTTCTTTCCTGTTCCTGTCTGCAAGGGAAAAACATTGGCTCAGAGCTGCCACCCAGTGATCAGACCTAGCAAAATCATCTCTCAATCCTGGGTCCGCTCTGTTACTGATTGAGTTGGATGTGTCACCTACCAGGTAGGATGTTTGAGTCTGACTTTTGTGTATTTGTGTGACATGGATGATAAGGGGAGTGTAGTGGGGCAGCTGCCCCACTCCAAAGTAAAAGGAATTAAGAGCAGCTGAGGGAGGCTGGCGAGGTAGTTGGCCCCAGGTGTGGCTGGCAGTGCTGGGGAAGGGCAAAGGGAGCTGGGGAGCTCCAGCCTAGTAAACCTCCAGGCTGCAGGCCTTGGTGAAGGCCTACAAAGATACTGGGGCTACAGAGGTGCAGCCTGGGAATAGGCAGAGGCAGCTGGTCCTAACCCCTTGCCAATGATGAGTGGCCATTACAGACTGCAGTTTGCCCCAGTGAGTGGGGGCTAGATGATGGCTGGCAGTAGCCACTGAGGTAAGGTGGGCTTAGAGGGTTGGGGGTTCCCCTGGGGAGGGGAGACCCAGAGAGTGGGTGTACTGCTGGGGCAGAACCTTGAGCCAGGAGGGTCGCAGGCAAGACACCAGCCTACAGAGGGCATGCCGTATGCTGGAAAAGAGCTAATTCCCAGATGACCAGCAGGAGGCGCCACTGCAATGAGTCTCAATCTGCTACAGGGAGAAAAGGGCAGTTCTGGGAGTATGTTCCTGTTTTTCCCGCTATGTTAATTGGATGCTGCCAGGCCTGCATTGTTCAGTGTAATTCTTCTTTTGCATAATTTAAATTCTGATAAAATCATTTGTTTTTAAACTTTAAGATACGTGAATAGTGAATTCATTGCTCTTGAAAGGAAGGGGCCGACAGCACTGCCTCAGGCTGACCAGAGCGGAGATAGATGTCATCCAAGCGTTCCCAGCTCAACTCATTCCTGACTTGTTGCACACCTTGTTAATCCAGCCCTGAGCCTTTCATGAATAGAGAAGACCACATTTGCCAGTCTGTGCTGTGGTTTTTTTAATGTGTTTTTATGCAGGCATTAGAATGAAACCATAAAAAACCCATGTATTAACTCTGCCCCTTGCACCCAGATGCCTGGATGTGTATCAACTCGCTGTGCCCCTGAGCTGCCCTGTCTTCTGTATCCCAGATAATCTCTGTGGGAGCCCTGTTGGCCTAGGCACTGTACACATGCACAGGGTGACACAGTCCCAGCTCTGAAGTGCTTACAATGTAATTTAAGGCAAGGCTCTACAAGTGTGAGACTAAATAGAGGCAGGAGGAAGGATAAGGCCAATACAGGTAGTAATATAAGCAAGCAGTTACATAGGCCAGTGGTGTGCATAACTAATCAGTGGACCCTTTCCTTATTTATATTAATAAATAATTATCAGCAATTCTCACTGACTCGCTACCTGGCTCTCAGGTGTGAGCAATTTCCTGTAGGCGGCACAGGAGAAATTGGTTTATTATCCAAAACTCATGGCCTCGAGCAAACAGAAATGCACTGCCTCTGTTTGCATAAAGCACAGGGCAGCGTCCTCGGCTGGCAGCAGACTCCGTTCTGATCAGGGTGGATGCTTGTCTGAGATTCTGTTTTCGCCACGCTTGCTCACGTGGTGGGGTGCCGTACCCAGTGTGCTATTCTAAGGCTCACGAGTGGCAGGATCAGGCGCTGAGGTTTTACGGCCAGAATGCTGCAGCAGCATGGGCTTCACCACTAACTTGCTGGGTGCCTTGAGGGCTGCACTTAATTGGCACATGTAGCCTCCTTCTGCATCAGCCCAGGCATGCAGTGTGCAGAGTGGTGATGTCCTAGGGTGCTTTGCTACTTGGCTGGAGATAGCATGCTGCATGCAGAG
The DNA here is from genome assembly GCA_003942145.1 of Platysternon megacephalum. Classification (NCBI taxonomy): domain Eukaryota; kingdom Metazoa; phylum Chordata; order Testudines; family Platysternidae; genus Platysternon; species Platysternon megacephalum. The sequence continues at coordinate 366,028 of QXTE01000087.1, forward strand.
GCCTGTGCACTCTGTGCTGAAGCATGAGGAAGCCCAGTAGGAGATCTCTGTGACCTGCGTTTTGGCCCCCATTTTTAGTCAGTGGGCAATTATTTCTCCCCCACACCATGTGTACCTTGGAACATCAGAACCCGTCATGGTTAATTATTGAGGGTGGGAGATAATCCTCCCATAGTTACCGCTGGTTACATTTTAACCTCGTCTATTTGCAAACCTCGGGCATTCCTCTGCAGTCAGCATGCTCTGACCTAATCCCACTGACAGATAGTGCACTGGGAAACAGCCCTAATTTGTGCCCAGAATCAGTTCACATCTGCGGGCAAAATAATCAGCAGTTCGAAGCCTGGAGGTGCGGCTGGATCCAGGGGTGCTGGAACAATTTGCATGGGGGGGGGGTGCTCAGAGCCACTGAACCAAACTGTAAACCCTGGATATGATGGGAACCACTTCAAGCCAGGGGGTGTGGCAGCACCCCCAGTTCCAGCACCTGTGGCTGGGGAAAGAGAGGGCCCCTCTCCCCTTACAAACTGTGTGGCAAGTAGGTGATCTGTGTAGGGCCAGCAGGAAGGAATAAACACTAGAAGCCCCTGGGTTCTCTGAGGAACCGTGTCAGACAGAACAGCCGTGAGCAGATCCTAAACCACCATGGCACCCCCAGCCAGCAGACAGTGTTACTGCGTGACACCCCCTTGCCCGCCACAGTTCATCTCCTCCCTTCTGAGGGATTAATTCCCATTTGGATTTACTATCTGGGGGTGGACCTGGACGTCAGAGCACCATGCAATGCTGGCACCTTCCTGCCCACAGAGAGACGTTGTTATAGGGGATGGTGGGAGACGGGGCTTGGACAAGTAGGAACAGCTTGTCATAAAAGACCCCAAAATGATCCTTCTCACTCTGGGGTGACCCAGCAGCATGGTGAATTCCAGGGCCCCCCGGGGTCACTCTGCAGCCTTCTGGCTCCCTTTTGGTGGGATGGGCTTTTTGGCATTGGTTTGGGTTTTGGAGCTCCTGGGTTTGGCTGGGTGACCTGCTGCCTCCAGTGCTGAGGTGAGTGTTGGCAGGTTTTCCCACAGTCACTGTTAGTCGCTGGCGATGCAGGAGCTCTCCAAGCGAGTCTCAGTCTAGCCGCCTTAAAGCAACACAACCAGAATTATGAGCGGGAAGGAAATTGCCTCCTGCCTCACAGTCTCAGCACCCGACAGGGACAAGAGTTGCACCTGGATGCTGTACTGAGAGTGACTGGCCCCCTAGAAACACCTGCGAGAGCGTGTTCCCACAGACTGACGGCTTTCTGCCTGGTTTGTATATCTCACCAAGCCCCCACTGTGCTTCCTGCTGTGCAGGAGAACTCTGTACAGAATCCAGGGGAGAGACAGAAAAGGGGCTGGCACCTATCAAAGTGCCATCCATGGTCATTCAGTCATGGGCATCCTCCCTCCACACACACGCGCCCGCACACACATTCCAGCCCTGTTATTTCCTAAACACTGTCCCCAGTCTGCTGGATAGTCAGTCTCCTTAGTTCCTTCAGTCCTGGGCTTCCTCTCTGCAGCCCCACACTGCTCCTCCCAGTGCCCTCCCCCACCCCCAGTCTCACCCTGCAGGGATTCCCTGAGAACTGTTTCCATGGCCATTCAGTCCTCTCACGCACTGCTGTCCCCAAAGACTCTCCCTCCCTTTTCCTGGGATAAGAGGTTTTGCCATTGTGTTTCTGCCGGCTGATTGCCCAGGTCTCTTCCTGCCACTCTATTGCTGATGCTCAGCAAGCACACCGATCCAGGCTGCATGGAGGTTTATTCTAGCGCTAGGGAGAGCAGGGTCCCTTTCGGAGAGCGCTTCGCTTCTCTGGCTTTTGCCTTCTAGGATTTGGTACCTTTGGTCTTCTCCCCATATTTCTGCTCCAAAGCTTTTTGCAGGTTAAGGTTTAGGGCATTTTTCTGGTGCCATCGCCCTATAAAGAAGACAAACCACAGTTCAATCGCTGCTTCACTCCTAATGATACCATTCTCCCGGTGGGTAAGAACCAGCCTTAATGATTTCCACCTGCCTGTGGCAGTGCTCTGCCCTAGCTCAATGGCTCTTCTCCTGTGATAATGTCCATCTCTAACCCATCACCTCCCTTTCTGAATCCGTGCTCAGCTCTGAAGTGCATCAGTTGCTTGCTCATGACAGAAGCCTTACCTAGGTCATCGGTTTTCCTTCCATGCCAGTGCTTGGGATCTCTGACTGCCCTTTGAATCACATCTGGGGTATAGGAATCCTTCATCAGGCTCTTACTCTCTATTGGGCCACCTGCAAGAAACCGACCGTGCAGGAATTTGTTACCATGAGCCCCTCTGCTGCTAGCACAAGTGATGTACACCCGCAGCCAAAAGGGAGAGAGAAAAGGGATACACAGCTGACATTAGCACCTTCATTCAGATTTGACTCAGCCATGTGTTCTGATGGGGTCTGTGGTATGGCTCTGTGATCACTTGGACTCTGTCCGGTGCATTCTTGCACTTTGTCTGCTAGTACTTCCTGCCCATAGGCAGAGCAGGCCCATGGTGGAGCATCATTTTTAGTCATGTCCCAAGGTCTACTTTTCCCTCAAGCACTTATGTGCAGTCTCCCCTACTGCTCCCAATACCTGGGTGTAACTCACAAAGCCACCGTCTGACCCTCTTAAATCCCTCCTTCAAACCTATGGGCCCTCCAGATCACTCCCATCCGGCCCTGGCGAGTTGTGACTTCTCTCAGTCCCTTCTAGCCTTGCTCAGCTCTTCTTGGTTTCATTATTACCTCCTCCTCCCAAGCCACCCAGACCTGCTTTTGGCTGTCATCCACTGGTTGATGCCAAGTCTGAGCTTCCTGAGGGAGGGCCAGTCTTCATTTTACCTGGCTACACAAAGGTCCCAATTCTTGACTGAGGTTCCTACATGCTACCACCGGGCACACTGCATAATAATCATAATCCAGCTCGTGTGGCATTGGGTGCATGCACAAAAAGCACTCTGATACCATGCTGATGAGAGCAGTACATCGCTCCCCAGTCAGATTTGATCAGATAGAGCAGGGGTGGGCAAACTTTTTGGCCCGAGGGCCACATCTGGGTATGGAAATTGTATGGCGGGCCATGAATGCTCACAAAATTGGGGGTTGCGGTGTGAGAGGGGGTGAGGGCTCTGGCTGGGGGTGCGGGCTCTGGGATGGGGATGAGGGGTTGGGGGTGCAGGAAGATGCTCCGGGCTAGGACTGAAGGGTTTGGAGGGCAGGAGGGGGATCAGGGCTGGGGCAGCGTGTTGGGGCGCGGGAGGAGGTCAGGGGTGCAGGCTCCGGGCAGTGCTTACCTCAAGCAGCTCCCAGAACCAGCAGCATGTCCCCCCTCCGGCTCCTACGCGGAGGCGCGGCCAGGCAGTGCACGCTGCCCTGTCACTTGGGGTGGGGGCAGTGTGCGGAGCCCCCTGGCTGCCCCTACGCATAGAAGCCGGGGGTCGGGGGACATGCCACTGCTTCCAGGAGTTGCGCGGAGTGGGGCAAGCCCCTGACCCTGCTCCCCGGTGGGAGCTCAAGGGCCGGATTAAAATGTCTGGAGGGCCGAATGCGGCCCCCGGGCTGTTGTTTGCCCACCCATGAGATAGAGGGATCACTGAGGACTCTGGAGGCACAGAGACTTGGGGGAGAGGCTTCAGAACAGCATGTCTGAGAAGGCCTCAAAGAGGAACAAGCATGTGATTTGAACTGGAGCTATTAACATGGGACATTTGATTGCAAAAGCTACCACCCAGGCAGCTCTCGAATGGTGGGGAGATGGGTGTTCTTGCTGGACCCTCACGCCACACTGTTGCTGGTTGGAAAGAAGGAAGAGAGGAAGATAAGGAAAAGTGGGAATGGGTAAAAAGGGGACCCATAGCCATCCCTCCTTTCCCCCTGTATCCTGCTACTGGAGTGTTCTGAACAAGAGGGGAGAGAGAAGGGAGAGGGAGAGGTATAGTTAAAGAGACACACAGACCAATGCAGGAGCCCAGGGACAATGCAAATAGTATAGGGAAATCTCGGGGTAGAAATGGAGGGCCCCTCACCTTGGAAGATGTTTGACCTCAGGTTGTAACCCAGTTCATAATAATCAGCAAAGGGTGTGGTGGCCATGGGATTCTCTGGTGTCTTAGGGGCCCGGTTGCTGAGTCGTTTCTGCCCCTCGATCAGTCCAGCCTCACACAGAGCACGGCGCGCCTGGCCAGCACAAACATCATGGAGTCAGTCTTGACCCACAAACCCCAAGTGCACCCGACTCCCTGGAGGCACCTCCAGCCCTAAGTGCAGGCCCTAGATGTATCCTAATCCCCAGGGGCAAGCGCTGTTCTTGAGTGTACCTCTCTCACCAGCGTGTACCCCTGATCTCTGGGTGCACCCTGAATACATAGGCTAATTCAGACCTAGTATAAATGGGTGAAGTTTAGCTGAAATCAATGGAGTGTCATCTTCTTACAACAGGTCTGAATTTGGCCCAGGGGTGGGTGCTGTGACACCCTCCTCCCCCCAGCCTCACACCCTCTAATGCTATTGGTGTCTCTAATGGCCTTCACCCTCTGCTTCTTCATCATGAGTGCAAGGAGGGAGAGGGAAAGAGAATGACGAGATAAGTCAGGATGGGGAGACAGAGAGAGAACACAAGAAATTGTTGAAGATCTGGTGCCCCTGGGTATGGAATTTGTCACTGGACCTGCCCCCCAGTTGCAAAGCCCAAATGCCTCCCCCTAAAACACCCTCCTCCAGGTGCTGTACTTCCAATCACTCCCCCACAAAGTATCCTTCCTCCCCACTCCTCCTGTGTCAGTGTCACCACTTCTTCCACAACCTGCTCCTCGGTGATGAGCTCATCCACGATGCTGCTCCCGAATTTGTGTTTGATGTTAACTGGGATTATGCTGCTTTTCTTCTCCTGAAAGAGTTTCCCCTCTGCTTTCACGTCTTGCCCTATTGATGCTAAGGATTCCTTTGCACTTAAGCCATTCCGGAATTCCCTCGCTTCCTTGTGGCTGGTCTTGGTGGTCTTTCGGGGAGATCCAGGCACCCTGGGCCCCAGCGGTCGATGTTGCCCTGCTACTGGTTCTTTGCCATCTGAGTAGGCTTGGACACTTTCTGCCTCCTTCTGGGTAGACTTTGCAAGATGTAGGAGACTTCCTGTCCTCCCTCTTTGATGTTGCCCCACTGCTGGTTCCTTGGCACCTGAGACATCCCGGGCTTCTTCTCCTTCTTCTCTGGTGAGATGACACCATGCAGAAGGAGTTTTGGGCCGGAGACTCTGTTTACTATAGCTTCTGGTGTGTAGATGCTGTGCAGAGGGGGATGCCTGGGATTTGACTTGAGGAGAACTCATGGATGTTCCACTATCTGTAGGGTTCTTGGAGATCTTCCAGGAGGTTCTACTGGAACTTTTCAAGGAGGTTCTCTTGCCGCTGGCCCGTGCCCCAGCCAGGACGCGCTCCTTGTTGCCATCTCCAGGTTCCACTTAAAGATAGAAGGAAAAGCTCAACAAATTTGCCATCATTTTGATAGTGTGTGGCAATAAATGATCTTGCACTGCACAGCATCATGGTTACACCAAAATGTACAGTGTACATAATCTACTCCCCCTGAGCTGGGTGGAGGCTGTGTGAGGAGCTCAGGTGTGCCTGTGGCACAGATATGTGGTCACGTGTCCAGAAGCACACATACACACAAAGGTGTAGCTAGTCAGCCTGTGCACTCGAACCCAGGTTTGAACCTTCTCACACCTCAGCAGGCATACATCCTGTCACACGTGCACATCTGTTGCCTTTAATCGGCACGCACCCACATGAATGCCTTCTTGCATACACATACACATTCCTAAGCAGCGCAGGCATGCCCATGAGAACTCATTCCCACCGGTGTATGTAGCTAATCAGTTCACAAACCCATGTGTATCATCCTCTCATACACATGCATATCCAATCAGGACGCATTCATGCAAACAAGCAATCCCACAGGAACCCTGGTGGGGTGTAAAGGGTGGAGGAAAACCCCCATGGAATGTGGGAGCTACGTCAGACGTCTGACTGCAAAGTGAGGGCTAGTGAACAAAGCAGCTGTTCCACTGTGTCTCTTACCTGATGGGTCGTCGGCTAGCATAGACTCATGTTTCGCTGCAGCAGGTGTAAGGGAGGCCGAGGTCATAGGCACCTCCTTGAAAGAGCAACAAAGGCTGTGTTAGGTAGGCATAGAGCAGGAGCCAAGAATTTGGGTTAGGCTGGTTGTTTGTCAGAAGTAAGACACGGCCCAACCAAATAGAGGGGGTGCCACACCAGGTTAACATAGAATTTGCTGCACCGGATCAATCTAGGAATTACCATGCCAGAGCAGCCGATTGGTCCATCAAGTCCATAATCCTCTCTTATAAAAAACCGATACAGTGTTCTACAGGACTGGTCCAAAAGGCTACAGCCTGTAATGGTGTATAATCAATTTCTGTAGAATGCCATTTGCCATAGGCAGAAGGCATTAAAAACATTATTATTTGTTATGTATATTTCAGTGGCTCCTAGAGGGCTCAGCCAAGATCAGGACCCCATTGTGCCAGGTGCTGTTCAAACACAGTGAGAGGCTGTCCCTGCCCCAAAGGGCCTAAGGTCTAAACAGACAAGACAGACAAAGGTGGGGAGGGGATGTGCATAGCACTGACCTGTGCAGTGATCATTTTATGCTTTGCTTTGACTACCCTCACCCAAGCCACGATAACTGCAAATGCTATTTGTCAACAAATTAGCCAGCCCTTTTGTTAAAAAAAAGCAGCTACTGTATTTTACTCTGTGCCCTTCAATGGCAGCAGACTCCCCAGACTGACTGCATTCTGTGGGGAGGGAGCTGTCATATGCAAATCCCACCCACACCTCTAACCTTTGTCCTTGCTCTTTTCTGCCCCCTATTCATCTTACACGTTGGCTGGCCAAACCTGAATACAGGGCTCCCAAGGCCCTGTTCCAACAGTTCATGGACAGGCTCCAATTGACTTTCTGGCCATTAGATCAGGCCCTGAGTGAGGGCACGTGATTGCTCCATGGGACAGAATTACGTTCTTTTTCTGTATTATTTTCAATCCCTTTTAAGAGCATTTTAATTGTATTTTTTATCAGATTGCAGGACTCGGTGTTAACTAAATGGATCTCCCCCACTTAGCTCCTATGTTAACTCCTGCCTCCCGCCTATAGCTGAATCAAGTTACCACCATTATTGTTATGTCCATGGGAAGAGGGCGGCTTGTACCCCAGACCCGCAAGTCTCCCATTTGTGGGTCACCCTTTGACTCAGAAGGCTTGGGGTATTGCCTCCACTGCTTTCCTTGTACCGCAAAGCACATTCCTTAGTAACTCTGATTGCTCCAGCTTCCGGCGAGCTGAGTGACTTTAAAGTTCACATGCAGATCCTCTTTTCTGGGATTTGAACTAATTACATATTATTATTCCTATTTAGTATTTTTCTTGCGGCAGTGCCTAGAGGCTCCGACTGAACTGGAGGCCCCATTCAAACATCGATAGCTCTTAAGGCCACAAGGGACCGTTCGATCATCTAGCCTGACCTCCGAGATAGCACAAGCCACAGAATTTCATCCAGAGTCTCCTACATTGAGCCCACTGTGCTAGGCACTGTACATGAACATAAGAACGGCCATACTGGGTCAGACCAAAGGTCCATCCAGCCCAGTATCCTGTCTGCCGACAGTGGCCAATGCCAGGTGCCCCAGAGGGAGTGAACCTAACAGGCAATGATCAAGTGATCTCTCTCCTGCCATCCATCTCCACCCTCTGACAAACAGAGGCTAGGGACACCATTCCTTACCCACATGCACATGTTATAAAAAAACAACTCCTGACCACAGAGCTATAAAATGACCAAACTTTTTTCTCTGCCTTTTTCTGAAGACACCACATAAATTATTAGCATAGTTCCTCGGGTATTTTCACCGTGTTCATACTCTCCTGCCATTCTGACTCCCACTGACCAAGGAGAAATAAGGGACTTGTCCCATTGGAGCTAAAGACTAACCTTCTCAGGCTGCTGAGGGTATTGCTGTGCCATTCTCACAGGGTTTCTGGCTGGGAAAAGCACTATTATTATAGATAAACTATACACCTGCCAGAAGTGGCCTGGTATCTCCTGCCAAATGGGGCTCAGGATCAGCTGCCAGAGGTGGCCAAGAATAGCCTCACACGCCTGCCACATGTGGCCTGGACTGGCATCAAAAAGACAGTGCGATCAGTGTGCTGCCTCAGGCCTGAAAAGCAATGTGGCAGTACATATGAAATGTTGTCTTTGATTGGCTCATCCTTTCTTTGTTTGTGTGTCTGTCTGAGTTTCAATGTCTCTGAAGGGGGGAAGGGGGGGAGGTGCTGATTTTCCAGAATGAGGCTCAGAGGTGAAGCCTTTCTTATAAATGTCTCTCTCACCTGTTCCATGGTCTCAGTTGAGATGACAAAGTGATTCTTCTAACCAGGCAGGTCCTGCTGAAGTCCAGAAGTGCAGGCGAAGAGGTGGAACTAAGAGTAAGCATCAGGGATGGTTGCTAGGGAACAACCCTCCCCATCTATGAGCTGTAGTTACTATGGGAACCAAAATAAACAAGGCACAGTTAGGTTTTATCTTTGGGGAAAAAAGCTCATGTCTCAGAAAGAGCACAGGCCCAACAGTTTTCAGCATGTGTGTGGGGATCCTTAGTGGCTCACATAATAAAATAATAATTAATAGGACTTAGCACTTTATATATATAGGTATCTCTCTCTCATAGAACTGGAAGGGACCCTGAAAGGTCATTGAGTCCAGCCCCCTGCTTTGCTAGCAGGACCAAGTAGTGATTTTGCCCCAGATCCCTAGGTGGCCCCCTCAAGGATTGAATTCACAACTCTAGGTTTAGCAGGCCAATGCTCAAACCACTGAGCTATCCCTCCCCCCGACTTCTACTGCATTTTCCACCCAAGCATCTCCAGATGGTGTTAACTGTGCCTCATACACTCCCCAGGAGGGAGGTGTCATTACCTCCCTTTTACAGAGTAGGAAAGAGAGGTTAAGTGATTTGCCAAAGGTCACACAGTGAGTCTATGGCAAAGCCAGGACTAGAACCTACCATGTTTGATGTCCAGCCCTGTGCTTTCACCACAAGACTGTGCTCCCCATTTCTTTGGGGGTGTTGGTAACTTGGCTTCAGTAGTTCCTAACCCAGTTGGGATTTCTCAGAACCTCTCATGGGAGAGCATAACTTTCTCCCATGGAACGTGGCTGTTCTTCCTTCAGCCGCACATTGTAACATCACAGTGTGATGAGGTCCCACAGTCACTGGGGAGGATTAGAGGCACATACAGACACGTAATTGGAAGGCAGAGATTTTATTCAGTGGCGCGATTAAAAAAGAAAGATAGACTAAAAACCTACTAATTGTTCTTACAAAACTGGATGAACTATAACAGAGAGAGAATTTATTACATTCCTTCCCCTCGTTTCCAGCTCCCTTGAATGAAGACAGTTGACAAACCCCACTCTCAATGAATGCTAAAGGACGGCATTGCAACCTCTCCCCCTTTATGCCTTGTTGCGCTTCCACTCAGAGAGCTTGTGCTCTGGCGGGGCCCGGCGGAACCACTCTGACCAGGATCCATCATAGATGGCCACATCTGGCTTGCCACAGAGGTACGCCGCCAGGGCAATGTGGCACGCCGTTACCCCCTTACGGCACGTGGCAATGAGTGGCTGCGAGAGGTCCACCTTCTTCTCCTGGAACATGCTCCGAATCTCCTCTGGGCTCTTCTCGAAGCCGGCTTCAGTGAGGAATTTAAAGAAGGGCATGTTCAGCGAGCCGGGGATGTGACCTGGTTCAAGCCCTAAAACACCCCCAGGGAGAGAGAAAAGGACGTGTGAGGAGAGCGTTCAAAAGACATCCACATAACATGGCACGCTCATAGCCTATAAATCCCTTCACAGGACTACTTCACCATCTGAGATGACATTGGGGGTACAGAGTGACAAGCTAGAAGTTACAGAAGTAAAAGCCTTGGCTAAGACACTATGGCCCAGATCCTCAAAGGTATTTAAGTGCATTGATTTCAAGGGGAGTTAGGCACCTAAATTCCTTTGAGGATTTGGGCCTAAGATTCTTCATGGCCAGAGGTACCATCACTGCTGAGATTCAAGAGCAGGCTAGAGCAGATATTCATGGCCTGGTGTAAAGAGAAACCCAACAAAATATGTAAGAAAGGATCAGATTGGAAGATCCAGTGGCCTCTACCATTGCCTATATGGGCTAAATTCACTAGAGTTGCATGTGCTTATGTCAGTGGTGAACTTGACTCCCAGAGTTTATGAAATTATTTCTGCTGCCAGCAATGTTGGGTGGGGGTGATGTGAACAGTCAGAAGCCAGAAATATCATGAAAACTGTTCTGAGCCCAGCATTTGGGTGTGTCACTCACAGATGGTCTTCTAGAGAAGAGAGTTGTCAGGCCTGGAGCATTTAGGGTCACCACTGGCTAGTCATTTACAGCAGGGCCAAGTGCGGGTAAAACATCACCACTAGTATGAGTGGAGAATTTAGATTTTTGTCGCATTTTAAATCCACTCTGCATTGGTGTAAATGAAGGTCAGACTTTCTGCTGGTGTAAGTTACTTCAAGGAAGTTCTGCTAATTTGCGCCAGCTGAGAATCTGACCCAAGGGTAAGGCCGTTAGTGTGAGAGAGGCTTCCAAAATGATGAATGACATTTTAAATGTCTCACTGAAACACGTAGCCAACTCCATTACGGGCCTGATCCAAAGCCCATTGAAGTCAATGGGAGTCTTTCCATTGATTTTAATGGGCTTTGGATCATGCCCTACAAGAGTAGGAGACTTTAAACACTGGCTTGAAATTAGTCTCCAATGAGTGAGACAGGTTTGAATTTCTAAAGAGCCTGGAAGAGACAAATCATGGGACAATCAGATAATAATCTTCGTCTTAAAGACAGGTCACTACCAGTCCCAAAATCAGTGGGATGGTCCTGATGGTCATAGATTTGTCCCCCATCCCACAAAGACAGAGTCACCTATTAATTTCAGGCCTCACAATGCCATGACCTTGCATCATAACTCAGCATCACAATGTTGTGTCTATAGGTGATGATGTTGCAGTTTCATCACTCATGGATGCAGCATCACAATGTGACGTTGCAAAGACTGTGGCATGTTATTTTGTCCCACAGGTAAAGCTAGAGGGTTGGGAGGCAGAATCTGTGACAGTGCTAGGTCCCTTTGGAAGGCTGCTCTGTGATCACCCACTATTCCAGACGGACATTATTCGTCTCATTTGCTTCTTGATTTGTCTCCTCTGAGCTCCTTAGAAACTGGCTCCAGCTCCCAGCAGTATCCACACGCTTCCCTTGAAAACAGGCTCAGCATTGGCTGGCAAATGCTGAGCTGAGAACAATTTTCACTCCTGGCTTTTTTTTAATTAAGAAATATATATTGATTTGAACTGCTGTTTCAGGCCTTGGGTGTCTCCTGACCCAAGCCCACAGGTGGCCTACATCTAGAGATTTGATTTATTTTGATTTATGTTTTTAATTATTAAAAGCGTGTCCATCAGAGCAGTCTCAGTGTGCGTTCACACCTAGCAAAAACAATACAAAGTGAGTTAATCAAATATTGTCTGAAAACAGACGCTCAATCCTCAAGCTGCTAAATAGCATAGAAATGTCCTCTGAGTCCCATCCCTCTCTCCTCCCTGGGTCTTTCAGGGTGAGCAGAAAGCAGTATGTGGAGTGCAAGGAGCAATGAAATTCTGGAGATTGGGAGGGGCAGGGAAGCAGAGGAGTCAGAGAATACAAGGGATGGGGTTGAAGAGTAGCAGGAGAAAAGGAAAGCGGAAGGATGACAGGGATCTGCATGGGCAAGGGGAGGCTAAGTCTCTCCAAACAGCCAAGCCGTGGCCCTGCCCATGCTCCGCCCCGAGGCCCAGCTCCCACGTCCCGCTCTTCCCCTGTGACCCTGCCCACACTGCTTCTCTTCCTACCCTCATTCTGCCTCTCTCCCGAACCCGGTGGGGGAATCAGGAAAGGCCAAATCACACTTGGAGTTGCAGCTAGCAAGAGATGTTAAGAGTAACAAGAAGGGTTTCTTCAGGTATGTTAGCAACAAGAAGAAAGTCAAGGAAAGTGTGGGCCCCTTACTGAATGAGGGAGGCAACCTAGTGACCGAGGATGTGGAGAAAGCTAATGTACTCAATGCTTTTTTTGCCTCTGTCTTCACGAACAAGGTCAGCTCCCAGACTGCTGCACTGGGCAGCACAGTATGGGGAGAAGGTGACCAGCCCTCTGTGGAGAAAGAAGTGGTTCAGGACTATTTAGAAAAACTGGACGAGCACAAGTCCATGGGGCCGGATGCGCTGCATCCGAGGGTGCTAAAGGAGTTGGCGGATGTGATTGCAGAGCCATTGGCCATTATCTTTGAAAACTCATGGCGATCGGGGGAGGTCCCGGATGACTGGAAAAAGGCTAATGTAGTGCCCATCTTTAAAAAAGGGAAGAAGGAGGATCCGGGGAACTACAGGCCAGTCAGCCTCACCTCAGTCCCTGGAAAAATCATGGAGCAGGTCCTCAAGGAATCAATTCTGAAGCACTTAGAGGAGAGGAAAGTGATCAGGAACAGTCAGCATGGATTCACCAAGGGCAAGTCATGCCTGACTAACCTAATTGCCTTCTATGAGGAGATAACTGGGTCTGTGGATGAGGGGAAAGCAGTGGATGTGTTATTCCTTGACTTTAGCAAAGCTTTTGATACGGTCTCCCACAGTATTCTTGCCGGCAAGTTAAAGAAGTATGGGCTGGATGAATGGACTATAAGGTGGATAGAAAGCTGGCTAGATCGTCGGGCTCAACGGGTAGTGATCAACGGCTCCATGTCTAGTTGGCAGCCGGTTTCAAGCGGAGTGCCCCAAGGGTCGGTCCTGGGGCCGGTTTTGTTCAATATCTTCATTAATGATCTGGAGGATGGCGTGGACTGCACTCTCAGCAAATTTGCAGATGACACTAAACTGGGAGGAGTGGTAGATACGCTGGAGGGTAGGGATAGGATACAGAGGGACCTAGACAAATTAGAGGATTGGGCCAAAAGAAACCTGATGAGGTTCAACAAGGACAAGTGCAGAGTCCTGCACTTAGGACGGAAGAATCCCATGCACTGTTACAGACTAGGGACCGAGTGGCTAGGCAGCAGTTCTGCAGAAAAGGACCTAGGGGTTACGGTGGACGAGAAGCTGGATATGAGTCAACAGTGTGCCCTTGTTGCCAAGAAGGCTAACGGCATTTTGGGCTGTATAAGTAGGGGCATTGCCAGCAGATCGAGGGACGTGATCGTTCCCCTCTATTCGACATTGGTGAGGCCTCACCTGGAGTACTGTGTCCAGTTTTGGGCCCCACACTACAAGAAGGATGTGGAAAAATTGGAAAGAGTCCAGCGGAGGGCAACAAAAATGATTAGGGGGCTGGAGCACATGAGTTATGAGGAGAGGCTGAGGGAACTGGGATTGTTTAGTCTGCAGAAGAGAAGAATGAGGGGGGATTTGATAGCTGCTTTCAACTACCTGAAAGGGGGTTCCAAAGAGGATGGATCTAGACTGTTCTCAGTGGTACCAGATGACAGAACAAGGAGTAATGGTCTCAAGTTGCAGTGGGGGAGGTTTAGATTGGATATTAGGAAAAACTTTTTCACTAGGAGGGTGGTGAAGCACTGGAATGGGTTACCTAGGGAGGTGGTGGAATCTCCTTCCTTAGAGGTTTTTAAGGTCAGGCTTGACAAAGCCCTGGCTGGGATGATTTAGTTGGGGTTGGTCCTGCTTTGAGCAGGGGGTTGGAGTAGATGACCTCCTGAGGTCCCTTCCAACCCTGATATTCTATGATTCTATGACTTGGAGAGGCTGGGGCAGGCAGGCTGGGTTTGGGGCAGCTCAGCTGGGATCCTCTGGCCACGGTGGGGGCTTGGGGCTCCTCTGGCTCCGGAGGTCGAGGGGGGGCCTCAAGCGGAAGGGGCGGCACAGGGGCTAGCCTCCCCGAACGGGGGGGTTCACATGCCGTCCATGGGGATCTGGGCAATAGTTCCTAACAAACAATTAATTTGGAAAGTTCACCCTCTTTTTCTGTTGTCTGCCAAGAAACAGAGAGAGTCTCAAGTGTATTTATTCACGAGTTCTTAAGCAAATAATTCTTGCTGAGCAGATGGTTTGTGCCAAATATTTTAAATGTGACATTGCTTGTAAATTAGTTATTAATTATTATTATTGTTTATTTGATTTCTGGTAGCACTGTGAGCCCCCACCCAAGATCAGAGCCCCATCGTGCTAGATGCTGTTTCAAAACACATAGAAAAGGACAGTCCCTGCCCCAAGGAGCTTACAGTCTAACAAACAAAAGGTGGGAGAAAGGAGAGAATTATCCCCATTTTACAGATGGGGCCTTGAGGCACAGAGAGGTGAAGTGACTTAAGGAAGTCAATAGCGGAGCCAGTAATGGAACCTCGGTCTCCTAAAGACCAGGCCACTTCTTCTCTAAGCCACATGCCCTTGTTTCAGTTCCTGATTGGATGACTGTCACAGAGTGACTAGTCCCTGTAAGGGGAAATGAGCAACAACTCTGCCATAATTAATTAGCTGCTTCCCAACCTGAGGGGGTGGGGCTAAAGGGTCAGGTGATAGTTTAATGATCACGTGGGCCTTATAAAAGGACGGAGAGAGCTCACTCTGCTGGTGGAAACACAGGGAGTGGGCAGGTTCCTATGGAAGGCCTCAAGCCAGGGTCTATAGAGTTCAGGGAACCCAGTGCCCTATATCAGAGTAGGGAAGGCTGCAAGGAACAGAGCCCAGAAGGGGCTGAGAATAGTATTTCAGGGGAACCAGCCTGAGGGTGGAGGGCCCTATGCCAGAGCCATAAACACTGGCACAGGTAGCCCAAAAAGGGGTTGGGAACAGAGTCCAGAGGCTGGGCTGAAGAAAAGCTCCTGAAGGGCAGAAGAGCTTTTTTATTTGTTGGGCCTTTTAGCTGGTCTTTTGCTCCCCCATCTGTGATTTGGACAGAGGGCTATGCCACATCTTCAGCACAGACTGGTGTGTGGAGAACTGAGGAAATCCACCCTAGGGAAGGAAACTGAGGCAGGGCGTGCTGGCAGTGCCACACTTTGGCACTATGAGGTAGCTATGCTCTATGGCAATGGCCTGTGTAATCAGCCAACAACAGCATGGATTTCAGATTGCACAGCTGAATGTAAGTTCTGTATTTTACAATGTGCAGTTTGCACTCTGGGTGTTAACTGATTTGAAAACAGCTTTTAGCGACTTATTGATCATGCCGTGCTGTCAGGGCCGGTGCAACCACTAGGCGAACTAGGCGGCCGCCTAGGATGCCTAGTGGTTGAGGGTGCCTAAAAGCCCGCTCAGGCGAGGAGGTGAGCTGGGGCGGGGGGGGGGCGCGGGGAGGGCCGCCCGCAGTAACGGGGAGGGGCGCACAGGGGAACCGCTCCCCGCCCCAGATCACCTCCACTCTGCCTCCTCCGCTGAGCACACAGCCCCCGCTCTAATTCTCCTCCAATCGGCACCGCAAACCTGGGAGAGGAGGAGAATTAGAGCGGCGCCGGCGTGCTCCGCGGAGGAGGCGGAGCGGAGGTGAGCTGGGGCGGGCTCCTCGGGCGGGGTTAGCTGCTGCAGAGGGGGGCGGCGGCAGTGGGCGGGGTTAGTTGCCGTGGAGGGGGGGCTCCCCGGGCGGGGTTAGCTGGGTGTGGGGGTGGCGCAAGGTGGAAGTTTTGCCTGGGACGCAAAACTTCCTTGCATCAGCCCTGCGTGCTGTGGGTGTGTATATGTGCCTGGAAGGCTCCTCTGCTGGAATACTTGCAGAAAGCAAACACAAAACGGGGACCAACCTGGTCCCAGGGAACTAATTCAAAACTAGGAATGAATAGTCACTGAAATGTTGGAGTTCTTACAGCATTTGCAGGCTGATGACAACTCCCTACTTCCACTCCAGGGGTCAGGGAGAAGGAATGTGGAATCCATCTGTCACCAGCGAGAAGCATTTTGTGTGCATTTCAGATTGAATTTCAACCTCCACTTACTGAACTCAGATGCAATCCCAGATCTTAATACACTAAAAAAGGGAACTAACCACAAGCACATCTCATGATTTTTCACTGCTGTAACCCTTGTCATGCCATACCTCCTCTTCCCCTCATCCCACCTTGTGTTGTCTCATTTAAATCCCAGTCCTGCAATTGGATCCACAGATGTGGAGCCCTGTGCCCATGTACAGCCCCATCAAAGTCAATGGAGCTCTGGATGGGCTCAGGGGTCTGCCTGCATGGATCCGACTGGAGGATCAGGACGTTAGATTGTAATCTTTTGGGGGCAGGCCCAGTGCTTAATTTGTAATGAAAGAGGTGCCGGGGCTGAAGCAATTAGGTGCTGGAGCTCAAGCAATTTTTTTACTTTCATAAGTGAAGCGGCAAGCCCAGAGTTGCTGGGGCTATGAACTGCCATGCCCAGAGATGCAAACCCTGGCACAAATTAAACTCTGGGCAGGCTCCACTCTCACTTTCTAACTGTAAAACACCCTGTACACACGTCTGGCTCTCTAGAAATAAGAACAACAACAATCTTGGTGCCCATGCACAATTTGACAGGCTTTCTGCTAGGTGTTCAGAAATCAGAAGGCGGAGCAAAAAATCCTGGGATTTAAAGAGCTCATGATTTGTAAATTATTCGTATGATTTTGGGGGTTGTTTTCGTGCTATGTGAACTCTTAGATTTGGCAATAAGAGTGTTTTCCTTCAACTTCAAATTGAGCAAAATTCCATTCCAGGCATGTTTCTATATAAACTCTCCCCAGACACACAGCCGGAGTCTCCCCCCTCCCACTGCGGCAGCTCTAGCCCTTTGTTCAGGCTGATAAAGTTACAGTTGTACAAACCATGCCGCTTGTCAGGGAAAGGGAGGGGAGGAGGTTATGAGCCTCTGGGATAGGGTTTGGGACTCTCTCTCTCTCTCTCTCTCTTTAAAATGGTTGGGTTTATATGGTAAGGATCCAAAGGGCAAACAGCCAGTCAAGCAAGTTCTCTGTCGACTGGGGAATTGGATTTACCCCTCAAGGAAAAACAGATCTCTCATGTTACAAGGAAAAATAAGATGTGCTTATAGCAGTGTGGGCGTTTGCTGGTGTGTATAAGGAAGGCAAAGTGCAAGCATGAAAACCAATCATGTGTGCATCTGTTAACATTAGATAAGGAGGCCCTGTTCTCCCACATCAGCATTATGATTAACTCTGCAAGGAGGCAATAGGGCACAGGGGACAAACACCTCCAGACTTCAGGGAAGTTTGTGACCGGATCTGAACTTCACAGCTGCCTGTCTTTAGAACAGGTCCAAAGAAAACCCTAGATCTGAACAGCCCTGAACTCGGAGTAGATTCAGATCTATTTGCTGAAATTTGGGTGCCGTTAGTGCACGTCAGTGAGGAGAGGTGTGAGTTGCGAGCATGCATTACTGCAAGGTGTGTTTGTTAGCAGGGAGGAGGGGTAGGGCCTGAGCAAACATCCAGCTGTAGCTGAAACAGTCGCCATGTGCTGCTCCTACCTTCGTTCCCTGGTTCTGATTCTGTCCCCCGGTACCTCCCCTCAGACCTGGAATCCACCACCTGGAACCGCTTGGATTCCATGTTCTCTACCATGTCTGTATAGGTCTTCAGCAGGGACCTGTCCAAGGTGGCCTTAAACACTGCTGGCTCTGGCCGGCTGATCTCTGATGTCACAGGGTGACCCTCCTTCACCCAGTTCTTGAACCCGCCGTTCAGCACGGAGACCGTTCTGTGCCCGAAGACCCGGAACATCCACCAGGCTCGGGGTGCATAGAAGCTCCCCAAGTCATCCCCATCATACACCACGACATGCGTGTCATTGCTGATCCCCAGGTGCCCAACGTAGTCGGCGAAGTGTGCCTCGCTGGGCAGCATGAGCTCATAGGGCGACGACTTATCTTTACACTCCTCGATATCGAAAAATGAGGCGCCAGGTACATGCCTGTCTCGGAACTCCTGCTGGGCATTCCTCTCCCCAGGAGTGTACCAGGATGCATCTAGCACACGCAGGCTGGGCCCAATCCGTTTGGCCAGGACAGATTCTGAGAGCCACTTGGTGGAGACCAGAGCTCTGTACAGTACTTGCTGCACCATTGTGTCCAAGACTGTGTTTGTGCCGTGAACTGAGAGCTTAGCACTGTATGTGAGTACAGGCACTGTACCACCACAGGGCTGATATGGGGAGGAGCCAAGTCTACCGGAATCCCAGCTACTGGTATCTAGTTCTCAGCCAATCGACTATCTGGATTGAGACAGCTCTAAAAACTCCACCCCCTCTTCTCCCTCCTCCTCCCCCGCGCCCCTCCTCCCCTGCTAGCTGCTAGTCCCAGAACACTTTTGCAAGCGACTGGTGGATTTGTTTCTTATTCCTAACTTCTTATTTGTGGTACCAGCTCCTTATTTAAAGGCCAACATTATTTTTAAAACATATCAATGTATGGTTAACGTTTTAGAAATGTTATCAAATTAACATGATGGAATGTGATAAACATTTAAATTAGTAATTGGTACTGGCTGTATATAACAAACATTTCAGATCACCCCAAAGAGAGAGGTCCCTGTGACCATCAAACTGCTATGAAGGAGCTGGGGCCTGAGATATGCCACTCGCCAAAATATGGGAAGCTGTGAAGTTCAGATCTAGATGCAAATTTCCCTAAAGTCGGGAGGTGATTGCTTCCTGTGCCCTAAATGGAGTGTGAATAAGGAACTAGGGTTTTGACTGAGTACGTGACAAAGTATATTTCAGGTCACCCCAAGTGACAAGTCCCTGCAATTGTTATTTCATTATGAAGAGATGAGGAAATGCCACTCCCAGAGGTGACCCTTTATTTTTGGTCTGACAAATATATTGTCCCAATGTATTATTTTGTGTTATCTTTGTTAGTAAACATACAATATGCAGGTAAAAATCAACAAAAAGCAATATTCAATCAACGTGTTGCAAATCCAGCTGTGATGTTTTCACATAAATTATATGATAGTTACAAATGAAGAAATTGGTAGGAACTTTCGTGTGATATTAGAGGAATTAAGAAGCAGAAAAATAGCTAAATGTATCCAAAATCATTGAATTGGATTACAGATATAAAAAAAAACATTTCTTATGATTAATGTTGTGTCTTTTGCCCATTCCACAACAAAAATAATACGGAGACCCTACTTGGTCACAGTTGGCTCCCAAATAATCATGTTTATTACCTGCAATCATACAAGGTCTAGGTTAATACTATCCTGCTGCTCTGAGTGGTTTCTGGTGGCTTCTAAAACACAGAAAACAGTGAGCACCACTACAGTGCTCACAAATTACTTAAAGGAATCCTGCCCTATACCTATATGCTACAATTAGTCGAATCAGCCAGTGTCTTTAGAGTTGCTGTCAGGCTTATCCAGCAGCAATGTGGCTGAGTACACTTTAATGGAATTTGGGGGACTGGACTCTTTATCTGTGGCTAGACTATCTCTACCTCCTTTCCTTTTTAATTCCAAAATTCCATCTTAGAAATGCCAGCCCTCAGTTTGACCAAGTTTGTGGAAACATACAAAATGGCTCCCAGTGTTTTATGGTGTCCTAACAACTTTGGGCCTATAATATCAACACCTTTTCTTTAATAAACTTTACAGTTTATGCAAATAATTTTGATGACCTCTACTGAACTAATCAATATTTTAAAGCTACATTCAAATTACATGGAAAAGAGCTACAGCGAAGACAGATAATGGGGTTTTCTGAGATAGGGACATTTCCTTTTTGTCTGAATAGTCTGTGAATGGTATTTGAAAAGACCCAGATCACTGCTTTGATTTGACCTCCAAAATGTATCTTGTTTTCTTTCAACTTATTTGCTAGCATGCACAGAAATCTCTGATGGAAATAGCCAAGGGTCAAAATTTTCAATCTTTCTATGATCTGACTAAATGCAAGTGTAATGAACAAGATGCATGATTCACCATTAATGAAATGGTGTGTACTCAACTGACACAATCCATTGAACTTGTTCACTTTGACTGTGACATAAGTAAAGAAGTTGCTATTTATTATAATAAAAGAATGTTAATTAATTGAGCAATTGTTGCTGTTGTTAGTGCTGATCACTGGTGGCAGCTATATTTAAGCACCTAAAGATTTGTATAATAAGACCTTGTTTTGCACAGAAGGGAAGTTTCTTTGTGAATTTCTGCTTAGAATTGCTGCATAATTTGGTGCTGCCTGCCTCTCCATAAGGAGTTTTTTATAGTCTCTAATCCTGACACAAGCAACTACTGCACCAAACTTCCACATGGAGGGGGAAACTTTGAAAAAGGTGCATGTACAGAAAGGCTTGTAAAAAGGCTTCATAAATTCAGAGATTTTCAGGCCAGAAGGGATCATTAGATCATCTAGTCTGCCTTCAAGTATCACCATAGAAATTCATCCTGTTACCCTGTATTGAGCTCAGTAACAACTTGTGTTTGACTAAAATACATCTTTGAGAATGGCTTCCAACCTTGATTTGAAGAATCCACCAATGCCCTTGGTAGTTTGTTCCAATTGTTGATCATCCTGACTGGTAAAAATTTGTGACTAATTTCTAGTTTGAATTTGTCTGGCTTCAGCTTCCAGCCATTGGTTCTTGTTCTGCCTCTCTCTGCTAGTTTAAAGAGCCCTTTAGTACCCGATATTTTGTCCATGTGAAGTAGAGCCCTGCACCTGACCCAAACCCGATGGGATCCGATGAGAAGTGTCAGGTTTGGATCAGGTCAGATTGGAAAACAACCCGACCCTCTTGGGCTTGGGTTGGGTCAGCTCCGCTCCCCATTTTCTGTCCCTGCCTGCCCCGCTCCTGCCAGTCTCCACCACCTTGCTGCACTGTATCTGCTGCAGAGTGAGCGGGCCAAGCAGTCACAGGGCTCGTGTCGACCACATGGACAGGTTACAGGAGGTGGCGCTGTCTCAGGTTCGAGGGGTTGGGTTGGAAAATGACTTGACCCTCTTGGACTCAGAGTCCAAGTCCAGTCAGGCTTAAAACTTAGGCCTGAGCAGGCCTCTAATGTGAAGGTATTTATACACCATAATCAAGTCATGTCTCAATCTTCTTTTTGATACACTAAACAGACTGAGCTCTCTAAATCTCTCATTGTAAGGCACACACCTCTTTTACCAACTCTATACTTCCTAAACAGGATATAACCAGTCATGTGAATTGTCCCACCAGGCTTCAGTAATGCCAATTATATAATTTTTTCTCATCATTGAGAATTTCTACTTCCTGTTACTCGTTACCCAGATTCCTAGCACTGATATATAAGCAATTGAAAAATGTCTTCTCTTTGCGTTCTTTGCCACATCAGTCCAATTTTTTCACGATGTCAAGTCTGAACTTTTGTACTGCATTTGCCTCCTTAGCACCCTCCCCTTGCAGTAGTAGTTTAATGGCCTCCTAGCTGCTCCAGTTCATCTGCATTCAAGAAGGTTAGCTCCCTACCTGTGAGATGCAGCCCATCCTGTTTGTACGGCCTCTCTCCCACTGAAAGGTTCAACAAAACCAACACCTTCAGCCTCACACCAACCGCGCAGCCAACAATTCAGCTCCAGTATTTTCTGCCTTCTCTCACTCAAGGGACCAGTACGATCTCCAAGAAGATCACTTAAACTTTCCTTTTCTTCCACTCGCTTCCAAGATGTCTAAGGTCGTCTATAATCTGGGTAGTTCCATGTGATGCTTGTCATGTGTTCCAATGTGTATCATCATCAGTTGCCAGACAACTTCATAAACCTGTCTAACTCTACAGTTACCTCTCATATCTTCACTCCAGGGAGACAGCATACCGTCCTATTGTCCTTCTGCCCCTTGCTTAATTTTCTGTCTGCTCTTCTTAATATGGAGTCGCTGATGTTGATTATTTGCATTCTTAGGATGGCTGAAGAACCTCTCTTGGTAGCTGCTTATTTCATATGGTAAGGACACCCATCAGGTATGTCCCCTGTAGCTTTCTGTTCCATTCATCAGAGAAAAGGTTCTTCTATAGTAGATTTGCTACCTGAAAATATTTTGATACTTCTCATTGGGTTGAATGCCTCCTGACTCTCATTCCCCTCTTGGTCACAGACTGCCTCTTTGGTTTCTATTTTCTCCAAGTCTCTTATCACTGATCACCTTGTGGTGTCTGTGACAATGATTTCCAAATCTGGTTGTCCAAGAAGTCTTCATTGCCTCGGATAAATCTATTGTGGCTTCCAGCAAAGAGGAAACATAGCACATCCAATGCAGGTCACAGCAGTTGTTCCCTCATCATCCCTATCTGCTACCTTATGTAAAGACATACCTAAAACTGGTTTCACAATCCCTCTGTAAACTCCCACTCAGATTTATCTGGTTTGTCACTCTTGTTCACCTGGCAACTGATATATATTAAGCCTCAGTGTTCAGCAACTTCCCTCGGAAACAGGGCGGGAATAACCACTCAAAGACGTCAAACACTAGTTATGTTCAAAATCCAGCCACCAGGCCCTCACTGAGACACAAACAGATCTGTCTCACCCAGGCAGTTCAGGGGCCCATAGCCCAGCCATACAACCCTGATCGAGAACAAACAAACAGATGGAACAAACACAGCACTCACCAAGTCCCTGTAGCTGCAAGCATAGGATCCACATATTCACCTTCTGAAATGGCCCGGTTTGCCATTCCTGTTCCCATTCCCTTCTAAAGGGTGTGTGTGTGTGTATGTGTTTGGGGGGTGGGGAAGAGGGCTGGTGATATGGGCCACAATTTTTCTCATAGAAAAAGTTTCAAGTCAGGGAGTTGCATGTCTCAAATCCATCAGACCAGTTTAACAGTTGAGGGGCCTTGTCACGTGGGGTGACCCAAGACTTATTTTGTCAGGTACACCCTGTCAAAACCCAGCTCCTTTTTCAAACTCCATATAGAAAATATAAGTAAGGTGGAGATGTGACATCTTATTGCACAAGAACAAAGCTTCAGGTCAATGAATGACACGCCCCAGCTGAGTCAAGGGAGAGAATTATTCCAGGAGTGGGTGGGTCGACTTTTGTGGCCTGCATCATGCGGGAGGTCAGACTAGATGATCATAATGGTCCCTTCTGACCTTAAAGTCTATGAGTCTCTGAGTCTTCTTCAGTCTGACGGTTGCTGGGACGTATCACTCGGGGTACCCCAAAGATGTATTTTGTCATGTACAGCCTGTCAAGCCCCAGCTCCTTATTCAAACTCCATGTACAAAATGGAAATGGGGTGGGAGCATGACATGTGGCAGCATACTGCTGAAGAAGAACACTTCAGGTCGGCGAGCAGCATGCCCCAGCTCCTTCAGAACAGTCTGACAGTCATAGAGACATGTCACTTGGGGTGACCCGAGACTTATTTTGTCATGTGCAGTCAGTCAAATCCCAGCTCTTTATTCAAGCCCTATTTACAAGGTAGTAGTGGGGCAGGACCATGACATGTAGCAGCATAAGGCGCAGGAACTACACTTTGGGTCAGGCAGCAGCCTGTCCCAGCTCCTTCAGAACAGATTGTTGGTCACAGGTACATGTCACTTCAGGTGACTGGAGACTTAGTTTGTCATGTACAGTCAGTCAAATACCAGCTTATTTGCTTATGTAATTAATAATTAACTAATGTATCTTTATCACATTCCATCACAATTTGGTGTCATTTCTAAACATTTACTCTTACCCTGATATATTTTAAATAATTTTGCCCTTGGAATAAGGAGCTAGGAACCATGAATAAGGAGCTGGTACCACCAGTAAGGAACTGGGAATAAGGAACCATCTTCAGCCTCCTGTGGGGCATAAATCTGAAACCCTGACGGTGGGGGAGGGAGGTAACAAGGTGAAACCAGACTCCAGAGTCATTGACAGCGCAGTCAGATGACTGGCTAAATCGGTGTTAGGGCAAAGGGCAAATCTCAAAGAAGAAACTGTGAAGTGTTGTAGCCGTATTGGTCCCAGGATATTAGAATGACAAGGTGGGTGAGGTACTATCTGTTATGGGACCCAACTTCTGTTGGTGAGAGAGACAAGCTTTCGAGCTACTGGTACCAGAAGAACTCTGTGCTGCTGGAAAGCTTGTCTCTCTCCCCCACAGAAGCTGATCTCATAAAAGTGGTTCTCAACCCGGGGTACATGTACCCCTGGAGGTATGCAGAGGTCTTCCAGGGGGTACATCAACTCATCTAGATAGGTACCTACTTTTACAATAGGCTATACATAAAAAGCACTAGCGAAGTCAGTACAAACTATAATTTCATACAATGACTTGTATATACTGCTCTATCTACTATACACTGAAATGTAAGTACAATATTTATATTCCAATTGATTTATTTTATGATTACATGGTAAAAATGAGAAAGTCAGCACTTTTTCAGTAACAGTGACGGTGACACTTTTGTATTTTTATGTCTGATTTGTAAGCAAGTAGTTTTTAAGAACATAAGAACAGCCATACTGGTTCAGACCAAAGGTCCGTCTAGCCCAGTATCCTGTCTCCCAACAGTGGCCAATGCCAGGTGCTTCAGAGGGAATGAACAGAACAGGCAATCATCGAGTGATCCATCCCGTCACCCATTCCCAGCTTCTGGCATAAAGTGAAGTGAGGTGTAACTTGGGGGTATGCAAGACAAATCAGACTCCTGACAGGGTTACAGTAGTCCAGAAAGGTTGAGAGCCACTCCCATAAAATATATTACCTCACCCACCTTGTCTCCCCACAGAAGAAACTGTAAGGGGCTCTGCAGAAAGCTAGGACTGGGATCAGGTAGGGTGATGGGCACAGTACAAGTGTAAGGGATGGGAGCTAAAGACCAGATGGCATGTCACTACACAGCAAGCCTAGGAGACTCCCTCCTAATGAAGGAAACCGCTGGACACAACGTCCTCCTGCTCTAGGAAGAATCCTGGTGATGGAGGAGCAGCTCCCAGGCTCACCCGCCTCAGAGAAACCCTTCAGTGCTAAATCCCCTGCGGGAAACGCCCCCCAGGCAGGGCTACCCTAGCAGCGAGGGAGCGCTCCGGAGCGGGATTCCTGGCAAGCACACGGGGAGGGAAGCGGGGCTGGAATCCGGGTAAGGGGGTGGGGGGTGCAGAGGGCAGCGTGTGCAGCGCAGCTCGCTCCGGAGCCCTGGGTTACTAAGCACCAGTCCACACGTGCAGCGCGGGCGGGTGACTGCCCCGGGCGAGGCCAGCCATGCAGCGCCTCGCTCCCTTTGCATTTCACTCAAGGCACATTTATTGCCGTGACTCAGCAGCGTCGGCTCCCAGCGCCGCACCCTGGCTGCCAAAAGCCTGTTTGATTCATTTCCTTCTCGCTCTGCAGGCGGCTCGGACCATTATTGCACAGGGGGGGTGTGTGTGTGTGGAAACGCCCCCCTCCCCAGGAGAGTGGTGAGCGGAGCCGCTCCCTCCGGCAAGCCCACCCGCTGGTGGCTGGGAGCCGGGCGGAGCTGCTGCGGGTTGACTCTGGGCTGGGAGGGCTGGTGCGTGGGGTCCCATCTGCCCCCAGCGCTGCCCCTGCCTCCTAAAGGTTGGTTTGCACGGGCGGCCCTTTCCCCCATTGGGCAGCCGGGTGGGAGGTGGCGCTTGTCTCCTCCCCGGAGCGAACGTATAGAGGGAGCGGAGGGGGTGGGAGCGCCGCGCATTGGAGGAGCTGCTCTGAAGCCCATGTCAGTCCCACAGCCGAGCAGCAGCGACCCAGGAGGGGCACGGAGGTATGGGCAATAGCCTGCTGGACGGGAGTCACTCACTCACTCACTCGAGGGGAGAGGGCAGGAACACGCCCGATGGCAGTAACTTCTGGGGGTTCATGATGGGCTCAGCGGCCCCGCTCGTGGGCATGGAGTTGTTGCACCGATCCCCAGGCTCTGGGCTGGAAGGAGGCCGTGCCAGGCCTTGTTGGCACGCTGGCATGCTTTCCGCTGGAGCCCTGAGCAGAGACTGTCCCTTAAAATCTAATGGGGGGTATCCAGTGCAGTTAGTGCTTTATAGGGGCTGGTCAGGCAGGGGAGTGGTCTTAAGTGGGCATCAGCCACTCCTGTCTGCTTCTGCGTAACAGCTCTGGCAGTGGGAAGCCAGGGTCCAGTACCACCAGGGCAGGGGCAGGGGGGATGCTGCTGGCTCAGCCAGGTCCTAGGGGACAACCCTCTCTCTGCCTGGAGTTCTCAGCCTGTCGCAGAGGCAAGGACTCTTCCCAAAGCTGTGCGTTCCTCTCATGCTCCTGTGGGGCAGGTTGTAGGAAAGTCACAGTGCTGGCAGAGTGTGTAGCAGCAAAACTTGGACCCAGGGAAATGAACAGCTTTTTTAATGGGGTGGTGGCAGTCCTTAATTCAGAACTCGGGCCCCACCCGTGCAGAGCTCCCTTTTGTGAGGTTCAGAGTGCTGGCTCTGATATATACAGCTCTCTAGGCCCAGGGGCTAGGTGCCAGGGTGCCTCACACACAGGGTTCTCTCTTCCTGATTTTGAATTCAGGCTCCTGCCACATGCAGCTGACTCAGCCTGGTGTCAGGCAGGCTCTGCAGGTGATCCTCTCCCTAGATTTCTCTCTCTGTCTTTAACTGGGCTCATTTCATGATCTCTGGACTGTCAGATCGATTTCTGATGTCGCCCCAGTGGTGTTACAACAGAGCTGACTTTACCCCGGTGTGCACAAAGTGAAGCAGAGGTGGGGTTGTATTCTGTAACCTGGGGCCCAAGTTCTTTTCTTCTACCATTCTTATTATTTGTATTACTGTAGTGCTCAGGAGCCCATTGTGCAAGGTGCTGTACACACAGAACAAAAGACAATTCCTCCCCCAAAGCACTCTAGTCTCTTTTTCCCCAGTAGCTCACCCTAATATCTTCTGTCACTAATTCCTGACTTTTCCCCCCTTCAGGAAACCCCAGAGACTGTCTGAATCTAGCCAGGACTCAGGAGCAATGTCTCAACAGTTCCTTTATCGGGCACTGGTGTCGGCTAAGTGGCTCTCAGAAACCATCAAGTCCCCTCAGGCTGGACAGGCTGTGAAGATCCTGGATGCATCCTGGTACCTCCCGAAGATGAAGCGTGACCCCCGGCATGAGTTTGATGAGCGCCACATCCCTGGTGCTGCTTTCTTTGACATTGACCTATGCAGCGACCGCACGTCACCATATGACCACATGCTGCCCAGTGCGGATGACTTTGCGGAGTATGTGGGCAAGCTGGGCGTGGGGAACGACTCCCATGTGGTCGTGTATGATGCCAGTGATCAGGGTCTCTTCTCTGCTCCCCGTGTCTGGTGGATGTTCCGGGCCTTTGGGCACCATGCCGTCTCCCTTCTGGACGGTGGGCTGAAGAACTGGCAGCGGGAGGGGTACCCACTGAGCTCTGGCAAGAACCGAGCAGTTCCTGTGGAGTTCCATGCCTCCCTGGACAAGTCACTGGTGAAGACCCATGAGGACATAGAGGAGAACATAGAGTCACATCGCTTTCAGCTGGTTGATGCTCGCCCTGCAGGGCGGTTCAGAGGGACGGAGGCAGAGCCCAGGGAAGGTAACGCCTCTGCTTAGCTATCACTGTAACAAACATGGGGTCCATTTAAGGCACAAACCCAGAAACATGACTCTCGTTCCCAGCTGAAGATTGAGGCTGGAAACTCACTTTTTCCAAAGATGAGTTTCAAGAGGAGGATGCTTGGCTGATATCTCTCCCTCTTTGGGGTTGCTGTCTCTGCTTACCTATGTCTATTTGCCACTCCCACTGTTCTGTTCTCCGTATGCTGCTGGAAATGCTTGCTTAAAACACATTCACCATGGGGCAAGGCCTTATGACACCAAACACAAGATGTTTAGTAGTTCAACGTCTGTGCCAGCAGTAAGCCATGAGGACTTTAATCCTGGCAGTGAAGTTCTCCATCTGACAGCCAGATTTACTGTAGATTATGATTTGTATTATGGTAGTGCATAGAGGGCCCAATTCTGGTACGTGCTGTACAAACACACAGTAGGAGACAGCCTTGCCACAAAGCGTTTACAACCTATATGGTCAAGGCAGACAAATGGTGGGAGAAGGGAAGGATTATTATAGCTGTTCTCCTGCTGGGAATCTGAGGCACACAGAGATTATGATACACATCTAAGGTCAAACAGGAAGTCTGTGGCAGAGGAAGGAATAGAAATAAGATTTGCTGAGTCCCATTCCTTGCCTTCACCCTAAAACCATCTCTCCTCTCAGCTGATTCACCTGTTGCCACAGCTGAGTCTCAAATCAGGCATATAGAAGGGGTGTTGCATACATTGTTTCTAACACATGTGGCTGAAAGAGGGTCCCATCCCCACCCCTAGCTGTTAGAGCTGCACCCCAGAAAGTGACTTTCTGTCTGTACAAGAAGTGAAGAAAGCTGTGTATTTTAGTATGAATGCGGAGTCCTGTGGTTCAGAGGCAGCAGTGCACTCAATCTCTCGGGGACCTGGGGAGGTGGAAGAGAAGGTAGCTCCCACACACCCCATCCCTTTAATAATATTTAGCTTTGATATGATGCTTTGTGGTCAAACATACAGACATTAACCCTCCCATAACCTTGGGCAGTGGCTGTAGAGGGAGGGTTGCCGTGGCACGAGTATGTGTGGAGGGTAGTCAAGGAGGGGTTGTGCGGTGGAACCCTCTGTGATGTAAAGATTAACTCCTGTCTGCGTTGGTCTCCTTCCTCTTCCTCCAGGAATTGAGCCTGGTCATATCCCTGGCTCTCTGAACATCCCCTTCTTGGATTTCCTCACAGAAGCTGGCTTTGAGAAGACCCCTGAGGCAATCCGCAGCTTATTCCAGGAGAAGAAAGTGGACCTCTCAAAGCCAGTGGTAGCCACATGTGGCTCAGGAGTCACTGCCTGCCATGTGACCCTGGGGGCGTATCTCTGTGGCAAGCCAGATGTGGCTGTCTACGATGGTGCCTGGGTGGAGTGGTACATGCGGGCGCGACCTGGAGAGGTCATCTCTGAGGGCAAAGGCAAAACCCTCTGAAGCAATGCTTCTGCCCCTGCAGTACAGACAAATTGCCTTGGAACAGGCTTTGGGAGATGGTCTTAGCCTTTCCTGTTTTAAAATCATGGTGGTATTGAGTGAAGGTCTTGGGTGACAAATCTAAACACACATGGTTCTAGCCCCTTTCCCCTACTCCCCTCCCACTTCTCACCCACAAACCCCACCCCTCATTTTTCTGGGCATGGAAGATGCCTTTTTACAGTATCTTATTGGGGTGGGGGAAAGCACTTGTCATCGGATGGTGGAATAATTGATTCAGGCTGGACTCACCAGCTGGGATGATCTCTCCTGATTGGACACTTAGTGAGGAAGATGAGTGGCGGAGCAGTTTAGGTTTCTCTTCATATTTGGACTCTGATTTGTTCTCAGCCAGTTTTGCATCCACCATTGTTCCTGGGGAACTTGAAATCCTGTTTCTTTTTTTTTCCCTTTTTTTAAAGTATCTATTTCAAAGGTTACATAATAAAAACATTTAATGAGTTTAAAGGTTTTTCTCCTGAACTGAGCCCGGGACAGTATAGCTGGGGTTTCTCCTTCCCCGCTCACAGAGGCATCTTGCTCTGTACCCCTCCACGGGGAGTGTTTAGTTAGCACAGCTACATGCGTCCAGCATATGTCTACAGTGGAGCTAGAGGTGTAAAATCCAGCTCCGACAGACATACCTGTACCAGCAGTGTAGCTGCGTCGTCGTGAGGAGCCGGCCCGAGGACGTACCTGCAGTTTCAGACTGAATCATGCTTGGGGCTGCTAGCCTGTCGTGCAGTTCATGCAGCTGCAGCTACGTTGCTGTTTTTAGTGTGCTAACTCGATCACAGCTAGCGCAGGTATCTCTACCCAGGTGGCAAATTACACTTCCAGTGTAGACATACCCTTATTCTCTATGAAGAAAGCTGTTCTGATGAACTGAATGCAGTATTTGTTTCATCCTTGGTAGGTATATTTCAGTTTCTCTAGGAGAGCCCTGTGGATCAAATAAGAAAGGGACAGCATACCCCTCTGTTGTTTGTTTCAGTCTGCACCCATGCACCTGTGTGACTTTCAGATGCCACACTCCAATTCAGCATGATACTTACACCTGCCTAACACTAGGCATGAGAGAGTACTCCCACTGTAGGCAGTGGTGGTGTAGCCATGTTGGTCCCAGGATATTAGCGAGACAAGGTAGGTGAAGTAATAGCTTTTATTGGACCAGCTTCTGTTGGTGAGAGAGATGAGCTTATACAGAGTTCTTCTTCAGGTAGTGCCATGGGACTGTTCACGTGCTTACAATTAGTTATGTGCTTCAATACCTTGCTGAGTTGAAGCCCTAGGGAAGAACTACCCATAATGGCAGTCATTTTCACAAGGCCACCGCCTTAAATCTTGGAGCTGAAAATCTCCCCCAGCAAACAATGTCAGGGGCATTTGATTCAGTGCATTCGGAGAGTTAATCTGCTCTTGCTTACACCTGTACAAGCACATTGGCTTCAATATATTTGATTAAAGAAAGGTCCCTGTTGATCATAACACCCAGTATCCTAGACAGCCTGAAGAGAGAGGTGGGTGAGGGGGTGTTTGTCTCCTGATCAATTCCCAGGGAGCAGCTGGGCTGCATTACATATGGTGGGTTAGGTGTTAACAATTTGCCCTTCCTTCCATGATGACTTCATTCTTGTGGGTGGGCCAGGTCCTGAAGTCTGGGCAACAAACAGAGACCAGTGCTGACAGAAGAACTCATGCTATGACTAAAGACCTTCCCGGGTGCATGCTGTAGGAGGAAAGAGATGGGTAGGAAGTGGGGCAGAGAAAAGTGGGGAAAGAGGAGGCAAAGGAATTGAAGGCTGGAGGAAAAGGAGAGCGGGCGGGTGGGATAAGAGGAAAAGAATAGATGACAGACAATAAGGATTTGGGCCTGAGTCTCCACTCTAACCAAGGTATGCCATACACAGATAAGGAGCAGGGGTGCAAAAGTGACTATGCCCCCCCCACAATGGGGCACTCAGAAGAGACTGAGGCAGGTGTGAATGAATTAATTCCCTGGATCGGGGTGGGGGCAAGGCCTGGGACTGAATGAACATAGAAACACCCATCCAGGAAAGGGAGGTTTATGCAAGGCAAGTTTAGAGTTGGTGGTGGGGTAGCAACCACAGGGAAAACTTACTGACTAGGTGATTATTACTGCAGATAAATTTAAAAAACAACAACAGGGCTTTGATATTGGACACTGGTCCCCTACACCCATGAGCACCCACATTGTCTCAATGACAGAAATCGTCCAAATCCTCTGAGTGTTTTGCAGCAATAACAGAGAAGTGAATGCTATGATAGTTAGACACCCTGCTGGGCAAAAGGAGAACATGAAAGAAATCTGTCTGGTTCAGCACATGGGCACACAGCAGTTTTCTCCTCAACCCAAAGCACCACTGCCTGCAACACCCAGCTCTGGAGGTGTGTAAACTGCAGCTTCCAGAATCCCCTAGCACCTGCAGCAGCAATGGTGGCATAGATTACACTGCAGATCCTGGTGCAGGGAGACTGGGCCATGCAAAACTACAGATCCCAGGATTCTTTGGTGACCAATTGCAGTGATGATGTAATATGGTAATTAATAGGGTTTATATATTATTTCAAAGAACTCTACAGCTATCAACTGAACAGCAGCGACCAGAGAAAGGCCCCCAGGCAAACCCCATTATCATGGGACCCCTGGGATTTGGGGAATGTTCAGAATGAGGAGGTGGGTTTTGTCCTTTGTGCCCATCACTAGTAATAACAGACATGCCATTCAGACAGAATCTTTCTTCCCCAAAGATCCCATAGCTGCCCACATTGAGCCCCAGTGAAATGCAGCCACCTCTGGGGTGGAGAACACCAGATAAACTACAGATCCCAGAATCCTCCAGTGCCCACACCTGCAGTGGCGTCTCCAGCTTGGGAGGGAGGGAGAGGGAGAGATGAGGATGGAAGGAGGGGAGGAAACGCAGGCTCCAGAGAGGGTGTCTTTGACCTGGGAGAGCCACTCGCCGCAGCCCGCAAACAGCAGCCGGGCTAAGTGGGTCCGGCTGAACGTCGGGGGCACGGTTTTCCTCACCACCAGGCAGACCTTGTGCCGGGAGCAGAAATCGTTCCTCTGCCGCTTGTGCCAGGGGGAGGAGCTGCAGTCAGACCGGGTAAGCGGCGAGCTGGCGCCTGCTGGCCCGGGGGAGCGCGGAGCCCTGACCGGGGTGGGATCAAAGCACAGCGCAGGCTGGGCTGGGAGGAGCTAACCCCGGCCGGGGAAGGCGAGGCCCTAGTGCAGGATCAAGAGGGAGCTGGAGAGACAGACTGGTGGACGG
The DNA here is from genome assembly GCA_003942145.1 of Platysternon megacephalum. Lineage (NCBI taxonomy): Eukaryota > Metazoa > Chordata > Testudines > Platysternidae > Platysternon > Platysternon megacephalum. Next base: position 398,472 of record QXTE01000087.1, read on the forward strand.
CGCGCACAGGGCCAGGGGTAATTGGCATGAGACCCCTTCCCTGTCCCCCCGGGGAACTCACTCCCTGCGTTCCATCCAGCCAGAGCCTCTTGGGGTTGGCCCGTCCCCTCTGTGAAATGGGAGGAGTTTCTGGCTTAATAGTGGGGACCAATCAGGCCGGCCACCCCGATGCTGTGGCACACACAGCACCCGTCTCCTCTGCTTCCCCACACCAGCTGTCTGGGAGCTTTGCACCAGCCCCACAAGAGGCGCCCCCCTTTCTCCCAGTCACATGCCCAGCTACGTGGGTGGGACTCAGGTCTGACAAGGAGACATGGCGTTACCATATAGAGCCACAATAAGTAGCCTCCCATCACAGAGACAAGGTGGGTGACATCTTTTTTTATTGTACCAGACAAGCTTCCCAGTTTACACAGAGCACTTCTTCCATTCTCCTCCTCCCAATACAGGCTGAAGAGGTAGGAGCCCTGCTGAGACCAGAGTCCACATCACATTTTTTATTCTTGGATCTCCCTGCTAGCCTTATAGAATCATATTATATATAGGAAAGGCTTGGGGGTCTGCACCTCAGGGGTGAAATACCAAGGACCTCAGGCCCCAGCAGGATCAGTTCCAGCCCTTTGCTCTTTCAAGGGAGACACATTGAGAGTACTGTGCAGTTTGCTCTGCATGTGTATTTAGGATGAGATCTATAACAACAAGGTTCTGCCTGAATGTTAAAAGTCCCAGGGTACTTTAAATTAGAGAACGGGCTTAACCCATTTTGCTCTTCTCCCTACTGTTTTTCAGTGTGATGTGTACCAGTTGGCTGCAGCCTTCCATCCTAGAGGTGGCTGCTTTTCTGTGGTACCTTATGCATGTAGTTTGGGAAGTGGTTTGGGATCCTAAAGTTGGCTCTTATATGCTACTTTTAATATGTAGCTCTCAAATCACTTTACGAAGGCAAGTAGGTATCATTATCAGACCAGGTCAGGAATTTTTTGATAAAATGGTTTTTCCTTGGAAAATGCTGATTCATCAAAACCAAAACTGTTCCTGGGAAAGGGTCCATTTTTACGAATTTCCTGTTTGGGGGGGGTGGGACGTTGTGAACTTGTTGAAATGTCCCATTTTGACATTTTCTAAATGGAAAATTCTGGGTTTTGGATTAAAATTATTTTTTGGTTTGAAATTTGTTATTTTAAGGTTAAAAATGTTAAACAAATGACAAAGTCAAAATTGAACTGAAATGTTTTGATCTCTCTGGTTTGAATGTTTTTCTTTTTGAATTTTCCATTCACAATTTTTTTTTTTTTTTTTTTTTTTTTGAGATTTTGACTTTTCATCCCAATTCAGGGTGGAAAAAATTATTGAAATCTCAAAAATTCTCACAAGATTGGAAAACTGTTTCCTGACCAGCACTAATCATTATCCCCATTTTTCACAGGGAAAACAAGGCACAGAAAGATTAAGTGAATTCCCTAAAATCAACAGCCAAAAGGACCCAGGTTTCCTCACCCTCAGTCCTGTCCACTGGACCAAAGGAGCTATAGAAATTAGGGTGACCAGATGTCCTGATTTTATAGGGACAGTCCTGATTTTTGGGTCTTTTTCTTATATAGGCTCCTATTACCCCTCACCCCCGTCCCGATTTTTCACACTTGCTGTCTGGTCACCCTAATAGAAATATAAACCAGGATTGCTACAGTTCTTGTTTTATTATCGTCCGTTATCTAGAGAAGTTAGGGGCAGTGGCAAGTTTCCCCGCTGGGTTCTTCCCATCATGGCTTGTCTCTGTTGTTAGGATGAGACTGGTGCATACCTTATAGACCGGGACCCCACATATTTTGGACCCATCCTGAATTTCCTCCGTCATGGCAAGCTGGTACTGAATAAAGACATGGCTGAGGAGGGTGAGTGTTGAAACCCAGAAAACTCCCTCTTAACACCCAATCCCTCTCTTAGAGGTGGGTTACAGTAGGTGCTGTTAACCCCAGTGTCCTGACCATATCCAATTCTGCTGTCTAAAAAATCGCCCCCCTGTGGCAGGCCCCCTCCCCTGTGCTAGGATTTTTGAGATAGCTATCTCAGGAGCCCTCATCCCAGGGAACTCTTTGTGCCCCATTTGCCATACAATAAAATGAATGAGAGTTGGGAGAAAAAGCTTGCTGGAGTTTCCCCTTATCACTAGTGATGGTATGATATTATGGTAGGGTGAATCCATGCCGATTCAACCTTGTGCACACTGATTTCCTCACCAGTGCACCACTGCATGAAGCTTTTGTCACTGGGGCTGGGAAAGGAGTGGCAGGGGGGAGGGATAGCTCAGTGGTTTGAGCATTGGCCTGCTAAACCCAGGGTTGTGAGTTCAATCCTTGAGGGGGCCATTTAGGGATCTGGGGATTGGTCCTGCTTTGAGCAGGGGGTTGGACTAGATGACCTCTCCCTTAAAACCCTGATATTCTATGATTGATTCTATGGTAGTGATGCCCAGTAGGATCTCTGATGAATTAACAAGTAGGAAATGGATGGCCTTCCCTGGTGTTAGCCCCACAGGGTTTGAGCCCTAAGTGACTGAGAATGCTTTATTATTGATTTCCTCCCCAACATGCCATTTCTCCCAGTGTATGAGAGAGAGGGACCAATGGGGTGGGAGAATGAGAAGCTCTGAGGGAATCTCAGGGTATGTCTACACTATGGAGACTATGCTGGCATAAATATGCTGTCAGAAAGAGTTTTTCTGTCATTGCAAACAAAGTTAGCTTTGTTGATGGAAATCCACTTCCGTTGACAGAGCTGCATCTACACTAGGGGTTTTGTCAGCATAGGTATGTCGGTCAGTGGTTTGTTTTTTTTTCACATCCCTGACTGACGTAGCAATGCCAGTATAACTTTTCTGTGTACACTAGGCCTACATGGGATTGTTGGGGGCAAATAAATCTCACCTGCTTGCCCTGTCTATGTACTGATCTCAAGAGGGAACCTGTGTAGTCACTGAATGCTGGTTCCTAGGCATCATTCTCCCTTGTGGACACATAAGGTGCCCAGCACCCTCCCTGTTAGCAAACATGATCGTGTGTGTCTCAGGGGAGCAGACAGATGCAGCTACTGTAGGTTAATGAAGTGAAACACACATCTTTGTTTACCTGCTTTGGGGTAAAGTGCTATTCAGAGATCAGCAACAGGCCCAGGATGGGGACCAGAAGATTAGGCTCAATACCTACAACAATAACCAGGATTCAATCCCAAGTGGGTAGCACTCAGTAACTGAGGGGTCTGGATTTAATCCCTGCTGAACAGAGCTCACAGGACAGTAACCAACAGGGCAAGAATGAGCCCTAATGTAGCTAGGGGCCTAAATTCACTCTAGTTCATAGACACTCTGGGTCAATAATCAGGGTGCCTGGGTTCAGTGCCCAATAGGTAGAGCCCTGAACCTGCCCTGGGAAAATAACCTGCAAGCCTGGGTAGTGTCCTCCTCCTGGAATAACAGCCAGGGTAGGGATATGGATGCACTTCCCAGTAGGATGAATCCTGGGAACATTAACCAGAGAGCTAGGGTTCTCTCTCCAGTTGTAGAGCCCTGACATTGTAACCAGGTTAGTCACCCCTGCACCTCCCCTTGGTACAGTAATAAAGGGGGCCTGAATTCAATCCCCAGGTGTAAGAGCTTCCAGGCCGCAGAGAACTGTTGATGTTGTGGTGTCCCTTCTCCCCAGGGGAGAGAGTTCTCGGTACAGGCATGTGAATTCCTGAAGCAGCCAGATGGGGCTTTCCCTTCAGGAAGCTCTGAGTACTGGGAAATGGGACTAAGAAGGACAAATACTTATTCCTACGTCTTTTAAACTCTCTATGTTTCTAGGGGTTCTAGAAGAAGCTGAATTCTATAACATCGGCCCTTTAATCAGAATAATCAAGGACAGACTGGAGGAGAAGAACTACACCGTAACACAGGTCTGAGGGGAAATGAGAGAGAAGGCTGGGGGGAGGGCGGGAGGGGATGGAGAGCTAGAAGAGAGGTCAAATATGGGAGGGACAGTGGGGAAGTGCCGTGGAAAAATAACCCACTGTTGGGTGGGTGTTACTGATCCCTCTCTGTGCCTATCTGCAGAGGATATGAGTTGTTACAGCCCCCAGCCACAGAGCTTTAGCTTAAGCTGTAGCAGCCAATACTTTTAGTTCTGAAGGTTCTTGGTTTAATTCCTGGTGTGTCAGCCCAGCTGGCCCTGTCACATAAATGGGAGGTGTTTGCTGGCACATAAATACACAGGGATGATTCCACTGATACATGCTGTGTCATGAAATCTTCCACCAGCAGTTAAAATAAAATGGAAGTCTCAGAGGTGGCACTGGATGCTGCGCTTGTCTGATCTGGAAGGGTGCTATATCCTGAACCTCCAGACAAGGCATTAGCTGCAGGAGCTATTTCAGTGTGGGGAGGGGATGGTTGGTGGAAGGTGCATTGTCTGTGTGCGCCTGCAACTCCAGAAAGAAGCCAGCCTGTTCCTTTTAGTGCACTATCACTGTGGGAGGCAGAGGGATATCGGTGGGGAGTCACTGAGGCATTAATGCTGTGGGAGGCGGAGGGGATGGCTGTGTTGGGGAAATTCTTTAAGGCGTGACTCCTCCATCTTTGGCTGTGATTACCTCCTTCAAATCGCTCTTTAATACCCATTTATTCCAGGAATAATAAGAGTTAAAAATTGTTTGTTATTTGCATTACCATAACACACACTGAAATTAGAGCCCTATTGTGCCAAGCACTGTACAAACACGATCAGAGACAGTCCCTGCCCCCAAAGAGCCTGCATTCTAAATAGACAAGAGAAAGGGTGGGAGAAAAACAGGCTTATTACCCCCATTTTGCAGATTGGAAACAAACACAGAGAGATTGGGGGGGGGGGTTCCCCAAGCTCACTCAGGAATCCTGCAGCAGAGCTACTACTTTGCTTCACCAGTAATCTCTCCATAGTCTCTTTCCTTATGCAGTGAGCCCATGTCCGAACTTGTGTTACTTTTTGTCTTATCTGCCTTAGGGCTGGTCCACACTAGGGGCGGGGATCGAAATAAGATACGCGACTTCAGCTACGAGAATAGCGTAGCTGAAGTCGAAGTATCTTATTTCGAATTACCCGCACTTACCTCGCGTCCTCGCAGCGCGGGATCGACGGCCGCGGCTCCCCCGTCGACTCCGCTAACTCCGCTCGCCCTGCTGGAGTTCCGAAGTCGATGGGAGCGCGTTCGGGGATCGATGTATCGCGTCCAGACGAGACGCGATACATCGGTCCCCGCTATATCGATTTCTACCCGCCGATCCGGGCGGGTAGTCTGGACGTAGCCTTAGTTTGTGAACTCCCTGAAGGAGAGACTGTGCCTCCACACTTGAGCACAGTGGACATTTTTGGCACTATATCAGAGGTTCTCAAACTTTTATACTGGTGACCCCTTTCACATAGCAAGCCTCTGAGTGCGATTTCCCCCCCCCCCCTTATAAATTAAAAACACTTTTTTATATATTTAACCCCATTATAAATGCTGGACATGAAGCGGGATTTGGGGTGGAGGTTGACAGCTTGCGATCCCCCATGTAATGACCTCCTGTCCTGACCCCCAGTTTGAGAACCCCTGCACTATATCAATGGCTTTCATTAACAATGATAACAAATGAAAACTTCCTGTAAGAATGAGCGTGGCCTATGCAGGGTGCTGGACCCTTCCCCTCCTCACGGTAGATCCTTTTAATCCATGTGCTCTCCTGCTGCACATGAGATGTGATCCCGCAGAAACCTTTGTCCTCTCATACCACCCCTTTTTGGGCAGGGCAATATGAAGTTGGGTTGCGGGTGTACCTCTTTGTAGGGCCCACATTTTTATAATCCCAGCCACAGGTATATCAGCTTTTGTCACAGAATAACATTCAGAATCTTTTGAGGGTACGTAGCCACTTGGCTCAATTTCCTGCCGGAACATCTGCCCCGAAGGCAGAGTTCCTCAGCAACGTGCCTCACTTTCCTCACAGGTGCCTCCGAAGCATGTGTACCGGGTGCTGCAGTGCCAGGAAGAAGAGCTCACTCAGATGGTTTCCACTATGTCAGATGGATGGCGCTTTGAGCAGGTAGAGCAGGATGTGTGGGCTAGAAGAGGAGCTGTGTGCTAGAGGAGAGACAGGGAACATGCTATAACACCAAGGCACCAGAATACACCACTTCCACTGTGGGTATTGTTTACTCACCAGGTACAGTGCCAGTAGATCCCATCTCTCTGCCACCTCTTCTCTGGGGAGCCTGGAGGAATCTGCGTGAGGTTACAGTGCTTTGTGTTACAGCAGCTCCACCCCCAGTTCTCTGTGTCACAGCTTCTGTTTAGTCCTCAGTCCCTCTGGTTTCTTGATGGGAGTAGCACATAAGTATCTGACTCCATGCTCCCTGAGGGCGTTGTCCATATCCCTGTTCCCAGTGAGAAGTGGACGTGTAGCGAAGCATGTGTGAGATCTTTGACTTTCTCTTTTGTCACTTCCAGCTGGTGAATATCGGGTCATCCTATAACTATGGGAATGAGGATCAGACAGAGTTCCTGTGCGTAGTCTCCAAAGAGCTGTATAACTCACCCAATGGCCTGAGCTCTGAGCCTAGCCACAAAGCCAAGGTGAGACCAACCTGCACTTCACCATCCCTGTTAATGGCTTGTCTTCATCACCATAAGAGCCTCTTCTCTGTTTCCTCCCTCCCCCTCAGCGGTGGGCTAACCAGGTGGTGAAATGTCATGGCCTGTCCCTTTGTTCAAAGTCATGAAGTGCTACCTCCTAATGAACAGGACCTTGTGTGTGTGGCAAATCACTATAACAAGGTACCCCTGTCCTCCTTGTGCCTCCCCAGTCTGCCTCCTCATCTCTCTTCCTACCCACACTGAGTGTGTCACTATCATCAGACCCATTGGTGTGTGAATACCCATAATGCTTTGCAGTGGGTACCTTTGTTTGCTGACTAGAGGACCATATCCTCTTTCTGGAGAGTATGGAACGCTTTCTCCACTGAGTTGTGGTGTGTGGAAACGGGAGGCGCCCTCCTCACCGTCAAGCCAGAGAGGGAGGGGAGAAACTCCCTTGGGGCACGCTTTCTTGGTAGATACAGACACACAGAACATGGGAAGGACCAAAATCCATCGGTCCCCGACAACCCTCTGCATTTCTGTGTGGGGAGACGTACCTGCCTGATTCCCATGGACAATCCCCGCTCAGGGTTCCAGAGGAAGCCTGAATTTCTCTGAACCCTAAAGGTCTTCAGGCCATTCCTCCCTATACCCAAATCTGGCCGCTGCTTTGAGCCCTTGCGCATAAGCAAGAATCACCATGGCAGGTCTTGCAAGTGTCTCCGATCTTTCTTCCCTTTGTACTGCATGCTGGGCCGCAGAGCACAGAGGAGGATCCAGAGGAGGAAAAGCAGGAGGAGGAGGAGGCAGAGGAGAAAGGTGCATCAAATCCCTGAGGAAAATAATAATAAAAACCCAACCATAAAGCCGTCTGTTCCCGTCTGGTGAGAGTCCACACAGCTAGTGTCAGGGAAGCACTAGGGAAGGGGCTGAGGGAACCACTCCAGGGAGCAGGGGATGCAGTGGGGCTGAGGTCTCAGTGGTAGAGGCGGGAGATCTATTACACATGGCTGCTACTTTATATTTAACTTTTTATTTTTTTATTTTTATTTGCAGCAAATTAATCTACTCGGGATTCTGCTAATTCTTTCTCCTGTCCAGATTCCCTCTCCTGCTCCCTTCCCGCCCATGGGGTTCTTGTCACCTCTCTCCTACTTCCTCCCTTCCACACAGTTCTTTCCCCAAGAATCCCTCCCTCCACTCCCCTCTTCCCTCACTCTCTCTCCTCATGCACCTAGGTTCCTGCCTCCCCTCCCACCTTCCACTCCTGGGGTCCTGTGTGCTCCCTGCTCAGGATCCTGTCTCCTCCTGCTCCTCACTCTTCCTCCTCTGCAGGTATGGTACCTGTCTGCACTCTCAGATATGACACTGAGCTCTGCATGAGTGACTCTCATCTCCTCCCCTCTTATGGATCTGGCCCTGGTTTGTAGGTCTTTGGTGGGGGCAGGGAGTGGTTGATTCTTTCCTTACTCTGTGCTTTTCTGATTCTCTTTGTGTGTGTCTTACTTTTTAAGCAGGCCTTACAGTTCTGGACTAGAGGCTCTGGTAGCAGAAGGAAGAGCAAAGCTGTGAGACATTGAGAGGGATGGGAACCAGGGCAAGGAAGATTGAGGGGGAGCTGGGGAGAGTGTTGTATTTCTGCCTGGCATATGTGCACACAGGACTTTTCCCCAGCAGCTTCTGTTTAATCCTCCTCTTGATAGCTGCAATAATATTTTGCATGAGGATTTCCATATATTTCCCTGCCTTTAAAAGCAGCCTTTGCCAGCTGGGTGTTTCCCAGCAGATTCTGACAGGGTAAGCATTCTGGGGGTGAAAATAGAAACTAGGCAGCTCTGTGTGAAGTGCACCCCAATTTTTGGCAGAGAGAGAGAGAACTTGGGCTCACCGCCCTAGTTGTGTGGTGAACGGGGTGAGGAGGCCTGGAGGAAGGAGCCTTGCTTCTCTCTTTTTAGGGTGTTTACAGGATTTGTGCTAAATTGGAGGGTCCTGAACCCCTCTTCCCACACCCCTAAGATTAGGGGGAGTCATTGGTTCTCTGGTATTTGCCAGGCTCTCTCCATCCCTCTGTTTAGGGGTCTCTCTGCCCTCAGCTGTGGGGCCTGAGTATTATACTGAGTCAGTATATTTTACTCACATGGATTTTCCTTCCTCTCTCTTTCTCTCCCTCCCTCCTTTTTCATGTCTCTTTCTTTTGTTCTCTCATCACTTTGCTTTTCCTCTTCCTCTCGATTTGTGCTGCTCTCCCTTTCTCCTCCATGCTTGATTTCTCTCTGCCTTTGGTTTTGTTCTTTGTCTCTCTCTCATTTTCTAGTTGTTACAAGCCAGAGGCCTCAGGATGTGATACCGACAATCAACTCCAGCCTTTTAATTTCCATTTAAAATCTTTATTTTTGTACTGTAGTTTATGGCAGCCCTCTGGGGGAAAGCGTCGCAGCGACTCCACTCCTCACCCTCAACTTGTTGCCTTTGTTTTTAAAGTTCTGTTTTGGAATATCGTTTCTGAAGCTCACGCCCGCATCCCCCCCGCCTGTGTGTCTGACTTGCTGCAGGGGATGTAATCCACACCCTGCAATCTCCCCAGGCCCACAGGATTCCCCTTCTTTAGGGTCACAATCAGTGCTTAATTTGTGCCAGGGCTGAGCCCTGGCATCTCTAGGCTTGGCAGCTCATAGACCCGGCACCTCTGGACTTGCCGCATCAGTTTTGAAAGTAAATCATTGCTTGAGCCCCGGCACCTCTTTCACTACTAATTAAGCGCTGGTCACAGTGACCCCTGCTGGAGAGGACAGAACTCAGCAGCTACTCGCTTCCTTCCTACCCCCACCTGCTGACTAGATTCAGGCCTGTGCGTTGGATTTACTGTCAGAGCCACTGTTGGGGAGGGCAGTTGAGCTGTACTTGTCACCGGGGGCAAATGGGGAATCCCTGCCTCTCTCCAGGTAGCCTGTGCTTAGCACAAGGAGTAAAGGGGCAGTATTGACCCTTTGCTGGGTAATATATACACAGAGGCCCTGCAGTGAGAGGTTTAATTTCAATGGGGGAGAAAGAGGCAGGAGTATAGCATGGCGTACCTGGCTTCTGATGTAGCTTCTGACTGTTCTACGAAGGAGATGCCTGCCAGTGCTTCTGGGCATGGGGTGTTTCTGCTGTGTTATAACTCCTGAATAAATGTCACTGTCCATTACTGGCTGTCTCCTCTCCTTTTTGCCACAGCACTTTGGTGCTCCTGGGAAGGACCTGAGAGCTAGGATTGAGGCCTCAGATTAACTGCACGACGACATTAGAACTCATCCACTCAGAGCCAGTCTTCCCTCCCCACCCCTTTGTTCAGGACTGGCAAGTGAGGTAGGATGTGCGTGTGAATGGAGTCTCTGTACCCAGCCCTCTGTAGACCAGGAGACTTATGGTCCCAGTGGAAATGATGTTGGGCTAAGGAAGCTGTGTCCATTGCTCACTCGGCCCAGGATAAAATTCATAAACACGCCTGATACAAAAGTTGTTTGCTGGGTGCAGCTCAGCCTGGAGGCTTGGCCCGGGCCTGTGCTCCTGGTCACCTACTCTGACCTTAACGTACCTAAGTACTGATATTTATTGCACATATTGTCTTCCGTTCTCAGGGGTGGAAGGGGATGTTCTCCTGGTTCCTGGCTAAAGCGACAGAGACATTCCCACAGTCCCAGGGAGCCTGGCTGGGCCTCCCTTTACTGTCTGTGTAGTTCCCCAAGTGTGTATAGCAGGGCTGATGGGGGAACTTCTTCCTGTTGCAGTTCACACCACATTGATGAGCACTGTATAAGCACCCACACAGATTACAGATGGTTCATGCTGTCCCCAGGCTGTAGCTGAGGGGGAGTTGTTGGTCTCTTTTTGAGGTTCTGTAATCTGGTCTCATCAAGTTGCTGCGTATGGAATTCTAGGCTGACAGACACATTCTCAACCCAGAGAGAGTTAAACAGAGAGAGAAAATTGCAGAGCAAAAAAATAATGCTTTTTATTCCCAATTCCAGACATTGGCCCATAATATTTCTTTATAAATACATAGCCATCACCATCTAAAATACTTTGCTTGCTGCCTTCTCCCCTCACTTTGCTGGCAACGGAGGATGGAAGTGAAGGAAGATCTTTTGTATTAAATGAATTCAAGGGAGCGGGTAGGAGGTTGCACAGATGTTATGTACTCAGTGGCCAAGAATTCTGCCTGGAGGGAGTCCAATTGCAGCATAAAATGATGGTGAAATTACAGCACTGAGGCAGTGACATGTACTTGGGAAAAATGATGGATCATGTCTTGGAGGCTCTAATAGACAAATAATTGCCCAGTTGAACCTAACTACACCCTCTAGCTAAGGAAAGAAGCAATTATAGAGATGGGAGAGGAGGAGGCGTGATGGGGGGAAGTGTGGGGAGGAGAAGAATGAATGGCAGGGAAGGAGAGAGAGAGGGATTGATATCACAGTTACTGGAATCTCGTTTCTATCTACATCAGTCAGATTTTTTTGCAGCAAAAGTTCCAGCGTTGGGACTGGGGATGAATCATGTAGTTCATGTAAAGTTCATCTCCCCCATTCTCCTGTCCAGAAAGCATCTGCTCAGGACCCTGGCTTTCCATCCTCCCTCCCCTTAATGTACCAGAGACCTTTGTGTGCCTGGCCTTAATACAAGACTGGGCATTTCTTGGAGAGTGTGGAGGGGCTTCCCACATGTCCTCACATACCCCCAGGGGAAGATTTACTTTCCCCCATACCAAAACATAATCTCTGTCTTTCCCAACACTCTTGAGACAAGTGATCAATGTCAGGAACAGGTAACAGAGCAGCCTGTGCCTAGTGGGGAAGGCACAGGGGGACATCCCTCAGCTCATTGTCTGTTTCATCCAGCCTAGCACCCTGGTGATCCTGGTGTAGACCCCGTAATTATCTGGACGTGCGCAACCCAGCCCCCAGCTCACCAGGCCAGCCAGGAACCACCTGCCACTGGGCTCCTTGCAGACGAGGGGACCTCCGGAATCACCCTAGAGGCAGAAGGAAACAAAGAACCATCAGGACACTAAAGTGATGGGGTGGAACATGATGAAGAACTCACACATGCTTTGAGAATACATTTCCCCTACTTCCTCTCATCTTCAGGCTGCAATTCAACCCCTCCATCCCACTGCCCAAGGCCTTGGCAGAACCCCCAATGGAGCTAAGTATCTCAGGCAGATGGGTGTAGGATAGAATCAGAAACCCAAGTCTTCTAAGGAAAGGTATTGACCCACTAGCACATCCTCAGCCATGTGTGTCCCTTTCCCCAATAAGCCTCTTGCTTATTCTTCTAGTCAGTGGAAGGTCCTCAGGAGGAAACAGGCTGGAGCAAGTCTAGGGAGGGCTTTGCCAATTGCAAATTTGAACTGGATCCTAAAATGAATGGAGTGCCAGTGGAATTGCCTGGGGATGAAGGGTAATGTAGGAGCAGGCAGAGAGCAGCAGCACCAATCAGCACATGCTGGGGTGGGGTGAGTTATGGGAACAGTCTTCAGGTAGATGACAGGGAAGTTGCTCGTAGTAGGAAAGCGGAGGAGTGGCTGATGAGGACGTAATGGCCTGAAATTGGAAAAGGGAAAATCCAAGCTATATTGTCACCAGCATTCCTGACTAGGCCGAGGACCCACGGGAGGAAGTGGATAATCGTCCCTATGGAGCTGTGTGTGGCTCCACCAAGGTTCCATCACTGTGGGGAGCTCATGGGAAACTGGACATAATCCTAAGAAACTGAAAAGTTTCTGCGTTTGCACCAGAGGATAAGCATGAGCAGGATGTGACCTACAGTTGCGGCAAGAAGGTCTTTCTTCTAACCTCTTGGAATCAATATACTCCTTATTCAAAGCTATAGCGCATGTTCAGGGGACAAAGACCCCCACCCCCACCCATTGCTGGATGATGCCCCTTTAAGGTGGAAGTGTCCCACGTCTCCTCTGTCACCTGGCAGGCATCCTTCTTGCCCTTGCGGTAGCCGGCACAGAGCATTCTGGGAGATATCTGGTAGTGATAGGCCTCGCTGCAGATGTCCTGCTGGATCAGCTGCACATCCACCTTCTGCAGGATGTTACTCAGTTGCCCTAGATATGGAACAAGAACAGCAGGTGAGTAATAGCAGAGCTCCCTGCCTCTTCCTGTTATCCCCATACCATGGCCACATCTCACCTCTCTCTGTCTCCAGCTCATGGAAAGAGCTGCCACTCGGATCACCATCTTGTCCTCCACTTGCGTCACATCTTCCCCCCACCCCTAATCCTTACTTTAGCTTCTCGCCTTTTACTGTATCAGTTCAAGCTTCTCACTTCTCCCACAAGGCTCTACACAACTGGGCCCTATTCAGCATTACCCTGCAGCCCCTTTGCACCAGCAGGGCACGAGGGGGGTAGAGCTGTCTGGAGGATGACAATTCCATTTTGCAGCAACTTTTGCACTTTCAAAACTCGTTTTCGTCCCACAGTGGACTGAAAACACGGCCTTCTGAACGTCCCCATGAATACAGAATTGTGTTGAACTGTCCGGTTTTGGATCCAAACCAGAACTTTTTGATTCAAGAAGTAGTGTGGGTACGTGGCCTGGTGGTTAGGGAGAGGGGAGACTGTCCTGTTCAAGTCCCTGTCCTGTCTGATTCAGAGCAGTGTTTTCATCCCAGAATAAGGCAGAATCTTTCTGATGAAAACTTCATCCAAACTGCTAAGTCTCCATGACCGTCCCAACCAGCTCCATGAGGGGAACAGGAGACACATGGGCAATACTGTCTGAGAGCAGGGGCACAAGTTAGGACAGCCCTCAGGGGCTGCACTGGCTCCTGAGGCTGCTGCTTGGAGGAAGTGCAAGCTGCAGCCCCTCCATCTGTGTGATGGTGCCTGTCCCTGCACAAGTGCAGGGCTATATCTGGGCCCAGTGTCGTCCCTGCAGCCAGCTCTGCTCTTCTCAGGCCTCTCTCATTACTGCGGCGCTCTGGCTCCTTTTCTTGACCTCTGCTCCACCCCTTCTCTCATGCCACCCCTTGTGTTCCAAGTCTGGTACAGCTCCAGCCTTTTTGTCTGCCAAGAGAGCTCCCGCTCCTCCTTGCCCACTCTTTTCACAAAGCTGTCCTGCATTGATCTTCACTGCCTTGGGAATTCTTTCCCCGTGTTTCATATGTCTAAATTAAACACTAAGCTCACTGGCAGGGCACTGCAACTGAAACCTGCTATAACTGGGTTCAACACTCCCAAAGGAGTTGTACCAGCCTACAGCAGGTTAGAATTTGGACCCTTTTCATCAGTCAGAGAATGATAGCTATTAGATGGACAGGACCTGTCACTGTAGGCCATCTAGCCCAGTTCCCTGCCAGGGTAGGAGTCTTCCTCACTATACTCTTACTAGTGCTTTGTCCAGTGTAGTTTTAAATGACCTAGGTTGAGGAGGGGTGTTACATTTTCCAAAGTGACACCTGATATTGGGTGCCTCCATAGTTGGGATGCTCAACATCTTGAAGGGGCCTGATTTTCAGAGGGCAGGTGCTCAGCTCTTTCTGACAGTCAGGGGCACCAGCCACTTTTGAAAATTTAAGCCAGGGCTTCTACTGCTTCCGTTGGGAGACTATGTTGTTGTGTGTGTAATACACCATGCACACACTCCATAAAGAATTATAGCTACAAAAATCCTTCATGCTCCCTTCACTTGCTGACAAAGACCCTTCTCTTCAGACCCAATGCCTCCAGCTGAGAGCTGTCCCAGAGCAGTGCACCTTCCCATCCCAGTCCTCCCAGGATGACCCATACTGTTATGAGTCTGTCTTAGGTCCTGCAAGCCCAGACAGTTAAAATCTCTCATCTTTTGGGGGCCTCGTGCTATTGTGTCTTTACGGGGTGATGTTATATCAATATGTGATAATTCTGCATGATGCACTATGATGATCCACTAGGGGGAGCTGGAGGGCACCTTGAGGCAAGGCTGATTATGGTAGATTGCAGTTGCATTAGGTAACGGGGGCAAGGGCAAATCAAAGCTCTCCATTATGTTTCAAGGAGCTTGGAACTGGAACATTCTCTGACTTTTGTTTGGGGGACCCTGCGTCAGATCCTTGCCAAGAATATTATCCCATACTGAAGCAACCAAGCCCTGATGTGAGCCTCCTAGCATCACAACAGAATTTATTTATTTGGAAGGAGATTTTCAAAGGCACAATGAGTAATTGGCCCAACCTTCCGTGGGAGCTGGGTGTCTAACTGCCATTTGTGCCTTTGAAAAATTCCCCCCCCTTATGTAGCCCCTGGAGGAAAGAGGATCCTAACAAGAGCAGCAGACATCCTGCATGTACCTCCTTCCTTGAGAGCCCCCCATCCGGTGATCCAGCAACGGAGGCCAGGTTCAAAGAGGTGGGAGTGGGTGGGCAAGCAGATGGGCTGAATGAAGGGCGAGTTGATAACTGGGTGGTCAAGCTGGAGCAGGGCCACGTCGTAGTCGTGGCTGTCCTCCTCATAGTACGGGTGCAGGAGGAGGCGGCTCACCTTGAAGGACACCTCATTCTGGCTGCTGACATTCTGAAAGTACTTGCCCAGGTAGACCGTCCAGATGGACGGGGAAGCCAATCTACTGGGGGCAAGGGGAGAAAAAGTGTGTCAGTGTTAGAGAGACAGGCAGGGCATGCGGCATGAAAAGGGAGAGTGGGAAATGAAGGAGAGTGAGGGAAGTGAGGAGAAGTCTGGAAAATCAGAGAGAACAGGCGGGCAAAGGAAAGGAAGGGAGCATGGGGAAAGTGAAAGCTCTGTGAAAAGGTCAGAGAGGGAGCGATGTAAAGGAGGGGAAAGACATATCTGAGGGCTGGTCTATGGTGAAAATGTAGGTTGACCTAGCTATGTCGCTCAGGAGTGTGAAAAATTCACGCCCCTGAGAGACGTAGGTAAGCCAACCTAAGCCCCAGTGTAGAGAGCGCTAAGTCAACGGAAGAACTCTTCCATTGACCTAACTAGGCTTTACTACCGTGATGGAAGAACCCCTTCTGTCGCTGTAGTGTCTACACGCCAGTGGCGCAGCTCCAGCTGTAGTGTGTCTAGTGAAGACATACCCTTCAGTTGAGCAAGGGTACATTACAAGGAGGAACAGCCCTAAATGGGAGCATAGGTTAAATAGCACCTACCTCCTAATGGGAAAAAGAGAGAGAGGTGGGGACTGGAGGTGGAGCAGTGGAGCTGTTTAGATAGATTAGCTAGCATGCCTATGGGAGAGGGGAGAGCATGTTCCAGGCGGGAGGGTGAAGGGCAGAGAGGAAAACACAGTGAAGAAGACTGGGGGGAAAAACTGTAAGAGGCCTATTGTTTGGACACACGGTCCCTTCCACCTCCGTGCCTTCTCCCATGCTGCCCCTAATGCATGGGAAATACTCCCTGACAAACTCTCCAAACAGCTGCCGCCTTATCCTCCGTCAAATCCCTCCTTAAGATTAATCTCTGCCATTGATGCCTCTGAACCTCAGCCTGCTGCTCCTGGCTGGGCACATGCCCAACTGTGACTATTCCTCTTCCCCTTCTCTCCTTTTCTTCCTCCCTACCTCTAACTCCAGTACAAAATAATAATAGTAATAAAAACAAGCCCCACCCTACAAAACACAGAACTAGCAAAGCGGTGCTAGTGCTCCATCGGATTCATTTGCTGGGCTGTTGCAGCCATTTCCTCTACCCTTCGTCTGTGTGTCTCTCCGGATGGTAAGCTCCTCTGGGCAGGGATTGTCTCTCTTCAGTGCTTGCCCAAGTTCCCAGCAAAATGGGGCTCCCATTCTAATTAACGCCTTTGGGTGCTACCAATATATAATTATTTACTATGAGTCACCACTAGGGGGCTGTGACATGAGTGACAGAGCTTGAGAAGACTCCCCGGGGGGAGGTTTGCAAGTCATCACTGGCCTAACACCTATCCGGTGAGGGGCCAATGTGCTGGTAGCTTGAGCTCCACCAATGCTCTCACCACATAAAGCTACGCTGGGCTTCCCCCTGTGAGTCCCCATTTACTCTTTTCTCACATGAAGGAGAAAAGTCCAATTGTGTATGTTTTTAGGGTTCATGACCGTGATGGGACCAGAGCCAAGCACAGGGTGGATGGGAGCTATGCAAGCTCCCTCCCCTCTATGCCTTCCCAGGGCACCTCAGCACCTCCCTGCTACCACAGTCCTGCCCTCATACACACACATCTCCAGCAGGGCTTCCCAGGCCTGACCTCCTTGCTCCAGCTCTGAGCCACTACCATCAATCTTTCCATTCTGTGATGTGGCTCCAAGTTGGTTTAGGCTGAGACCCAACCGGCTTCAATGTGAAAGCAGTCTGAACTCGGTCTCCTCCACAGCGCTTTCCCCTCACCATTTACCTGTCATCCTGGAAGCAGTGAGCAGCCGAGACCACCCACCGATCGGCAATCAGCGTTCCACCGCAAATATGGCTCCCGCGGACCTGCAGGCTAGCCTGCCACGGCCACTCCCCTTCTACGGAATTGGCACCACCCACAATCCGGTTCAGAGGGGCCTGCCATCCACAGTCTAAGAAGAGGAAGATAGAGCAAGTCTCTCAGGGGAGAAAGAGTAGAAGGGGCCATTGTATATCATGTCTGCCCTTCCCCTTTGTTTTATTGACTTTCCAGTCTGCCATTTACACCATTTATACCCTTGGCCATTTAAAACCCTGCCTGGCACTGGCTGGAGCCATTTTATAGTATGTCAAGGCTCAGGCGACTGAAAACTCCAGTGTGAGGTTTTTCACTATTATTAACACAGGTGAACCCTGCAGTACCTTTCCCACACACTTGAGCTCAATCAGCACCAGCTGGGACACCCGTGCTGTGAGCTTCCTCACAGCCGTGCCCGGTCCGTGCCAGTTGGTGTTCTGTTAATGTGAGCTTTCTCAGAGCAGTGCCCCATTACTGGCAACCATGACTCCAGCAGTGCCAACCAGGGCTCTGGTAGAACAAGGTTCCTCACAGTAGGGCCCAGCCAGCACCGTTCTTAACTCCAGGAGTGGGAGCTTCCCCCGGGCAGTGCCTAGGAGAGTGCCCTCCCTTCTCACTCCTCACCACAGTGCTTCTCATCAGACGAGTCCTTGCAGTCAGTGGTGGAGTCGCACTGAGGGTTGGGTTTCTTCACACAGCTCCTGTCTGCACACTGGTAAGTGAAAGGCCCGCAGGGGACTCCTGGAAAGATGAAGTTGGATGGGGGAGTAAAGGGGAGAGACTTGAATGAAGGTTGGCGTATTTCAGTGGAGAGCATGGGGCAGCCAAAAAAACCCACGTCAACCTTCTGCCTTGGTGAACCCCTAGACTGATGGGTGGGAGTTCCCTCAGTAATACTCCTGTATTAGTTGGTAGGTTAAGAGAGAGAATGTTACTAGCTGTACTTTGGTGTTAGCTGGTAGTGGGGTCCTGATCTGAGACTCAGAGGAATTTTATCAATAGCTTATTAGAGAGACAAGGTGGGTGAGGTAACATCTTTGATTGGACTAACTTCTCACCAACAAAAGCTGGTCCAATAAAAGCTATTACCTCACCTCCCTTGTCTCTCTGATATCCTGGGACTGACACAGCTACAACAACACTGCCTGCATTGTTAGCTGATAGGGGGAACTTTATCACTACCCAGCAGTCTCCCCTCCCTACCTGCATTGCACTGCTCCTCGTCGCTCCCGTTGACGCAGTCCAGGTGTTGGTCACAGACCTTGGTGAACTCTATGCAAGTGCTGTCCTCCTGACACTGGAACTTCGCCGAGCACACTAAGACCAAAGCACCCGGAGGAAACGGGCGGGATTCAGAAAAGCAAGGCAAAGGGAAAGAGCGGGTCTCTTATCCCTCAGCAATACCCACCCACTAGCCACAACTGGAAACACCATGTGGCATTTGGCTAGAGGAGAAAGGGACTTTGGGTATGTCTGCACTGCAGCTGGCAGCGAGCCTCCCCACCAGGGCAGGGCAGTCAGACTGGCGCTACCGGGGCTCAAGCTATCGTGTTGAAAATAGCAGTGGGGACGTTGTGGCTCTGGCGGAGACTCAGGCTGGTGCCCCGAGCTCAGACCCAGAGATCACGTGGGCGTGAGAGCCTAAGCGGTAACATTNTTAACTTAGAATCACTTACTTTGCGTCCTCACAGCGCGGGATCAGCGGCCGCGGCTCCCCCATCGACTTTGCTTCCGCCTCTCGCCGAGCTGGAGTTCAGCAGTCGACGGGAGAGCGATCGGGGATCGATTTATTGCATCTACACTACACGCAATAAATCGATCCCTGATAGATCGATCGCTACCCGCCGATCCGGCAGGTAGTGTAGACGTACCCTCAGGCTGGTGCCCCGAGCTCAGACCCAGAGATCACGTGGGCGTGAGAGCCTGAGCGGTAACATCCACACTGCTACTGTTAGCGCCCGAGCTCGGCCCCGCTAGCGCGAGTCTGTCTACCCAGGCTGGGAGGCCCAAGTGGTGTGAGGGTTAAGAGACCAGCCCATTTTGCCTCTGCAGTCCTGGCATCAAATATAGGACAAGTCATGTGTGAAATGATTTGGGGGGAGGAGGGGAATCTCAGCCTAGTCACATATTGTGCCCATCAGACAGCCCCATTTTTGGCATGACTGGCCACCTTTGTTTAAGAGAGGCGAAGGGAGTACACGAGGATTAAGGTGTATCAGCAGAGCACCGATGTGGTATAGCGAACAGAGCACATCAGAAAGGTGCTGTGGGTCAGGACTGTAGTGCACTGGCAGAGCTATAGGAGAGGCAACATGGACTAATGCACTGAGCACAGGAAAGCAACAGAAAACAGAGAGTAACTTCTCATCATGGCAAAGGTTCCACAGAGTCAGCGATTATAAGGTCAGAAGAGACTGTTCTGATCATCTAGTCTGACTTCCTGTGTAACACAGTCTATGGATTTTCACCCAGGGGCTCCTTCTTCAGGCCCAATAACTTGTGGCTGAGCTAGAACCTATAGTTTAGAAAGATGCCCCATCTTGATTTAAAGACGGTTAATCACAGAATCATAGAAGAGTAGGGCTGGAAGGGACCTCGAGAGGCAGGGCCGGCTCTAGGCATCAGCGCTCCAAGCATGTGCTTGGTGCAGCACTTTCCAAGGGGCGGCACTCCGGCTCCTTTTTTTTTTTTTTTTTTGCTTGGGGCGCAAAAAGCCGGGAGTCGGCCCTGAGCGGAGGTGAGCTGCGGCAGTGGGGGGCGCGGGGAGGGCCGCAGGAAGTAACCCTGCGGGGGCGGGGGAGAGCAGAGGAACCGGCCCCCACCGCCGCAGCTCACCTCCGCTCCGCCTGCTCCCCTGAGCGCGCCGCCGCCGCTCTGCTTCTCCCCCTTCCCTCCCAGGCTTGCCTCGTGAATCAGCTGTTCTGCAGCAAGCCTAGGAGGGAAGGGGGAGAAGCGGAGCGGCGGCGGCGGGAGGCGCGGGGAGGGCCGCAGGAAGTAACCCTGGGGGGTGGGGGGAGAGGAACCGCTCCCCCCCAGCTCACCTCCACCTCCTCCCCCGAGCGTGCCATAGGTGGGGAAATGCGGCACACCCGGGGGAGGAGGCGGGGCCGGGGATTTGGGAAAGGGGTTGGAATGGGGTGGGGAAGGGGCAGAGTTGGGGCCAGGGCGGGGGGCACAGGAAATTTTTTTTGCTTGGGGCGGCAAAAAAGTTGGAGCCGGCCCTGTCGAGAGGTCACCAAGTCCAGCTCCCTGCGCTGAGGCACCGACTAAACCTAGACCATCCCTGACAGGTGTTTGTCCAGCCTGTTCTTAAAAACCTCCAGTGACAGAGATTCCACAACCTTCCTTGGAAGCCTGTTCCAGAGCTTAACTATCCTTATAGATAGAAAGTTTTTCCTAATATCTAACCTAAATCTCCCTTGCTGCAGATTAAGCCCATTACTTCTTGTCCTGCTTTGAGTGAACATGGAGAACAATTGATCACCATCCTCTGTATAACAGCCCTTAACACATCTGAAGACTTATCTGGTCCCCACTCAGTTTTCTTTTCTCTAAAGTTTTTTTTAACCTTTCCTCATAGGTCAGGTTTTCTAAACCTTTTATCATTTTTGTTGCTCTCCTCTGCACTCTCTCCAGTTTGTCCACATCTTTCCTAAAATGTGGCACCCAGAATTTGACCCAATACTCCTGCTGAGGCCTCACCAGTGCCAAGTAGAGCGGGACAATTATCTCCCATGTCTTGCATACAACACTCCCATTAATACACCCCAGAATGATATTAGCCTTTTTCCCAGCTGCATCACATTGTTGATTGATATTCAATTTGTCATCCACCATATCCCTGTGACAGTATAAGGGATACCATTCCTCTGGGGTCAGAGGCCTGCTGCTAGCTGACTGGCTGATTAGCCTCACCTGCTGCACCTGGGAAAAGAGGTGGACTGTAACTGGCTGATCCTCATAAAAGAGGGCAGCAGGAAATGGAGGGGTGAGATGGCCAGACCCTCCCTCATTCATGGCTGCTGGAGCATCTGCACAGAGGGGTTGCTCCAGAAACCAAATGGACAGGAGGGAGACTGTGTGAAGTCCTTCTATTCCTGAGGCTCTGAGAAAAGAGCCAGGAAAGTGGGTTGCAGCACTTACCAGGGTGAGGGACAGATTTGGGGAAGGGACTGCTCAGCCTGCACAGACTTTGAAGGGGTTTTTGATTTGTTAAGGCAGCTTAAAATAAAAAACAACTAAACCTGCTGGAAACTGCTTCCCTGGATTCCTTGAGAGAGCTCAGACAGAATTACACCAGGGAGTGAGTTGGCTCAGCAAGAGCAAAACCTGGTCTGGTAGGAGGAGGGGGCTATAGGATAGGCCCCAATCCTCAGTAAACCCTCAGGTCCTTTTCAACAGTGCTACCACCTAGGCAGCTAGTCCCCATTTTGTAGTTGTGCATTTGATTTTTTTCCCCTTCCTATGTGAAGTACTTTGCATTTGTCTTTATTGACTTTCATTTTGTTGAAATCGGACCAATTCTCCAATTTGGCAAGGTCCTTCTGAATTCTAATCCCGTCCTCCAAAGCGCTTGCAACCCCTCCTAGCTTGGTGTCATCTGCATACTTTATAAGCATACTCCCCACTCCATTATCCAAGCCATTAATGAAAATATTGAATAATACCAGATACAAGACTGACCCCTGTGGGACCCCACTAAACACTTACCCCCAGTCTGACTGCAAACCACTGATAACTACTCTTTGAGTACAGTCTTTCAATCTGTTGTGCACCCGCCTTATAGTAAATTCATAGTTCCCTAGATGAGACTGTCATGTGGGACTGTGTCAAAAGCCTTACTAAAATCAAGATATACAATGTCCACAGCTTATCCACTAGGCCAGTAACCCTGTCAAAGAAAGAAATTAATTTGGTTTGGCATGATTTGTTCTTGACAAATCCATGCTGGCTATTCCTCGTAATCCTATTATCCTCTAGGTGCTTACAAATTGATTGTTTAATAATGTGTTCCAGTATCTTTCCAGGTATTGAAGTTAGGCTGACTGGTCTAATTTCTGAGGTCCTCTTTGTTCCCCCTTTTAAAGATAAGTACTGTTTGCCCTTCTCCAGTCCTCGTTGACCTCACTGGCCTTCCATAAATTCTCAAAGATAATTACTAACAGTTCCGAGATTACAGAACTAGCTGAAGCAGGTACCTTAGGATGAATTTCATCTGGCCCTGCGGAAGATAGTGGCGTGCCCAAGGTTCCATGCTAGGACTGGTGTTTAATATATTCATTAATAACTGAGGAAAAAGAGAGCAGTGAGGTGGCAACATTTGCAGCTGCTGCAAAATTATTTTGGTTAGTCAAGACTAGAGAAGACTGCAGCGAATTTCAGAGGGCAGCTCGATAGCAGATTAAACAAATTGTTAACAAATGCTCAGTAATGCATCTAGGAAGAAGAAACTTGATCTGTTTTAAATTAACTAACTGTGCAGGAAAAAGTCTTGGATGTCATCCTAGATAGCTCATTGAAAGCTTCCATTCAGTGTACAGCCAGGCTCAAAGGGTATGTCTACACTGCATTGTAAACCCAGGTCTGTGGGACCTGGGCTTGTGGACTTGGTGTTGCCAAGCCTGCGCTTGAGTGTCCACACTGCATTGTAAACCTGGGCTTACAATTGCTGGACGCAGGTCTCAGAGCTGTGCTAATGTGTCCACACTGCACTACGCAGACATTCTGAATTGGGTCTGTGGCTTCAGCTACATCTACACTTCAAAATGACAAGGCTTGGATCCGAGTCACAGCAGGACTCGGACTCTGAACCACCCCCCAGCATGGTCCTAGGACCCAGGTCCTGAGTGTTTGCTGACCCAAGTCAGACTGATTTGTGTGTGGATGGAAGGGGGACTTGGGCTCAAACCTGAGTTATAGCCTGGGCTTAGCAAGCAGTGTGGACATACCCAAAAAGGGCAAGCAACGAGTCCGGATGTATCAGGAATAGGAATGAGAGTAATACTGAAAATATTCTAATGCTGTTCTATAAATCAAAGGTGCGCCTTCACCTGGAATACTGTGCCCAATCCTGGTTAGCCCATCTACAACAAAACTAGAAGACTACAAAGCCACTACACTATACATCTTCAAATCCTTCCTTAAACCCACCTTTGTCATGATGCCTGCAAAATGCTCAACAGTGGCTCGGGGGTTGGTAAGCCCTGGCCACAGCACATGATCTGAATTACGATTGGCTCACTGTTACCTCGTGCTCTCCTTGCTGTTTGTTGCATCTTTTGTCTTATCATTAGATTGTAAGTCCTTTGGGGGCAGGGACTGTCTTCTTGCTATGCTTGTGTGAACAGGCCCAAACACAATAGGGGCCTCCAGGCGCTGCCTCAATATAGTTATTATTTATGTAATAATTAACACAAGGAGTTCAGATGATTAGAGGCCTGGAAAAATCTGGGACAATAAAAACAGAGATTTAAAAGACTAGGGCTGTTGGCTTTAGAGATGAGATGAAAAGGAGGGGGCTTGACAGGCACGCAGGATAATGAAGGTGATAGAGAAGGTAAATCAGGCTGCTTCTATTTACCCATTTTAATAATACAAGGACACAGAGACATTGAGTGAAACTGAAATGCAGCACATTTGAAACTGAAAAAGGAAATACTATCTTTTTACATCCAACTCATAATTAGCCTCTGGAACTCACAGCCACAAGATATCACTGAGGACAAGAACTCATAGACTTTAAGGCCAGAAAGAGCCATCAGGATCATCTAGTCTGACCTCCTGCATGTCACAGGCCACAGAACCTCGCCCATACACTCCAATAATAGGCCCCTAACCGCTGGTTGAGTTACTGGAGTCCTCAAATCTTGATTTAAAAACTTCAAGTTACAGAGAATCCACCATTTACACTACTTAAAATCTGCAGGTGACTCGCACCGCACGTTGCAGAGGAAGGTGAAAACCCCCCAGGATCTCTGACAATATAACCTGGGGGAAATTTCCTTCCCAACCCAATATGGCAGTCAGTTAAACCCTGAGCATGTGGCGAGACCCACCAGCCCAGACACCTGGGAGGGAATTCTCTGTAGTAATGCAGAGCCCTCCCCATCTAGTGTCCCATCACCGGCCTTTGGAGATATTTGCTAATAACCCTCACGGCAGTCTCATCATACTGTCCCCTCTGTAAACTTATCAAGATCAATCTTGAAACAGGTTATGTTTCCCCTTCACCCCCCAGCACTACTGCCCTTGGAAGGCTGTTCCAGAACATCACTCTGATGGTTAGAAACATTCATCTAATTTCAAGCCTAAACGTATTGATGAACAGTTTATATCCATTTGTTCTTATTGCCAACATTGGCCTTTAATTTAAATAACACCTCTCCCTCCCGGGTGTTTATCCCTCTGATGTATTTACAGAGAGCAATCATATTGCCCCTCAGCCTTCATTTAGTTAAGCAAAACAAGCCAAGTTCCTTGAGTCTCCTCTCATGAGGCAGGTTTTCCATTCCTCGGATCATCCTCGTAGCCCTTCTCTGCACCTGTTCTAGTTTGAATTAATCTTAATAGGATTCTAAAAAGGATTAGATATTTATAGAGAGAACGAGAACATCCACAGCTACATAAGACACGGGGGGGACGGACACAGACATGACAACTAGAGATAATAAACCCTCATGCTTCAAATCAAGCACTAACTGATGGATTTAGAAAGAAACTTCCTCCATGGACAGGTTTATTCAATAACTTTCCACAATAAGGTTTTCTGCCCCTTCTTCTGAATCATCTGGTGCTGGCCACTGGAGTAAATAGATACTGGGGTAAATAGAGCCCTGTCAGACCCAGCACTGTGATTCTTATGTTCCTGTGAGCACAGGACTGTGAGCTTCATGGGAGGCCTGGAACAGCAGGGACGGACTGTTGCATGCCAGGACTAACAGGCATGGGCAGCGTTGCATACAGGCACCATGGACTAATGCCCTGAGGATGGGATTAGGACCTAAGAATGCCAGAGTTCTAGTGCCAATTCTGCCACTGATTTGCTGGGTGGCCCTGCACAAATAATCTAACCTTCCTCACTGTCCCCCCCCCCCACCATCTGTAGTAATACTAAGAATACTTCCCAGGGCAGCTATGAGAGTTAGTTAGGTGATATTTGCAAGTGGTTTACAAATACAAAGAGTCTGTGTGTGTGTGTGTGGGGGGGGGGTGTACTCCCCACACCAGCCCTGCAAGAGCTGAATTAGACCAAGTGGGCCCAATCGGCCAATTAAACTGCAAACTGTGGTGTTTTAGGCTGTGTGGAGGGAGCTAATTAGAAGGAAGCTCAGCTGTGAGGGAACAGACGGGGCTTCTATAAAGACATGAGGCCGGCAGCAGTGTGGGGGGACAACAGGGAAGAAGCCTGCATTCCCTCTCCCTGAGGTAAAGGAGAAAGAAGGGGGAGAAGAAGCCCAGTAGGCAGCAGTCTGGGAGTGAGAGCAGTAAGGTGGTGGAACCATGGAGATGCAGACCTTGACTGTTCAGTACAGGACCCTGGACTGGAACCTAGAGTAGAGGGTGGGCCTGGGTTTCCCTACCATCCACTGCAGAGTGGTACCATTAAAGGCAGTGGATATGAAGACTGCTGGAGTCAGTGTAGGAATGACTTGGTCTGGGCAGCAGTGTGAGGACTGCCTGATGCTGCTTGTAGAGAGATTTTAGAAAGACTACCCTAGAAGGGGAGGACCTTAGTGAACTGGCTGGAGGGCTAAGTCCTGAAGAGGAAGCAGTAGCTCCTGGGTTGAGAGAAGGGCTGCAGACTGAAAGAGAGAGATGGAGTGCAACTGCAGGAAAGGGTGTTGGCCTGATGGAGCTAATACCCAGAATGGCCAGCAGGCGACGCTATCCAGCGGTGAGTAGAGCACCCCGACACAGAGCTCTACTGAGCAAGCACTACATATATTATGGGCGGCCAAGACTGGTGTGTGTTGGCAGAGCAGCGTGGGACACCCAGGCCTAGAACAGCAGGTGGGGCTGTAAGCCAGGACTGAGGTTCACTGTGGTGAGAGAGAGGAGTTGTCAGGCATGCACTGTACTAGCAGTGAGGGGGTAGTGTAGTGCTGTAGGTTGGACAGTGATTTATTTGAGGAACTTGTACATCTTGATGTATGGAAACTGTATTTGTTTTTCTACTGCCCCATTTTCTGGGGCCAGCTGTCTGTGGGATATATGGCCTCAAGAGTGCACGGAGGAGCCAGGTGCACGTTGAACTTTCAGTATCACTTCCTAACAGACTGAAGCAGTGTGACTCTGGTGGACTGAAGATTCACTGCCTGTATGTAACCAGGCAAATGCCTGTGTTACTTTCACCCCCTGACTGATTCAGTGAAGTCTCTGAGGGGTTTTCCTGTCTCCCCCAGAGATCCCCACTAGAGAGTTGGATTTGGACCATGGAGACCAACTCCTTTGTGCAGGAGAGGGTTGAACTGGGCTGCAAATCGCTGAGGAGAGACCGGGGGTAGAAATAATGGACCACTCACCACAGTTTCTCTCATCCAGTCCATTGGGACAGTCTTTAATCCCGTCACAGGCTGGGACGCACAGTCCATTGACAGAACAGAGGAACTCCCCGGGACAGGCTAAAAAAATCACAAGGGAATGTTTAGTCCCCATTACAGGACCTCCTAAAAGCAAAACACTCGGAAGTGCGTGACTCGAAAATGTGTGACTACAAGCTTTATTGACCTTGCCAGATCGGCAGGGATGTTCACGTAGCGCTTGCTAGATTTCCAAAATCCTGTGTAACGGCAGCCCCTGGAATCAGTGCATACAGACCCTGGCTAGGCAATGGGGGTATTGACAGTTTGTAACTGATGCAGGTCATATGACAGGGTCCAGGAAATCAAGAGCAATCTCTCACCAGAACTCCTGGGAGCTACACTGTTATTACATCCTGCCACACGGTGCATGATGCTGGGTGGAATACTGGGATAGATTCCCTGGGGGCTGTTACAAAACCCTGGTCAGGGACCTGAAAAAGGTGTCCCCAGGACATGCAGGGAGTATGCAGAGAGGGACCGTGTGCACTGCCAAGTACTGCACAGTAAGACAAGACCAACTTGGAGAGAGTGTGTATGCGCCCATGTGGGGGGGTGTCAGGCTGTGTCTCTCTCTCTGTCTTCCACATACATGGATTTCAAGGGAAAGCAGGAAATCACTCTCCAGGAGCCTTTGTGATTGAAACAGTCATTTCAAATTAAAATAAGCTAAGGCATCTAATTCCAAGGCCAGCTCAGTAATACAGAGGCAGAGGTGAGTCTGCCTGTGCCTAGGTGTACAGTCCCTCAATACCTCTGTGAGCTGTGTATGATCAAGTGTTGTGTGCCTGAGTGCGTTTGTGTGTCCATGGTTCAGAGTGGTGTGCGCACATGTATTCGTGAGGGTAAGGTGTGTATGTACCTATAGGTGAACTTGTATCTGGGACTTGGCATGTGTGGCTCTCAACACGTGCCAGGAGCTTGAGAAAGCTGCTGGTGACCAGGTAGCGGTGAAAGATGCAGACTACATTCTCAGTCGGTGTCTCTAGGCTATAAGAAGCCCTGTACTCACGATCGGATTGGTTATAGAGGCTGTAGGCAGCCTGCACTCCGGGTCCGGTTAGGGAGATCTGAGAGGTGAAGCTGATGGTGATGCCGGCAGAGGACACAACAGGAATTCGCTCGGCGTAGGCTTGCAGGGTCCGCAGGCCACACAACCTGATAGAGAAGTACAGGCAGGACATCGCAGAGTTTGTGTGAAGGAGGAAAAAACGTGGTTCTCAAGGGGAAAGGGTGTTGGGGCAGGAAGGTTCCGTGGCACTTGGGAATTGGGGTCTGGTCCATGAGAGAGAGAGAGAGAGAGAGAGAGAGAGAGAGAGAACCGCAAGGACTGGGATAGCAGAGATGGGGAAACACCCTCCGTATGTTTTGGGGATGTAAAGTAGTGATAGAGGAAAGAGTGGTGATGCAGGGGAAGCCAGGCTTTTCCAGCAGACCGGCCATCCAGCACCACATAATTCCTTTCCACTGCACCAGCACTTAGCTACTTGGCTGGAACGTCCTGAGGCCAGAGCAACTCCAGAGACATCACTAGTTTTACAGGAGTGTAACCAAGATCAGGGGCCAGAGAAAATGAAATGTGCAATGAAGCAGCCCTAGAGACTGATGGCGATGGAGGGAAAGGAAAAGAGACATTCTAAGGGTAAGATGGAGAGAATCTGAAATGAAAGCGGTAGTAAACACCATTTAAAGTTAGTGATAGATGTGTGTAATGGTTCTGGATGTTCCGGACTGAACAGCTTTCAAGAGAATATTATGCACTTGGTAACAAAAACCAGGCACAGGGAATTGATGTCATGGGTGTTCTTCTGCAAATGGGCCATATTTAATACACAGTCCACTGGCCCAAATTCTGCTCTGTTACCTCGGCATAAATCCAGAATGACTCCACCTACTTTGGAGGCATTGATTCTGATTTATCCCTGTCTGGGAAAGAGCAGAATTTAGGCTGTCTAATCCAATGCTATTTCTATATTGTCTTTCCTATGAACTCATGTCCTAGATGCTTCACATGGTTAAATAAGAGTTAGAGAGAGGTTGGACTAGGGAGAAAGGAAGAAAAAGGTACATGCAAGGAAGGGATGCAAATAGAGGGGACGGTGGTGAAATGAGACATACAAGACAGCTGTTGCTGATGACAGGCTGTGACACCCATAGTGGAGAGTCTGAGGTCATTGGAACAACTCCCTGAATCAGGTCCAAAGACAGAGGTGGCCGAGGTCAGGTGAGCAGCAGAGATAAGGTCTGCGAGGTAGGTTGGAAAAAGCCCATACAGGGTTTTAAAATAAGAGGACAATTTTGAACAGGCTCCTGAAATGAAAGCGGAGCCAGCTGGAGGGGTCTGAGGATGGCAGTACAGTGGCTGTGCTTCTTTGTACGTGGGAGAAGGTGGGCAGCAGCAGCCAGTGCATGATGGCAGCTGGGCTTAGGGAGGCCCTAGAGAAGTCTTTATAGAAGGGAGTTTTTATAGGCAAAGCAGGAAGAGGCAGAGACTCAGAGGCAGATTTGTGCGGAGGAGGATTCGAGGCAGTAGCACACACAGCCGCTACTGCAGAGGTGGTGATAGGCACATTTGCAAACACAGGAGGTGTGGGAGGATGCCAGGGCTGCACACAGTGGGGGAAACTAGACCGTTTGCTTTACACAGCATGAGGAAGAAGGGAAGTTGCTAGCGACATTGGAGAGGTTTGGGGATGTTGCCTTTGCCCAAAAGAAGCACTTCTCTCTCTAAGATGCTTTTCTGAAGGAAGCTGACGCAAAGCCATACATTTATTGGTCAAGATAGGCAGAGTCAGTGGACAAGGGGAGTCACTAGAGTATTGAAAAAGATATGGACAACTGAGTGCCATCAGCACAGTAGTAGCTGTTACAGTTAATGGCACAGATCAAATGACTGAGTGGGAGCAAGTAGACAGAAGTTAGAGCTGGCAAACGTTTCCTAGCAGGAATCTCATCCTCCTTCAGACCTGGGGACTGGCTAAACAGGAGAGGGCTGGGGGCGAATTGAGACTCATGCAGAAGTAATCTGGGGTTGGAGGTGGAGAGTGACAATCCAGCACGAACATAAGCACACACCTTCTGTTCTGAATAATCCACTGGCCTTGAGTACATGGCAGATCATACTTCTGTCTCCTCAGCGTGTAGGCATCAAACCACAGGACAACTCCGTAGTCAAGAGATGGGACCTGCATGGAGAGTGGTCCAAGAGCAGAGCTGAGGTAGCAGCAGAAAACTACATTTCCATCCAACCGAATGGGACCGTCGGCATGAAATGGGCAGAATGAACACAAATGGGAGAGCAGTGAATTCACACAGTGCCCAGCTGGCAAGAGTTAGGCACAGTCTACACAGGCACCAGGCCACGGCCCACCTTAATCCTGAAGTGTGGCACCCTCTGTCATTCTAGACCTGCCTCCAAGACCTCTGCCAGAGCACCTCAGTCATGTCCTCCAACACTCCCTGCTAGACCACTCCTATCTCCCCCATAACACCTTTCCCAATGCACCTCCATCACAACTGGCTGTTCCAGCCCTAGATCCTACTTTCAGCCCTGCCAAAGCACCTCAGCCCTGCCATGCAGGAACCCTGCTGTTCCAGTCCTGGGGCCTTGCACCTAGCTGTGCCAATGCACCTCTCTCCTCATCCCTGCTACTCTAATGCTGGGTCTTGCTTGAACTGAGACAGGCCGGATTTGAAGAACAGAAGGCGACTGCCTAGTGAGTTTATTTGATAGTCACAAGTCCAGGGTAGAGATCTAGGAGGAGAGCCACAAGAGTCAGGTCATTGGGAACCAAAGCCAGAATTGGAAGTATTGTAGGGCAATGATTCCCAGCCTTTTCCTTACAGGAAATCTCTCCCCTCAAACCTTCCTCCCATCTAGGTGGGGATCTAGCGGGGACTCCCTCCCATTTAGCATTACAGGAAGAGCTGGATGGCTGTGATCTAATGACCTTCTGTTTGAGACCCTCTGCAGTAGGGTCTGCAGAGATGAAACTGCCTGGCACTCAGCCCCCCTGTGCCACTTGAGTCTGAGTGGAGAGGGCATTGCCACAGAGCAGTGGTGAAGGGGAAAGGATGCCCTGGAGTTCTGTTCAAAGCCGCTACTGTGGAAAGGTTTGGCTAGGGAAAGAGGAGGGGCCAGGGGGCTCACCATCATGAGCCAGGTGCACTGTGTGTTGGGCGAGTAGTAGCTCGGGTAGTGTGGAGTGTTGATCTTCCCCTGCAGTTCCAGGCCTCCCTGCAGTGTTAGATTCACCTGGTAGTCTGAAAACACAGACACACACCCCCGCGTCAGCTGGGAAAACTGGATCCTCGCCTGCTGCAGAAAAAAGGGACATGCCCCACCCTCCAGAGAAGAATGGGGGAAGGCGCAGGCTACACGTTTGCTAGAGACACATGAAGCTGCTTGCTGTGCTCATGGTCTGTGTTCTCTGTGGGACCAACATCATGCTTCCCCAGCTGGGTTCGCTGGGAGCACCAGAAACATCCCAGGGGAGCTACGTCCTGACGAGGCGGCCCCTCAGAGGCAGACAGCAGAGGGAATCAACTGCAGGTGTGGATGCCTGCTTGGCTCACTACATTGCTATGCCACAGTGTGTACACGTCGGGAAGAGCTGGGGACAGTAAGGTGAAGGATCATAGTGCAGGAGATACCAAGAGACCAGAGCTAGAGAAAAAGGCAGTGGGTACAGCTCAAAAATGAGTAAGTGGCTGAAAAAGAGGAAAGCCCAACTGGGAACGGCTACACGCTGTGCTCTCCTGAGCTAAGCAGGGGTCAAGCCTGGCTTGTACTAACATGGGAGACCGTCAAAGAAGTGTCCAAAGCAGTGGTGCTGCTGTAACAGGCGGTGCTCTTCCCTCTGACTCAGTGCCATTGCTCCAGCCTGGCATTAGGGGTTACTGAGACATTAGTGTTGTCTTCTGTCAGTTGACTTGGACAACCCAAGCCCTGACCACTCCTGGTTATTAAAGATCCCATGGCACTTTGTGCAAAATAAGGTTGTTAACCTCCTTCTCCTGGCCAATTTCCAATAGGAGTCCATTCTGCTGACCTAAATTCCCCTGTGGCTTTAGCTGAATGCAGGACTCCTCATTTCTATCTATCTCCGTCCTTTTTTTGGCTGCCATCACTGGAGCGTCTAAGTGCCACACAATCTATAATGAATTCCTATCCCAAACCGTTGTGCGGTGTTTCTATGCGAAACAGCTGCCATGTTCCATCTCAGTGGGAGCGTCTTGTGATGGTTGGTGAAGTGACCTGTAGAATACTTGTGAGGCTAACTGACAAGGGATCTGCACTGTGTGAGCTCTCCTGGCTCCTTCATTCTCCACACTTTCCCTCCAGCCTTCCTCACCTTCAGAGGGCACAGCCTGGGCGGTGAGGATGAAAGGATCGTAGTAGCTGTACATCGCTTTCTTCCATACCACGGACATGACGTGGCCCGAAGAAAGGACTTCCACCACGGGCTCCTGACGGCTGCAGCCATAGAATCTGAGAGGAAAGAGATAGCAGGAAGTGTGAAAGAGGGTGGGAATGAGTAAAGGAGAGGAACGAAGTGGTGGTAAGAGACGGGGAGAGAGGAGAAAGAGGGGATGAGATTATTCAGACCTTTAACTTCAGTATGTTGCTAGACACTAAGGCCCAGATCCTCAAAGGTGTTTAGGCTTCTGACTTTCATCAAAATCAATGGAAATTAGGAGCCTAAATACCTTTGAAGCTCTGGGCCTAGTAACCAAGGTATAGCATGGAGAAAAGGGCTCAGATCAGGGTGGGGGAGCATGCCCCCACCCCTTGTTAGACCTTCATCTTGTCTCAAACCAGACCACCTTCATGAGGACTCTGAGACCACAGGGTACCTCTTGTGACGCTATGCCCCTATTCTTCATAGAGATATGCTTATGATATGAATATGGCATAACTAAGATGTATTTTATGCAAGATGGGTCATGTGAGGTATCATTGGAAAGGTTATGATTTACTGTATATGAATATCCTATTTGTATGCATATATCATTTCTGCATCTGAAGTTAGGAATATTGACTATAACAACTACAACTGTGTTTACAGCTTGGGGAACGTCCACCAGACAATGTGCAATCAGCCTGGATGGGCCATTAAGAAGGACAATAGGACTTTAAAGATACTAATCTCCCTCCTTACTGAGAAGTCCCCTAGGATGCTGTTTTGACACTGCAGGGTGATGTGATCATGTCACCTGATACTGGACACCATCTTGGACTGCTGGTATTTTTCCACTAGGAGGGGGTGGGGATCAAACTGGGAAACAAAGGATTCCCGTCATATGCAAATCCTATTTAAGGCTGGGAAGTGAGTTAATCTTGGTTTTTCATCACTGCATCCCCACCCAAGAAGGAAGACTGCTGAAAACACCTGGAGAAACAAAGGAACTAATCTGCGGGGGCAGGGAGCACAGGTAAGAAAGGTCTAGCCTGTGAGAGGAATACCTGGAGATTTAAGCTGCAAGCAGTGCAGTTTACCTTCAAGAAACTCTGCAACCTGCGCAAAACAACATTTAGGGTGAGAATGTGCTACTATTAACTCGTTGTTTTAGTGTATTAAGCTTAGGTTGTGTTTTGTTTTATTTGCTCAGTAATCTGCTTTGATCTGTTTGCTATCCCTTTTAATAACTTAGTTAATAAACTTGTTTTTTTGTTTATTCTATAACCAGTTTGTGTAATTCATAACTGGGAGGGCAAAAAGCTGTGCATATCTTCCTCCACACTGAGAGGGGGAGCGAATTTCATGACTTACGCGGTATAGATTTCTATCCAGCGCAAGACAGTGTAATTTTGGGTTTACACTCCAGAGGGTGTGTGCACCTGAGTGCTGGGCAATCCCCGAATTGAGTCTTCCTACACAGAGCTGATCTGTGTCTCTTTGCAGCTGGGTGTGTCCCTACCTGTGTGTGTGTGTGTGTGTGCGCGCGCGTGCGCAGCAGGACAGGGTGAGGGAGCCCAGGCTGGTGGTAGGGGTGGGGTCAGTGGAACCCCAGTACATCAGGTAGCACCCCAGAAGGGGGACCAACCCATCACATAAATCCATCCATAAATCAGTCATTTTAGAGCCTTCAGGAACCCCTGTTCTCCCTCTAACCTTAATATGGACCAGACCCCATTCCTAAGGAATCTTAGTCAGATCTTCAGCTGGTGTAAAATCAGCAGAGTTACACTGAAGTCAGTGCAGCTACACCAATTTATACTAGCTAAGGATCTGTCCAAGGATCCTCTTATAAGGTTCCTGACCCTAAGATCTGGGCTGCTCTGAGGAGTTCTATATCAAGTGATGTTCTCATGAAGCTCCTTGATCTCTGAAGCACAATCCCTTGTTCCACTACCACTGTCACTGTGGAGTTGCTGTTCTTATTCATCTAAACACTTCAACTAGTTGAACTTTTTTTTTTTTTTTTTTTTTAAACTAAACTGAAGGGCTGCCTCACTAATATCCCACAGCAGTGAGTTCTACAGGTGAGTTAGCGTACTGTGAGAAAGGGTAAGTAGTGCCAACTGCCTCGCCTTCTTCCTACCACTCGCTGTATTTTATATCACTGTCATATGAAAGCTACCTACGAGGTGATGAGACGGTTCTCCAGTGGCCCGGCCGCATCATACATGGCCAGCCGGTCCCTGCACTCTGGGAGGGTCCACTCCAGACGTAGTTTGATCATGTGGCCTTTGGGACCACGGAGGTGCCAAAGACAACTGGAGGCCAAGTAGTCAGGGCCCTTCAGCCTGAGGACTTCCTCCGCCCTGATGTGGCTGTACCTGTAGCAACCTGAATCCATGAGACAAACAGAACCCCAGAGTGCTGTTAGCTGAGTGTCAGGGAAGGGGCTCTCACCAACAAGATACCCTAATGATGACCAATACAAGCCACTACTACAGGGTTAGGTTCTGTGTTAGCCCAGTTCCTCCCAGTGACACCAGTCCCCTCTCACTAGCCTACTCCAAGCTAATTATCGCCGGCTTCTAGGCAGACTCTCATTCTCATATTTCTCTTCTGTTTGACCCATTTTCCTTGTTCCTGGCCCCATCCTCCACTTACTGTGTATCCCATTTAGAGTACATGCTGCCTGTTCTCCTACTGACACTTCTAATTCTCTTTGGGTTGGCAGCTCTGAATGTAAGTGAAGGGAAGAGTGAGTTTCCAAGTGCACACCATGCATGCACACGCAGAGCCTGAGCGCAAATGTCCAGCTATTAGCCAGAGAGTTTGTGACACTGGGTTAAATGTTCAAAAGCACCTATGTGACTTAGGCACCTTAGCCCAGATCCTCAAAGATATTTCAGTGCCTAACTTCCATTGAGATAAATACCTAACACCTCTGAGGATCTGAAAGTCAATGGGATTTAGGCTGCTAAGTCACAGTGGTGCTTTTGAAAGTGTTATTCGCCGTGTGCAGCATCCGTGCTTCGTGAATACAATCCTCTTCCCCTCATTTTCCTTGATCTCACATCTCAGGACAGTAAACAATAATTCTGGTCCCTCACCAAATCCCCCCAAACAAAATGAACTCAAAAAGCAAGGGAAAGGATGGCCTACCCAGAGTGGATTTCAGCACTACTATGTCTTTCACACTGGATTCTGTTGGAAAGGAAATATATAAAAGAAAGGGAAAAAAACATAAGAATCTATAGTACCTAAAATCTAAGCTGCAGGATGGGCCCCTCTCCTCCTTTCTGTGCCCAGTGGTCCCCCCATCAAGCACTACCCTGGGTGCCTTCGTTCCTTACTATGCCTGTTGTCAAGATCTACCTTGGTCACCTCCTCTATCTCCCATTCCTCCTATCTTTGTCCAACCTATCCTGGGCCCTGTCCCTCTTACCCATGATGCCCCAACCTGCCATGAGCCTCTCTCCTTCTTTGCTTGGCCATCATCTGGTCCTCTCCCAGGCATATTCTCTTCTTCCCACACAAGTCAGTCATTAACCTAGGCCACCATTCTTTATCCACACCCCAAGTGGCCTTAGGCCCTTCCCCTCCTAACCATGCTCATTGTCAAGCACTAGTACCCCAGGGAAGTGCTTTGCCTCCCAGGCTCTACCCTGGCTACCTGCCTGCGACCCAACCCACTTTCCTCCTTTCTTCTCTCTTACTCTAGATGGAAAGAAAGTTCCTTGGGGGTGAGCAGAGATGTGGGGGTAGAAGGATCCAAATCCCAAAGGGGATTGGGCTCTTCTCACTCAGGGCCTCAAGGAGGGGGGATTCTTTCCAGTGACTTCAGTGGGCTTTGAATCTGCTGTCAAAGAGGGTTATGAATGAAAAAAAAAAAAAAAACTAAAAATGTGAGGATAACAGGGAGGATTGGTACAAGTGACCACAAGGTATGTGAGTTTGGCACAGTGAATACTAGGTTAACAGAATACTGCAGTCCAAAGGGATTCTTTAACAAGAAAATCAGTTATGGGGAATTAAGAAATTTGGGGCCCTCTTCTTCCTGTTGCAGGATATGAATAACTTCCATTGAAACCAGTGGGAGTTTCTTGTAGTCTCCGAGAGACAGGGATGGAGAGAGAACAAAGCCCCCCAGTGAGTGATGTCCAATAGATGGAATATTGAACTGCTTTATAAAATGTCCCTTTAAAAAGGAACAAAGCGAGGACAATCCACAAACCTGTTTAAAAAAAATAGTGTCAAAGTGTGGTTGGCCCATTTAGGGGAGTTGGGCCCAGCCCCATCTGTGACTGATCAGCTGCCTCCCAGCTCATGCTAAGAGGCAGTGATCAGGTGATAGTTTGTAGATCACCTGGTCCTCATAAAGGCCAGCAAGAGCTTTGTTGAGTGAAGGGCTGCTGGTGGGTGGGAAGATTGTGGTTTCAGGAGTTCCTAGGGCAGGGGAAAGAGGCCAGGTTATATATGATTCCTAGGCAGATGGCCTGCTGAGGGTAATCCTATAGGGAGTAGATCGGCTCCTAAAGAAGACCTTGAGTCAGGGTGAAAGGACGTGATTGATATTTTTGAACCTGTGTTAAATAGATTTTATTCTGGAGAAATAAAAATGAGTTCCTGAAAGAAAAGGGCCTGAAATCCTATGGCTAGAGAGAGATTGCGGGCTTACAAATAGCTATTAGTAAAAAAGTGAGGGAAGACTTGGAAGATCTGACCACCTACAAATCAGTGGGTTGATAAAATAGGCACCCTATGATAAAGAGAGGCAGCTAACAAATTTAGTAATATTAAGAGTCTTCACATAGGAGCATTTGGCTGAGGATTTTAAAACACTTTACTGCTGTCAATTAATTACACCTCAACAAGCTGTGAGGTTGCAAAGTGTAAAGGAATTGTTAACTATCATTTTATTCCCACTTTACAGATGGCTAAACAAAGACATAGATTAAGTGATTTGCCAAGGCAGTGTCTGTCCCAGGGATAGAATCCTGGGGTCCTGATTTTTGCCCCCTGCTCTAGGCGCTAGACATAGTTTGGGAAGGAAGTATCAAATCTTGCTCAACTACAGACATTTACTTTTGAAATGTCATGGAGAAACAGGGAAACCCCAATAGATGATCGTGGCAATTAGAATTGAGCAAATCTAACTTTAGACCCTAATAAAATAATGAAGAAATGTGAAGGGAATGAGAGGAAAAAACTGGAAACCTTTAGAAGATAATGGTACTGACAAACTTGATTGCTTTTTTGGATAGAATTACTAAATTAGTGGTTAAGGGGAAAGCAGAAGATGCAATATAGCTTGATTTTTAGTGAATCATTAGGCATGTGTTTCATGAAATCTTAATTTAAATTGGCTCGAATGTGAGCACTGTCACATACAGTGCACCAGAAACTGAAAAGCTGCAAATAAAAAATAATGATAAATGGCAATTTATTAAACGGAGAGAGGTGTTCAATGGGACATTAGGTTTGGTCTTATTTAACATCTTCATTAATGATCTGGAAGAGGGAGTAAAAAGCATTTTAATGACATTCCCCAATACTAAATTAAAAAACAGCCATGAGAACAGAGAGAAAAGGACCTTGTGAAGTGAGAAATAGGGTAGGGATATACCAAAATAAGATTAATCTGGGGAAAATGCCAGATAATATATCTAGGGGGAAATGGTTGGAAACATGTTATTTAATGAGAAATTTGGAATTGGCAATAGTGAAAGAGACCCTGGGAGTAACGACGATAGCAAATTAGAGATGAGTTTGCAATGCAATAGGGCAGAATTTAAACAAACATACACAGTCATTGTGGGCTCTATGCACAGAGGTATCGCATCACAGAGCAAGGAGGGAGCAATCACACCATGGGCCTGATCCAAACCCCAGTGCCATCAATGGCATTTTTTTCCACTGACTTAATGGACTTTGGATCAAGGCCTATAAAAGACCTGAAATATCAAGGGAGGTTGCCAGGCCCTCATTCCCAGGACACTTTAACAAGCCGTGATCTCTATTTTGTGCACTGATAAAAAAAATCTTGAAGTCAATATAAGGAATTGAAATGATGGAAATATGACAAGCATCATGAAGCAGAAACAATTGTAATCTAAGTATGTTGCATTCAGTTCTGTTCTCAGTCTATCAGAGAGTGGAATAGTCTCCCAAGAACGTCATGGAAGCCCGGTTGCTTGGGACATTGGAGTAAAGCTACAAAGCATATAGTGCAGGGAACAACTCTGTGTTTGCCAAAGCTGAAGGAGGAGGCAGAGGAAAGGACAAGATGCTACCTAGTCAGTCACTGCCATCTCTTACTCCATGAGTCTATAATTCTTCAGGGGAATAACCAAACTTCATGAAAAGTGTATCCTGTACAAGGAGGAAACACTTGTAATTCATTCCCCTGTCCTGTTCTGTCTTCTGCCTTTCCCTCTAGCATACACTCTACCCTTCCTCTATTTTTCCTCTCATCCCCCTTCCTCTCCCCTCTTTAACACACTCCTCTCCTCCTTTTCTCTCTCCTTCCCTTTCAGTAATGCCATTCAGTCTAGCCTCTCAGCCTGCCTGCAGCAACTGATAGGCCTCAGCCCCTAATCCTGAAAGCTTAGGTCACACTTGGGTGGCTGATACTCACCCAGCAGAACCAGAGAGTCTGGATCAACCTTGTACTCTGTCTGGTAGGAGAGGTGGCTTGTACTGTTGGCGCTGGCGAGAAGCTCTCCGCAGAGAGTCATGTTCACCCTCTCAGCAGTCATCTCCTTGTGCTGACTCTCGGGGACTTGAAGGGCGAACCAGAAGAAGAAGGTCAGGGACCCCTCCCTAGCAGGGAGATAGCACATTAATTTCCTTCATCCTTTTCATTTCAAGTGAGTTCAGCACTGGTGAGAGTCACCTCACTGACAGCCCTGGAGACAGATGTCCTCCTCTCTTTAGCTGCAGATCAGACACATCAGTGCAAACGTCCCAAAGCACACTGACCCACCAATGTGCCTCAGCCCCGACCTAGAGAGACCACCTTTAGTGGAAAAGAAGAGCCAACGTGTCCATGGTCCAATCAATAGTTGGTCTTTCTGCTGAGGAAGCCATCTTGTGCCACTGGTAATGGTGGGTTTAATGATCTGGACACCTGCCCATTAGAAACTAAAATGAGATCATTAAACTTTTTTATAATCCACTTGAATGTGTTTCAGGTGGAAATGACTTGTGATCACTGCTGACATAGATTTAAAATGTTGACCTTTAAGGCTCCATGTCCCATCTCCCAGTAGTGACAAGTGACTGATGCTAGACTCTGTTCAGCTGATCAGAATGAGCCTTTAATCCTGTGCAGGGACCATTGATACAGTGCAGGAGATCACAACCACGGTAGTTTGTCAGCTGAATGACAGAGAAAATGGACCAAGCTGGGGAGCGACTGTAGGCCTGAGTGAAAAAATGTGAATGAAACATTTTCCCGTTTTTTTTTCTGAAATAGAAATTTTCTGTGGGCAAAGATGATGTAATTTGCCATTGGGAAAATCAAAACAAAATGTTGGGATCGTGTTGACACTAATCTCCACTAACCACCACAGTGCCCTGAGGCAGTTCCAGTCCTGAGTTGTAGTTCCAGGTCCCTCCTACTCCACTTCTCCCTTATGGGCCCTGCCCCATTCAGAACTACATCTTCCAGGATGCACCATGGTCTTTGTGGTGTTTCATTTTGTTTTGACAGTACAAAAATGAAACATTTCTATTCAAGAATGTCAAAACAGTCTTTCAATAGAAAATGCTGAGACTAAACCTTTTGACATTTCCTAATTAATTTTTTTCTGGACTTTTCATTTTCATAAGAAGTTTTGATATTTTGACTTTTCATCTCAGTTTGGGCTGAAAACAAACATTGTATTATTGGAATTTCCTGTGGGATGGAAATTCCATTTTTCAATCAGCTTTAGTCCAGAGCCCATGTGGAGTAAGAATGGAGGTTGCAGCAGCTCGTGTCAGATGAACAGATGGCTACTGAATAAGATCACAACTTAGCTGTAACTTTCGCATAGGACAGGAGAGACAGAGTCCTGAAAAGCAAACAAATGTGGATGTAACACTCACCCGAAGGCATATACTGTGCTGGAGTTGTAATATGGATCCAGGTCCGTGACACGAATAAGTTCCCTCAGCTGTAATAAGAATGCCAACTGATAACTAGCCAGCAAGAGTACAACAGCAAACTTCCCATGGAACCCACCCATTGCTCCAGCCTCCTCTGTTTTGGTATAACCCGCCAGTCTTCCATTCACAGAAGCGCCTGTGGCCCATTCCCCCACATGAAACCACCCTCACCATCTTCTGTAGCTTTGCTGACTCAGTCCAGAAGGCTCTGGATTCTGGCCGTCCAAGGTCCAGAGAGTACTGACAATTGAGGATCCGAAGGCTGCCGGAGTAGAACTGCAGGACGGTTGATTCCAAGTGTCGTGGTCTGTAGTCTGACAACAAAAGACACAGGCAGATTAACCCATGGATGTGGAGGACAGAGGGTTCTTTGGGTGGGGGAACTTAGCTAGGTCCCTAGGGAATCAGTGCACAGATGGTTGACCCATGGTGACCCATCCAGGAGTCACTGATTCTCTTTGGCATCTAAATCGGCTTCCTCCTTGCTAGGACACATGAGCACCAGCATAAAGAACAAAACACCTTAGAACTGTTACCTAGGAAATACCAGGTCAGCACTCCAGCTCCAGCCAACAGCACAAGGACTATCCAGAGGGGTGCATAGCGCAGGCAGTCGCGAGCCTTGCTCTTGGGTTCATCCTCAGATGGGGTGTTTGCATCTTCCTCAGCCTCCATCATGGGCATCTAGTCAGGCAGCAGACCAAGGATGAGGCTTTATTATCTTCGCATCCCTTGCTCCCTTCCTATGTGTCCTTTATCATCTATATGCTCCTCTTCCTATTTGTACATCCCCTTGTTATCTATGCATAGGGCCCTACCAAATTCATGGCCATGAAAAACATGTCACAGACTGTGAAATCTGGTCTTTTCTGTGCTTTTACTCTCTACTATACAGATTTCATGGGGGAGACCAGCGTTTCTCAAATTGGGGGTCCTGACCCAAAAGGGAGTTGCCTGGGGGTTGCGGTATTGCCACCCTTACTTCTGCACTGCTTTCAGAGCTGGGCGGCCGGAGAGCAGCAGCTATTGGCTGGGTGCCCAGCTCTGAAGGCAGCACCCTGTCAGCAGCAGCACAGAAGTAAGGGTGGCAATACCATATCATACCATCTCTGAAGGCAGAGCCGCTGCCAGCAGCAGCGCAGAAGTAAGGATGGCATGGTATGGTATTGCCACCCTTCCTTCTGCGCTGCTACCTTCAGAGCTGGGCGCCAGAGAGTGGCAGCTGCTGACTGAGGGCCCAGCTCTGAAGGCAGCAGTGCAGAAGTAAGGGTGTCAATACCATACCAGGCCATTCTTACTTCTGCGCTGCTGCTGGCGGTGGCTTTGCCTTCAGAGCTGGGCTCCCGGCCAGCAGCTGCCACTCTCCAGCTGCCCAGCTCTGAAGGCAGCGCTGCCATCAGCAGCAGTGCAGAAGTAAGGGTAGCAGTACCACAACCCACACACAATATCTTTGCGACCCCCCTAAAATAACCTTGTAACCCTCCCACAAATCCTTTTTGGGTCAGGACCCCTACAATTACAACACTGTGAAATTTCATATTTAAATAGCTAAAATCATGAAATTTGCGATTTTTAAAATCATATGACCGTGAAATTGACCAAAATGGTCCCTGAATTTGGTAGGGCCCTAGCGATGCCAAATCCCTAGGACCTTGCTCATTGCTTACACAAGCAAAACTCCTGTTGAAGTCCCACAGGAGTTTATTCAGTCATTACTTAGGCAGAAGCTGAGTGAGACCTTTAGGATCATGCCCTATCCATCCTCCTGCTGGCTCTGTACCCCTAGTGTCTGTATGTCCTAACTTTTTAATACATTCCCCAGCATACCTGTGTCTGCCCCCAAATGTCACTGAATGCAACAGCATCACCTATGCAGACCGCTGAGCTCCAGGGGTCTGCAAGGCAACAGGAATGCTTTCAAATGCTGCATAACCCACTCTAAAGTACCTCCTTGCTACCCCACCTCCCCACTGATGTATACTAGGGAGCGGTGACCCCCTCAAAGGTAATTCAGCCCTCTACCTTCCAGATCGCCATCTTTACCCCTCCTCCCACAACACCTGATTGTCTTTATCCCTGCCTACTCCCCTTCCTGTAATCGCCCGTGATTCTCTGCTAAGAAGTACCGTAGCCTACCAAGACTGGATGCTCCTGGGCTGGCCTCCTTGGACACTTTCCCTCTACTGCCCCTTAAGAGGCCCTGTGAAAGTCCTGTCACCCAGTAACATACTAGCAGAGGCCAAAGGATTTGCATGTTTCCTTCACTGAGAAGCGACGTATGAGTGTGCATGGATGTGAATGTGAGGGAGTGTGCGGGGGTGTCAGAGAGTGCCTGAGTGTGTGTTAGCATGTTCCAAAGCCTGTTTACATGGTGCTCTGCCTGCCTGGAGGACACACACATGTATGTTAGTGAGTTACGTGCATGCATGGGGCTGTGCCTGTGTGTGTTAGAGTGTAGGGGTGAGGGGTGCATGTGAGTGCCTGTTAGAGGAGGTCCCTAGGGGGCTGAAGCATGTGGATGCACATGTATGTGCACACATGGAAGTCTGTATTAACGTGTGTGCTGCATGACCATATGAGAACAATGAAGTGCAGCCAGCATTCCTTATTCACCCCGATACTGAGGCTCCTCCCATCCCTCAACTTTGCTCCTCAAATACAGAGATACACGTAAAGAGTGTTTAAAAAAAAAAAAAAGCAACTCAATGGAAACATCTAACTTAACAAGAGCGGGCACAAAGACAAAAATGCATCCATTAACACCACCACTTCCTGTCTCCTACAACCCTCTCACATGCAGTAGAGCTCGGAATACACCGATGTTGCTCTTCACTGTGATCTCCTTTCAGCTGACGTTCCTCGGGGGTATCCCCCTGCCCCGGAGCAGGAGGGAGGAGGCGAGGGTCTCTACTCCACCTTCAAGGGATTCCTTCAAAACAACAGCCGCATAAAGAACCACAAACTGATCAAAAAGAGCCTCCCTTTGCTAGAAGATCAATTCTAGGCACTGGGGTTTCCCCCAAAGCTACAGACCTACCTTTGAAACCTCCAGCTCTGCGTGTGGCCGGGCGCACACACATTGGTAGACATGTGTTTACTCAAGCCCAAGGCCTCCCTGGCGATCAATAATCTGAGGCCATGTCCCTTTGTTTTGGCCTTTGCCCTGTCCGGCCCTACAGAGAGGGCTGAGTGTGCCCAGGAGAGACACAGCTTTCTCTAATGGAGGATGGCTCAGAGGGAAAGGAGGTTTGCCAAGAGAGAGGATCTGCAGGCTGTGAAAAGATGATGCTGTAAACAGCCCGGGTAACAGTCCCCCGTCCCCTGAGAAGCCTAACCTGGAAGGCAGGTGCAGATGGATCACAGATTCCCTCTATGGGGCAACTAGTTGCTCAGCAACTGCTTTCTGTCTTAGTTACGCTCCTGGGTCCCAGTGGAGATAAAAGGCACAAATGGCACTGAGAAGAAAAGGCTTGTTCAGACGGGGTGGGGAGGGGGAGGCTCTTGCTGAAGGCAGTGGGCTGTACAAAGGAGAGACAGTGGGAGGTGGCAGGGGCTAGCACTGTCCAAACTAATAGCACTGGTAAGAACTAGGCAAAGCTTTATCGGTGCCCCTCAGTCCAGACCTGTAATGCTCCCTGCCACTCCAATTCTGAGCCTCCCCCTGTCCCTTCTTGGCCAATTCTCCTCACTCTCACCCTATAGCACCCTTGCTAATCCAATCCTAGGCTCCCACGCAGCTTTGCCAATGCCCCTCACTCCAGCTTGGAGCATCCCATTTCTTTAGCCCCAGGCTCTCCATACAGCTCTGATAATACATCTCACCTGACTCACCTTCTGGTGTATAGTCCAGGGACCCCACTGTACATGCACTTGTGCTCTGTAAATGCACCTCATTTATTACCAGAATGAACTACACTTTAACCATAAATAAATAAAGGCCAAGTCAAATGGGGAGACAAGGTGGGTGAGGGACAATGTCTTTTATTGGACCAACTTCTGTTGGTGAGCAAGACGAGCTTTAGAAGTTGGTCCAATAAAAGATGTTCCCTTATCCATCTTGTCGCTCTAATATCCTGGGGCCAATATGGCTACAACAACACCGCAAAGTGTCTTTACCTCAGTTTTTAGTGGACAAGTGCTCAGATCACCAAAACTGTGTGTTTATTATCCAACTCTGGTCACTGTAGTATCTGAGCACCTCTCACTATTAATGAAACTACCCTCCCTACACCCTGGGACTCAGGGAAGGGTTATTATCACCACCATTTTACAGATGGGAAACGAGGAACAGAGAGACTAAGGGTAAACGTTTTAAAAGTGCCTAAGGGACTTAGAAGCCTAAGTCCCATTTTCAAAAGCGATTTAGGGCCATATTTTTAAAGGCATTTAAGTGCCTATCTGCCTCTCTAGGTGGCTAATACCTTTACAAATCTGGCACTTGGGCACCTAAGGGTAAAATTTTA
This sequence comes from Platysternon megacephalum, assembly GCA_003942145.1. Lineage (NCBI taxonomy): Eukaryota > Metazoa > Chordata > Testudines > Platysternidae > Platysternon > Platysternon megacephalum. The sequence continues at coordinate 443,129 of QXTE01000087.1, forward strand.
GAAAGCCCCTACATGACTTAGGAGCCTAAGTCTTATTGAAAGTAAATGGGATGTGGGCTCCTAGGTGCTTAAATTCCTTTTGAAAATGGGACTTAGGCTCCTATGTGATTTGGATGCTTTTGAAAATTGTGCTCCAAGGTCACGTGGGAAGTTTGTGACAGTGAGATTGAACCCAGATGTCCTGACTCCCAGGCCAGTACCTTCAGTACAAGATCATCCATCCTTCCTTCCAGAAAACAATTGCCTCGCCTTTGTTTATAGTCTTCATAGAGAGGCCAAGTACTGAGTCCAGGCTATGTCTACACTACAACTTATGTTGGCAGAAATTATGTTGCACAGGGGTGTGTGAGTAAACCATCTCACTGACATAAGCACCGCTGTGCACAGCCTTATGTCGGGAGGTGGTTTTATTATGCTAATGGGAGAGTTCTCTCCCATCAGCATGGAGCATCTTCACGAGACACACTACTGCGTTGCCGCTGCAGCGCTGTATGTGTAGACAGGAGCGCTGCCAGCCTTTTCGGCGCCCTAGGCGGCGGAAGGTCCCGCCCCCAAAATGCCGCCCCCGACAGCGGCGGCGGAAGGTCCCGCCCCCAAAATTCCGCTGACGACCGGGGTGCCGGCGCCCCCCAAATAGTAGCGCCCTAGGCGACCGCCTAGGTCGCCTAATGGGTTGCGCCGGCCCTGTGTGTAGACATTAATCTAATCTAACCAATCTGAGTACCACATTCATCACTGTGGTATCTATGAATAAACCAAGAACACAGACCCAAAAGTAAATCTGACTTCAAAGGAGTTGCACCATCAAGGCTGAATTTGGCCCTGAATTTCCACTTTCCCATGGTGCGGGATGGGGACTGGCTGTCGTGCAGCTCTCCGCAGGTCAGAAATGAGGTACATTGGTAGGATGTCAGGGTAGCGTGTGTGTGTAAACCTGCATTGCTGCTATCTATGTTGTACCTGTGCTCAAGATAAATAGAAGACTCTTTCTCCTGGATTTTCACTGGTGCTGGAGTTCAATTTAATAAGGAAATTATAATTGATGGACACTGTCCTGTGTTGCACTTTTTTTGTGGCTTTGTCCCTGCTACATTTGGATCAGCTTGAGGCCCTTTAGACCTTCATGGCACTTCCAAGGAGTCTTCGGGACTCAGCAGAAAAGGGTCGTGAAGCAACTGGCAATGGCTCTTCTATGCCACAACTCAACTAATCTCACATCTGCAGCAACTTTAGACCACATGACCTAGCTTCCTGGAATAAAGGTCCAGTTATCTTCAGATCTTACGCTGAGCACTTCCTGCCACAGCGCGTCACACATTCACACCCCAGAGTGGCTGCTGTCTCACTTCTAGCAGCTTACATGCTTGAAAACCATTAGCATTTTCAGAGGTGGGAAAATATTTAGTCGGTCAAGTGATTCTCGGTGGCCTGCGGCAGTTTCGCTGCCAGCGATACTTCCTGAGTCGCTCTGGAGAGGATCATAATGACTAGGTTCTAAAATACAATTTACATTACTTCCACCCTCCCTATCACTGTCTGTGACTGAGGGTTAATTCCCCTGAAATGTCTTCCCCTTCCCCTGAAGCTGCTATCCAATTACCCAGCTGTCTGTGACTGGAAACTATTCCTCATTTCTACTCCCTGAGCCCAGTGCTCCAGCACCCGACTGTCTGTGAATGAGGGTTCATCCCCCTGAAACTGCTATCTGAGCCCTACATTTGCTATCCAAAGGGTCTAATTCAAAGCCCATTGAAGTCAATGGGAGTCTTGACATTCTTTTAATAGAGTCAGAGTATAAGGCAGCCAGAAGGGAGCACAACTAATCTGATCTCCTGTATAGCCACCAACACCAGCCACACCCTCACATTAAACCCAACAACTGAAATTAGACCAAAGGATTTCAGCCCACAGGAGACTAGCTTTGGATCAGGCCCAACAGCTGAACTATCTATGAGTGAAGGGTAATCCCCTAAAATACCCCCTTCTGCTCCCTGAGCCTAATCTACCAATGTCCAACAATCTTTGGCTAAAGGCAAATCCCCTTTCTGTCCCCTGAACTCATTGTCTAGGCAGCAGACTATCTGTGACCAAGAGCTAACCCCCTCATGCCCTCTTCCTGATCCCTGAACTGTGATCAAGAACTCACTTCCATCCAACCAGTAGCGTTTGTTAATATCCAAGTTCCCCTACCAAATGGCAATGAAAAACGTGCTATTTTGACACTGCATTGATTTTTATTTTATTGACAAAAAGGCAGGGTATTTTGTTACTCATTTTAGCAGCAAGAATGATTAAGAAGCTTATGAAGAAATAGATAGGAACCGCTAGGGGATCACTGACCATCTAAGCTAGCATCCAGCCTGGCAGTGCTTACTCTTTATGGTGCATCTTGAGAGCTTCCAAAAGCACATAAATACACTGGGCGGCCTTGTCCTCACTCAGCTGGGAAGCAATTATCCCTTCTTTATCCCCAGTCTCTGAGATGGTGGGATGACAGGCATCCTGAGACATGTGCAGTGGCTTGGAGAAAGTGATACAGGAAAGGGTTGGCTCCCTGCAACCTTCTCAATGCTAACCAGGCCAGGCTCCATTCTATTGCAGTATCAGCAGCACTTTCATGGACAAAATCAAACCCACTGGACACCCACTTATCTGACAAGCACAGCGTTCAATTTAATAACTCAGGAGAATGAAAACTGGGTGAATAATTTTGGTGCTGGAACATGAGTACCAGGACAAAGGGGGAAACTCAATACTAGTGTGGAAATGGGGAACAGTGAACTAAATGTGGGTGAATCTCGGAAGGTTTACAGAAGCATCCTAAAGGTTTGGATAAGTTCCTCAAAAGTTTGGATGCTTATCCAAATTTCTTTGGTTTGGAAATCTCATGAGAGAGAGATCAGGTCTTTTTAGCATGAGGTTGGTATTTCCCATGTCTAGACAGGTCTGGAAAGATGGCAAGAAAAAGATACAATAGATACAAAGGATTGTCAGAGGGATGGATGGACAGATACCATGGAACCAACATCAACAGTCTTCCCCCTATCCCTGACCTTCCCGGATTATTTCAGCACTTCTGCCCAAATCAGTAAATATGGAGGCACTACAAAATGCTATCCAAACTTTTTTTTGAGCCAAATGAATGGACTGAGTTTTGGTTTTAGGCAACGGTGATGATCTGAAGTCATTTATCTGGAGCTGATTTATCTGCCTTTACTGCTAATTGGGCAATGATTCCCCTCAAGCAAAGGAGGGAATGGGGATTACCAATTAGATGATTTCTACTTACTACAGGATGTGAGATGGACTCTTCTGCAATTATCTTATCGCAGTCGAATTACAGGGTTTTGGTCTGTAGGGCAAAGAGGCTTTTGATTTCATGAAAAGATTGCAGCAAGAATGGGAAATGTTGTGCTCTATTTTATTGCTAGCATCTCGCTTGCTTCCCCCACACCCCATAAGATGGGGGAATTTTCCCCAGTATTTTTTTGCTGATAGTAGGGATTGTTTTTTTATCACATCCCTTGCATGACTTGACTCATTTCTGGCTTTGAATTGTCTTTGAAGACCCAAGCCCAAACCCAGATATCTGGTTGGGACCAAGCCGATTAGAACATTCACTTCACACAGACTGGAGTGGGAAGGATGCAGGAAATGAACTAAACCCTGGACCAACCAGTAAGGACCACCCTTAACACCTTCCATCACCTCCATCCTCAGCAGCCCCCAGCACTCACTAGCAGTTCACCACCTCCACCTTCTCAAGTATTTCTATTCCCCTGTAGATGCTTGCATGCCCTGTAAATTGGTACTTGAGGGATGGAAAGTTTGGCTGCTCAGCCTCAGAGTTTGGTACTATCTTCACGCCGAGTTGCAGAGCAATCCAATTTCTCTCTTTCTCCATTTGCTCTATGTACTTTAATAGTTGTAATACCCCTTTCTGACTTTCTCAATTTCATCTCTATCCATTTGTCTATCTAGTTCTCCTTCCATGGTATCAATCCAGCCACAGTATCTACCAAGCTGTCAGCTTAGCCATGGTGTTGTCTGTACCATGGAATCCATCCATGCACACCTCTCTCCTCCTGAGCATCCTTTTTCTTAGGTTTTCATCCCTTCATATGTTCACCCATCCCCAATCCAAAGCTGACCTATTAGGGCCTTTACTTTCCCTTCAGGTTGTAGGTTTGGATCATGCTCATTCCATGTGCCACCCAAGGTCCCATTCCCTTGCAACAGTGAAATGTACAAGGGTCTCTCTCCATGCTACTCAAAAGATAAGTCCCATTGGGTTTGTTAAAACTAATGTTCAACTTCTTGTTCTCTCAGACAGTTTGTCTGTTTGTCCATCTCTCCCTCCAGAGAAGGCCTTAAGCTCAGAAGGTTCTTGAGGCAGATCTTACACCGAATGATGGTTGTACTGGCTTTGGAGCTCACTCAAAGATAGGTAGGCCCCAGTGTTTGGGACCTGGCTGGAGGAAGCAGTCCTGTGGAGATCATCAGCTTGACCTTGCCTCAGAGGCATGGGCTGGGAAAACGAAGAGCTTGCATCTGCCATAGTAGTAGTGGAACTGATTTGAGGGTCTGCGTCCCCAGCCTTTTCTGTGGTTTGAATGGTATCATTGTCATGCAGCCCTGGGATATCTGAGAAGACCATGCCAGGCTTCTGTTGGGATTCAGAGAGCTGTAAAACTGTGACATTTCCATTCACCTTCTCATCCTGCTCCAATACCAATGCTGGGGAGGAGCTCTCAGGTGACAGAAGAGCCTCAGGAAGTGCCCCAAGCCCATTGGTTGTGCTCTGCATCTCTCCCACAAAAGAACTGTTCTGGAAACCTTGGTTTGCTTCGATGGAATGAAGAAATCTGGAGGAGAAGAGTGGCAGGTCGTCCTCCAGCATGCAGAGATCTGGGGAGGGGAGTGCTCCATAGGAATCACCATCTTCACTGTCACTGCTCTTCCGGGCGAAGGGCTCGTAGGTGAAATACACCTGGCAGGGCTCAATCTCATAGGAGTCAGGGAGGTGGAAAAAGAAGTAGCCTTGGTTGGTGAAGCAGCTGGTCAGTGAGTGCCCGCTGGTTTCTGCGGGGGCACCAGAGGTGAGAAAGGCCTTGGGAAGGAGGAGCTGGGAGTCCTGTTTCTCCTTCTGAATTATCTCTAGCTCTGAGATTTCTGGGGAGATACTGCTCACGCTGAAGAGAGATGTGGAAAATGGAGAGGAGAGCCACTTCTAAAGGGGAAGGGGGGGTGGGGGGGAACACAGAAGAGATATTGTTACGTTCAAAGTGGCAGCAGTATACTCTCACAACAACAGAGACACAGAGGCCTAGGGTCTCTTTTCCTTCATGCCCATGATGAATACACTCCAGATATCTCCCATACAGAATATACGCCCTTATCATCGCTCCTCTGGGATCTCCATAGGGAATAGGTCCCTGGGGATCCCTCACCAGGCTCTGAGCCATTTTAAAATAAGGAGCCAGCCTCAAGAGCTTTCCCTGCGTGATCTCCATAAGGAAAGGGAGGAAGAAAGAGAAAGGGATCTCGCGATAGAGAAAGAGAGAGAGTAGCTGAGAAAGAGAGAGGAGTTGAAGGGAGAGAGAGGGAGAACATGACAAATGGCAGGAGGAGGGGCTAGAGGAAGTGAAGAAGAAGGCATAGAGGCAGGGTGGGATGGACTCCAAGAGGCTTGAGCTCTCCTATGTGCTCTCTCAGCCTTTCCTGTCAGCAGAACAGAGGTCTGAGGTTTGGTGGTTTGCACTTTCTCGGTTCTGTAATTAGAGATGGAGCAGCCAAGTGGCAGCTTAGAAAGGTCAAAAATAAAACTAAAGCAAATCCCCCAGCAGCAGCCAGTGCTGGAGGGTCCAGTGATGCACACACTAGATCTGGGACCTGGACGTCCTTCCCATCCATCTGCAGCATGAGGGAGGCAGCCAGTCCTCTCCTTCTTTCCCTGCTCATCCTTTTCTGACCCCCTCCCACGAACAGCCCACCTTCCCCTGGTCCCCGTACCTGAACGTCGCCTCTGTGCACAGTGCTCAGCGGGGGAAAGAACTTGTCTGGGTCTGGAATGTAAATCTTCAGCACCTTCTTAAGCCTTCACCAGAGAGAGAGAGAGAGAGAGAGAGAGAGAGAAGTGAACGTGATGTGGAGACCTGTGGTCTTCCAGGGGCCTGACCCTCCGTCCCTGGCACCAGTGTAAATGAAGAGTAACTCCACTAAAGTCACTGGAGTTATGCTGGTGTAAAAGTGGTGTAAGTAAGGGAGAACCAAGCCCCAGGGCTCTTTATCCCCCATCCCCCACCAGTAGCCTGAGAAAATCTCCGCATTTGCCGATGGATGTATTGGGGACACAGAAACAGAGAGAAAATGGCATTGCAAAAGCTATTTCCCTCACCCCTATCCCAGAGCTGATAATGCCGCCATTCACCAGCATCCTTGCCTGCCTCTCTCTGTTGCCCAGGCCTGTCCATTCCTTTCATTAGCTGCCAAGCTGGGAGAGACGCCATCTTTGGTCCAAATTGCTGGCATGGTTTCCAAGGCCTGGTTGCCATGAGCTGATTGTGCCTCACTTGGTTGCCATCACAGTGATGCAGAGATTGCAGTGCCATCATGAAATGGCAGCATGAGCTGGCAACACCACAATCTCCATGCCCTGTCATCAGGATGCAGCATGGCAGTATTGTATGGCATTCACACTGCAGCACCACTTCATGATGCCTTACACCATCATGACATAACAAGCTACACTGGTATTGCCAGACCATACCAGAGCCAAGTCATCTGGTCTGCTTTTCCTGTCTCTCAAGGTGGCCAATACCGAATCCTTCAGATGCCTAAAGGTCTCCTAATGCACCTTTACTGTGCAATAATCTATGGTGAGGGAAATTCCTCCTGACCCCTGTGCTCTGAAGCAGGAGGATTTGATAGTCCTTGTACATTTATACTAGCTTGCATCACTGCAGATGCTATTTTCCTTCCTGCATGTCTAATCCTTTTCTGCACAGCATTATCCTGCATCATTGAGTTCCACAGGTTAATTATACATCGAGGGAAGAGGATTAGCTGTGTTTATATGTGTTGTAAATGGAGTACTCCCTTGCCCTCGCATTATGACACAGGGCAAACAGCAGAGGCCAGTTGGCTCTCTCTATTCCCATAATCATTTTACACACTCCTATAATCTCTCTTCCTCTACAAATGAAATAGTCCCCCTCTGTAATCCATCTTTATATGGAAGCACCTCCCCCCTCTGATATTTAGATTGCTTTTCCCTGTGCCTTTTCTATTCTGCTGTGTCCCTTTCTGAAATGAGGTGACTAAATCTGAAGCCACTTTCAATTTCCATGATGCTGTCAGGCTATTCTCTATATTATTGTACCGGGTGCCCTCGTGCGGCACGTTCAGCATTGATTAAGAACAATATTAGGACAGAAATGATGGGCAGGAAGAGGTTTAAATCAGCACCCCACCAAAATATTGTAGAACTATCCTGACTGCAGGGGCCTGTCCCATGACCTATAATCAGAGGGTGAAATCCAAACCTTATGCAGTGGGCCTGCATGCAGTCCAAGCACTGCTCATGTCCCACTTTGGCCCTGTTTTGAGAGATTAAGAGGTGCATAGGCCTTGTTCTGGTTCTTCTACACAAAGGTGAATTTCCGCTAGAGGGTCAGATTTCTAAAGATATTTAGGCACCTAACTCCTGTTGATTTCAATGTGAATTCCTTTAAAAATCTGGCCCAAAGAGAAAGTGTCCTGTGGCTATTTTGAGCTTGGTGATGTTATGATAGCACGCTGTGTCATAGTATCTCAACATCATAGTGCAAACACTGAATTCCCTCACCGTCAGGCCGTCCCTTGGGACAATGCCAGTAGCAACCCAGAGAGGCAGAAAGACTCGGCTCCAAATCAGACTAAGGGACTCTGGCCTCATCTGAGAGAAAGAAAATGAGGACAGAAAGACACGCTGGGCCTGGGACAGGACTGGAGAGGACCATTCATGTCCCTTTTACCTTTTCAATGGCTGTGAGGTGATGATCAAGACAATGATGACAACGAAGAAGATGGTGCAGATGGTCCCCACAAGGGCTGGCATCCTAAGCTGGAGGTCCCCCAGGGGAAGTTCTGCAAGAGGAGAGAGAGAGTGAGTTACTAGAAAGTGACAGCCAGAACAGAGGAAGTAGGAACCCCAGTCACTCCAGTTGGGTTTTATTTCACTTCTGAACAATGAGGTTTGAGATCCAGGTCAGATAAGTGGGTGACTGGCCACACAAGTCTGCCAGCCAGTATGCCTTTGTGATCAGGAACAGATCTGAGCCCCCCCGCCCCAGCCTTGCCAATGCACCTCACAGCTCACCTACAGCCTCTCTCTGCTATTCCTGTCCTGACTGCCACACAACTGCAATGACCATGCACTTCATCCCTGACCTGCCGCCCCCCTGCTAGTCCCTCTCCTACACAGCTCTGCAAATGCACCTCAGCTCCGTCCTGCCCCACTCCTGTTACTCTTCATCTTGTGTCCCCTCTGCCAGTGCACCTCGTTTTGGACCTGCCGAGCCCCTTGGAATAGGGGGAAGGATGCAGAGGAGAGAAGAGGGAGGGGAAAGAGAGGAACAGTGGGACACCTTCGGAGAAGCTTCTCCCTCATGTCCTTGAGATGTTACTAAGATCCCTTTGTTTACTCCACCTCAGGTAACTTTGGCTCCCAGTTGCCACGACAACTGGTTGTAGCTGAATCCTTTTCACTGACATCATATGCTATCAAAGTTTGATTGCCACAGCAACACACTGCCCCTTCTAAACATAGCTGCTCTGTTTATATCACTACCTGCCCCAGCGTGGGGGGACCCACGAGCTGCCTACTTCCTGTGAAGAAACTAAAACTAAAAGGAGCTGAGGACTCACCAGACACTCCTGCTGGAGACGGTATTTGCCAAGGCTGCAGGCTGCACAGGTTTCTGACTGGCCTGGACAGCTAGCCCTGTTCTGCACTGCCCACGTGGGAGTCCTGGGGTAACATTTGGCAGAAGCTGTTTAGACAGCTAACTCCCATTGATTTCAATAGGCGTTAGGCACCTACGGACATTTAAACGTCTGGCCCCACGGCACTTCGGCGCCTAGGTCCCATTGATTTTCAGTGAGCCTTAAGCCCGAAGGGCCCAAGTCACTTTTGAAAATGGGACGTAGGCTCCTAAGTTACAGGGGCCCTCTGGAAAGTGTTTCCCAGGCCTCTTGCTCCCCTGGTCAGGGAGTTGCTCTGCTGCACTTTGCGAGGGGGCCCCCACTGGAGTCTGTGACTGGAATCCTGGCCCCACTCCCATTGACTTCAGTGGGGCCAGGCTTTCACTCTGGGCCTCTTGTCCTTCGGACCAGCAGGCCCTGCTCACCTGACCTGGGTCTAGGATTACAGGAAAGGCTCCTCTCAAGCTATTTCCAGGCTTTCTATTGTACTTTGATTTGTGCATCCCTCCACTCCCCTATTTTTCCTGCTCCCACATAACTCCAGCCCTTTTTCTCCCCTTTCTCCTGTGCCTCTCCCCCAGGGCCAGATTTAGGGGCAGGCGACCCAGGTGACCACCTGGGGTGCCGGGTTTGGGGTGCTGTTTTTGTTGTTAGCGACAAAAGAGAAAATAGAATGTTTGAAGTAAAATGTTTCAGGTATTCCGGATGGGGATTCATTTTTGACTAACCCCCTAGAATGTTCTGGACCTTTGTAGAATCTCATGGAACATTCCAGACTTTCTGAGAACTACATTTTCCTTGAACATCCTAGAATGTTGTCAGCCATGCCCTCGTGGGTATATATAAGGGGGGGGGGGGAGAGGGAGCGTGCGTTGCCAGTCAGTGAGATATAATGAAGGGAAGTGATGTGAGAGCCCAGCTGCGATATTGTGAACCTTGTTTTATTGTGTAACTGTGAAAGTCTACTTCTGTTTTAAGACTTGAAGAGAGTAAGTAGCGACTAATAAAGGACATATTTAATGAAACACCAGAGATATCTCTCGAACCCCTATCTATAGGAGTTATAATATAAAAGAATATACTGTTACTTCTTTTGAACTAAAGGACTAGAGTTAACATTCTAAGGCTGTCACCTACTGTAACACTATTTAATACTGCCCCACCCAGTGTTGGTGCACAGTTCAATTTCTTGATGTTAGTACACTTCAGTTATTCTTAAAATTAAAAAGTTTCTATAAGCTCAGAGGAAATGAATTTTTTTATTTGCTTATATATGGCATGAATAAATACAGATTTATAGATCCTAGCTTGCAAATTTATCGTCTTATATGCCAGCGATAAATCATGCATCAAAGTTGTGATATGCCCTACACATTCAATACAAAAATAAGGTATTCAAAAGTTTAACAAAGCAGGGGGGGGGGGGGGGCGCCAAAGACTGGGGCACCATTTGGACTAGGGCTGGCCCTGCTCTCTCCTCACCTATCTCCAAGCCCTGGCCTACCCACTCCTCTGAGTCTCATTACCTGAATATCCAAGATTCACATCACTACGATCTGTCCTCCATGTGAGCGTCTTGCTCCAGTTGCTCCACACGCCATATTGGTTTGGCTTCACGCGAACTTCAGCCTCATACTCTGAGTCAGGCGAAAGGTTCTCAATCCTCACCCATTCCTGGTCCTGCTTGATAGGGAGGAGCATGGCAGTCTGGGATGGAGTAAAAGTTACAGAGTGATTGCTATGTTCTCCCACCCATAGTCCACCCCATCACACCTCTCGGCTGTCCAATTAGAGCAGAGTTGGCTCTGGGCCTCTCACAGCCAGCATACCCTATATCCAATGCTGTACCAGGAGGGCACCCCTTGCCCACATCATAGCCCCTCTGCTCCACAGTGGGAGGAGGTCTGTTCTACCTTTTTCATCTCCACAGTCTTCTCTGTCCCATACTGGGAGGACACCATTCTGATGCCTCTCATCCCAGCACTGGGCAGACTAGAACTTCCCTTTGCTTCCCTGCCATCACCATATGCTGGCAGTGGATGATGCAGATAAAGCTGAAGTAGGAGTCACTGCCCTCTTTGGCCTCTCCTCTGAGGCGATGGCATTGCAGCCATCTGGGGAAGGGTCTAGAGCACAAGCAGGAATAGCAGGTTCTTTGCAGTAAGGCGGCTCTGCCTCCTCCACTAGTTACAGGCCTGAGGCCCATCAGCAGGAGAAGCTAGACTGGGATCCTGCACTCACCTCCCGGGGCTTTGTGCGATCTCTGCACCACACTTCAAACTTCCGTTTATTTTTTAAGTAGTGAGAGGAAATAGGAATTCTCCAAGTTAAGTTGCAGCTGGAGTCACTGGTGTTTACCACTTGGAGGTTGTCAGGTGGCCTCAGCTGTACTGGGGAGAGAAGAGTGAGAGAGGCGCTAGGATACACACCCTGGGAAACAGAAGCAAAGGCTACAATAGCGGTTTGCGCTCTCTCTCTGTTATGTGGCTTCATTGGCAGACACCCCTCTCCGGGGATGGGCTCTGGGCCGTTCCACTGGGTGTGCGCATCTGTGAACCCGCCCCAATCATTTGTCCTGAACAATTCATTTTGTGAATATTGCCTCTTTTCCTGTTCCCCAGGGCGCTCTGCTTCTGCCCCCATTGAAATCAATGGCAAAATTCCCGATGACTTTAGTGGAGCAGGATCAGAGCCAAGCAATCTGTAGTCTTGCTAGGATTTTTTTCCCCATTAAGTGCAGAGGGCCAGTTGCTCAGCTGGGGTAAATGGGCACTGCCCCACTGCAGTCAGTAGCACTGCATAGATTTACACCAGCAAAGGATCTAGCTCAACTGTTGCCACCAAAGGACACAGCTTTAACAGCCGAAGCTCTTATCCCTAGATCAATGCACCCAGGCTGGGGGCAGAGGGTGGTTGGTACCAAGCAGTACGTCAGAGCCAATACTCAGGGAAGCTGCAGTGCCATGCTGGAAGCAACAGGAGGGGGCATGGCGAATCTGTGGCACGGCGTGACCGAGGGAGCATACAGTGGCAGTGGGGCAGGGAGATGAGGCAAGCCCGAGATCAGGCATGGGGTAAATAGAAGGATGCCCGGCGAGGACAAGGTGGCACAGGGGACAGATCTAACCACAGATTGAAGCCTTGGGGGATCAAACACTGATTAACACTCACTGTTGTCCCACGGTCTGAATTTCTGCTGTTGTATCACAGTTGTCCCGTTTTCCCCAGCTTGGCAGGACACAGTCAGGCGAAGTGAGTCTACAATAGTGAAGACCTGACACTGCAGGGAAATTTGCTATTAGCATTACTAGTCCCCCCACTATGTATTGTTCACATTTCTAAGGCCTCTATCGTCACAGGCTACGTTAATGCACAACCATCACTCCTCCCACCCTAAGAATCTCAAAGTGCTTTTCACATCTTAATAAGCAGGGCAGTGTTAGATTAGCCCCATTGGGGAAACCGAGGGACAGAGATTAGATGAGTTAAATATTCAAGAAGTGTTATCTCTTTTTCCACAAGGGGTGGAGCGTAAAGCAGATTGAAGCTGGGTAGGGGTAGCAGGGGCTGCCCCTTAAGTACCATCGATCTTGCAGGACGCGATAATCAGGTTGTGTCACAGCTTCTCTGCCTTTATGCCACGACAACGCAGCCTCAGAGAGCATCACCCTGTGAGTACACACAGTCAGCGCCTGGGCAGGCTGTGTTGGCATGCCTGACATAACTCTGTGGGCACTGTAACTGTCCGGTGACCTCAGGCTGCAGGGCTCTGGACTGACCCATGGAAACAGGCACTGGGGCCTGCGTAGTTCTTGATGGGCTGTGACTGGTGATGCAAGGAAGGGAGCTAAATACACTGTAATATTAGTGTCACCTCCTGGGGTTTGTAACAGATTGGCTGGGATGGTGACTGGATACGGACCTCTGTCAGGGGCCAGAGTATTAACCCCTTGGAACCCTGCCCCAAGTCAGGGGTCTGGAGCCAGGAAATAAAGTTTTACCTCGTAGCAGCACTTCTGTGTGTCACACTGTTATTACAGTGATAACCCATATACCAATCACCCCAGCCCCTTTTATTAGCCAGTACATTTCAGTTGGGTTACCTACATCAATGTTTTTATGGAAGGCTAGTTCACATCTCGTGGGTGCCATGCTAGGAAATTCACAACTCCTTGTTAGATTCCTGTCAGAGAGAAGACCAGAATACTGCTGAGCTGGAGGGGCTTGTATGCATGTAATTATTTATTTAGATTTGAAATCATCACAGACACCCATCCAAGGCATTAGGCACCCAGACATCCTTGCTACTACAATACAACGAAATCCCAGCAGCATTAAACTAATGGTAACAGGAGCTCAGTCAGCCACCTACAGAGACCCTTCACTGATGTGGGGAGCACACCCTCAGCCCCTCTCCAAAACCCATCTCAAAGTGATGTCTTTGACCGTGTGCCCAGAAAGTCATCAGATTCCAAATATTATGGACCAGGGAGGGGGGCAAGTTGCAGAGTCCTGGTGCTCTCACAAGCAAAACCCTGCCAGCCACCCACTCTGTTTTATTCCCAGCACCGCTGTGGCAGCTGCTGCAAGAGGAATTGCCTCCTGCATCCCTCCCCAGTGCTGCTGGGAGCACCGAGAAGGTGAACCACATTGTCCCTTCTACACACCCCGCAAGGCACTACTGCAAGAGGAGGGGAGGAGATGGAGTCAAACTGCTGCTCTACTCAGTGGGAGTCCTCTAGCCACTGCCACCTGCCTCTCTCCCCACCGGTGCTGGCCTGCCCAGTCCCACACCCAGCTCAGAGTTCAAAGACCTAGTACTGGGCGGGCGCCTGCAGCCCATTTGCTCTGACCCACCGTCCCCATGCAAGGGAAACCTGCTCTGCTTTCCACCCCACACATCAGCCATGGCGAACCCACTACTATGGTGGACACACCCATGCCGTCTCAGGGAAGCCACCAGCAGTCAGTGGAGACCCACCAACCACAAGAACCAAAGCAGACCTGTTCCTCAAATGAGCACCCAGCTAACCACCAAAGGGGGGCTGGCTCCTCACCTGACCAACAATCCCATAGCTATAGACCACTGAGCCCCTGCCAGCCACCAAGGGCAGTGTGGAACAGGTAATGGAGGTGATAGGGAAGGGTAAGCATGGTGAAGTGAGAAGGGTGGAAGGGTTTGTGGATATTATTGTGGGGGGAGAATATTTTACCCAGGTAATGCCACATGTTGCTGCCTGAGGTAGAACATCTATGAGGGAGCCCATCCCTTCACGAGAAGAGTCTAGTGGCCCATTAAAACTATACCCCTCTCTCGGGAGACCGGCAAGACCCCAGTCCAGTTATTAGTGTCCCTTACTCTATGGCCTGGGAACAGGACATCCCACAAAGAGTCGAGCTCTTTGGAAAATGAATCAATTACAGAAACAGGAAGGAGAAGAAGAACTCAAGCTGGATTTCCACTGAAAAGAGGAGTGACACTTGAGTAGCTGGCCTAGGTCTTAATTAGCCTAGGGGTGGGAGAGGGGAAGAGGCCCCAGAGAGCCAGCTCCTCAGCATGTATCAGTCCGTGCAGTTCCATTGCAATCAATCACGCTACTCCAGCTGAGGATCTGGCCCTACATTTATATTAGAGTTAGACCTCCAAGGAAACTGTTCTTTTTGTGCAGAATCAAAGGTAGCCATGATGACAATTAGAGCCTGACATTCACTGGCTTTGCTAAATAATTTCAGCCACGTACCTCTCAGCAGTGTCATGAAAAACATCAAGTCGGCACGGTGCTTCTGTGCGATTTCTGTCTGGAGCCCAGGTGCAAAAGAGAGTCGCCCGTGAGTCATAAAAACAAGTTAGATTTGAGGGTCCTGTGAATGGAGAAAAGATGCCATTACATCAATCCTGTCATGACAAAGGCCTTAAGCATTAATGATCATTTCATCCAGTTCCATGCAGTGCCCAATTCATAGGCTGGCTAGTGCCCTAAAGAAACATCCAAGGAACATCTCCAAACAAGAATGGAAGAAATCTATGGCCCTTCTCACTTCTTCAATGCCCCAAAATGAAGAACTCCCAATAGGAACTTGTATATTGTGTCACTCTTGCGCTGCTTTGCCTTAGTGCTTCCTGCCCTGTTGCAAGACATGGACAAACCTTTAAATTGCAATGATCTTCCCATATCACATAAGGATAAATAGTGTCCCCACCCGCACACCTCCCTAATTCTCCTGCTGGGACATAGGGGGACGCTTTCTTACCCTGAGTGATTCTTGATGCCAGTGAAACATCTAGAAGGATGGACAGCCAGAGGCAAAGCAGAAGGGGAGGAGAAGGCTTCATCCCTGCCGTACACAGGAGGGGCCCACACTGGAAGAGAGAAGAAGACGCACCCCCAGCACAGGTGAGGATGACAAAGTTCCACACTTCTCTGTGGAGGTGGTCCCTGCAGTAATCTTCTCCCTTGGTGCTATTACCAGGAGTCTGAGGCACTTCCAAGGTCTGTCCCCAACTGAAGCTCTACATACACCCCAAGCTGCCCACGCCTGATGCCCAGATGAAATCCCACACAACAGATTGCACCTATCTCCATAATCTGACCTGTCTCCTTCCTTGTGTGCTTTGCTCAGCAGTGAAACACTTTGCAATGCTAGCATTTCATTTGAAAACAAAGTCAATGCCTTCTTGAAATGAATATGAGAGCACACCACTCAGAGCTGTTGTTTCAGGGAGGCTGCTGACTCAGGCAGACAGTACTGCTGGAGTCACACCCAGTTTACTTTATGAAGGGGTTTCTTTTCAACCCTAAGTGCTAGCAACTTCAGGGAATGGTTGTAGTTAATTAGCTGTGGGGTCAGGGGCCTTCTGGGTGTTCAGGAGTGTTAGTGGAGGGGCTAGGGATTAGTGGACGGAGTCTGAAGAACCTGACTGGGACAGGGAAAATTAGGATCATAGAAAGGATTTCATGTTCGGTAGATCTAGGTTTCAACATACTCACACACCCCAGTCTCCATGTTTGGACAGTCCTGAGCTACACCCCACACATGGCTCCAAGGATGGGCCCCACCCAGCCCTGCCTTCGAAGGAGCATTCACTCTCCATATCCGTACAGTCCCAGACTTCACCCACACTCATGCAGCTCTTTTTTTTTTTTATTATTTAATTTTTTAATTTTTTTTCCTCCTCGTTTTGCCCAGGGTGGTGGCAGGGGAGGGGGGGGGGGAGGGAATAGTCCTCTCTGTGCTCAAAAGAGGAGCCCTGGGTTTGTTGTACAAAACGAGATGGGGTCTTGAGCAAACCCTGGACCCTTGTGGGAGGGGGCAGGACCTGCGATGGCTTGCCAGAGGGCTGCCATGGGGCACGGTCAGATTCCAGTTCTGATAAAAGATTTCAGTTCAGAGAAAGAGAGCAAACAGACAACAACCGTCCTGTTCTTGGGAGATGTGGGGCATGATGAGAGAAGGAGGGATGTGGAAACAGAGAGAGAGAGAGAGACAGACAGAGATAAATAAACGATCAGACCTTGCCAACAGCTAGAAAAATGTGTCAGATTGAAACTCCTTCCAAGAAGCTTCTCAGTTCAGCCACCCCCGTGTGGGAGCTGCTTGGCATCGCCCCGTTACCTTCCTATGCGATGGCCTCCTTAGCTGTGCAGTCGTACCAGAGATGTCCCTCAGGGACTGGACCAGTCCGTCCAGTGGAACTCAGGCGCCGGCCTTCAAATGGCGAGAGGTGGGGTGGGACAAGGGTGGCTTCCAGTTCAGCACATGGCGCTGCTAGTGGGAATAGACAGGGGCCGGAGCCGGGCAGTTCTGCAAGCACAAAGGGCTTGCCAGTGATCTGTCGTTTCTTCACCTTGAGCACAGGAAGCTGCATCTAACTTGCCCTGTCAAAGCGAGACTAAGTGCCGGAGTCCCGAAATGGCTAGCGAGGCCGAGAATAAAAAGCCCCAAACCACGTCCACTTCCTGACGGTAAAGGTGATGAGAGGGGGCGGGAAGGAATCAGGTATGAGGCTGCAGCACTAGAGTGAATTGGAGACTGGTCTGTGCACAGTGCTGCACAAAGCTATATCTCTGGGTGCGTGCCCCCTGCACACAAACACGCCCACAGTGACACGTGGACATGCTGATATCAGTTTAAGACTAGTTACACTGGGTTAGCTTGCCCCCGCACATACCCAGTACCGAACCCGATATAAGCCAGGTGTAAATTGATTTAAAAGCAACCCCACACACGCACGTTGCACCAGCTTCACTAAATCAGTTTGAAATCATGCCTGTAGTTCAGCCAGTGCAATTGTGTGTGTCTAGAGGGCCTGAGACACAACCTCCCCCCTCACACACACAGTCACACCGCATGCAAACACACCCTTCCCGCATACAGAACTCGTCTGCCCACACGCCACTCACACAAACAGACAGACAGACCTCTTGCCCCACAGAAATAATGATCTCTGGCTCTGTGCGTCTACATTGCCTGCCACCTGAGGGGCTCAGTTAATTAATCCCCACAACACAACTGTGAGGCAGGGATAAGGCCCATTTTACAAATGGCCTGGAGAGGTTATGAAGCAACTTGCTCACTCAACAGGTAAGTGGTAGTGTCAGGAATAGAACCCCAGGAGTCCTGGCACCTTCTCCTCTGTAGTGACCAGAGCAGAATGCTCCTGTCACACTACAGCCCTCACAGAGATGACTCCCTAAGATGCGCTCAGGCACATTTTCACAACACCCAGATATTGCCTCCCCCCCACACTACACACCCAGACAGACACAAACACACCCGATTCTCAAACACCCCACACTTCACAACAAGCACCGGCGCACACACATCCCCCGACGCCCACTCCTCCCCCCCCCGTCCCCCATACACACAAATAGCATTCTCTGAAGTACAGCAGATCACATTTCCTGTCTGGTTAGGGCTGCACAAACATGGCCCGTGGTGTTGGAGCAGAGCTGCAGCACACCCGCAGTGATCACTGAGCTGAACACTCCGTGTGTCCAGGCCTCAGCACCTCTGAGGTCTTAGCACAGGTCCAGCAGAAGGTTTTGCTGAGCGGAGGGGTCTGGGAGATGAGCCCTAATTGGAGAGCTCCAGGACGGGCAATTTTCAGGGAGCAGAATGTAAGGATCTTGTGGGATTGTCCCGCTGCGATGGCCAACCTGGACAAGTGGTTTCAGGGAGTGTTGGGGAGAGGGTTAGCTCTTTGCCATGAACAGGCCAGCAGAGAAAGTGGGCGTGAGAGATTAGACCTCAAATACAGAGAATCCAGGAGTAAGACATGGTTTGAGGGAGCAGGAAGGGTTATTTTTACAGAGATTGCGGTTGAGGGCTGTGTGGGGTGTAAATTACCTGAGAGGGTAAATTAAGCCCAGCAGGAACAGGAGGGGCCTGTATAAAGCCAGATAGCTAGCAACAGAAGGGGCTGCTGGGAAAGGCTGCAGTCATTCCCTGGGAGAAGGGAGGAGTGTTTGGAGGCTGCAAAGCCGTGTAACATGCAGTTGCTCCCTGGGAGCAGGGAGTGGTGAAGCTGGCAGACCCAGTGAAGGAAGGGAGAGCCAGAAGGTTAGGAAAGGTCTCAGGGAAAGGCAGTAAGGTCTAAGAGGGAACAGATCTTAGCTGCTGGCTAGTCCCTGAGCTGGAACCCAGAGTAGAGGATGGGCCCAATTTCCCCGACCAGACACTAGTGGCACCTTGGGGCAGTGAGAGGGAAGACTGCCTGAGACTGCTAGGGAGAAGGGACTTTGGGAAAACACATATAGTGACCTGGCCGGAGGGCTAAGTTATGAAGCAGCAGCTCGTGGAGCGAGAGAGGGGCCGCAAACCCAAAGAGAAAGGCAGAGGATGGCATGCAACCATGGGAAGGGGCATCGACCTCGCGAGCTACTCCCCAGAGTGACCAGGAGGAGACGCCATCCTAGCGGGGCATGGAGCACCCTGTCACAGGGGCTCGAGGGCACCATTTCACACAAAGCATTACAGTCCAGACACCAGGGCGGCATCAAGCTCGTGCTCAAAATGCTGCAGTGGAGAACACAACACACCAGTCTCCAATAGAGACAATCTGCTGTGAATGTGATGGGCCGCAGCGCCCTGCTCCATATAATCTGGCAGCGCAAAGGAGCCATAACAGGGCATAAACTCAGTAATCCTGAGACAGGGAAAGCTCTGCATGGCATAGGCAGACAAAGAATCCAGCCAGCTACACCCTAGTGGAGAGGGTGTAGCCAAGGAGGAGGTGTGTGGGCTAAGTGCTACTGTGCTCCAGCAATCCCTAGTTGGTGTAATGGCCACTTGGGGACTGTAACCAGCCAGCATAAATTAGACTAGCCTATTCTAGGGGCTGAAGTGCCCTGGAAATTGAGGAAGGACAAAGCTAAGGTGGAGATCCCTTCATCATAATCAAATGATTTAAAAGTTTATGGTCCGGATGCCGAAACTCTTTCCCCACTTGGAGGGCTTCTGTTTGCACCAGTCGTAGTGAAATGGCCAGCATACATGTGCTGCCCCGGTGAGGGTTGCCAGCCCTTCAGGATTGCCCGGGAGTCTCCAGGAATTACAGATTAATCTTTCATTAAAGATCACGTTATGTGATGAAACTTCCAGGAATACAGCCAACCAAAATTGGCAACCCTAGCCCTGGAGTAAAGCACTGTTCCCTCGACACAACTTATCCTGCCTACATTAGCGATTTTGTAACAGTGTCGTTTACATCGGTGCAAAAATCTGTACCGCGGACAAGCCCCATGCAGCAGCCTACTCTGTGATTAGTTCCATGGGTTTCAAGGGGACTGCCTGCAGACTAAGGTACTACTCAGTGGGAATAAAGGTAATGGAGCCAGGTCCTGTGTGGTTGGACAGCACCGCAGCTTTTGCAGTAGCAAAACCTATCGCTAAACTTGCAATGCAGCATTTATTATAGTCCTCCCCTCCCCCAGTTCCCTTTCGGGCTGCGCCTGCTCTCAGCCCAAATATCAATAGCTTTGGAAAGTTGGAGCTCACGGCAATTTGAGCGAGTTGGCAGAAAAAAAAAAACCTTTTTCCTCTTTCCAAACAACGCATACGATGTTAGCTGAGCACAGATGAGGCCAAAATGGCAGCAGGGTAAGACATCCAACTTCACGTGCAGTTAGTCCCCCGTGAGGAGCACCTGCTGGGATGTCTGAAAAAAATACATAGAAACTCCCTCGTGTGCATGCATAGTACAAGAATTGAAGAGTTCCATTGCCTGCAATTAGCTTAGGGTGACCAGATGTCCCGATTTTATAGGGACAGTCCTGATTTTGGGGTCTTTTTCTTATGTAGGCTCCTATTACCCCCCACCCCTGTCCCGATTTTTCACACTTGCTGTCTGGTCACCCTAAATTAGCTGCACTTGATTCACACCAGCTGAAGATCAGGCCCATTACCTTTGGTTGCTAGTTACATCATTTCCTATGAAATTGTGCTAGTGAAGCTACGGGATGTTTTTTTGTGAAGCTGAGCAACACTCCCATCCTCATAGAGCCCCAGTGAAGATGTTCTCCTTTTGGTTTCTTTTCTGTCTTTAAAACAGAGAATCAGACACGGGAATTAAATACAAAAGCCATTGTTAATGTAACGTCAAGGCTTCATATTTGAACATAGACATGCAAAAAGTTGAGGTTCAGATTGGATGTATCAATGGGGACGCATTAGCCTTTCCCTACTTAAGGGTGAAGCATAGTTGTCCATTAAAAGCCTGATCTTGATCCCCCCTTCTCCAACGTGACTGAAACAAACCAACCCCCCGGAAATTTACACATGCACGATCACGTCAGTGTAGAATTTCTTTGGAGTGACTGAGGCAATTCAGAGAAGTCATTTGCTTGGTATGAGAGTGCAGAAAATCGCGTGCAAATCATTTGTGTGGAATTATTCTCTTCTGGGTGGTTGTCGGCTCATCATATCATAAAAAATGGTTTGACCTAGAAACTCTACGTTTGTTTTCTTTTGTTGCCCTTGCAGAGGACTGGAGCCCTGGGCTATTTTTGGAGACGATGAGTATGGTTTATTAACAATATCCTTTACAGTGAGGTTCGTATGGCAGGCATGCCATTGGTGCATGACCATCACCGTGAATCCTGGAGGAGAAGCTGGAAGTGCGGAGCTAGGGCCTCCTGAGCCTCCCTCCCACCCAAAAGCATTAGTGAGGTCTCTCGACACCCCTCGGGTTAGTTTTGGTACCTTCCAAAGAATGGGGGTTTTTTAAGTGTAACCTTTACTTTGAATTTCCTGCCTTTCAGACATTTACATTTCTTAAAACTACACCCTTCTGTCAAGCATATTTTCCCTTAAATTGTGGTTCTACTCTGAAAAGTGTCTGTTAAAATGGGGGTAGGAGAAGCTCTGCTTGTCATCTCAGGGAGGCCTATAGCAAATGTGCTCTCTTTACCAGTAAAAAGATGCTTTGGTTTGTTTCCTAACGGCCAGTCTTGCAAACTCAGCTGTGGCTCTGAGAGTCAAGTTGACGTCTTTCCTTCTCGTGCGTCAGTCCCAGTAAGAAAGTTTCCGCAGGCCAATTCTGCCCTCCGCTACACCTCTGCAATGCCACAGGGGCCGCTTGGTCCAGTAATAAGACATGAAACCAGATTCTAGTCCTGGTCGTGGCACTGCCTCCCTCTGTGACCTTGCCCAAGAAACTTATGGCCAGGCTTGGTGCCTGAAGAACTTTCCTGAAAAGCTGTTGCTAAAGCAGTGTATGTACCTATGAGATGACCATCAGGTTTATGCAGCATTAACCTCTTGACCTTGGCCTCAATTACCCTAATGGAAAATGGCAATAATGACCCACACCCACCTCTGTGAAGGATTGAGACCTGCAGATGAAGGACCAGATCCTGCGTCACGCTCAGCCCCCTTGTGTTGCTGCAGCTTGGGCATTATTATTATTATTATTGATTTACAAACTGTTCTAACCAAGCCCCTGAGGGTTCCCTGTGGTGGGAGACGGCATGGCTAGAATGCCGCCTGAAACTTCCCACCTATACCTTCAGCGAAGGGTCCCACCTTGCAGCAGTAGCATCATCAAAAAAATGGGTCCTGTGCAAGGATCAGATCTTCATGAGACGGCCACAGCAGCTCCACGCAGCTGACTTGCACTAGGAGGCCATCATTCCACCAAAGCTGCACCGCAGCCACCTAATCAGTGAGCATTCAGCCAGCTGGTTTGGCGTGAAGTCAGTTAGTTACCTTTATTGCCCGGATGGGAGATTATGACGACTTTGTTGCCTGGGTGAGTTTAGAAGTATCAGGTGTGACTTGCTGTACCTCAAAGTAGCACCCTGTAACCCCCATATTCATCATTGGTATATGGTTGTGATATTTCACACACAGCCTGCTATGTAAGATACCATAAGAAAGGCCACGATCTGCTGAAACTCATTTTTCTATCAAAACATGTATATCATTAGTATGTATGAAGTTATGAGATTTTGCTATATGGTTGTTGAAATATGTTGTGAGTTTGGGAGTCACCCACTGCTACTTCTCCAGTGACAACAAAGGAGGTGACCAACACCCAGGGGGGCGTTAAATGACCATTGACCAATGGGGGAATTGTAAACAAGAAATCAACAATTCAATAAGAGACAAGTTGCACAAACACCATACAATAGGGATTTCTCAACTCTGTGACTCAGGCAACAAGAACACTGGGATAGAAGGATAAATGGACACAAATCAGACATCAGGAATGGTAACATACAAAAGCCAGTAGGAGAACACTTCAATCTCCCTGGACATTCAGTAACAGATTTAAAAGTAGCCATTCTTCAACAAAAAAGCTTCAAAAACAGACTTCAAAGAGAAACTGCAGAGCTACAACTTTTAGACTAAGCAAGAGTTGAATCAAACAGCTTTTCTCACCTCACTGGATGTTGCAGGTAGGTTACAGTTCTTAACGCACAGCCGGAATTTCCTTCTCAGTCTGGGACCAGTATCCTCAGTTCAAGTCTTTGTCTTCGCAGTGTTCTTGTTGCCTTCAGCATAGGAGTGGGAGGGAAGAGGTGGTCGCATGATGCCACTGTGCCTTATTTTATACTCTTAGTCCATGTCCCTGGAAAGGTTCTGGCCTGGGAATGTCCTGGTGAGCCTTGCTGAGTCACAGAGTTGAGAAATCCCTATTGTGTGGTGTTTGTGCAACTTGTCTCTTATTGAATTGTTGATTTCTTGTTTACAATTCCCCCATTGGTCAATGGTCATTTAACGCCCCCCTGGGTGTTGGTCACCTCCTTTGTTGTCACTGGAGAAGTAGCAGTGGGTGACTCCCAAACTCACAACATATTTCAACAACAACCATATAGCAAAATCTCATAACTTCATACATACTAATGATTACATATTTTGACAGAAAAATGAGTTTCAGCAGATCGTGGCCTCTCTTATGGTATCTTACATGGCAGGCTGTGTATGAAATATCACAACCATATACCAATGATGAATATGGGGGTGCTACTTTGAGGTACAGCATGTTACATCTCCCTCCTTACTTTATTGCAAGAGGGTTAGTCACTGACAAACTCGAAGGCAGTGTGTGTTAAGGTTCTTTTGAATTTTAACAACATAATTTACAAGTGTTGCTAAACATTGTAGTGTTAACCACATATGCTCCTGCATAGTTGTGTACTTTTTAGCACTCTGTTGACTAGTCTAGTGAACTCATAAGTTAACAAGTGTGTTTCTCTGGGTTACTAGAAAGCATCTCTTTGTACCTTTGCATTAATGTTAACCCTTCTGCTTTCCCAACTAGTGTTAACTCAATGTAGATATTAATGTTTTCCAGCATGTAGTTATCTTGGCATCCAGTCAATAAAGCAATGAGGTGGTGGGCCTCAGTTTCCCTTCCACACAGCAGACCAGGTTTATTATGGTTTCTCTGCTGTGACAAGCTTTAAGTCTGTTTACAGGTAGTAGCTGAGAAGGCTGTAAGGCTTCTGACATTACATATGTTCTCAGTTACCATTCCTAGCATGTCCAAAGGCTTTTCCCGAAAATTGTGCATAAGGTATCATATCTTATCACAAGATTTAACATTAATGCCATATTTTTTATCACAGATGGGTGTTTACAAGTATCTTTATCATACCATGCCTTCTGGTCAGACATTCTGGTTTTGAGGTTTGTTTGTTCAATACCCATTGTGTCTTTTTCTCCTTCTTGAACCTTTGCATGTAATCATTTATTGCCTTTGCTTTCACTACCATGTCCCCTTCTGCATGGGTTCTTAATCTACTAATATCTCTGGGATTCTGGTACCTCATGGCCTGGTGAGGTAAGGGTTAAGGGGGATCCTGAATATTGGCTGACCCTTTGTGGTGCTATCTCCCTACCCCAGGACTGTACATATGCAAAAAAAAAAAATCCATCTCCCCTCTTAGGATCACCCTGTGTTCCCCACTCCCAGCACTGAGTCCTTCCCCGCCTTCTTTCCGTAGATTGTTGTGATCCCTGCTCTTTGGTTTCAGAGTGTTCGCTCTTTGACCAGATGTTTCTGTTCCCAGCAGCCTTACCAGCCTGGAGGAAGACCCCCTCCCCTCGGCCAGCTGGGTCATTTCTGTGCTCAGACAACCGATGCCTTGAGGCTTCCTGGACTCAACATCTTGGCTGTTACAGGTGTGTGAGCTGCATCTTGACTTAAAGAGACACAGTTATTTTCCACAAGCATGTCAGGACCAGTGTCCTGGAAAACTAGGACCTGGATTGGGGCACCACCCATCACTCCCTTCTCTATCCCCAAGAAGTCAGCTGTATGACTGCTTCCCTCTGAAAGGTCAGTTACACATTCCCTCCCTGAATCTGAGTTACAGGCTGTGGGTGAACAGATGCTGAATCAGCCACTTTGTCCTGGGTGTTCTCTCCCAAGTGAGCACTGAGGAGACATTCATGTGCTCTCACTATTCTTTCCCCATGATGCTGGCTAGGCAAAGCCAATTGTTTACAGGGTTGCTTATCTCCTACAGAAATCCTTTCCCCATTTTTCTTCTCTGGCCCCCCCTCTAGGACACATCTTTCTATGCTCACTAGAGTGAGATGAACCAGGGATAGAGCCGCCAGGCTCGCAGCTAACATCTGGAACAGTGATAGGTACTCCACCCTTCTCCCTTCCTGAGGAGATGCTGCCTTTAGCTGTGGTGCAGGAGCCCGTCTCAACCCCCCACTACACCTGGAAGCATACTGCAGAGGAATCAAATAGACTTTCTCCCATTCCTTTAGCAGTTTCTGGGACTTTACCCTTTCCCTCGGGGGTCCCAGCATAGTATTCCTTCTTGCTGTGGGCAAACACCTTAACAGCCTGAGCTACCCAGAAAAATCATTCCCAATAAGCATGTCAATGGGGATACTGTCCACTATCCCCACTTTTAATTCACTTTCTAACCCATGAGTTTCTATGTGCATTTTGGCTAAAGGCATAAGAATCCTGAATCCTCCTACTAATAAAAGCTCTCCCTTTGTCCTGGCAATGTGTCACCTTTTTGAATTAGCAGCAAAGAGTCCTGTGGCACCTTATAGACTTGCATCCGAAGAAGTGGGTATTCACCCACGAAAGCTCATGCTGCAAAACGTCTGTTAGTCTATAAGGTGCCACAGGACTCTTTGCTGCTTTTACAGATCCAGACTAACACGGCTACCCCTCTGATACTTTTTGAATTAAACTCTGCTTAACCACAGAAATCAGTGCACCTGTATCTTCCCATCCGAAGTATTCCCTGCCATTAATTTTGACAACTTTTATATGCTCTATGTCTGGTTCTGCAGAATCCAATCCCACAAAACCAATACAAGTTTCAGGCCCCTCAGAGACTTCTGTGCTGAGGACAGCAGCATTAACATGGGCTACTTGTTGCCTGCACAGGGCATTTATTCCTCAGGTGATCAGTGGAATTCCAGTGATAGCACCTTTCGGGCTTGTCCGTGTTCATAGGAGGTTTGTGACGGGGATTGGAGGAATGGTTTTGGGAAGGTGAATACCCAGCATCCCAGCCACCCTCCTTTCTCCCAGTGGTAAAACAGGAACCTCCCTTCCCTCTGGTTTAAACCCCTCTTTCTGTTGTTTACTTTCAATAGATGCCTGGGTCTACTCAAAGGCATCTCCTCCACAGAGATCACATTTCTATCCCATGAACACTGTTTTACATCACCTTTACATATACTTAGGAAATGTTATTGACCAATGAGATCAATCATTTGCTCAAGGTTTTCAATCCCTTTCCCCCTCACCCATTTTCTTATCAGGTCAGTCATCCTGTTTACATATTCACCATTATTCGTACCAGCACCCCTCTTAAGAGTTCTAAATTTTACCCAATATGGTTCAGGGGTGATTTGAAACTTTTGCAAACCAGTATTTTTAAATGTACAGTAATCTAAAGCATCCTCAATTGGCATTTCATTGAATATATTTAGAGCGTTACCGGTTAACTTTGCAATCAGGGTGGGGACTTTGCCAGCAGGAATTTCATGAACTGTACACCGCCTCTCAAAAGAAGTAAAATATTCTGTGATATCATCTGTTTCCTTGTATGCAGGACATAACTGGTCCCAATTGTGGATTCTTGGAGTGATGGGACTAGTTGGGCTTGGTGATTTCTGGTTCTGCTTTTCTAGCAAGTCTAACTGGTGTTTTCGCTCTCTCTCTTTCCTCAGCTTCTTTGGCTTTCAGGTCTAGGGCCCACTGATGTGCTGCCTCCCCTCTAGCAGCCTCTTTCTCCTTTATCTCCAGTTCTTTCATTCTTAACTGACGCTCACAGTCTCTCTCTTTTTTCGCTATCTGTAATAGGTATCAGGGGATAGCCGTGTTAGTCTGTATCCACAAAAACAATGAGAAGGCCGGTGGCACCTTAAAGACCAACAGATTTATTTGGGCATAAGCTTTCGTGGGTAAAAAACCCACTTCTTCAGATGCATGGAGTGAAAATTACAGATACAGGCATAAATATATATTGGCAAATGAAGAGAAGGGAGTTACCTTACAAGTGGAGAACCAGTGTTAACAGGGCCAATTCAGTCAGGGTGGATGTGGTCCACTCCCAATAATTGATGAGGAGGTGTCAATACCAAAAGAGGGAAAGTTGCTTTTGTAGTGAGCCAGCCACTCCCAGTCCCTATTCAAGCCCAAATTGATGGAGTTAAGTTTGCAAATGAATTGGTCACTGGCAAAGCATTGTGAGAGACAGCCCAGGCTGGAGTGTTAAGGGGGCACAGCGGTCCCACAGTTCCACATCGTGTGACGGGATCCCCGGGGTACAATGGCCCTGGGTTGCTAGAGCCACGTGTGTTTACGGTAAGAGTAGCTTGTATTCAGCTACACAACAGATTTGTTATGCAGTAACAAAAGGCTCTAAGGCCTAATAAATTAAGATAAATTCAAAGGTTTATTGTGCGTTCAAAATGATTTCAAGAAAGTACACACTGCTTCAGGGAAATGCAATGGAAATAAACCCAGAGGAGTTATTACAAGGTCCTGTTTGATGTTTAATCACACTTCCTTTCTTTCTCCAGAGGAGTTTTTCATTATAACCACAGTCCCCTTTCTGCTTCAAGCCTTTCTCCTGCCCCTTTTATCCTATGCAAAGTCTCCCCCTCTATTTGTCTGTGGGGCAGCTTTAGAGAGAGAAGGCTGATTAGATGGTGGGTTTCTGAATAGGTTTTATTATGAATCTTTGGCCCCGAGCCCCAGCGCCTTAGCAGGGGGAGGTGGCTCGTGAAGACAACTATTATTACGCTTAATGACATTAATGTGGTTGAATAGAAACTATTTATTTTCAGCAGTGCAAGAGGCGAGCGTGCATCCCTAAAGCTCTGTGCTGACGATTTGCACTCATGGCTCTGAATGTTTTGCATTCATGGCTCCTTGTCAGTGCAGCCTTTTATCCACGCCATACAAGTCTATGGTTTTGCTAATGCAAGGGTGTGTGCTATCCTTCCAGGTTCTATCTATGTTCTCCTAGGGCTCCCATCACTGCAGTACATGAGCACCTCACAGCACCCCCGGGAGGTAGGGAACTATTAGAAGGTGAGTGTTGCAGGCCACTCGGCAGGGACCTGGGAGGAAGAAATCAAGAAAGCAGCACTGGGACAACGCACAGGTCAAAGAGCTGAGTGGCCTGAAGACAAGTGGCATGTAGACCAGACACATCCTGCACATCAGAGCCCAAAGGGCTATGTCAGGCTGTAGACGAGCACGGACTCACCCCTGCGGCGCCTCATGCTAGTCATCTCGGGAATTAGCTCTTCCAGCGTCCTGGAGCTCCCCCTGCAGGCTGGTGATCCGGCTTGCCACTGGACCGGGTTTCTCCCAGGACACCGGTGCCCCTTTCTCTGGGTCTCCCCCTCCCAGGGGTACCCCCACCCACTATCCCCACCTCGCCTCAGTCGTGGGCTACTGCCAGTCACCAACTAGCCCCTGCGCCCTGGGGCAGACTGCAGTGTCAGCCACTCATCATAGGCCAGGTTGAGTTTGGACCTGCTGCCTTGGCCTATCCCTGGGCTGCCCTCTGCAACCCCTTTGCTAGGCCGCAGCCTGGGGCTTTCCAGACTAGAACTCCCCGGCTCTTCTGCCTTTCCCCCAGCCCTACTCCACTCAGGTACCCTGTCCTTAGCTCCCTGCAGCCAGGTCTGTCTCTCTCTGAAGGCAGAGAAAGACTTCTAAGCTCCTGGCTTCCAGCCTCTTATATAGGGCCAGCTGAGGCCTGATTGGGGCGTGTNCTCCACTCAGGTACCCTGTCCTTAGCTCCCTGCAGCCAGGCCCTTCTCTCTCTGAAGGCAGGGAAAGACTTCTAAACTCCTGGCTTCCAGCCTCTTATATAGGGCCAGCTGAGGCCTGATTGGGGCATGGCCCAGCTGCAGCTGCTTCCCCAATCAGCCTAGCAGCTTTTCCCCTTGCCACAGCCCTCTGCTGGGCTGTTCTAAGCCCCTCAGGGCAGGAGCGGGCGCCCACTTCCTGGAAACCCAATAGGTACACAGGCCAAGAAATATGGTGACATGAAGTGCCCCACATTTGTCTTCAGTGCCTGCCTACTGTCTTAGTAGCTCTGCTGAGCTGCTGGAGGAGCTGCCTCATGGCAGACTTTTCCCGTGAAAGACTCCAGTTCTCTGCCGATGTAAATGGGTGTCAGGGGAGCCAGCGGAGCTGGGCCAGGGAGCTGGGCCCTGGAACTCTATCGCTTGCAGCTGCACACGACACGTTGCAGGCACAATGACCACTGGTGGTTAGCCCTGAGTGAACCTCTTTGCGGGGCCTTTGCGTATGTGTCTGCTCTGTGGCGAGCACAGTGTGGCTCCCCGCAGGAGGAGAAGGCAGAAAGGGTGGGGATTATTTTTATCCACATGTGGTCACTGAGGAGCCTTCAGGCTCTGCTTAAGTGGAGGAGTGATACAGAGCCACTTGCAGGTAACATTTCAGGGGTATTATGCTAAAAACTGCCTTAGGTGCTCCACTTACCAGGCCCACGTCAGGGGAGCACCATGGGGGAGACCTGAGGGAGATGCGATTTAACCTTCAGGGCAAGGGGAGGCTGGGCTGTTGCTTAACCCATTCTCTGCTAGCTCCTAGGAGGCGGCGGGGGAAAGGCGTCTTTTGCAATGCCAGCATCCCATGAAGTGCTGGCTACTCAGGCGAGACAGGTGGCAAGTGACAGAGCACTGAAGCCGTTAATGTCTCATTCTCCCTCTACTCATAGCTCGTTAGCAGACTGAGCAATTCTGGAGCCTGTGGCACCCCCACCAACCTGTCTGTGGAGGTGAGCACAACCAGAGTGATGCAGCCGGAGCGATGCAGCATGCCACTGAGGGCGGGGCGTGGAGAAGTCCTCTGGGATCCCCTAGTGTCTGTGCACGCACACCTGACTAGTGAGGGAGTGTCAAAGAAGTTCAAAGGTTTGGCTCAGCTTGAATGCTTTGCTTGGAAACAGGCCACGGACAGAATGAACTCTGGGGGTTGCTCACCCTTTATATGTGGTCTCTCCGTCTCTTCATGTCAGGATCGGGATTCCTTAGGCAGGGGGTGTGTGCACACACTGCTGCAGCCCCTGCAGCTCTAAGCCTGGTATACGGATTAATCGGCTGGTACCTTTCACCAGCACTGACCTCCACCCTAGGAGACGGGACCATGCAAAATCAATGCACGGCACCCCCACTGAATGGGGACCAGGGCGAAGTTCTCTGAGAATTGTTTTTGTCCTTTTGGCATTGGAAGTGATGCTGGCAGCCAAGGGAAAAATCCCCCTACCCTGAGCCCCCTTCCCCTGCTGTAAGCCATAGGAGGGGGAGGAAGAGCGTGGGTGGTGGAAGGAGTTGTGGTTGCCAGATGTGTGAATTGCTGCTGAGCAGAACAAATGCAACCCAGGCACTTTAACCAAAGAGAAGCAGCTCAGGTGACAGAGCTAGGACACTGACCCTTTCCTGTTGCTTTTCTCAATCCTCAGCTGACCCTCTGATTGCTTCCCCTCCACTTCACACCCAGGGGCCTCCTTTGAGGGTCTTTGAAAGGACAGAGCTAGCTGACACTGGAATGAAACATAAAACAAGGGGAAAGTGGGCCCACCAGAATGCTGGCCAACCAGAGCGCATTCACCCCACCCCAAGAGCTGCCATGTGCTTGTTTTTAACCCTGTAGGAGAAAAGAATCATGTTGTGACACAACAGAATCGCATACCAGCGCTGAAGCCCACGAAAGCTTATGCTCAAATAAATTTGTTAGTCTCTAAGGTGCCACAAGTACTCCTGTTCTTTTTGCTGATACAGACTAACGCGGCTGCTACTCTGAAACCTGCATAATAATACGGACACTGCCTCACAATAGGGGGAGGCTGGATTAAAGCATAATCACCTCAGGCCAATGCCTGTGGCCCAGTTCCTGGAGTCACGTGACAGCAGCAGACTCTCAGCTTTAATTAAAAAAAAAAGGTTCTAGCCCTCATGGCTGCAAAGAAAAACTTGAAAATGTGTAAACAAAGCAGCACTGTCTGCCTGAGTCTGCAGAGAGCCTGAAACAGTAGCTCCAAGATGCCCCATGGACCTCAATGGCTGTTAACTCCAAGACCCACTGCTCAGGGGGCAGTGCCAAGGACTCTTTGGGAGGATCAGAAAGAATGCTGCAAACCCAGCCCAGCCAACCCAGCTAAACGTACACCCCATTGCTGGGTAAGTGGGGGGTGGGCAGTCTGCTGCTACCCTGCCTCACAGCCACCACTGCTCCATGTAGAGGGTGGGGGCCACGGTCATGATTTGCCTGAGGATGTGTATTGCTTTAACACAGCCCCGGGAGGCCCAATGTAGGTGTCACAACAGCCAATATATATGCAGGACTTTTTAAATGACCTACAAGCTGGGCTTGACAGACAGATGACAGGCCTCTGAAAATAGTGATTGACCTGCATGCGCACACACACACACGCGTGCACACACACACATTTCTGTTGTGGCAGGGTTTATATCCAGAAGCCCTGGAGATTTGGTCACATCTAGGCCTCTGTCAGGGGAACCCGGGACTCCTAGAGAGCTGTCCGTGTCAGAGTCACTTCACTATGTTTATGGAAACAGGCCAGAGTTAAAGTAGGGGCTGTAGGAGAGCTCCCACACTGAAAGCAGAGGGAGGGCTCCCTAGTTGAGATAAGCGGCACTGCCCCAAAGCTCCCCATCCCCCTCAGACACGGCCTGATCATAAACCCAGTGAGGTCAGTGGAAAGACTCCCAGTGGTTTCAATAGATCAGGCCCCCAGTGTGGTGAGAGCCCCTCATCTTAGTTCAATCTACTTTAACCACTGACAATAAGGAGTGAAAAGGGCTCTCAGTCTGCAGTGACTCCCTGGCAGTTTGTGAGGCAAGTGTCTCAGAGGCACAACAAGACCAGCCCGTGGGCTGCAAAGATGTCACAAGCCTGAGTGCATGTCCTCTGCCCCGCCACTCAAACCTGTGCAAGGGGGAGATCAAAGTGACCTGGGGAGCCGTTCACACAGCGCTCCCACAGAGAAGGCTGGGCGCCCCAGCCCCTCAACAGCCTCCTCCTGAACTCCTCTCAAGAGCAAGACTGTGCTTGAAAAGGGCAACTGTTTCCGTTGGTAAAAGGTGAGATGTGTCCACCTGGGCCTGTGTGACTGCAGACTGAGGCTCTGAGCTAGACCCTGCTGGAGAGTCTGCCCTTCATCACCTGGCCGTGCTCCAGCTCCCAGCACGGTGCTGCTGTCCTGTTGGCGCGCTCGATCTCCATGGTGCGAACTGTCACGCTGCTGTCTCTGTATAACCTGCCACATCCCACCTCCAAACAGCCCAGCCTGGTGCCAGGAGGGGGCGCTCTGCAGCTGGAGGGTCTGGCCTTCTCCCTGCACTTAGCATGGAAAAGAGAGGGAGGCGAATAACTCATCATGGGCACCAAGGGGAAACGTGCTGGGAGGGACGCTGGGGCTGCTCAGCCGGCTTTTATACCAGCTCTCAGTGCTGCTGGCCAGAGCATTCTTCCCTGCTCTCCGCTATAAACCTCGCTTGGGTTCTAGAATCTCACAGGGGCGGGGGAAGAGCAGGCTGGGCGGGAGGGAAAATCAGCCACATCACAGCACAGCTGGCTCCCAAGCGGAATACGCTGGGCAAAGCTCCCCAGCCTCAGCAGAGCTGAGCAGGAGCAGATTCCATGGCCGCCGGCGGGCCTGTCAGTAGAGCCCATTGAATGTCCTGACACGCGTACCAGCGCTCGCCTCGGGGCCTACCTCTGTGCCCAGCTAGATTAGGGGGCCGGCTGACAGCTGCTTCGGAGCTTGCAACAATTGGCCTGTGGGCGGTGTTGGGTGCTCCTCTTTTCCCCACCCCCTGCTGCATGTGTGGCAGAGCTGTTGAAGGTGGTCCCCTTCTGGGATTCTCTCTTTGGTGCTGGGCTCTCCCTCCCCCCCGCTTCTCCCTTGATTTTTTTTCCATCTGTTTTTTCTTTTCTTTTTTTTTTTGTGGGGGTGGGAATGGGGAGAAAGCAAGGAGCTACGTGGCAAGGAGCTACTGCAGGGATCTCCAGCTGGGCTGGGGATGCAGCCACCATTCCCTCCTCCAGAAAGCAGGATAGCCTGTCCTCATGCCTCTGCTCTCCCACTTCCCCCTCTTTACCTGTTAGATCACAAACGGGCAGGAAGCCGCAAGCAGGAAGCCCATTGAAGGGCCAGTCCTTAGGCAGGCACCTTTGCACACGAAAGAATAACAAAACCCACCTGTTATACAGGGCTTTTCAGTCACCACTCTCAAAGTGCTTTACAAAGGAGACCAGTATCCTTACCTTACAGATAGGGAAACTGAGGCACACACTGACAGAGTGACTTGCACAAGCACCCAATAAATCAGCAGCAGAGTCAGGAACAGAACCCACATCTCTTGAATCCCAGACGAGTGTTTTAACCACTAGGCTACACTGCCACTCTTACACCATGTTATTCATGTGATTCCCCCAAAACAGGGTGAGCCAGATCCTCAGCTCCTGTAAACCAGCACAGCTCCAATGAAGTCAATGCTGATTACACTAGCTCTGAGTTTGGCCCAGAGACCCTGAGGTGAGGCAGTGGCTGGAGAAGCAGCCTTGTCAGTGGGTCAAACAAGCTGTCCGAGCCCTGATGCTCTGACAGGCACTAATGAAATCCTATGGTTATGCAGCCAGCAGGGCTGTGAGACCCCTTAACGGCCTGGTGTCAATCATTCACCTTGTATATGTGGAGTCACAAGGTAAAATGCCATGGCCCACCTGAGATTAGTACACATCACACTGGCTAGTAAATGGCTGGCTCACAGGCCATCCCTCACTGGTGTGTTGGGCACCTTCCATCTCAGTCAGTCAGGATGGCCCGTCGCACAGTGCCAGGCGGTCGAGCTAGCTAGGCCATTAATGCAGCTTCCCTTGCATGGAATGAGGTGGGGTGATCAGCGAGGGAGCAAAAGAAAGGGCATTATTTGCTCAAGTCACACAAAGGCTCCTCAAGGGTCAGAGCACCTCAGCCCCTCACCCCACCCTACCGAATGGCTCCTTCAGGGGCTGCACTGAGGTGGAATAGACATGGCCGATTCTAGCAGCATCTCCACTGAATGGCCCTGGGACGTGAGCATGCTCTGTGCTTCCTGAGGATCTCTCTGTTTGTTTCATTATACTAGGGGTGGGGTAGGAGAGAAAAGCCGCAGTGGCTCGGGCAGGACCCGGAGGAGTACCAGATGTGCCAGGGTCCAGCCTGGACTCCGGAACTGGCACTGGGACCATGGGGGAGAGGGAGGAGGAATGTAATTATATCTGCCCCATCCCATCCCAAATGAGCTACAAACCAATCAGAGCCTCCTGGCACACAGGAGGCAGCTGAGACCAGTGTCTTACATAAGACCCAAAGCTGAGCCGTCCCCAGGCAGAGGCCCTCTTACTCCTGTCCCACACCCACAGCCATCACTCACTTCAGCGGCAGTTGAGGATGCACAGCCTCCATTCAGCAGCAAGCCCCAAACACGCTGAAGTAAGTCCCATGCATTTACCTGCTCCCCAGATTTTCACCCCACCCCTTCCACCCAGCCCCACCGTTTGGCCTCCAAACCTGCACCAACTTCCCAGCTGATCCCCAAGCCTCCACCCATGCCCACCAATTGGATCTCTACCCCACCCATCCTCCCAACCTGAGCCTCCACTTTCCCCTACAGATCTCCCCAGCCTGAGCCATCTCCTCAACCTGGCTCTCAAACTCCCCCCTCGCTCCCCCCGGTAACATTACTGACATTTGTAAACGTTTATTCAATTACTTCATTTCCCTCCGCTATGGTTCAGACCTCACATCTTCCTGGAAATACCACAGGGAAAGCCCGTTCTTCCTGTATAGAGCAGCCAACCAGAACCAAGATCGGCAACAGCACAAGAAAAAACATCTGTTCTCTTACAAGCGACTTCCAGCCCCCTCCCCATGTTCAGCTAAAGAACCCCCTAGAAGAATTTGTACTTTTCCCTTCGCTAGCAGTTTATTCTCCAGTAACTCCTGCACTGTCTTGGAGATTTGGTAGCTGAGAACATTTTCTATGAAGGATCAGAAAATGTCCTACTAATGACAAATCTCACATAGCGCCTTTCATCCATAGATCTCAACGCCCTTTACAAAGGAGGTTGAGCATCATTATCTCCATCTGACAGATGGGGAAACAGAGGCACTGAGAGTAACTCGCCCAAGATCACTCAGTAGGTGAGTGACTGTGCCAGGAATAGAAGCCAGGTCTTCTGGCCTCCTAGACCAGTGGGGCCCCCTGCCTTAACCTGACCGGAGACAGAAAGAAAAGACCCTATAGGGGAAATCATCTCAAAGTGCAAAAAAAGTTTTAATAAAACTGAAAACATATATACAAAAGTTCTTGGTAGTTTTCTGTAATGTAAAGCACCATTAATTCCACAGTACTTTGTGTCTCTGCTACCCTGACACCCCTCCCAGTAAGCACCAGTGACTCTCTTGAAACCTGGTTTAGCACCAAGGGGCTGCCATCTTATTTAGCACCAAGGGGCTGAAGCTGGCCCATGAAACACACATTCTCCCTCCCCTCCCCCCTCAATGCATTTTAAGCACCGACCAGCTGCCCTTTCGGAGTGTTTGAGCCCCCAAGCTGGCCCTGGCCCTGCAGAAGTAAACAGTGACATTGGAAAGTGAGGGAGTTCAGAGCTCAGGTCTGGAAGTTATTCAGCATTAGAGATTCCTGCTCCTCTCTGGGGAGACACAGGGACACCACACACTGTAAATACACAACAGCTGGGTTGGCAGTCTGTGGCTTCTAAAAAGAGAGGGAGAGGAATTCAATTGCTAGTTCCTTCACTCCTAAACCTCACCCCCAGCATGCGGCTCCCTCACGACTCCCCCAAACCCGACTCTGGAGCCTTTCCACACTCCACTGGGCCGGGAGAGGGGAATTCCAGTCTCCATGTTCCTCACACCCTGGCATTCCATCAGACGCATGGGGCCCCTGATAGGACCAACCTTCCTTGGAGGGATCCTGCTTTTCATACCAGTTGTGCTAATGCAAGCTGTTCTGAGGGTCAGGTGGGGAAGAGCCTGGGACTCGATCCTTTCCCCTCAGCTCCTCATCCTGAGTAAATCAGGGGCAGCAATATGAACAAGAGAGAAGCTGGCCTGCAGTGCTCTCGAGTTCACCTCTCCTTTCTTTCCCTCTGATGTCTTTCTGGTGTGAGTTTAGTCCTGTCGAAAACGGACCCAGTGACAGCCTGGCCTCTCGTCTTTACTGTGTCCTCAGGACACATAGGGAGGGGTTTGCAAAAGCACTCAGAGCTGATTCAGCTGCCAGTGAAGCCCGTGGCAAAGCTCCCTTTGATTTCAGTGGAAGCAGAGCTAGGTCAGCGCTGAGGGCCGCAGAAAACCCCAGCTGTCACGCACAAGCAGTGGCAGCACAAGCTTTGCCGTGCAGCCCTGCCAACGTGTCTCACCCCTGACTGCGAGGGGGGGGGGAGGGAGGGAGTGTATTTCGGTCTCCGTGGCTTCTCCACTGAGATCACCAGCAAAGGAGACAGAGTCAGCAGTGGGGACGTTTTAATGATGTGGACACCTGTTCACTGGGAGCAGGACTGAGATGGCCAATTCACCTGGTACAGGTTACGAAGCAACCACTGGCTATCCCTCTTCCATTGGAGTATCAGGGAGGTACTGGACAGAAGCTGACCCTGTGCATTAGTAGTAAAAGGTGTAACCTACCACCAGACTCAGCCAGTCCCTCCCTAGTGTGTTTTCAAATGGACTGGAGGTGGGATTTTAAAGGAATGATTGTCTCCTAACAGACCTATCCCAGCCACATCCATGGGACTGTGGCAGTGGAATCCAGTGCCTGATCACTGGGCCTGATTCTCTTCTCACACCAGCATGCAGTAGGGGGAACTCTGCTGAAGTCGATAGTTACACTGGTGTAAATCTGGTGGGGTGGGGGAGCAGACTCAGGTCTGTTTCAGCCTCCAGAAAGGGAACAGTCCAAAGCTGGGATGGCTTTGAACCTAACACGGGAGTTGAGACTGGAGAGCATCCCACGGGAGGCTTGGAGGGAGCTTTGCTGATGGCCGACAGGGTCTCGCTCTCTTTCAATACTTAGGGCTAGATCCACAGCAGGTGTAGCTGGGTGTAACTCTGTTGACTTCAGTGGAGCGACACCGATTTTACACCAGCGGAGGATCCGGTCCTCTACGTCCCAGATGAGCGACGGTCTACACAGCCAGGGACTGTACCATCACTCCCTTGCTTTGTATCATTATCTGTGTCCCTACCGCTGAGTTAGGCCGTGGGAAGGCTCACATGGCCTAGCAAGACCAGTGGTGACCTGAGGCACCCCCTATTCAAGGTGAATGGGGCTTACCTGGAAGTCAATGACACACTTTGAATGAGAATGGCCCTGATTTGGCTAGCTGGTGTTTTCTTTCAGGCTCCCTGGTGCCCTCCCATCCCATGACCCTCCCAGGGAGCCCCCAGTCCATTTCCTCCTTTGTGGTTTGCAGTGATTGCGGGCAGTGAAAAGAGAAAGTGAGAGAGAGAGAGAGAGAGAAGGACAGAGAGGGAGGAGGGCAGTCATTCCAGGCTGGGCTTGATCAAGTAGCCGCTGAAGGTGATGTAGATGTCCACATCATCACTGTAGATGGCGTTCTCCCGCTCCCGCTTGTAGAGGCGCACCCAGACCTCGTCGTTCTCCCGCAGCTCCAGCATGAGGCTCTGGCTCTGCATGATACTGCGGTCGCTGGGCTGGGCGTACAGGATGACCTGCTCCTGGTCGTTGTGCATGACGTGCATGTAGGTCTCCTTGAAGTTCCAGGTGTGGACGTTTAGGCTGAAGTAGTAGAGGCCGGCCGTGTAGCAGTAGAACTTGCCCTTGAACATGTCGAAGTGGCCGTAGAGGTTGACAAAGACAGTGTCGAAGATCAGGGCCTGGTAGCCCTCGCTGCTGTGCAGTGCCTTCTTGCGGCCCACCGAGAAAGCGGCATACTGGTGCTTGCACGGATCCCCCGGGGCACCCATCTGCCCCTTGCTGCCTTTCTGACCCTGGTGGCCCCGCTCGCCTGCTGGCCCCTCTTTGCCCCATTTCCCTGGAGTCCCAGGCTCCCCCCGATCTCCTTTGTCTCCTAGGAAACAAAGCAGAGGGATGCGCTCCATAAGATACCCAAGTGAGATGTGAAAGCTGCCAAGCACTGGGCTGTCTTGAGGAGGCCAGGGTTGTGGCCAGAAACTAGAGCTGTGTACAGAGGACCTGATTCATCCCTGTGCAGGCACCAGCACAGCTAGTCTGTGCTTTCCCTGTTCAGGGGTTGTGGGGGCCAGTGCAGCCTCCCACACAGGCTATGATACCCCTAACTTGTTACCCTGGTTCACAGGCCTCTTTGGGGCTTTGCAGGAACACAAATTTCCTTGAGCATCGGTTCCCCCGGCCACCCCTCCCTGCTCTGGCTCCAGAATGCCCCCAGTGCTGGGAGCTGTTGTGGAGGTGGTTCTGAGCGCCCCTATGCCTAGCTAGCACAAAGGGGCTGCAGAGCAATGATGAACTGGGCCCAAAGAGCAGAATCTCCCATTCAGTGCCAGGACTCACCATGCATGCACATCCTATGCATTAAGCTTCAAATGGGGACCCTTGAGGAAGTAGCTGATCTGCACCAGAGAGCCACCCCCATTCCACCCTGAGCTAAGCCAGCAGGAGCTGCCTGGAGCAGGTCTTGGCTGGGAGTCACTCTTTGCAAATATGAGTGTGGGGGTGTTCATGCAAGCATCCTCCTAGCTGCTTGGGGAGAAAAGTGAATGTTAGGGCTCATGTCATTCCCCTCCTCCCTCTCCCAGATGACATGAGGTCCACGGAGATGGCCTCCCATTAGCCTTCCCTGCGCAGGACATTAATGGTGGCACTGTGCCTTTGTTAACGGCACACCCTCTCCTTCTTCCTGGCTGGGCAAAGACCCGCTGCTCCCTCCCTCTGCACTACAGGGCAGCTTGATCCTGAAGTAGGTTCAGATTGACAAGAGGCAACTGCTGATGCTTCTCCCCCAGTGGCAATAAACAGGAGCCAGCGGAAAGCAGGCAAAGAGGTGGCTCCCCTGAATTCAGAGGCTACAGCAGGAAGACTGCTGGGTTCAGGGGAAAACTGGCATTCTACAGGCTGATTCCACCTCTCTGGCTACATGGGCATAAGTCTACATGTACCAGCATGGGCACTTATCCTTCATAATGACAGACAACTAGACATCCATCAGTCTGGACATCAGGCACTGGATATGCTGGGGCATGCCTTTCAGTCTGGCAACTGGGTGTTTGATGGGTATAACTGATGCACTGTTGCCCTTCAATATGGTGACACTGAAGTCACTGTCTGTGGGCACCCGGTATGCCAGCACAGAACCTTACCTTTCACTACAGCGATGCTGGTTCCCAAGCAGACCTTGGGTCCCAGGCACACTGGCTTGGCACTTACCCTTCAGTATGGTGATGTTGATGTATGGACGCACCTCCGGCATTGGGTACAGTGACGAATGGCGTCCGGCAGGGCCGGGGTTGACCTCTGAGGAGCCATGGGAATCCAGTGGGTCGCAGCAGCGTCTGCAGCCATTTGGGAGGGTTGTTGCTTCTTTGGGGCCAGGCTCATCAGTAGGTGCCCCAAACACAAACAGAGGGAGCACAAGGAAGGCCACGCGAGCTCGTAGCTGAATCATTACCATAGTGACCTGGAAGACATGAGCCAGTAAGAGAGACAGACAGAAGAAGGGGATGACTGAGCCAAGGCAGAGGCCAACATGAAAGGACAGGGCACTGCACCTCCATTCTCTGTGGCTAAAGCCAGTTCATTCATCACGGGAGCAGAGAGGGAAGGAAGGAGACAGAAAGACAGAGTTTGTAACTGTTCTGTAGAGAGCTGCTACTTTGGAGTCTAATACATGCCTGTTCCTGGAGGGCTAAGGCTGCAGTCCAAGCCGCAGTGGTGTCACTGCTAGGGCGCCTGACTCCCTGGAGCCTGGGGTCCTGCCACTAAGAGGAGGC
Source organism: Platysternon megacephalum (assembly GCA_003942145.1). NCBI lineage: Eukaryota > Metazoa > Chordata > Testudines > Platysternidae > Platysternon > Platysternon megacephalum. The sequence continues at coordinate 483,091 of QXTE01000087.1, forward strand.
CTGTCCTCCAGAACCTAGAGCACCAGCGCCCATAGTGTAACCACTGGAACCCAGGGCACCAGCGCCCGGGGATTCAATCTTCAGGCTGCAATAAAAGGAGAAGAGGCAAATCCAAGAGCCCCTGGTGATGAAAACAAACTCAGGTCTCAGAGGTTAGCTCTGCAATAAGGGTCGTGACCTTACAACACTAAAAACATCCTGCTTGGGTCATTTTCTCACCTCATACTGCTGACAAAGCTGAAACCATACCTACTTCTGAGCTGACATATCTGGGGGGTCAGGGAGTGGGGAAAGCACATTGCCAGGGTATTCTTGAGCTGTCTGCTTCTATTGGGAAGGACAGGAGATCTGGTAGGGGAACGATAAATCTGTTAGCTCATGAGAGCATCAAATCGGTTTCTAACCTTGGGGGAGGGTCACAGACAAACTTCTTGCAGCTCACTCAGCAATGGGTATTTTCTTTAATTGGAGTCTTGCTCTAAATCCCATTAGAGAGCATCTAATCGGCTCACACCCCGGTGGGTACTGTTCCATCACCGCCAAGGTCACAAGGTGCGGCCAAGTGACCCGCTCACAGGACTAGAAACCACATGCTGCTGAGTCCTCTGCCACTGACTGAGTCTGTGACCTTGGCCAAGTCACTTCTCCCCTCTGCAGCTCACCCCACCCCCCATAGGGGATTAGCGATATTTACATACCTCGGGGGGGGGGGAGCGAAGGGGGGGCGTATGAGGCTTAGTTAGCAGTGGCCAACTTCTGCTCTCAGGGGCATGAAGCCTGGGGCAGGCATCCGAGAGCCACATCTGGCCCTGCGGTGCTCCCACAGCAGGAGCCTTCCAGCTGCGGAGGATGCAGCGCAGAAGGGGCCGGGGAGCCGGGATAGGCACGTGTGGTTGCTCAGCTCTGCCTGGTCGAGCCTACACCGGGGCCGGAGGGTGCAAAGGGCTCCAGCGAGGCGGGCGAGCCGCGCGCTTGCGATCAAACCCGCAGCCCTCGCCCTTCCGCCCCCGGCTCACCCTGGAGAAGAGGCGACAGGCCGCCGCCGGAAGGGTCCCGTGCGCTGCGAGCCGCTCACTCCCCGCTGCTGGCCGGGCAGCCTCTGCTAGCGCCGCCCGCCCCGAGTCCCATGGCGCGCGGAGCTCGCTGCTGGCAAAGGCACCGCAAACCGCTGGCTTCGGCGCAGAGCCGGGCTGCGCCTCCCTCCCCGCCCCCGGCGCGCCCCCTTCTCCCCGCGGCCCGGCTCGCTCCGCACCGCCGCCTTTAACCCTTGCCTGGGGCAGGCTGGAAAGCGAGGAGACCCGGGCCCTGCCTTCAGGCCCCCAGGGACAGGGGCGGCAGCTGCCTGCCCGGGGAGAGCTCGGGTTTGACACGCACAGGGGCACTGGGCAAGTCCCCGTCCATCACTTGCCCCTCTGGCCCAGTCCCTCCCCCTCTGCTCTGCTGCGGCACAGCGTCCCCCGAGCCCTGCACAAACGTCCCCTGCATTAGCCCCCCTGCTGCCGCTGGGGCAGAGCTCTTGCTCACCCCCCAGCCCCAATCCCTACTGGGTGGCTAGGGCAGGCTTTCCCCAGTGTTCCCTCCTCTGCTCCATTCCTTACAGCGCCTCCTGCTGACTCGGGTAGGGACCCGTCTCCCCCCTGTTTTGGTTCCCCCTCTGGCGGGGGCACAGACCGGTCCCCTCTCTGGCGCAGGGGTCACGTCCTCTGCCTGAAATCTTGCCCAGAAAGGGCGTCTCCAGCTGGAAACGCTCTGGAACGTGACCTCGCTGGGGAAAGCCCACACCACCAACTCTTCTCTCGAGCCCGACGTGTACGTGGCTCTTTGTAGCCAGCCCTGGGCTATCTCATCATGCCATCTGTGGTGGGCCTTGCGTGAGGGGCCTGGGGCTGAGATGCTGTGCTGTTGCAGGGACGGGTACCCTTTGCCCTCAATTCCCCATGCAGCTAAGCCAGAGGCCTTCCAGGCGCCTTCTCTAGCTAGACCTGGCTCGGGCCTGGGCGGCCGGCCGGGGTGAGCAAAGCGATTTCCCCCTCCACCCTGCGAGCATAAATGCCGACTCAGCAGGTTTGGTCCGCTCCTGTAATTCCAGAGGAAAGCTGGAGAATGTTTAACAGGCCATGGGAGCCTGAGGAAAGGAAACATTTTTCCGATTGTTTAGTTTGGGAGTCAGAGGCAGTTACAGTCGGCTCGCTTCCCGAGGAGTAGCTGGGGCTTGGCAGGAACCCCAGCACCACTGGAGAAGCAAACGGAAAGGCTGGGAAAATATGTGCAGAGAGCATAGGGCGGAGGAGGGAGGGGAAGCACTGGGGATGTTATTGACCTCCCTGCTCTACTGGAACCCCACAAATGAATGCACATAGACAAATGCCCCTTTCGCCCCAGCCAGCAGGGTGGCCTCACCAGGGCAGAGTTGCTCTTCAGCAATTCACAACAGTACCCCTGACTTCTAATCCAGGTTCTGCCATTGACCTGCCTGGTCACTGCTCTGTGCCTCAGTTTCCCCACATTGAAAATGGGGATGCTAGGCCAAATTCCCTGCTAATGGAGCTGTGACAGAGATTATGGCCCAAGGACCCGGAATTGCGTACCTCCCATGGCTAGTGGTGAGGCTTAATTAGGATTGGGAGCATCCTGTGGGGTGTGAAAGTGAAGCCACAGCACTGCGTGAATATGAAGGTAGAGCCAATCTCTGAGTCATCTTGGCCTAGCTCCTCTGGGAGCTATTGAATATTTCCAGGTAGGATATTTTCCAGCCCCTTTTGCAGCTCTGCACCTTATCTATGGGCGACATTTTCCTTGGAGCAGTGGGAGAAGGTTGGCTTCCATCTTCTCTCCAGCCTTCTTGCTACACTCTTGTGAGCTAGCGGGGTAGGTGAAAACACAGTTTACTGAAGAGTTCATGGGCTACTTTATCATCTGATCAGACGCACATGGGGAATCCACAGGGTTTCACACACACACACACACACACACACACGAAAGCTCTTGCCAGATTGGATTCCAGTACTCTCTGCTGAAGTGCAGCTGCTCCCCCCCTCACACAAAACCTGGAGAGTGAAAGAAATGAGCTTCCCCAATGTCCCCTTCATTACATTGTCCCTCCCCACCCATCACATGCACATGCCTCCTAACCTATCTACAAGGACTGACCCCCTGCCCTGTGTCTCTCCCCCATCCCATCCATCCCCTGCAAGTGGGCCCTAACCTATCTAGAAGGACTACTGACCCCTTCCTGGCCTAATCACAGGAGCTCCTCCAACCCCCTGCAGTCCAAGCCCTCTGCTCTTCTCCTTTTCCATTTCTCTCTGTCTCTCACACGCACGTACACATTCATTTCCTTGCATCTTCCACAGCCACTGAGCAGAGCTGACTTTTTCTCTAGGCTGGAGGCATTATGCATATCTAGACACAGGCAAATAGCCCCTTTCCACTTCTTCCCAGCCACTTATCCTTTATCATTAAGTACCTTTTCAATTGCCACCCCTTCCTACTCTCCAGGTACTTTGCCTTGTGAGTGGAAGACAGGGAACCCCTTACCTCTGAACCCCTTAAGAGAGGCCCTGCACTGAGCTACGTGTATCCTCAGCTGCTCCTTGTTAGCACTGCCAGAGGAAGGGTGAGAGGAGGCCCAGCTGATTGAAACCAGCTGCTGGCCAAGGGCTCTTATGTAATTACTGTCTTTTCCATCCTCCCTTGGAGGAGGGTCTGGTCCTTTGTGAGTCCCTCCCCCATGCTCTGGACTGTACCAGGCTGAGCAATCTCCCCACCCCACCCCACCCCCATCATCATTACTTGTTCAACTCAACAGCTGATTCCCCTTTTAGAGCAGGGCCTACTCCTTAGGAACAGAGCCAACTCTGTCCTGGAAAGGAGTGAGTGCTTTCTAATAGCACAGGGAGTTGTTAGTCAAGATTTTCTGTTCTCTTCCCAACCCTGCTACTGACTCACTGTGTTACAGGCACGTCACTTAGGCTCTCCTGGCCTTAGTGAAATGGGCCGATAGGCCAAGATATTGAAAAATGACCAGTTATTTTAGGTGCCTGAATATTTGGGTACCCAAAAGACACCATAAAGGGGCCTGATTGTCAGGAAGTGCTGAGCTCCTGCCCTCTGACAACCAAGCCCCTTTAAGGCAGCTCAGGTTGGGCCCCCAGAATCACTAGTAACATCTGATCATCTTGGCCCTAATTCCTACCTTGCATGGGGTGTTATGAGGCTAAATTACTTCATGTTTGTAGAGCCTCAGAGGCCTGTGTTTTACACACCCAGTGCAGTGCCACCCACAGCTCTGCCGGAGGATGAATTAAGGCTAGATGGAGCCTGAACTGAGAGAAGGAGAGCCCCAGACTGGTCCCAGGTTTCAGAGCGGTAGCCGTGTTAGTCTGTATCAGCAAAAAGAACAAGGAGTACTTGTGGCACCTTAGAGACTAACAAATTTATTTGGGCATAAGCTTTCATGGGCTAAAACCCACTTCATCGGATGCATGCAGTGGAAAATACAGTAGGAAGATATATATACACAGAGAACATGAAAAAATGGGGGTTGCCATACCAACTATAGCGAGACTAATCAATTAAGGTGGGCTATTATCAGCAGGAGAAAAAAACCTTTTGTAGTGATAATGAGGATGGCCCATTTCCAACAGCTGACAAGAAGGTGTGAGTAACAGTAGGGGGAAAATTAGCATGGGGAAATATAAAAGCTGAAATCGCACATGTTAAATGCTCCTAAGATGCGACAGACCTGTAAATGGACACAACTCAGACGTCAAGAATTATAACATTCAAAAACCAGTCGGAGAACACTTCAACCTCCCTGGTCACTCAATTACAGACCTAAAAGTTGCAATTGTCCAACAAAAAAACTTCANTTATCCTTTATCATTAAGTACCTTTTCAATTGCCACCCCTTCCTACTCTCCAGGTACTTTGCCTTGTGAGTGGAAGACAGGGAACCCCTTACCTCTGAACCCCTTAAGAGAGGCCCTGCACTGAGCTACGTGTATCCTCAGCTGCTCCTTGTTAGCACTGCCAGAGGAAGGGTGAGAGGAGGCCCAGCTGATTGAAACCAGCTGCTGGCCAAGGGCTCTTATGTAATTACTGTCTTTTCCATCCTCCCTTGGAGGAGGGTCTGGTCCTTTGTGAGTCCCTCCCCCATGCTCTGGACTGTACCAGGCTGAGCAATCTCCCCACCCCACCCCACCCCCATCATCATTACTTGTTCAACTCAACAGCTGATTCCCCTTTTAGAGCAGGGCCTACTCCTTAGGAACAGAGCCAACTCTGTCCTGGAAAGGAGTGAGTGCTTTCTAATAGCACAGGGAGTTGTTAGTCAAGATTTTCTGTTCTCTTCCCAACCCTGCTACTGACTCACTGTGTTACAGGCACGTCACTTAGGCTCTCCTGGCCTTAGTGAAATGGGCCGATAGGCCAAGATATTGAAAAATGACCAGTTATTTTAGGTGCCTGAATATTTGGGTACCCAAAAGACACCATAAAGGGGCCTGATTGTCAGGAAGTGCTGAGCTCCTGCCCTCTGACAACCAAGCCCCTTTAAGGCAGCTCAGGTTGGGCCCCCAGAATCACTAGTAACATCTGATCATCTTGGCCCTAATTCCTACCTTGCATGGGGTGTTATGAGGCTAAATTACTTCATGTTTGTAGAGCCTCAGAGGCCTGTGTTTTACACACCCAGTGCAGTGCCACCCACAGCTCTGCCGGAGGATGAATTAAGGCTAGATGGAGCCTGAACTGAGAGAAGGAGAGCCCCAGACTGGTCCCAGGTTTCAGAGCGGTAGCCGTGTTAGTCTGTATCAGCAAAAAGAACAAGGAGTACTTGTGGCACCTTAGAGACTAACAAATTTATTTGGGCATAAGCTTTCATGGGCTAAAACCCACTTCATCGGATGCATGCAGTGCAAAATACAGTAGGAAGATATATATACACAGAGAACATGAAAAAATGGGGGTTGCCATACCAACTATAACGAGACTAATCAATTAAGGTGGGCTATTATCAGCAGGAGAAAAAAACCTTTTGTAGTGATAATGAGGATGGCCCATTTCCAACAGCTGACAAGAAGGTGTGAGTAACAGTAGGGGGAAAATTAGCATGGGGAAATATAAAAGCTGAAATCGCACATGTTAAATGCTCCTAAGATGCGACAGACCTGTAAATGGACACAACTCAGACGTCAAGAATTATAACATTCAAAAACCAGTCGGAGAACACTTCAACCTCCCTGGTCACTCAATTACAGACCTAAAAGTTGCAATTGTCCAACAAAAAAACTTCAAAAACAGACTCCAATGAGAAACTGCAGAATTGGACTTAATTTGCAAACTGGACACCATTCAATTAGGCTTGAATAAAGACTGGGAGTGGATGGGTCATTACACAAAGTAAAAACTATTTCCCCATGCTAATTTTTCCCCTACTGTTACTCACACCTTCTTGTCAACTGTTGGAAATGGGCCATCCTCATTATCACCACAAAAGTTTTTTTTCTCCTGCTGATAATAGCCCACCTTAATTGATTAGTCTCGTTATAGTTGGTATGGCAACCCCCATTTTTTCATGTTCTCTGTGTATATATATCTTCCTACTGTATTTTCCACTGCATGCATCCGATTAAGTGGGTTTTAGCCCACGAAAGCTTATGCCTAAATAAATGTGTTAGTCTCTAAGGTGCCACAAGTACTCCTCGTTCTTTCTCCAGACTGGTCCGTGACCCCGAGGGCAGCTGCAGGATTTTAGGGCCTAGGGTGACCAGACAGCAAGTGTGAAAAATCGGGACAGGGGGTGGGGGTTAATAGGAGCCTATATAAGGAAAAGACCGAAAAATTGGGACTGTCCCTATAAAATCGGGACATCTGGTCACTCTATTAGGGCCCCTTTGGAAAATGTGAGGCGCTGCCTGCGTCAATGTTTGCTTCTGCTTTCGTCTGCTCTTCCTGCACAGCAGCTCAGTGCAATGGCGCTTGCTTCACGGTGCACAGCTGGTGACATTGCACCACTGCGTCTGCCCCATTTGCAAGGCCTTGTGCCCAGGCCCCCCCAGCAAGGAGCACGTTAAAGTCACCTAGATGAGAGGGGTCTCACAGACAGCTGGAGCGCAGGGCCGGTTTGGGTTCCCATCTAAGCCGTTTGCTCAGTACTGGCTATTCACACAGGGGTCCCATTTGGTCACATGACCCACTCCCCTCCCATTCACCTCATGCCCAGCCCCAAAGCTGTCCAGCACACTCAGCTGCCCGGCCAAATTCCACATTGTCAGAGTGGAGGAGACTGTGACCCTCCCAGCACAGGGCGCCCCTGTGTGGGGAGACCCCACTTCTGCAGGACAAAACAACCTCCCACCCTGAGGAAATATTCTGCATGCTTTGTGTTGGACAGCACATGTGGTAGTGTTACCTTGGTCACCGCCAGGAACTGTCTGCAAGGGAGTGATGGGAATCTCATGTTTTGGGCTTTGATCACTCCTACTCCGTACTCCTGCCCCCTCAAATCCTATTTGCCCNGGGGGGGGGGGGGGGGGGGGGGGGGGGGGGGGGGGGGGGGGGGGGGGGGGGGGGAGGCATGCGACCAGGCCGGATAGGGGCCAATGTGAGCAAATAGCTCCCCCTGCAGGAGAAACGGGGAGCAGCACTTACAGCCACAGTTAAACTTTCCCTCTGCTTCAAGCCTTGTCCACACTGGCACGTTCTGTGCCCCGTTTTGTGAGCAGGAAGTGCAGCTGCCTGTGTTGGCAACGCTATAAGTCTTCTTTGCCTGGGGCCCAGCCCAAATCTCACTACGGTCAATGGAAAGACTCCCACTTATTGTAGTGTCAGATGAAGCCATGGTGCCCAAGCAGGTTAGCCCTGCCTACTGCAGCACTTAAAAACATGGGTGCGGCTGTACCTATGGCTGACAACAGACACAGAATGTGCTAGGCAAGGTGTCCTCCTGTACTGCAGTCTGACCCACAGCCCCTTGCTCCTAATTTAACAGGAGATGCCGATATAACACCATTTGCAGGGAACAGGATGTGTTGCAAGTGTGTTTCTAAATGCCCGCACAGGCCCCATACATGAGTCAGCATGCACATGTATGTTTGACATGTATGCATCCGCGTGTATGTTTTTAGGGTTGCATTTGTGGGATTGTGTCCCACAGGCAGAGTGTATACATATTAGATGGTACATGTTACACTGAGTGTGCATGTGTTTAAATGGGCACCGTGTCTGTGTTTCTGTGCTGGGCGTTTTGTCTGTCTGGGTGTGAGATCTGTGCGAGGTGGGTGCCTTATGTGTGCGTTTGCATATTTTAAGCTTGGGAAGGCAAAGAACACCAAGTTTTCATGAGCAAATATTTGCATATTTTCCACTCGTTCAAGCAGATAAAGGGTTTCAGTTTTCTATTGCATCCCCAGGAGAGCAGGGAGCATCTAATCTGTTCATATCTCTCTGCATTTTTATCTGTTTGGTTCCCCTGCATCAAGAACTGTTTAGAAACCACCCCCAGCCTGCAGCCTTGACCCATGCTCCCAAACAATTCAGAAGCGAAGGCACACGCCATGTGCCTGCGTAGGTTTGCCATTCACCTTATCGGAGCTGCTGTTTTACCATACAGATCGTGTAAACAATGGCTTCCTGAAAATAGCTGAGAAGGACATCAAGTGCAGGCTGTGTAAGCAGCGCAGCCTTGTAACGTGCCCTCCCCTCAGTTAGGCCGAACCCCTCCATGTGGCCCTTTTCATCTCTGCAAAGTTCTCTTCAAAGAAGTTCCAGCAGCAGGGTATGGTCAAGCAGAGAGCAGGTACAGGTCAGTGATTGTGTGGGTGCAGACTGTGTATCATTAGGCTTAGTGGGGGTACGTAGGGTATTGTGTTGTGAGTATATTTTCAAGGTCAGTAATCAGAGCCCTGCTTTAAATACACACACACATGCGTGTGCTGGTGTGCACACACACACATTCTTGCAGTGCCAGCAGAATGGGGTCCTTCTATTTCTAAGCACCCCGACTGTGATCAAACACAAGCAGGGAAGAGGCATTGCAGGGGCTGCTGGAAGTGCTGTGGCCTCTGCTAGACTTGTAGCTCTGGTCTCTACGTGATAAGAATGAAACCCTTTGTGTGGCGGAGGGTTTGATGGCACCCTTATCTCTGTGTCTCTGCAGCCAGAATAGAAAAATCCATTTCCACGTCTGATTAGAACAAATCCCCCTGAACATGTCCAGAATTCAACTAGCTGCTGTGCATGACTTCAGCCCCTATCGGTCCCAGAGCCAGCCCACTGCAGGGCCCAAACCAGAAGGGATGCACAGGGCCAGCCACATGAATGCAGTTTGCACACGGCAACACAAGCAGACTGCAGACGTGAACTCACCAGGGGGAGGGGGAGGTAGGGCTGTGGGACAGAACTAGTTGAAAATTTTCACTCCCCTTACCCCTGCCTCTCCCCCCATGAAAAACAGACTTTTCATCAACAAGGAAAAATTCTGCAGACAATTTTTGGTATTACCATTTTTTTCTGACTTTTTGAAGAAAAAAGTAAAAAAAAAAAAAAAAAAAAAAGATTTGTTTTCCCATTTTCATTTTCTATTTGTTTTCTCCCCCCATTTTGCAACTGGAAAAAAGGGGGGAAACAGGGAGGGAAAGATAGAAAACATGGGAGGGCGAGCTTGTTTCAGTGCAAAAATTAGAACGTGTTGCAATTTTTCACGAAATATCTTGAAAAAATAAAAACTGTTGAAAATGTCCCCCCAAACATACCATTTTTCAACCAGCTCCATGGTGGGAGACACCAAACGGCCTTTCCAGTGGGCACAGCCTAGTGAAATCGACAGCACTCTGAGTCCCGTCTGCAGGGCTGAGCAGCCTAGCGTTTCTGCACCTAGGTGTTGCAGGCAAAAATGTCTTTGAGGTTTCATTCCTGATCTCTTGTAGCAGAGGGGGCTGCAGAGATTGACCATGAGCTCTTCCTAATCCATCAACCTGGCAAAGGGTTTCTACTTCATCCTATGGCCAAGGTGGCATGCATAGTACATTGATAATATAATTGACAGCCAGGGATCCCTCCCTCCCTAAGGCAGGAGCTAGAGCAGTCATGTAGCCAGTCTAAAAGGAGATGGAAAACCTTCATGTGTCTGCTCCCCATGTACTCTGAGCTGCCTCTCTCCAGCTGCGTCCTCTTCTGGCTGCTACTCTCACTGCTCAGGAATAAGCCACCAGCTGCCTCCCTTCCCAGAAGGTCAATGCCATCTCCACTACGTCCTCCAGCAGTGCTTTCTGCTTCAGAATTACCCAGCATTGCCCTTGCTGTGATGCCACCTAATAGCAGGATCAAGACATCTACTTATTTACCTCTATCATTGTGGGATCTAGGCCCTTTCCTCTCCGGTACCTGTTGCCTCTTGTACCATGCCATAGACGGGAGCTCTGGAAGTTTGTCATGATCCCTTCTCTTCCTGGTGACCAGATGGCAGCTGGAACTCTTTCCATAATCAGAATGGCCTTTGTGGTCTAGCCACTGAGATTGGCTAACTCCCTGCAGTTGCTGTGGGTTTGCTCCTTAAACTGCAGACTGCATTAGAGTCCATGAGAGCGTATCTCTGCATGGGTTGAGCCTCCAAAGGTATAGGAGAAAGGAGGAGACATGAAGAGCCACCACAACAAGTGATTTACAAGGAAAGAGATCAGATACTAAGGCCCTGAAATCTCACATTGTGATATATACCTATCTTTATATGTGCACCCCTTTCCCGGCCAAGCAAAGGGAATGCATTTAACCAAAGAGAGACGTGCAATATCTGGTACAAGGGTGGATGCTTCAGGAATCAGAAAAGGGGATTTGTGGGGATTAGCCTTCACTCATGGATTGTCTGGTACCAAGATACTGGGTTCAGGGAGAAGAAAGGATGGGTCTGGGGTGGGGGGAGGGTTATTACTCACAGAAAGTCCAGTGCTGGGACTGCAGGGTTAGGGGTATCAGCCCCAATCCCACCCCCAGTCACAGACAGTCCACTGTTAACCCTTCCTGACAGCCAGTTCAGCACTGGAAGACACCTACCCTAGTACACTCCTTGCCCAGCCCTGGCTGCTTTCTCTGGGCTTGGCTATCCCCACGCTGACCAACAAGTTCTCATTTAGCCACATATTGATTCTGAGTGAATTTGCTCCTCAGGAACGTGATTCCATTGTGCGGTTGATCTCACCATTCAAGCCTCCTCTCTCTGCTGTTCCCACTGCATTTTTCTACTTCGGCTTCAAATCTGTTCTGTGTTTTTGGTCCTGTGGCTGCTCCCTACGATGACACAACTAGCCCCTCACAGTCTCGCCCCCTCCCTCTCGGAGGTGCCCCTTGAGCTGAAAAGTATTTCTGCCCCAGAGAGACACTGTTTACACATCCCGCAGGATCCTTCCTTATCTCTTGGAGCACTTTCTCCTTTTGGCTGGTCTTTAACACACACACACACACGCCGCCTCCAATTTCCCCAAAGCTGCCCCTGGAGGAAGGTGCCCAGAATCCTACCGAAGACTCTGGATTTAAAGTCGCTCTTACTGATCGCTGTATCTTAGCAACAGCATTTATAGAAAAGTTCAAGGTATGGGGAGAGGCATTTATCAGAGCCTGCAGGAATGGAGCAAGGTAGAGGGAGAGATGCTCACACATACACCCCCATATGCAGCCACCTCTCCACCACACACATGCAGACAAATCCACCTTCGTACCACTGCAGACCCACCCCTGCATGGACACCCCACGGACACCGCCAGAGACAAATCAACCCCTGCACCTGTACAGACACCCAGGGCCGGCTCCAGGCACCAGCTGAACAAGCAGGTGCTTGGGGCGGCCACTCGGGAGAGGGGCGGCACGTCCAGCTATTCGGCGGCAATTCGGCGGANTTTTTTTTTTTTTTTTTTTTGCTGCCTGGGGCAGCAAAAACCCTGGAGCCGGTGCTGCAGACACCCCCACAGAGACAAATCAACCCCCTGCACCTGTACAGATACCCCCACAGAGACACCCAGAGACAAATCAACCCCCTGCACCTGTACAGACACCCCCACAGAGACAAAATCAGTCCCTGTACCTGTACAAAAATCTCACATACACATACCCACAGAAAAAAAACTCCTGAACCCCTGTACACACACACACACACACACATCTGCCCACCATACACCTATATGGGAATTACCATATTCACAAAAATTCCCACCCTCACTCCCAGCTTTCCAATTTTTTTAAAACCGGACACTACAGCCCCCTCCCAGTCGCTCGCTCCCCCCTCCCATGGGACTCACCTGCCACCTGCAGAGCTGGGCTGGGAGGAGCTGACGCGTCACCTGCCTGCTTGCCCAATTGGGGCATGGCAGGGCAGGGGGTAATCGGGGGCCCAGCAGAGGGGGGTTTGGTCCCTGGAGCAAGAGTCAGGAGGCACAGCAGGGCGGGGGGGAGGGGGTTGGTCACTGGAGCGAGGGGCCATAGAGAGCCGGGCCCCGGCTGAGAAGGCGGTACCTACCTCCTTTCCGCCGGAGCTGGGAGCCCGTTCCTAAGCTTCTCTCCAGTCCATCAGCTGAGCTCCTCCAGCAGCAGCTGCTCTTCCCACCCTCCCGGCAGCAGAGGCTGGTCACTGTGGGAACCAGACTTTTGGTGTCCGGTCAGTTGTACTGACCAGACACTGCACAGGTCCCCTTTTGACTGGACTTTCCAGTCGAAAACCAGACACCTGGCAACACTAACTCCCACATAGCTGCCCCCACCCACAGACACCCCAATTTTTCAAACCTTCACCCTCATCCTCCCAGCACAATCATACTCACACACAGACTGATCCTTTGACATTGTTCACGGAGTCCTAAATCTTTATGTTTATTCATGATAAGATGGAGGAGGGCGGTGGAAATTACAACTTGCAGAAAGCCCTGCCCCCAACCCATGGCCTCTTGGTCTTCTTCAGTCATCCACCAGGGCACAATACCACCATGAAACCCTGGGATCTAGAGATGGGGAAGGGTGTGTCTCATACTCTGCCCCACTGTCCTAAACCAGCCCTATGAGACCAATCTGCAGGTGGGACATGAGAACCCTTTAAAGAACCAGGATATTCCATGCAGTTGAGATAGTATCAGGTCACACAGGAGGTGGGGAGCTGTCCCCAAGAGACACTAGAGCAGCTGGAGGTGCGGGGAGCACAGCCCTAAGGGCGGGTTGTATGTGTTTGTTGGGGGGGGGGTTGGGGGGGAATTGTCCCCATGATCCTGCCCCAGAGTGTCTGGTTCCCATGGACACTGGGACAGCTTGGGCAGCTGACGAGGGCACTAGAGTAATTAGCAACCACTCGTAATACTCTAAGTCGGTTGTAGGGGGATTCAGTGCTGGACTCCTCTCTGCAGCTCCGCACCCCCCTCTGCCCTTATCCAGTCCCCCTTCCGAGCCCAACCCAGATGCTGTCGCCCTGCCCCTCCCACAGGGATTTCTGAAGTCACAGGAGGTGCTCTGCCCTTCCAGACACTCCTCGAGCTCGCCCCATCTCCAAGTGAAGCCTTGGACCTGGCTGCCTCGCAGTCCGCAACCCCCCACGGATACAGACTGGAGTGTCCAGGAGACAGAGGGACAGAGCCTCCCCCTTCCATTCACTACAAATAACTGATGTGCAGTGCATTGGGTTTATCACAGCTCCCGGGCTCCTCTGGGAGCGGCTTCTGCTCACTGCCTCCTGCTGCTCCACTGGTCAGGGGACACTCCTGTCTGCCATTGCCATTCTGGGCAATCTTGCTGACCCCGCTGTCCTCTGCTTCCTCCTCCTCCTCTTCCTCCTCTTCAGTCTTCTCTGGGGGACGTGCCACCACCTCCTGGCTCTGCACCCGGCGGGACGGCCTCAGGATGGCCCTGCGGAAGCCCTGCTTGAACCGGTAGGAGAGGAAGCCGTAGATGATGGGGTTGGCGCAGCTGTTGGCGTAGGGGAGCACCACGACGAGGAAGTAGACCCCGAAGAGAGACGGCTCCTCGGGCAATGGGCAGACCACGTTGATGATGTTGAGCACGTAGAAGGGAAGCCAGCAGAGCACGAAGACGGCCACTACGGCCACCACCATGCGAGTGACCCTGCGCTCTGACCGCTTGCGCTTGGACGAAAGGGCCCGCACCCTCCGGCCGGAAGAGCGGACCTTGACAACGATGAGCAGGTAGCAGAGGCAGATCACCAGCAGCGGCCCAAAGAAGCCCAGCGCGGCCGTGTAGATGATAAAGCCAGCTCTCCACACGGAGGCTGGCTCAGGCCACTGGATGTGGCAGGTGCTCATCCCCAGGGGGACGTTCGAGAACACCACCACTGGCAGCACCACCACTGACGACAGCACCCACACCGTGGCACTAACGGCCTTGGCCACACGGGCCGTCCGCCACTTTGACGATTTCCCTGGGTGCACCACGGCCAGGTAGCGGTCGACGCTCATCACAGTCAGGCAGAAGATGCTGGTGAACTGGTTTATGGCATCCACGGCCATCACCAGGCGGCACATGAAGGAGCCGAAGGGCCAGTAGGAGAGCGCGTTCTGTGCAGCCAGGAAGGGCAGCCCCAGCATGAACAGCTCATCCGCCAGCGCCAGGTTGAGGATATAGACATTGGTCACCGATTCGCTCACCGAGTGGCGCAGGACCACGTAGATGACCAGGGAGTTCCCAACCAGCCCAACCACGCAGACAATGAGGTAGACCAGGGGGATGAGGACTCCGCTGACATCCATGCCCGGGCTGGCAGTTGTGGATAGGTTCCCCAGGATGGAACTTGCCCAGCTGGTGGAGATGTTCCCCTCCTCCGAAGCCACAGGAGTGGGGGAGGTGCAAGCAGGAGAGTCCATGGCAAAGGAAGGATGGGGCGATCTCCCACTGGATCAGCTGGAGAGTTGTAGGCAGGAGGAGAGGAAGAAGAAAGGTATTTACACTTTAAAAGTCAGAGCCGAACAAGCCACATGTAAAATAGCAGGCATAACGACATGTGGGCACAGACACAGGTGGGAAGGAGAGGGGGGTTCAGATGCCGGAGTCTCTGGAGCATATGGGAGAATGTCAGATGTGACCAGCTGTTTAAGAAGCACCATTGGGTGATTGAGACCAGCAGGAAAATGGCCTGGTATACAGCCAAGGGACTTCCCAGGGGAAAGAGCCCAAGGGAGCAATCACAGGCCTCCGTTTCCTATTGAAAATGGCTCCAGGGCTGGTAAAGTTAATTTCAGGGGCCCTGATTCTCATGTATGCTGAAGCCTCTTTACATTGGACCGGATCCTGCTGTAAGTCACCAGGACATTATTGTCCACCCCCCTCCCCCCGCCCACTACTGAGGCTGAGAAATCCCCTTGAAGTCCAGAGCAAATGTCAAAAGCTTGGCTTAGTGCCCTGGAAGAAGGAGAGGCAGGTTTGCATCATCCCTGCACATGAATAAAGGAGGAGATGGAGTATTTATAACATTCCCACTGGAGGCAGATGGAGTTATACATCCAGCTACCACCCGCTCTCACTCTCTCTGCACCCCAGCAGCAGCTCTCAGCCTTCTCCAATCCAGGTTGCTAATGGAAGGGGCAGTCCCTGCCTTACCACTCCACAGCACCAAAACAAACTTCAAGCCCTCTTAATCTTTTGATGCCCAATTGCCCGTCACATCAGGCTTTGGCAAGGAAACGCTCAGAGTGAACCCTGTACAAACAGGCAGCTTATGTGTGTGCCAGCTCTCCACTGACAATAGCAGAGATTGAACATGGGACGGGAGGGAAGGGATTCTTGTCCGTCACCTCTTTGGGGTGGGGCTGGGGCCATGTGAGAGCCGCAGCTCAGCACAGGGCAAAACGTGGAGACACAGCCTCTTGCCCCAAGCTATGCCGAGGGAGTCTATGGTGGCATGTGGGCAATGCTCTTGGATTATCAGGGGTCTGGAAGAGCCCCTCTGAGATTTCAAATGGCAGCCCCATGCCTTTGTCACCCCTTAGTGTATTGATCCCACTGCTTGATTAGTTCCTCAAATAGCCATATTGTAAGTGGGGAGGACTTGCATGGAAGGGGATGGATGCTTAGCCCCAGGAATAGACGGCACCTTCCCCACCCCAGTCTCACCTGAGGGTTTGGGCCAGGAGACCCCTCAATCTTTCAAAGCTTATCCCAGCTTTTCCCTAGTAACGAGGGCTTGGAATCTCAAAGGACACGATTTCCAGTCCTACCCACCTCCAGCAGCTCAGAAATATGCTGAGAACTATTTTCCCTCATGGTGTTTATCAAACCGTACAAAACCAGGGCAGGCAAAGATTTGATATTAAAAATCTAAAAAAAAAACCCTGAACATTAATCAAACTTCTGGAAGCCTCAGGCAAAGTCTGAGGTTTGGGCTGGTTCTTATAATATTGGAACGTGTTGTGAGGAGCCCCACAGAGATGCCTCCTCTGGTCACCACCGCACCTCCCATGTTTCACACCTTCTATTTGTGCCCACATTCCAGTGGCCCCCTCTGCCCTGGTTCTCTACCGAACACAGCTAGGACATCATTACGTTATCCTTGTTATCTGTGTTGAATGAGCTTCTGGTTTATGACGGGGGGGAGTGGAAATGCCCAGAGAGGGAGCTGAACTGTTTAGGGAAGTCCGAGGGGGGTGTAATGGGATGAAATTGAACAATGGGAAGCTCAGGCTGAATATCAGGAAAGGTTTCCTGACAGTGAAGTCCATTGGGCTGTGGAATAACCTTTGCAATGGAAACCCCATCACGTGGGCCACTTAATACGAGGCAGGCAAAGCCCTGAGAATACACTGTAAGGAACCGCCCTGCACTGGCCAGGAAAGATGGACTGAATAGAAAGCGTTTCCTGCATCTTGGCAGGGGGCTAGACTAGATGACCCCTGCGGTCCCTTCTAACCCTCTGGTTCTATGATTCGAGCCTTTCCAATTTCTTTATGAGCCTTTATGATTTCTTCTCCAAGCTTTTCCAGAGCCTTCTCAGTGATGTACATAGGTGTTAATTTTTTCAGGGGAGTGGCAGGCACGGGGGCCAGGTACAGTGATAGAGGGTATGTCCCCACTGCATGGTAAAGCCCAGGTCTGTGGGACCCGGGCTTGGGGACTCAGTGTTTCCAAGACCACACTTGAGCATCCACACTGCATTGTAAGCCTGGGCTTACAATTGCTGGCCCCAAGTCTCACAGCCGTGCTAACACGTCCATACTGCGCTTCGCAGATCTTCTGACTCAGGTCTGTGACTTGACCTGCCTCCCCACTGCAAAGTGACAGGGCTTGGACCTGAGTCTCAGCTGGACTCAGGCTCTGACCCACCCAGGTCCTGAGTGTTTGCTGACCCAAGGCAGGCTGATTTGTGTGTGGACAGAAGGGGGCTTGGGTTCAAACCTGAGTCAGAGCCCAGACATAGCGTGCCGTGTAGACATACCTAGAGAATAGGAATAGGCTGATGGCAGGAAGTAAGGAGTGGTGAAATCGAAGTCCCATAAAGAGCGGCAGGTAGAGGCAAGGGCTCTCAGTGAGCGCTCTGACTGCAGGCATGGGGCCTCATGGGAGTATTGGTGCAGTTGGACCTCTGGGAGGGGGGTGCAGATGTGGTGGACCCAATGAGGTTGAGGAAACTATTGGGAGATGCCTGGGGTATAGGATCAAGAACCTGGTTACTTAGCTTATAAGCTCTTTGGGGCCGGGACTTTTTGTATTGGGGCACCTGATGGGGCCTCTAGGTGCTCCAGTAATGCAAATAAACAATAACAACAGTACGAGTGTGTTTGCGCTTAGGGGTTGGGGTCCCAGGAAGGTGAGGGTTTGTGAGTTAAATGCCAATTTCTATCTTTATCCAATAAATCCAAAGTCTTTAGGAATAAGAAACCACATTGTCAGTGGGAAACAAGGGATAAGAGGGAGAAATTGCGGGGGGTGGGGGGGGAGCAGAGAGGGGAATCACCCAAGCATAGATCAGCTTTGTAAGTGATGGGAAACCCACCTAGAATTCCCTGAAGCAAGGTACATAGCCTCCCTCTTGAATCCTGCACCTTCTCCATCTCTCCCACCTTGACTTGCACCCATTCATTCCTACTCCAGTTCATGACTCTCTCACCCCCTGCACCGGGTACAGACACCATGGCCATCACCAGCCACCAGTCTGTGGAGACAGAGCCGGGCAGGGGAGGCAGCAGGTTCCGTTTGGGGGGACTGCAGAACCAACTTCTGCACATGAGAGCGCCTGGAGGAGAGGGTGGAAAGAGGAGGCAGAGCTGCCTGGTACTTACGCGTCAATGGGATTTACATGTTCCTCCACGCGCCGGGAGAATGTGTGTCATGTTGTTTCTTCCCCTTTAAAAAAAATTCCCAATGAAATCTCCGTGTGGTTTGAGTCCTTGAGGGGCTGGAATTGCTTGTCACACTTCTCCAGCAGTGCCTGCTGCCCTCACCTCTTCTGCTGCTCCAGAGGTGGTGGGACTTTTCTGCCTTCCTCCAGCACTGCCACATCTGCCTGTTCACACTCGCCCATCTGGTCTCCAGGGCTTGCCTGCTGCAGGGACCAGACCCAGCTCCCAGCACTGCTCAGTGGAGCCAGGACTCCCCTCTCCAGCTCTCCATCCACTGAAGTGGGGGCTTGGCGGACAGGGTTAGGTAGATCAAGCGTGTCAGTTACTCCCGGGAATGATCCCACCAACCAATCAGCATAGACTTGGGGGGGGGGGGAGAGAGCGAGCATGAGAGAGAGAGAATGAATGGTAGCGGAGGGAGAAGGAAAAGAGGGGAGTGCCAGAGTGATTGTGATGGAGAGAGAGAGGGAGGGAGGGAGGGAAAAAGGAAGAGGGGGAGTGAGAGAGAGAACGAGAATGAGGGGGTGGTTGTGACAGATGGTGACGGAGGGCCAGCCAGAGAGGGAGAAGGAATGAGGGGGAGTGGAGGAGAGTGAAAGCAGGAAAGGAGAGATGCAGAGAGTGCCTGGGTGCTGTGAGAACGCAGTGCAGGGGAGGCAGGCTGGATGGAGCAGGTGGCTGAGCCCTGCTCTCCAGGGGGAGTTTTTTTATAGGGCTGCAGGCGGGGTGAGGGATTATGGATGCGCAGGGGCGGTATTCCCTGCCCCAAGGAGCTTACAGTCTAGGCAGGCACAATTGGTGCCCCTGGGGCTTCATCATGATCACAGCACATTGGTATTTATAGGGGTTCCGGGGGGGGGCATGAACCCCGGCTTCCACTGCACCCTTCTCCCCTCCTCTGTCCCACAAGCATCTCCAATAGGACAAGGGAGAGTGAATGGCGGAGTAGGGCTCTTTCTGTCTCTACCACCTACCTATCTGAGGCCATTTCCCTGCTGGAGCTCTCCTAGGGAATGAGACCCCCCGTCCTCTGCCCATTGCCTCACCTCTGCGAACCGGTGATCTGATCTCAGGCACAGAAAGGGATTGGCTCCAAATGGAGAAATCCAGCCCTCTCTTCAAACACATCCCTCTGGATAAAAACAATAACCCCACATTGCCAAGCATTGTTCCTGCTGCGGTCCTCCCACTAACTGCTTCTCTTGCCCCAGCTCCCTTCCTCACCTCCTTCACGAGAGTGATTTCTGTTTGTTTCCTATTCCTCTCTGGGGGCGCATTTCCCTCTCACTCAGCCTCTGAGATCCTGCTGGCTGCCACTTCCCACGTTCCGTATTTGAGCTCCTAGGGCCAGATTCTGACCTGATACGAATGGGTGCAAGTGCAACTCCATCGGCTGAACATAGAATCACAGAAATGTGGGGCTGGAGGGAACCTTGAGACGTCATCGACTCCAGCCCCCTGCGCTGAGGCAGGGCCAAGTAAACCTAGAGCATCCCTGACAGGCGTTTGTCCAGCCTGCTCTTTAAAACCTCCAGTGATGGGGATTCCACAACCTCCCTTGGAAGCCTGTTCCAGAGCCTAACAACCCTTGTAGTTAGCAAGTTTTTCCAGATATCTAACCTAAATCTCCCTTGCTGCAGATTAAGCCCATTACTTCTTGTCCTATATTCAGTGGACATAGTGGACAATTGATCACCGTCCTGTTTATAACAGCCCTTAACTTATCTGAAGACTGTTATCAGGTCCCCCCTCAGTCTTCTTTTCTCAAGACTAAACATGCCCAGTTTTTCCAACCTTTCCTCATAGGACAGGTTTTCTAAACCTATCCTCTTTGTTGCTCTCCTCTGGACTCTCTCCAATTTGTCCACATCTTTCCTAAAGTGTGGCGCCCAGAACTGGACGCAGTTCTCCAGGTGAGGCCTCACCCGTGCAGAATGGAGCAGGACAGTTACCTCTCATGTCTTAAGGTACAACATTCCTGTTAATACACCCCAGAGTGATATTAGCCTTTTTTTGCAACTGCATCACACTGCTGACTCATATTCAATTTGTGATCCACTATAACCCCAGATCCTTTTCTGCAGTACTACTGCCTAGCCCGTTAATCCCCATTTTGTAGTTGTGCATTTGATTTTCCCTTCCTATGTGTAGTACTTTGCACTTGTCTTCATTGAATTTCAGCTTGATTTCAGACCAATTCTCCAATTTGTCAAGGGCATTTTGAATTCTAATTCTATCCTGCAAAGTGCTTGCAACCCCTCCCGGCTTGCTTGCAACCTACAGACTGGGATCCCAGTTCTGGGCTCTGCTGGAACCTTTTTGTGTCAGCTGAGCTGCAATAAAAGGACTGCAATGCTGGCTTAGGCCTGGTTTACACTTAAAATGTAGATCAACACAGCTATGTCGCTCAGGGGGGTGAAAAAGTCATTGTTTAATGTATTGATTAGTTCTCAAACCTCCTCTGTCAACACCTCAGTCTGGGATGGGTCCTCAGATTTTAAGTCACTCTCATGATTTTGGGGAGCCTGACTCATGAGTTTTGAAAGCTTGGGGTTGGCGATAGATTCTGGCATTTACACCCCCCATACATATGCGTGTGTAGGGAACCTGAGACCAGACTCCACTGTGTTGTGCCTACAGCGCTCACGCCAGCTGTGAATTGGGCCCAGGCACCTCATCTCACAGTGCAGGTATCTGCGGAACCCACCGCCGCAGAACATTATCGGGGTTAATGCATGAAACATCGTGCCACAGGCTGTCTCTGAGGTGAGCCTTGCCTCTCTGAGCTACCCCTGAAGTTAACCTGTGGAACTCACCACCACCAGGGTCTAACCCATGGAATTTTCTGTTACAGCCGACATAAACCTGTGAAACTCTTTGAAGCAAGGTAGAACCTGTGGAGCTCAGACGCAGGCTTCTTGCAGTGTGGAAAGCTGGTGCAATCCAGTCCCCCTGCCCTTTCCTGTTACTGCCTCTGGATTTTTCTTTTCCATTTGCTTTGTCCTGAATCCTCCTCCAGCTCGTGAGGCTCCTGGTAGTGGGGGTGGGGAGAAGGGAAGCCTGGGTGAGCCCGGATCTGCAGTGCTCGGGAGAAGTATGCTCTGGAATCTGCCCTAACAGCCATCACGTAACGCTGCTTTCCCTATTCTTAGCAGCAGTCAAGGCTCCTGGCCCCCCTGCAGTGAATCAGTCATCCAAGTGCCGGCAGCTGCAGATTCCATCGCCCTGCTGGGGCAGCTCTCATCTGTTTGATTTCAGCAAATCCATGGACTATTTGCCTTGGTTGGTGACTCATTCCCGCCCCGCCTTCCTGCTTACCTCGCTGTGTGTCTGGCTATGTAAGTGAGTGCCAGTGTATGTATAGGTGTGTGTATGGGTGTAGGCATAAGTGACGGTGTGTACAGGTCCCTTGGGGAAAGTATGCAAGCTCTGACAGACCGTAGTAGCAGGCGCTCTAGAGGATCCATAAGTTCAGGTTGTCCTGGGCTCCCTTCCTGTGCCCCTCACAACAGACTTGCTGGCCTTACCTTTCCACAGCCTTTGGGGAAGAGGCTTGCCTGGGCTCTGTCAGGCGAGGCCCTTTGGCTGGTAGGTCCCTGAGGAGAGGAGACTTTCTCCCACAGACACAGGCAGATCTGAAGGAAGGTTAGCAATAGCTAAATGCAGGCACCTACCAGCTCAGCCTGAGATAGGAGGCCGCTCCCTTTCAGCTGACCCTGCCTTCAGAACCCCCCGCCACCGTCCCCAGCTTGAATCTCAGCTGCGGTGACGCCCAGCCAGTCTGACGGCTGCAGGAGGGATTCAGCTGGTTGGCTGCGGTCCCTCCGAGTGGCCAGAGATGCCACAGCCAGCATGGTGCAGCCACAGCATCAAACCCGGACAGCCAAGCTTGCAGCGAAGTGCCAGAGAAGGGACACAAGACACTGATGTCAGGAAGGTACAGTTGGTTTATTGACTCCCATTCCCTATACAGAAATTGACAGGAGGAGGGAGGGAGGTTGTGCAAATGGACAAACGAGTGCTACAGACCCATATTGGTCCTTCTAGGCAGCAGAAACAAACAAGCGCTGTGACCACCAAGAGGTA
The DNA here is from genome assembly GCA_003942145.1 of Platysternon megacephalum. Lineage (NCBI taxonomy): Eukaryota > Metazoa > Chordata > Testudines > Platysternidae > Platysternon > Platysternon megacephalum. The sequence goes on from QXTE01000087.1 coordinate 505,494, forward strand.
CCAAGGTCCAAGACGCTGACACCTTCAACCCCTGTTGCATCGGCAGAGCCTGGTGTCGGGAGCGAGCTGAGGGCTGGGGCTGGAATCTGTGTCCAGAACAAGAGGAGGCAGGTTGTGAAGCCAGCTCGTACCCTTCCACCCTCCTTCCCCACCTCCCATTCCAGCCCAGCTGTGGTGTGAGGAGAGAAGAGAGCCTTTTCTCTCCCTCACCTGGCCCTGACCAGCGCTGTCTCCTGTCCCTGGCCACTCTGTGCCGCCCTCCTGCCTCCCTGCGACCTTATGCGGAGGGCGGGGGAAGAGCAGGGGAAGCAATGTGAAGGGGGAGGAGAGGCAGCGGCTGCCTGGTAATGGGCAGCCACAAAGCAGCCCCTAGTGGCCAAGCAGGAAAAATGCAGGGGAATGGGGCTTTTTTGCAGTTTTCCGTATAGGGTGAGTCAATTTTTAAGGGGAGGGGCTTAAGCTCCACAACCCCCACAACAGGTCGCCCCTGCCTCCAAGGAAGCACTGAGGTCCCAGCTCAGAGGCAGGTTTGGGGTCCCATTGAGGGAAGCTGGCGACAGCAGCTTCTCTTCAGGGTAGAGTCAGGAAGTCCAGGAGGAGAGTGGTGCGGCAGGAAGGGGAGTCCTGCAAGGGGTCTTTCTTCCGGGCAGAGCCCCCCCCCGCCCCCCAGGAAGCATTAGGGTCCTTTCAAGGGAGAGAAGGGGCGAGGGGGTTATCAACGGAGACGAATCCCCTTAGTGCTGATAGACTGGGGTCTGGAGGGGAGGGGAGCCCTTTTTCACCTACCCCTAGAGCAGGCTGCACCCCCGTTTTTTTGGTCTGGTGGGCTGGGGGCAGAGAACCGCTCGGATCGCCTCGTCAAACACCGTTTTCAGGCCACGTTGTGTCAGCGCCGAGCACTCGAGGTATTTCACAGAATCTGCCAGAAGAGAAGACAGCACCATCACTGGGAGGAAATGGGAGTGAATCCAGGAGGTCCCCATCCAGCCCTGCAACTGTGAAGGGTCCAGAAGAGATGCCAATGAAGAAATCTCAGGGGCCAATGTCAGCCAGAACAGATGCATCCATCTGTCTCTCTGTCTGTCTGCTCTGGCCCCCAACACTGCCCTGGCTGAGCATCTCGCAGTCAGTAACGTATCGATCCTCACACCACCCCTGTGAGGTAGGGCAGTGCTATTACCCCCATTTCACAGTTGGGGAACTGAGGCTCAGGGAGACTGACTTGGCCCCAGTCCTGCCAAAATGGCTTCACAGCCATGGGAGACAGATTTGATGGATCCCCAACCCCGGTTGGGCTGTCAAGATATGTGGCCAGGCTGGTGGAGCGGAGAGCATCCTCGCTCTGAGAGGGGAGGATGTGGTGGCTGTGTGGAAATGGGAGGTAGGTTGGGGGCGAGTGCTTGTGATTCGTCCCTGGGGGAACGGCCGTGCTTCACTGACTAGCCCCTTCTTCTGTGAAATCCCAGCTGAAAACACCTCATTTCTCCCTACCCTGTGCCTCTGCGTCTCCCCCTCTCCTCTCACCTAGCTGCGGCTCGGGTTTAGGGGCTACACAAGGCAAGGAAGTGCTGTGCTGTATGGCGGAGCAGGGGAAAGAGATGGACACAGATGAACAAAAAAGGGTGGGGCAGAGCTACCATCTTCCCCTAGTCGCTCGCACAAACCCCAGATCACGGGGACAGGAAGAGGAAGCAGCGGTTGGGTCTCTCTGAGACAAGTTAAAGACCTCATTGTCCCTCCTACTTCCGGACTTGGGGAGGAGGGTTCTGCCAACAGAGCAGCTGTGGCTTTCACAGCAAAGACTGACCAGCTAGAAGAGGCCGGGGAGGGATAGCTGGTGGGGGATGGGTCAGCAAAAGATCCTGGCCAGAAGAGGGGCAGAAGACAGGGAGCTGAGGGGTGGGACTCCCTCACAAAAGGTGTCACAAAAAGAAAAGGCCAGGCCTGCCCTTCCTGAGCCCTCAATATCCTGTTCTGTCACACACCCCTTGGCATTTCTTCCAGGTGCCCGGTAGCAGCTCCCACTCAGCTTCATGGGATCCTGCCCATGTTCCCCATCCCCTGCCAAGGAAGCACATGCTAAACTGGTGGAGAGCACATACACACACCCCCGTCCTCTCCCGCAGCAGCCTCAGCGTATTGCCAGTATGGCCTTCTACCTACCGATCTCCTTGGCCAGTGCGAGGCCCTGCGGGTATGTGATGGGCGACAACTTCTTCTCCTTCAGCTTCTCGATGGTATCCTTGTCGTCACGGAGATCCAGCTTGGTGCCCACGAGGATGATGGGGGTGCTGGGGCAGTGGTGTCGGACCTCAGGGAACCACTAGAGGGAGGTCGAGAAGGGGCCGGGAGGAGAGAGAGAGAAAGACACACACCCAGACACCAAATAAAATCCAGCTGCCACTGTTTCCTCCTGCACTGTCCTGTGGGTGGGGTCCAGAGGCAAAGCCCCTGACAAGGAAGCCCAAAGTGGGACTTCCCTCTCCCAGGAGCTGAGACACTGGAGCGGCGGAAGGGAGAGAGCTATGCAACAGCCTCAGGCTGCCCCCCCCCAGCTGCCTCCCTCCCCTTTAGGTGGGAGCTGTAAATTGGGGGGAAATACACTGTTGGTCCCTCCCCCCGCTGAATGTTGGGGGAATATATCCCCAGGCCCCATAAATTACCCATGCATAAGAGCTGTGCTGAGCTGGTCTTGGTTGAAAGTTGCCCTCTGAATGTGCAGGCTGCAGCAGTGAAAGCTGCTGGGGCCAGGGCAGTGAAGGGGCAGGAGTGGGGGGCGGGTGCTAAGGAAGCACCCAGGTGGGAACGGGGAACAGTGTGTTGCCCGCTCTCGTGTCCTGGAGCAGCACAGTTGGTGGGCCCTAGAATCTAGCCTGGTTTGTTCGTTAATCTCTCTTGGACAACCCAGCGGCTGTGGGAGGCCAATATTCTAGCTACTCCTGAGAGAGACACAAAGGAAAATAGCTCTCAGGATCCAGATAATCCATCAACTGTTACCGCCCACGCTCACTGCACAAGCGTTCCTTTTTCAAGGCCAGTGCCTGTTTGTGCGGCTCTCGCTGGCTCCTTGAGCTGCATGTGGCAAGTTAGTGCATACCTCTGCTCTCTGCACAGAGACACCTCCACACCAGCCACAATGCGCTTACCTTGGCGCGGACGTTTTCATAAGAGGCCGGGCTGACCAGAGAGAAGCAGATCAGGAAGACGTCCTGTAAGGACACAACAGCATTCGGGGATTAGGCTGAGGGTGACCCCTCCCAGCACCATGCTGGAGCATTCTGTCCAGCATCGGAGAGGGGCGGGAGTGAAAGGTGCTGGATTGACAGCCCTGGAGACTCAAGCTCTCTTGTTATCCCCCCCAAAAAAGGTACAGCACCGTGCACCTTCCCTCCATCCCTCCCAATCTGTGCAACTCAGTCCTGACATTTGTGAGCCGCCTGGAGGGGAGAGAAGGTTGTTCAGTCTCCCAGCCCAGCCAGCTCTTGGTAACAGCTGATGCGGTTACTGAGGGAATCTATCATTGCTAAGTGTGGCGGTGGAGTTTTTGTGATGTGGACTCCTGTCCTGCTGGGGAAATGGATTGACGCCCTCTCACTCATTTCCCACAGATCATCAACCAATCATCAGATGGGGACGGTTTTGGTTTCTGCCGAGGTGGGGCCAGATTCTAACTGGTCACAATAAATGCAGGAGTGAGACCTAGCTGGTACTCGGGTACTCAGAAAAATACTTCTCTGGTGGCTCCATCACTGCAGAATTTAAGCTTTAGTTTAAAAAAAGCCAAACACTGAGCCTATGTTTCTAGCCCTTCCAAGTTGTGAAGGAAACCTGTTAAATGTGAACTGATGCAGTGTTGTCTTCCTGAATCTGCAGCCAGACTGCTTTGGGCAATAGCACCGATGTGTGTTGACTCTGAATCCTACTGATGACCATAACAACACAATTAACTATTTCACTGCTGATTGTTTTTGCAGACTGTGGATGGAGCTTGAGTAGAGTACCACCATTCTCTCCCCCGCCCCCCACCCATCAGACCCTGTTTAAACGTAAGAAGCTCTGTTTCATGGATTCAGAACCCTCCAGTCTCGCAATCAGGACACAAGAAGACATGAAAGTCTCCATACCTCATTTGCAAATCCCCAGAGTCATTCAAATCCTGTGAGAGACACCTTAGTGCTGAATGATACCGTATGATATTTAGGTGGCTCTCCAAAATATTCCCTATAATCCCTTCACCCTTTTGGACCCCCAGATGCATAGCATATAAAATAACGGGGATGGGGTCTTCGGGGGCTGGTGAGCTCTCAGAGAGGGGCAAATTAAGAGAGGAACTCTAGCGCCATCTCAGGCCGATAGTAAGTCCGACTTCTCCAGCACAGGGAGATGTCGCCAAGGGAATGCGCCCTGAGTGCGATGAGTGAGGAATGACCCACCGTCTGCGGATAGGAGAGGGGTCTCAACCGGTCATAATCCTCCTGCCCAGCTGTATCCCACAGCCCCAGGTTTACGGGCTTGCTGTCAACCATCACGTTGGCAGAATAGTTATCGAACCTGCAACGCAAAGAGAGAGAGAGTCAGTTCCTCAAACTAGGGAGAAGAGCACTCAGGGGGCAGGAGGCCATGGCCACAACGCACCTCTTTCTTGCACGCCCGGGGGGGGGGGGGAAGAGAAACCCCCCTGCAGTGCTTCAGTGCTGCTGGCTCACCGAATACCTGCACCCGTCCCACCGCAACCTACCTCCCCATAGCCCAGCTGTCCCAAATTCCTTCCCGGCTCCAGCTTCTCCCACTGCCTTTGGGGCTCCATCCTGCCTGCGAAGCCCCAATCTGTTGCTTCCCCTCAAGTTCCCCTTGCCAAGCCCTCCCCACTCCCCACTCCAGCTCTGCGCTCTCTAAGCCTTCATCTGCACCCTTTTGTTTTAGAAGCCAGATTGCCCTCTTAAACGGTTTCACGCCATCCGCCTTCTCTGTACCACTCAGGACCGTGCTCCCTGCCAAGCCGCCTGCTGGAATTGGGTCAGGACGCCATGGTTTGCACCCCTACTCGTACAAAACATGCTGTGGTATCTCTAATACCTATAGCCAGTGAGGCTCTCCTGTCTTGGGGCAGAGCATCCCCTGGCGCCGTGCTGGGACACAGGGTCACTGGCAGCTCAGAGAACAGTTGCCACCCACGCAGGTGCTCCTTGTAGGTCTCCCAACCTGAACCCATTTGTTATATTTTTACCTATGCAGAGAGCAACCACAAGCTCTCAGTCTAAAGTGAAGGAAAAGAGCAACAAGAAAGAACCAAAGTAAAGTCCCCGTGAGGGAGCACACCCTGTGCATGTCTCCTCTGTAACAGGCTGCCCCAACTCAGAGAACAAAATGGCTGCCTCTCTCTGCACACAGGGCAGGGGTCCTAGATACGAACCGGCGTGGTGCACAGCAAGTAGAAGGCGTTGGACAGCTACACACACCACACGGTTTGGCACACAGGAGGTGACAGTATCGCAGCACAATCCGGCCACCAAGAAGAGGCGGCTTCTCGCAGCCAAAAGCTCGGCTCAAATTGACCATGCCAAAGGGCGAGGATTTCAGGTGCTCCCAGCCCTGTCTGCACTGTGATTTATATGCAGCTTCCCAGGACGCTTTGCTTTGCTACTGTGGTATAACAGCAACACACACCTGTCTCTTCCAGGGAGCTGGAACCCTAAGGGCCAGATTCTGACACCCTTACCCCCACACACATGGAGTGACTTCAGTGGGACTTCTTGTGCAGTAAGGCACTGTTCACTGAGAACAAGGGCATGTGCTCACATACATGCCAACGGTGGTGAAGGGAGAGAGGAACGTCAGCTTGTACCATCCCTAATCAAGAGCTGCTAGTAGCCTGCACTTGGGGCCATCCTAAATTGCATCCCTGCTTCAGTGGCCCCTATAGGAGTTTGCAGTGGGGCAGATCTGTCCCGGCCTTGCACCTTGCTGCCTGGACATGCTCCTTGCATCCTTTACCCTGTCCCCTACAGCTAGGGCTCCCCCCGAGGCAGGAGAGAGTTGGCTCTGCACCAGGTATGAAGGCTCCCTGTGCCAAGGCTTATGTCTTCCTTGTGGTCCTTTTAGGTCAGGCTCCCTGGTGTAAAGGAGTCACAGGGCAATGATGAAGTAGGCCCCTTGTCCATTTCACAGCTGGTGAACTGAAGGCTGGGACTATCCAGATACCAGACAGCCCCATAGCCTACAAATGAACAGCTTTCTGGTGTCGAGACTTGACCCAGTACTGACTTATGGGTGCAGAGAGCTAGTACTCCCAATGGTTGTGTCCCCCTCTGCCCTCCTGCTTGCCCTCTGCCTGGCCCCCCAGTCCCGCATCTGCTGGATACTCACACAGTGGGGATGTATTCGCCTGGGAAGGCATTGGTGGTGTAGCTGATGAGGAGACAGGTTTTACCCACAGCTCTGAAAGAGACAGAAAACACACCCAGGACCTGTTACTGTGATTCCTGCTGGGGGGATATCATGCCTTCCCCGACCAGAAAGCCAGACGTCGCAGAGGGCTGGAGGAGAAGAACAGAGAATCCAGATTCCCAGCCCTAATCACTGCACAAGCACGGTTAGAGTGTTAGAGGGAAAGGAAAGGAGAGAGGATGTTGCATTGCGCTAGTGTCTTCTAGCCTGAAAGTTGAGGCATTTTACAGACCTTACACAGGGATCACTCAGCTGAAATGCAGTCACTCTGGGGTGGAGCAAAGCAGCTGTTTATCAGTGCACAGCAACATAGAATTTCTGACAGGAAACGGAGGAGTATATGTATCCGTTTGATACAGTAGTGACAACGTAGAGTAACCGAATGCAATTGCCCAGATGGCAACCCCGACAGGACAGCACCCTCTAATGCCACGATGGGACATGTACCAGGGAAAGAACACCTCACGCTATATGAGCACGGCACCATGTTGGCTTTCCTGAGGCTACCTACCAAGCGTCATCGCACGCTCCTTCTAGCTGACATGGCACTCATGAGCCGGGCTGCCGGCAGCGAGGCTGCTCTTGGGGCTTCTGAGCAAGCAGTCAAAGAACTTCCTCCCCCCCCCCCCATAGAGTCATAAGGTTTAAAGCCAGAAGGGGCCATCAGATCATCTAGTCTGACTTCCTGTATAACACAGCAACTAGACACCTGCAGCTGGCCTGTGCCCGCCGACTCAGGCTCACGGAGCAGGGCTGTTTCTTTGCTGTGTAGACTTCCGGGCTCGGGCTGGAGCACAGTGGGAGGGTCCAGAGCCCAGGGTCCAGCCCGAGGCCAGAAGTCTACACACAGGGCCGGCGCAACCCATTAGGCGATCTAGGCGGTCGCCTAGGGCGCTAACATTTGGGGGGCACCAGCCGCCCCGGTTGTCTTCGGTATTTTGGGGGCGGGACCTTCCACCGCCTCTGTGGGGGGTGGCATTTCGGGGGCGGGACCTTCCGCCACCTAGGGTGGCAAAAAAGCTGGCAGCGCTCCTGTCTACACAGCAATGAAACAGCCCTGTGAGCCGGAGTCGGCTGGCATGGGCAGCCACGGGTTTTTCTTTGCTGTGCAGACCTACCCTCGCAGGCCACCAGCACCACCCAGCTTTCAGTGGAGCATGGTGGAGAACTAGGTGGCCAGAGCCGCAATGCATTCCAACCCCAGAAGAGGGCGCTAGTGGGAGAGAGACCAGGCCAAAGGGACTTCAAAGAAATGCAGGGAAAGCAGGGACTTGAACCTATGTCCCCCACAGCCGGAGTGCTCAAACCACTAGGCTATGGGATATTTGGGGGAAACCCGCCTCTCTTTGTGTCCAGAAATTCCATCCTGGCCTGAGACACCATTCCAATGAATTGGCATTTTCTGTCACACAAAAAAAGGTTCCACAGAAAAGTTTCCAACCATCTCTAATGAAGGGCAAGGGAGCCAACTGTGAAGGAAAAAAGAGATTACAGAGAGGGAAAGGAATCACAGCCAAGACAAACAGGGGAAGGATGGCCTAGTGGCTAATGGACTGGCCTTTCCCAGCTCTGCCTCACTGGGTGACCTTGGGAAAGTCATATAACCGTACTGTGCCTCCATTTCCCCATCTGTAAAATGGAGATAACAATACTGACCTGCCTCCCGGGTGGGTGGCAGCACCTTAAAGCAATGGAATTAGCAGAGTTCTGGAGGAGGATTATAGGGTTACTGTGCTGGGGGCCGGTTATGGGGATGGAGCTGTTGAGCTGAAGGAGGGATATGGGATGGCAGAGCTATGGGGGAGGGTTATGGGATTATTGTGTTGGGGGGCCATGATGGGGTCAGTGGGGAGGGATATGGAGCTAGCAGAGCTAAAGGGTTTATGGGGTTAACAGTTATGGGGGAGGCTCTGGGGCTGGTAGAGTTATGGGGCAGAGTACTGGTGTTGTGTTGGGGAAGGGTTGGGGGGTTAACAGAGTTCTGGGGAGAGGTTTTGGGGTGGCTGTGGGTTAGTCCCAGGGTGTTTCCTGTGCAGGTGGTTTCAGGGACAGCTCTGTAGCCCTTAGTTTCTGTTCTTTACAGTACTTTCCTGGCAGGTACCAACATTTGTTTGGGGTTTGCTCTGTATTTCTTTGTCCCTCCCCCACCCTCTCGCCTGCCCCTGCCTCCAAGGTGGTTTCTATAATTTGATCGTTTGTTTGCAAACTTCCTCCTGGGGCCAGTTGAAAGGAGGAAGTGACTGCGGGGTGCAGGGCCTCTGCAAATGTCACTTCATCTGCTACCAATAGCTGCCCCAGATAACAGCATCACCAGCTCCTAGCCTGGAAGTGGCTTAACCCTCACAGTGCCAGACACTACGCTCGCCTCACAGCTCTCCTGGGCCCTGGCTGCTTGTCTCCCAGTGCCCCGGCGGGGCAGCAGCCCACTGGAGCCCACCTTGAGGAAGTTCCTGCTGTTGAAGGCCTTGGCTGGGCCATATCCACTGACAGCAGGGTGCACACTGGCCAAGCGGTGGATAAGCCAGGCAATGATTATGCTGGGCTCAGATGCCCAGAGTTTCATTGCCTCACATACCTAAGGCAGACGGAGGGCATCGCGTGTCTCAGGGGCGAAGGGGAAAGGAACATCTCCTCCCTGCTGCGCCCATGGGAGTCCCACTGAATGATCTCCTGGACAACTCATGGAGAGAGCGTGGGTTCTGAGATCCACAGAAGAGGACCCACAGTGCTATCCATGCACCACTGCCATGTGTGAGTCACCGCCCCCCCGCCCCCGATAGCTTGTGGCGTGGCCCAGTAGAAGGGAAACCACAATCTCCCCCACTGTGTGTTAAACCTGACTCCAGTTCTACCAGCAATAGCTGCAGCGGGGCTTCATCTAGGGGAGATCGGCCAACCTACAAATAGTTCATCCTTCAGCGGGCCTTTTACACCTTCCCCGGAAAATGGCTGTCCCCCATCCCGACATAACATCGCAGACTGCCCCCCTGCACGCCCTGCCTGGCAGAGAAAGAGAACGAAAGCAGTTCAGAGGAAGTCAAAAGCAAAGAAGGTGAAATGTCACCAAGAAACTACCTTCTCCCTTCTCTGCCCTCCCGCCCCCCCCAAAATAGAAGGGTACGTACCCATCTCCCACCACCACACACTTGATGGCCTGCATTTCTCTGGCCTCACGGAAGAGGGCGGCTCCTGGGGCAGGAGGAGTCAGGCAGAGCTAATGCTCTCAGGTGATCAGAGGAAAGACCTGTACAAATGTAATGTCAAATCTAGCGTTGAAGGGAGTAGCAGATCGTGGGGAGGGAGGAAGTGGAAGAGAGAATGTTACTTAACCCTCCCTTTCCCGTCAGTCCCTCCCCTCTAGTAGTCCAGGCCACTGGCTGAAGGCGGGGCATGTGCAAACATGCAGTTTGAAAGACAGTTTCATGCGCCAGATGACTCAAGTAATTTCTTTTCTATGCTTCCTGTCCCCCAGCTTTGAGCAGCAGGGGGTGCTGTGCTGCATCCAGCCAGGCGTTAAATTAAGGAGGAGAAAGGGGGAACACCATTCCCTCCCCTTTGCAGAGAGCAGAGGGAGGGGTCCCCCTTTTCTTCCTTGCTTCCCCAGAGCTCCCTTTCCTCTCGGGCAGGTGCAGTGAGGACTCACCAGTTAGGGTAATCTGCTGTGGGCGCCAGAGGAGCCGGCTCCTGACTGAGGAGTTTCAGGGCCTCCCAGCCTTCCTGTTGTCAGGTGAGAATGGTAAAGAATCACAGAGAAAGCTGAACAAGGAACTTTACTAGAATCAGGAAAGCAGTGTTATCCCTACTGCTACTCTGCCTCTCCCTCTGCTTCACTGTTCAGCTTCTGCCTAGAACCTTCCCCGCTCCCCCTCCTGCTCGGCTTGCTACTGTGAAGAAACAGTACTCACCCGTAGGTGGAGCAGCAGTAGCAGCTCCTGATGGAGGAAGAAGAGGTGTCCCAGCCTGGACAAGTCTCCTATCCATCTCCTTTCTCCTAAAGGAAGATCTATCTGTCCCAGGTAAATTCTTATACTGTGCCTGTCACTGTAGTATCTAAGTGCCTCCTTGGCTAGCTTCATGCTATATGGAGACTCAGTCCATCTTAAACAGGAGACTTTTATTAAACAAGTCAGCTACAACTACAGCAAAACCAGGCTTCCCTGCAGCTTGAGCCCCAGCTTTGTCTCCTTTGTTTACCAGGAACCACCTTCCTGCCTGGAACGCTATACAATCCACAGAGACATCTAGTGGCTGAACTGCATAACTGCAAGTGAACATATTTCAGACCCCCTTCCAGCCACTTTGCCCTGTGCTCCTGAGCAGATGGTCTCCCTTCTATCCAATCTGCTCGCATTATTCTTAAACAAGGGACCCTCAGCTGGCTGGAAGGGATATGATTATATAACAAAAGAGGAAATTAGCTTAGTCTGTGAAACACACGCACACATCCATGGAGGGCCAGACTGTGAGCCATTCAGTGAAAATACAGTATAACAAACCAAATAATGCAGGGATTGGCAGTTCACTAGCTATAGAAGCATCTCAGACCTCCTGCCATTGTCCCAGCCAGTATCACATGCCCTAACCTCCTGCCCAGCAGGGCAGGGCAGACCCTTGGATGCTGGGTCTCAGATGGTGCTCTGTCTCTCTCTCTCAGAGGGCCCAAGGACTCCTTCCTGGTAGTCTGCACAATGCAGCATCTTGAGAACCAAGCCGCATGGGGACAGGGACTGCAGTGTTACCAACTCTACCAGTCAGCCTTGCCACCCGAATTGGAATGCCACCCCCCCCCCCCCACACACACACACACACACACACTACACTGGGGCTGGGCCGGGGTTGTTCAAAAACCAGCAGACAGACCAAAACCGCAATATTAGCTATAAACAAATCTCCTGCTTTTGGGGCTAATCTCCTGCTTTGGGGGGCATCTGACTCACAATTCTTGAACTTTTGGGGTTAGCAAGCCTGGGCTTGGGAGAGAACGGGGGTCCTTGGGAAGGTCGTTCCCCGGTGTCCTGCCTCCCACAGTGGCCAGTCGCTGATCTTTCTGAGGGAGGTGCAAGAATCCCAGCAGGTAGGCAGTCACGAGATAACCTGCCCCCAGGGGAAGTTTCTCCAGTTGCCAGAGGTTGGCATTAGTGCTGAAGCATGACGTTGTGCAACCTTTCCACAACTCCTGGTTACTTATTCTAGGTGGAGCTACCAGCTGTGGCTATGTCTACACTGGAGCTGGCAGGTGTCATTCCCAGCTCAGGCAGACATACACATTCTAGCTCACGCAGCGCTAGCATGCTGACAATATCCGGGTGATGGCAGCCCCATCGGAGATAGCAGATGTGTATTCAGTGGGCTAGCCCAGCCGCTGCACTGCTATTTTTAACACACTAGCTTGAGCAAAGCTAGCACATATATGTAGGGTGACCAGATGTCCCGATTTCATAGGGACAGTCCTGATATGCGGGGATTTTTCTTATATAGATGCCTATTACTCCACTTCACCCCCATCCCGATTGTTCACTTTTGCTGTCTGGTCACCCTACGTATATGTCTACCTGAGCTGGAAATTGCACCTCCCAGCTGCAGCGTACATGTACCCTGTGGCTCCAGGCACAGGAGCTGAGAGCTGGGCCACTGTCCCTCCTACACTCTGAGTGCTCCCTCTGCTGGCACCAAGGCAGGATGGAGGAGAAGGAGGAAGCTGCCTGTCTCAAATACAAAGGAGTGTGGTGGGAGGTAGGAGCAGGAGCAGAGAGGGACAGATGTGGTGGGATAGGAGCAAGGGTGGGGAGGGGCAGGAACCAAGGATGGGGGAGGGTAAAAGCACGGCAGAGGGGGACAACAAGAGCCATGGAAATGGGAGGATAAGAGTGGGGCGGGGTGGGGAAGATGTGCAGGGGCTGGGGACAAGGGCAGGAGTGGGAGGATGGGGCAAGAACAGGAGCCAAGGGAGGACTGGAATGGGGGGACAGGGACAGGAGTTGGACAGAGGAAGAGCAAGCAGCCAAGGGGATAGCAACAAAAGAGAGGACAGGGGCAGGAATGGGGATAAGGATAGAAGGGGACAGCGAGAGGCTGGGGAAAAATATCTGTAACCACTAGAGTACACTCCCCTACAGAACCTGAAAGTTCACAGAACCCAAGAGTCCAGAGTTTCACCATTCCTCTGCTGTCTAACAAATAGCTGTGAAACCCCCTGGCAAAGTATGTGTCTCCATCCCCCTCTAGTGTCAGGTCCACAGAGAAGATAACAATCTTCTACTGCTACCAGTTACGCCATTACTTCCAGCCTAGAGGACTGTGCTGTGAATCTAAAGATTCCAACCCTGCTGATGACCCATAGGGTGGTGGGGAGGACAGTCAGTATGGTTCCATGTGATGAAATTATTGGCTTTTAAATGTTTAAAAAACTTAGAAATTTACATTCTGAAAAATCTGTGCTAAAAGAACATGAAGGTTGCAAAGTCAAGCACTGCAGTGTTAAGACAGGCCAACATTAGACTAAGAGAATTGGTGGCATCTGCCCTCTTGAGAACTACTAGCGCAGGTGCCATGGGCTTGGAGGCCCATGGGCGGAAGAGGCTTATATCCTGGAATTACTTGGCGCAGCTACATCCTCAGCACGCTGTGATTTGCCTTGTGCCCCTCTCCAGCCACCAAGGGGTGCTCTTGGCCAGGGTTTGCTGCCCTGGACGTAATGGGGGGAAGGGGAGGCTGGCTTCCTGCATGTCTTGTTTCTCTCACAGAGTTTGAGGAAGAAGCGAGGAGGAGGAGGAAGAGGAATTTGTCAGCGAGATGGCTGTGCTCTGACAGACTCACCCAGGCCTTGCTGTATCGTCTCTGCAGCTTGGTGACGCACAGGAGGTGGGATTGCTGCGGAACCCAAAGGGGAGCAGGGGTCAGGCGGTGGAGGAGATGGGGGTTCAAATATGAGGCTTCCCCAGCCTACAAATCCAAGGGAGGGGAGAAACTTGAATTACTCCATTACTCCCCTTTCCAGTCATCCCAGATGTCACCCTGCCCCATCGCCCAACCGTTGTCCCTGCCCTTCCTTCTTACCTCAGTGTACCCTGTCCTGTCATCCCCCGACAGCGCCCCAGGCCAGGGACAGCATGCGTGGCGGCGGAGACAGGCTCTTCCGGGGGGACTGTGGGAACTCCTAGCCCAGCACAGAGACATGGGGAAAGCAGGAAGTGGGAGCAGATGAAGAGGCCTGGACCCTAGCCCAAGGCATGGGAAAGAAAAGTGGGAATAGATGAGGAGGGGGTGTCTTGTATCCCGCCACAGGGACATGAGAGAGAGGACTCTACCAATCAAGGGGGAGAAGATATGTGTACCCAGGGCTCAAATGGCAATTACTTCACAAGGAAGGATGCAACCTTCTCACATCCCACCCCACGCCGGGGGACTGGGGCGTCCTTGACTGTGTGCCTGGCCGGTGCAGAAGGGCAGCGTGACGGATTCCAGCCCCAGCTTAGGCCAAGAGCAGCCCCAGCTCTATTCCCCTTTTGCCTGCCTCACTTCCCCACCAGCTCAGTTTCCCATCAACTGCCTCCTGCTTTTTATTCTTCCTTTACTTCCTCCCCTCCTGCGGCTCTTTCCTGCTCGACCGCTCGCTTTCTGTGGTCTTTGATTAACTGACGTGTTCGTTTCGCCTGGGTTGAATTCAGACATAAGGTCACTAGTGAAATGAGTGCAGGGGGTTCTCAGACCAGTCATTCCTGGATGATTAGCTGCAACACCGATTCCCCAAGACTCACAGGATTCCCCAAGACTGGCCGCCTCCAATGAGGAAAGGACCTGGAACTGGAATAGCAGAGGGGACGCTGGCAGAGTTGGTGAGGGGGCCAAGAGCGAGGGGAACTGCAGGGCAGAGTCGAGGGGCAGTGGCGGAGCTGTGTCAGCAGCTAGCACTGGATGAGCAGGGAGAGCTGCAGGCCAGGGATGAGGTGCCTCTGAAGAGACGTGTGGGGATCCCAGTACTGGGATAGGAAGGGGTGCTGCAGGCCAGGATACAGAGCTGTGGGAGGACTGGAGAGCAGGTCTGAATGAGGCTCATTGGCGGAACTCGGCCAGGGCCTCTGGGGCTGAAGCGACGGAGTGCGCTGAAGGTCAGGACTGAGCTGCATTGCCTGCACTGTGTGGGTTTTGTGCAGAGGCTCCTCCCCTGGGTTGGGGGACCTAGAAATCTCAGCTTGCATTTAATAAAAGCCCCAAACAATAAGTTTCTAGCCTTTTGCTTGTGAAAATGGCCTTGGACCTGTAAACCTGAGGGGCGAGGGGATTTGTGACTGCTTCTTCCTAAAAATCGTGGGTTATTCATGATCATCCCCCCACCCGTGGCTGCTTGGGTTTAGTCTTTGGGACGCCTGTAATCCACAGCTGTGGGGCGCTGGATTTGTGGGAGGACCCCAGGCCCCACCTGGGCTGCCACAAGCTCCCTTCCCCCTCAGTGAGTCCCAATCCTCCAGTGTATTTAGAAAATTGTCCCTTGAAAACCTGTTTTACACGGTAGCAACTGTGCACAGAGTCCAGCCCAAGCGGCCAGACTGTAGCTCTGCAGCAGGAGGCCGAGGGTGACCTAAGGAGCTTTATATAAAATGAGCCAGTTAGCTTTGGGGTTGCCCCATGGAACCATCTTCCAAACCCTCCCCACAACCCGATGGCCAGTCCCATGCACGGTGCAGTGAGTATAGCAGGCAGGGATTGGGGAAATGGCTTTGCAGGCTGCTCAAGAGAGGTAATGTTAATGCAGTAGCGGGGGTGCTCTTGGACCGAGGGGCATGGGCATAGTTGGTGGAGGGCAGAATTGGAACCGCACAGCATGCAGCAGTGAGGTGCATAGGCGGAGCTGCGGGTGGGCTCAGGGCTGGAATAGCAGGGGGTGCTGCAGGGCCAGAGTGAGGGGGCCGGGGAGAGCTGGGAGGCAAAACTGAAGAAGCACAGAGTGCTGCCGGGCAGGAGCGAGGTGCTCTGGCAGAGCTGTTGGATGTGTGGAGGAGAAGCCTGCCAGACACCTGCTCACGTTGTGCTCGGCTTCAGGACAGCTGGCATTGTCTCACCATCCTCAGCCATAAGCCTGACAGAAAAGTAAGTGAGAGGAATCCTGTGGCCAGGCCACCAGATCACTTCTACAATGAACTGTGTAAGGCCCTGTGAATCCCTTGCCCTGCAAGAGGCTCTCGGAATGTTGATGCCAGCTGTCGAGCTCCCCCTGTGGGCACAATGCCCTCCCCTCCTTCCCCCTCAGACCATGTCAGGGCCATCATGTACAATAGACGTGGCAACCAAGTGCAATTACCTCAAGGGGACGTGTGCAGCTTTCCGGGGCTGGGGGGAGGGGAAGAGAGAGCTTGACACTGACAGCCCCGGTGGTTAAAGTCCTATACTCTCCAGAACAGACACAGCACAGGCAGGGCCAGGGCAAGCTCCCTCCACTGCCCTGCCGGGGCAAGGCTTCCACAAGGGAGGGAGCGACTCTAGGGATGAGAGGGGAGCTCACTCTCCATGGCCCAGTCAATCCTTGCTGAGGGGCCTGCCCAAAAGGGACCAGTATGGGATGGGGAGAAAGGAACCTGGTCTGGATACAAGTCCATCAGCTGTCAGCAGGGGGCAGTGCAGGACCCGGCACACACCGATTTTGGAATTCTCACCCGCCTGCCACCTATTGCTGATTTCTTTTGGGAGCTTAGCGCTGGGGTGGGGGGTAAACGTTTCCCAGCACAAAACCATCCACTAAACAAGTTGGGCTCTTTGAGTTGCCAACTTCCCTCTTCCTCTCTGCCCACAGCATGCTGGATCAAACCAGATGACAGTGAATCTCGAGACCAACCCCCACAGCAAAGACCTGAATGGCTGCCCATGTTAAAACAGCATGGCTTTTGCTCGTGGCTTGGTCTGTTTTATTTTTAGGAAGTAACCAAGAAGGGTTTGTACGCTCTGAGAAACATGAGTTCATCACTGCCATCACCAATATGAGCAATATGGGGAGGAGATGGGGGTGGAGCCTCTAAACAACGCAGTCCATCCAGCTGACACACTTTTAGGTTGAAGTAGTGCTAATTGTGGCAGGCACTCACAAGAGCAGTGGGGAAAGAGAAACTGACGGCTGTTGAAAGAATTCTCCTTTCAGCAGGTCTCAGGATGGATGTTGGTCCCACCGGTAAGTCTTTCTCCTGTCTTGTTACTGCCCACTAGTCTCTGTCAGGGCAGTGTCACCAGCTGGAGTGGGGTGCTGGGGAGGAAAGGGGAGGCGAGGAGTTCCCCAGATGCTTAGGGTGGGATTTATAGCTTGCAGGTGTTGTGCTGTTTTCACCTCCGTCCATCCCTCCCAGTTATTAAGGACCTGATCCAGCTCCCTGCAGATGTCCCACTGACATTAATGGGACCAGGGTCAAGCCGTTACTGAGCTTTGTACAGACAGGAGATCTCTGAGGAGGAAAGTTAAATCCCTCATGTCAGTGACCCTCAGACTAGCTAGATAACAAGCAGGCATGGAGTATGCCAGGCCCAGCCTGGGGCATCAGAGGTGCATGGTGCTCTGACTGTGAACAACAGATTCCTTTGATTCAGCCTCAGTGTGACAGGAACAGAGGTGCAAAAGCATGACTTGCAAGTTCAAGAGTGAAATTGTGAAAGCCTTCACTTCCCTGCCCCAGCTGGGGCTAGTGCAAAGTGAGTGTGTGTAAACCCCCAGCGTTCTGATTGGGCAGTGCGTGGCACTGGTGTAAATGACTGCCTGTGAGGCATGGTAACAGTAAATCAGCCCCCTGACAGAGGAGACAGGGAATGGCCCACAGCTATTGCCCTCTCCCCAACAGCTGGAAATGGGGGGAGAGGGAGCCCAAAGACCAGTAGCTCAGCTCAGCAATAAAATCATAGGCCTGGACATATCCCTGCGAACCACAGAAACACGACGGACTACAAAAGAAGCTAGAAAGACAGAAGTAGCCGAGAGGCGATGAGCAAGATAAAAAACTTATTTCCTGGTTTGATAAGTGGTGAGCAACAAGGGGGGGAGCTGGCAGAGAAAAGGATCCTGGCTGGCCTCAGGCTGGCAAGGTCAGTTGTCCAAGGAAAAGGTGGATCTCAAAACTGGTTGTCCAGCACGAAAATATGGTTGCTCTAATGTTGTTAATAGCCACAGTGAGTTACTTGACGTTATTAATATTGTTGTGCTTTGTACTGCAGTAGTGCCTGGGGCCCCAATTGTAAACCAGGGGCCACAGTGCTAGGTGCTGTACAAACACACAACAAAAAGTCCTTGCCCTGAGCAGCTTAAGTGGAGTCGTCGTATTTCTGTGATTCGCATGGATATATCTAGGCCTATGATTTTATTGCTGAGCTGAGCTATTGGTCTTTGGGCTTGGTTTGACACTGGCAGACATCTGGGGAAGGGTCTTCATTGGCAGGAAATCTGCCTTGAGGCCTTTGGAGCAGTGAAAGGTACCCACCTCCCACCCCACCCCGCCTGGGGACCCACAGCTGGCTGGCACCGGTTCAAAAGTCAGCTGTGCTGCCTGGGGAGGAGGCGTGGTCAGGGAGCCAAGAGTTTGCCCCGATTGAGTGTGTCCCTCAGGCAGCTTTCAGTGAGGAAGCTACTGCAGTTTAAGGTTGCCCAGCGCATGGCACGACCCCAGTGAGGGGAGGGGGTGTGAATACTCCCTTGTCCTCTGCCTGGAGTGAATCCCACTGGGGCGCAGCGACACCTGCTGGTGCTGGGGGATGCCATTTGCACCTCTCTGGGCCAGCTCCGGGGAATCAAGCCCATTGTCTGTTTCTGTGGAGAAAATGTTCGACTTCCTCTCCTCCCTCACAGTCCATGGATGACTGACAGGGCGAGCCTGAAAGGCAGCGACTCCCACCCCTTTCCCTTGGAGGGGGGGGCGAGGTGAGCGACTTCATCTTGTGTGTTCCTATGTGGCAGAGAGCTACGCCGGCAGGGCCATAGGCTGGGCTGTGCAATGGAGCCCGCACTCATAGGATGGAGTATGGTGAGATGATCATGTCAGAATCAGAACAGTGGTGAGGCTGGGAGAGGGATCCATGCGAGGAAGAGGGTGAGGCGCTCCGGGGTCTGCTACTGCTGCTCATTGGTTGTAAACTCAGCCTCATACCGAGGTAGACCAAAGGCCTGTGTATTGTGGATCCTGCATTTAGCCTGGCTTCTAGTATTGCCAGCACAGTTTTGTACCCATTACTGATGGAGGGAGGAAATTGCAGGTGCAATTGTTCGTGTCTGCAGCGGTATGCATTTAGATGCCTAGCTACAGTATGTGGTTTTCGGTGGGTCTAGCTAGTTAAATCATTGTGTTCATTATTTGGCATGTGTGCTGTGTGGTCACCAAATTTGCACCATCCACGCTGGAGGTGGGTTTTGAAAATACAGGTCTGAGCCTGTCTTGGGGAGATGATAGGAGTCGATGAAACCTTTGGGGGCACTGACTCACTGGTGCATTGGACTTGACTTAACTAATTCCTGTTCACTGTGGGTGAAATTTACTCCTGGGCAGAGGGCCCATACATGGTCTATGCATCATTTATGTCCCAGTTAAGTCCTCAACATAGGGCTTACGTGGAACTTAGCTGGTGCCTAGACGCTGTGTGGGTGGGTCCTCTGTACCAGATGTGACCTTCTTCACCCTGTGATTGCAGTGCTACGCCCAGGCTCATCTTTAAGGTATTGGAGTGGGCCAGTGCGAAGATCCACTGGGACTCTCCCTTCCCAAGTTCCCAGGCTCCGTTTTCTATAAAAGGAGGGAATGAAAGAAAGGGGAACCATTGTGCTGCTGTCAACCTCCTCTGCTGTTGGGAAAATAGAGGCCAGCTGCCTGCACTGGAGTCTATGCACATTATTATTATTTATTACCAAAGTGCCTAGGAGCACTAAGCATGGACCAGGACCCCACTGTGCTAGGTGCTGTACAAACACCGAACCAAAAGATGGCCCATGCCTCAATGAGTTTATAATCTATGTAGAATAATTGCCCTCATTTAACCATTCAATTGATTCAACGGACAGTTCTTCAAATAAACCACTCGATTCTGGCTCATTGCAGGATTTTGTGGGCAAAAGGGTGAATTTTAGGTTATTTTCTCTCCTTTCCCCACCGATTTAACTACAGAATCCAAAGCAGGCAACAAAGGACTCAAACTAGCCATCTCGTGTCTCCGCTACCAAAATGCAGAGGTTTGGGATGCTTGCTAGGGAAGCACAATGAAAGAGAGGCGCATACATTAAATTCACGTACTTATTAAGTTACTTCCAATTGGAGTTAGGCACCTCATCTGCTTAGGTGCTTCTGAAAATCCCACTAGACGCCTCTCTGCATCTTTAGGTGCCTAAATCCCTTCGTAAATCTGACCCACCTGCCCTGTTTCTTGCTCACTCTCATCTTTATTCCCCTTGTCTCCCCTTCCATGTCTGACTCAGTCTGCCCATCACTTTCTCCCTGCCCCCATCCTCGTGTAAGTGGGGGAATGGTCCCGCTATTGTGGGGAACTTTCCTGGCTTATACACTACCCCGGTGAAATGGGCTAGCGAAAGGATCCGAGTCCTTGCTCCCACTTCCTTTACCCAGAGGCTTGCCTGACCTTGAGGGCTCCCCTTCCACTCTGCTGTGTGGTAGAGTCCCCATAACCCCAATAATTCTGGGCCCAGGATTCCTGGGGGGCTCGACCCCCAACCTTGTCATGGTCACGTAGGGCAGGGGCTAGGGTGTACCCACTCCAGGGTGCTCTCTCTGCACTGGATGCTTCCCTGACCCACTGATCATTACATACAGTTCAAAGCAAATACAATGTATTAAACAGCAATCAACTTAAAAAAAATAAGGAAAAAATGGGAAAGGGTAAGTTAAAGGAAAACTCGTCACCCTGNTGTGGTAGAGTCCTCGTAACCCCAATAATTCTGGGCCCAGGATTCCTGGGGGGCTCGACCCCCCAACCTTGTCATGGTTACGTAGGGCAGGGGCTAGGGTGTCCCCACTCCGGGGTGCTCTCTCTGCACTGGATGCTTCCCTGACCCACTGATCATTACATACAGTTCAAAGCAAATACAATGTATTAAACAGCAATCAACTTAAAAAAAATAAGGAAAAAATGGGGAAGGTTAAGTTAAAGGAAAACTCGTCACCCCGCTCTGTGGCACGGGGACATCACAACCAGCGTCTCTGCAATGTCAGGGCAGTTCACAGTCTGTTTCTCACAAGTCCCAGGCCTCCTTATCAGGCCCTGGTTGGGCTGCAGGGATGCTGCAGGTTGGACACTTGCTCTGGCGGTGGCCACACGCTCTCAGGCTCTAGGTGGCAGGACCCTTCTTCCCAGCGTCGCCCCTGCCCCGTCAGGGTTATGATCCCCATCCAAGTCTGGCCTGCAGAGCCTCTTGGCTGGGGGCGTCTCCCTGTGCTGGGCCCACTGCCCAGGGTCCCCCCTTGCTCTCCCCAGCTGCTACCGCACCCGGCTCCAGACTGCTCCAGCCCCAGCCCCAGCCCCAGCCCCAGCTCCACCACTCTGCCTCAGCTCCAGCTCCACTCTGCCTCAGCTCGGCTGCTGCTGCTGCTCTGCCTCCAGCTCCCTGGGCTGCTTCTCTGGCCCCTCTGGCTCTGGTTGCTGCAGCTCTGCTCCCAGCACAGGTCTGCTCTTTGGGCTGCTTCTGTGACTCTGTTCCCAGCACTGACCTGCTTCCTGGGCTGCTTTTTTGGCCCCTCTGGCTGGCACAGCTCTGCTCCCCAGCTCAGCTTGGGCCCCTGCTTTCTCCTTAACTCGGCCCCACTCTCTCTGATCCAGGCAATTCCAGCTCACACGGAGGACGGGACCCCCCTGGCCTCCTGACTCCCTGATTGACAGAGCAGTCAGGCTAATCAAGCTGACCTGGAGCATTGGCCTCTGCCCATTGTTCCTAGGGCCTGTCAGTCTCAGGAACCTGATTTCCCCTTGGCACTGGGAGCTAGCCAACCAAAACACCCTTTTCTCTTCCAGTCAGGTTTTTTTTTTTGAAAGTGCAAATTATTTATAAATACTATCAACAAAGCAGGCAGGGAATTCATTTGTTTCTTCGGCTGTTTGGCAGCATTCGCAAGGAGAGGGAGCCCTGTTATTTCCAGCCTGAGCTTGGCCACGTGGGTCAGTGGATGTCCTCTGGGGGCCAGATCCTTGGGCTTGCTACATGCTTTAAACTGTTTCACCAAAGCAAAGCAGCCATAGTGCCGGCTTCACTGGTCAGTGGAAGATACCCCCAAGTGATGCAGCCCATCCATAGCAGCACATCAGCTATTACAGCACCACAGCCATCAGGGTATGGAGCATAGCTGGGGACGAGGCTAGGGAATATGTCCCCCCACCCTCCCCCCCGCTGCTCCCCGGCTGCCCGAACAGCCCCAGGCAAAGATTGTAGCAGCCCTGAGGCTGCTCTTGCTCGCACCAGGGACTGGCCTTGTCTCTTGTTGACCCTGGGATAAGGGGGCATAAAAGTGACATCAAGCCACCTTTGCCCCTTTCCAGCTGCACTCGGTACAGGATTGGGGCTGGGGTTTTGAATTGGAGTCAGGCAGCCCGTTTGCCAGGCAGTAAGCCATCATAATTCACTTGTCAAGCTTGCAGGTCTGGTTGTCACAGATTGCTAATGCAGCCCTAGGATGCATGAGGGGAGGTGTTTCCAGTAGAGATAGGCAAGTGTTATAGTACCATTATACAAGGCATCTGGAATAGTGTGTGCAATTCTGGTCTCCTATGTTTAAGAAAGATGGGTTCAAACTGGTGCAGAGAAGGGCTACTAGGATGATCAGAGGAATGGAGAACCTGCCTCCCGAGTGGAGACTTAAGGAGCTTGACTTGCTTAACTTAACAAAGTGCTTCCTATAAATACATCACAGGGGTAAACACCAGGGAGGGAGAGGAGTTATTTAAGTTAAGGGCCCATTCTGGCACAAGAACAAATGGATATAAACTGGCTATCAATAAATTTAGGCTAGAAATTAGACAAAGGTTTCTAACCATCAGAGGAGTGAAGTTCTGGAACAGCCTTCCAAGGGCAGAAGTGGGAGCAAAAACCCTAACTGGTTTTAAGACTGAGCTTGATAAGTTGATGGAGGGGATGGTATGATGAGGTTGCCTACAATGTCATATGTCCCATCCATAACCGCTATTAGCAAATCTCTCCGATGGCTAGTGATGGGACACTAGATGGGGGGACGGCTCTAAGTTCTACAGAGAATTCTCTCCCAGGTGTCTGGCTGGTGGGTCTTGCCCACATGCCCAGGGTCTAACTGATCGCCATATTTGTGGTCAGGAAAGAATTTTCCCTCTGGGTCAGATTGGCAGAGCCCGTGGGGGGTTTTCATCTTCCTCTGCAGTGTGCGGCATGGGTCACTTGCAGGTTTGAACTAGAGTAAATGGTGGATTCTCTGTAATTTGAAGTCTTTAAATCAAGATTTGAGGGCTTCAGTAACTCAGCCAGAGGTCATGGGCCCACTACAGGAGTGGGTGGATGAGGTTCTGTGGCATGTGGTGGGCAGGAAATCAGATTAGCTGGTCATGATGGTTAGCCTTCTGGCCTTAGCATCTATGAGTCTATGAGAGCAGGCATTTTCCCATCCTACCTGTGTTGCATGGGGACTTGGACAATGCAGCTTCCTTCAGGTCCCCACCAAGGCTGCCTCCAGAGTTGGGGGATATGCTCCTTCCCAGCCCTAGGTTCCAAGCTCCCGTCCACACAGCTGTCCCCAGTCTCAGTGGCCTCAACACAGTCAAGGCAATTTGTCCGCATGTATAAACTGTCTGCAGGAAGCTGGGTAAGGGCTACTGCTTGGAGTGACTCTGCCCCCTTAGTCTGTGTTGGGCATCCCCAGGGCATGTGAAGCCTGGAGGGAAACCAGTAGGGTTCAGTGAGCAGCACTGGGGGGGCATGAGAACATGTGGTCAGACTCTGATCAGGCTGCCCCATCCCTCACTCTTCTGGGACGCTGCAGGAAACAAGCCCCTGTGTTCCGAGATCACTGTTCTTTCTCCCCCTTCTCTTTTCTCTCCCCTGCCACAGCTGATTTCTTCCCCTTTTCCACCCTATTTTTAGACATTGTTCCGTGTGTGCGAGGCACACTAAGAGAGTTTCCAAGACAGCTGGTGAGACTTCCCCTTTCCCCCCAGACACGGGAGGCCCAGGGCATTTGGTGTGTGCACTAACGGAGCAGGATACCTGCTGGACTGACCTGACGCTGGGGCAGGGAAGGTGTTTGCCTACAGAGAAGCTCCTGACCTGGGGCTGAGTGAGAGCTCTCGACACGCCAGTGCGTGTGGGTTGATCTGTGGCTCCCCTGAACTCCATGCCTTCCCTTGCCGCTGATATGGACTCTCAGTTTCTGCTGCTGCAGCTTCCTATTTCTCCTCTGATTCTTGCTGAATGCTCGCTCTGGCCGGAGTGTATTTAGCTGGTCTGCTGTCGCTCCATTTCTTCTTCTAGGTCTTTTATGAATCATTCTGTGGTCTTCTCATCTCTGTCATCACTTGTCTTCCTGTGAAGAAGAGAGGAAGCAAGAGCAGCCCTAGTTACATCTATGTTTAGCCTGTGGTCATTGGAATATCTTCCCAGCACCATCACTCCTCTTCCTTAGATGACCCCCCCAAATTCCCTCCCCTCAAAATGGCATCAACTTAGACTCTCTTAAACCATTTCTCTGTGTCCCATTTGCATTTGTTTCTTGCATCTGTTTCTGCATTTAATAGAAGAGCTTGAATTTCTGAGAGATCGAGAGAGATCAAGCCAATGGCTTTTGATTGGGTTAGATTTTGTATTTAGGTCACTGCTTTATCAAGTTCATTTGTCCTGATCTTGCTCGTGAAAGAAGCTCGTTTGTATGAGAAACCACAAAACAAAATTTGGCAAGATTGAACACTGCTACTTGAGAGAGTTCTGGGAGTGAAACGGGGGGGTTGTTGCAAGATCAGGGCTGAGGGACATTGGCATTGAGGTGTAGTGCCCAGGACTGGTGTGTCAGGGGGTGCTGCAGGGTCAGGAGGAGCATTGGCAGAGCTGGGATTGGGTCCCAGGACTGGAATAGGAGGGCAGGGTGCAGGGCAGGAGGGAGGTGCCATGGCAGAATGTTACGGGAATGAGCAGCTCAGGACTGGAATGGCAGGGGTTGCTTTGTCCTGCCTACAATGTTGTGGGGCTCCGCTTGCCCTGAGACAGCTCCCGTTCTCACTGGCATTTATTTTTCCTTTTGTATTTCCAGGGTCATCTGATCTGAGCAAGGCTGAAGAGGCTGAAATAGACACCATCAAGTGGCACAGGATGGCACTCCTGGAGGACATTCAGGTATGGGCCACCCCGCCCCTTCCCATCTCTGGACAGGCAGGTCTTCCCAGAACCTGCTCTCTGGGGGAACTCTTTACAAACATCCCATCCCATCTAGAACAGTTCCCTGGCTTGGCAGGAGATACTTTCCCAAGCACCATCAGATCTGGAATGCTGAGGTTCAAATGGCACCAGTCCTCCCAATAAGCAGCATCCAGCCTGGGGAACTCCCTGTTGCAAGAGATCATCAAAGCAAACACTAGACATTTTGAAAAGGCTGGCGAACTTTATGAGCAATATTACTAGAAGCCCAGATCCTCAGCTGGGATAAATCGAGGTAGCTTTGTTGACATGAATGGATCTATGCCAATTTACAGCAGCTGTCCCAATATGTGGAGTTACTATTAATTAGCACGTATTACTTGTCTAGTTCCATAGCTGTGCATGGCAGTGTACAAAACCAAAACTGATAGTTTCTGTTCTATTCCATGCCCATTGTCATGGTATCTGAGCCCCTGCCCTGTGTCAAGCTGTCTGGAGTAGCTCACGAATGCAGGTGCCAACCTCAGGACGGCTACAAACCAGGGCACAACCCCCAAACTGGTTGTGTGTTTTTATCATTAGATTTAACCACCCATCAAGTGTGAATTCCACAGGCACTATAACAGCCTTAACATGGAGTCACAGACAGTCCTCTTGGGCACTTCAGTCTATCTTGCCACCCAGGCAAGCCTGCCTTTGTGACAGATGGTCCCTTACACCAAAAATCACAATATTCAGGTTACTCCCAGTTCCAAAGGACCAGTTACTTACCCCAGGTCATTTGTACCTTAAATCCAACACCAAAGACAATGCTTTTAGCCAATCCTATATTTAGGGCCCTACCAATTTCACGGCCGTGAAAAACGTGTCATGGACCATGAAATCAGCCCTCCCCCAAGAAAACTGATCTCCCCTGTTGCTAGGAGCCCAGGGCTCCTAGCTGCTAGGCTGGCCACACTGGGGAGGGACAGGAGTTGTCCTTCCCCTGCACAGCCGCTCTTGGTGGGGAAATCAGACCCACCTCCAGAGGCAGCACAGAAATGAGGGTGGTACACCCTCACTTCTGCAGTGCAGCAGCCCAGGAGCTGGGCTCCAGGCTTCCATCCCCCACCCCACCCCCCACGGCTCCTGCCACAGCACCAGGCGCCAAGCTTGGGGCTTCCTCCCGCAGTGGCTCCTGCCAGGCTGGGAGTTTTCGCTCACAGCGGCTGCAGTTGGAGCAACTGGGCCCTGGGCTTCCGCCCCCCCTCCCGCTCCAGCTGGAGCTTGGGGCAGCTCGGGCTTGGGGCTTCCGCCCCCCTGCCACTCCAGCTGGAGCTTGGGGCAGTCCGGGCTCGAGGCTTCAGCCCTGCAGCTGCAGTCGGGGCACCTAGGCTCGGGGCTTCTTCCCCTGCGGCTCCTGCCGGGACTCGGGGTGACCTGATAGGGGTTTCTGCCCTGGCACTTCTTCCAGGGCTGGGGCACTCATTTTTCCTGGTGGGCCCACAAATTGGCCAGGGGCCCCTGCCTTAATCTGTCCCTGGCGTGGACTAGCAGCTAGGAGCCCCCAGCTGGGGTGCTCCCAGCAGCATTGGGGGAGATCCTACCCACCTCCACCTCCAGGAACCTCTAACTGCAGGAAGCTGGGAGGGTGCTGCCTTCAGAGCCCAGCTCTGAAGGTAGCACAGAAGTGAAGGTGGCCATCTTGGGACCCACCTACAACTTTGCAACCCCTCTCATCCCCCATGATCCCATTTTGGGTGGGGACCCCCATGGTTACAAACCCTGAAATTTCAGATGTAAACATCTGAAATTGTGAAATTGACCCATTTAAAAACCCTCTGGCCGTGAAATTGACCAGAATAGACCGTGAATTTGGTAGGGCCCTACCTATATTAAACTAACTAAAGGTTTATTAACTAGGAAAAAGAAATAAGGGAGGTATGACAAGGTTAAAGCAGGTAAACACCCACACCCACATGAGTTACAATCATAGGTTTCAAAAATAGAAGCTGCTGTAATGTTCAAGCGCTAGCTGTCCTTTAGGGTTAATCCAGCTAAGCAGCTTGGGGATCCCTTGCTTATGCTTAGAAATACGGCCCTCTCCAAATTCCAAGCAGCACAGTGATACAGATCCTTCTGGTCAGGGATTTTTATTCCCTTCCCCCAGAGTTCAAACTGTGATGGGATGAGGGTTTGTGCAGGTCCCTCTTCATGGGTGTGGGGGGAACAATCAGCAAAGTCTTTTGTCCACTGATGTTCCACAGTCGTTTATCTGGTGTCTATGGGCCTTCTTCTGTTGAGCAGGAGATGACATCTCTTGTGGTAAACTAGTATTTCACGCTTGGTAATGCTTCTTTTCTGACTGTGGGGGTTCCCTGTTTCATAGCAAACACTTCAATATTACCTTATAGCATGGGGTACAGATATTGCCAGTGAGATTAATGCATGCGGCAGCTCACAAGCATTCCATAAAGTCCAAACACGTCTCTCTAAATCTAATACCCATTTTAACAATACTAATACCCAAGTGAGCCACACTGGTTTCCAGCTATGCATTTGTCAGTGTTCAGTGAGGCCTAGGGGCCTTGCCATGAGCTGGCACCTGGCCTGCCAGCATCACACCCTGAAGAGCTTATTGAGCCAGATCGATGGCGCTATGTTGATTTGCATCAGCTGAGGAGCTGGCCCACAATCTGCAGGTGCCCAGATGCCCAGGTGATGAGTGCCTTGACTAGGACAGAAGGTTAAGCCAAGTTCTACCAGATAAATAATCCCATCTCATGCTTTGTGGTGTGAAGTGATTGCCATAGAGTCAGGAATGCAAGCCCCCTCCCCCCTTCCAGGTACAGCTTTGCACAACTGTCCATGTGCATTGTTTGTTTGCCGTCCCACTGCCAACGTAGGAGGCAGGAAACCTGAGTAGATGGACCAGAGGGCTGACCCAGTATGGCAGGAGACAAGATACTGGACTAGATGGGCCAATAGTCTGAATCAATCATCTCCCCAAAGCTGGTTGGTAACCAGTCACTGCCCACTGGGGCAGGAGGTGCTTAGGTAACAGGGTCCCAGGATGGAGATTCGTCCCCTGGGGAATTTCTTCAGCCATCTTGGTGCATTATCACTGGGCTTAAACAGCTGGTAGATCTCAAATTGCCTATTGAGCAGCTGAAAGAGAGTGCCAGGAAATAGGAATAATAGCAGTAAATCATTTGTATCACAGTAGCCAAGCTCAGGGCTCTGTTGTGCTAGGTGCTGTACAAACGTGTTCTCAGGGACAGTCCCTGCCTGAAGGGCTTAAAATCTAAATCAACTCGCTGGGCAAAGGGTGGGAGGGGAAACAGAGGCATGGAGAGAACCCCAAGAGCTTGGCTCCCTTTGTAACCCAGAGGCAGCCGATTAGGGGCCGGGAGCTATCAAGTGTCCAAAGGAGCTGAATTCCATGTTTAAATGATAGAATACAATGAGGAGCAGCCCCACCAGCTCATCAGTCTGTGCGGCAACTGCTGAATGACAGGGGCACAAGCAGCTCCCTCTGATACAGGATCAGCACACCCAAGCCCAAGGTGACTCCCCCTGCTTGGTAGCTGGTTCCACTGCCTCTCTGCCCACCTTTCCCGGCTGCGTGGCCAGGCCACAGCAGGGAAAGGGGCACAGCGCAGCATCCAGGATCCATTCCAGAGCGGGCACAGACATGGGTCCCTGTTCTCTTGCTCCCTGGCTCTGTCTGCACTCGACTTTTCAGCCACGTTTGACAATAGGTGTCAGAACATTTGCTCCCCACCCCCGCCTTCAGCCAGTGTCCAACATGGGTGGAGAAGGCGACCTGAGATCAGCGCCCTTTTTGATAAGACACCCTGGCTGGTCCCGTTACAATGGCTGGTGAACTGGGCTGGCCCTGCCCACGCCAGCAGGGCTTGGCAGCCACCCAGAAGTGAGGTGAGACCTGGTCTCTCTCCCATCCCCTGGCTCGCTCTCACCCCCTGTCTCTTCCTCCCACAGAAGCTGAAGGCGGAGATTGCGCAAGTGTTTGCGGAGATAGATTGCTTCCAAAGCACAGAAGAGAGGTGAGGATCCAGCCATATGCCTGCAGGGAGGTGGCGATTGCATGGTTGTTCCTCTGGTGCATAGCCAGAGGAACATGGCTCTTCTTCAGGGTGGAGAAGCAACCAGGGGCCTGCTTTAATGCCCTAGCTGGAGCCTTTCCATTGACATCAATGGGGGTTGGCTCATGTCCCAGGAGAGGGGAATCTTTCTGGGCACAGGGGAAATGATGGAGACAGCTCGCTTGCGCCCGCTCTCTCTCTCTCATGAGATTTCTCTTTACTAGAGAGCAGTGAGTTCAGTAAAACACCAGCCCCTTGAGAGATTCCAGGCTCCATGGGGGTTAACACCCCCTGCCTTAGGATGGACACAGGCAGGCGTGGGTGAGTGGCTTCTCTTCTCGGCCCTGGAGCAAGCCAGAGCTGAGATCCGGAAACTCCTGTTGGGAACTCAGCCCCCCTCCTGCCCCACCCTGGGAGGGGAATACAGCCGGCTGCTTCTCTTTGTGCCAGGCTTGATTCTCCACCTTTGCATCTGCAGCAAAATGGTCCAGAGGGACAAAGATCTGTGCGTGGGCCGGAAGAAATTCAACATGGACCCTACAAAGGTAAGGTGTACTGTTCCGACTGCCGCTTGTTGGCATCCCATATGGACCCCTCTTTACTATGGATCAGATGCAAGTTACCCACTCCAAAGACATTCATTCTGCCATTGGNCCCTTTTTGATAAGACACCCTGGCTGGTCCCGTTACAATGGCTGGTGAACTGGGCTGGCCCTGCCCACGCCAGCAGGGCTTGGCAGCCACCCAGAAGTGAGGTGAGACCTGGTCTCTCTCCCATCCCCTGGCTCGCTCTCACCCCCTGTCTCTTCCTCCCACAGAAGCTGAAGGCGGAGATTGCGCAAGTGTTTGCGGAGATAGATTGCTTCCAAAGCACAGAAGAGAGGTGAGGATCCAGCCATATGCCTGCAGGGAGGTGGCGATTGCATGGTTGTTCCTCTGGTGCATAGCCAGAGGAACATGGCTCTTCTTCAGGGTGGAGAAGCAACCAGGGGCCTGCTTTAATGCCCTAGCTGGAGCCTTTCCATTGACATCAGTGGGGGTTGGCTCATGTCCCAGGAGAGGGGAATCTTTCTGGGCACAGGGGAAATGATGGAGACAGCTCGCTTGCTCTCTCTCTCTCATGAGATTTCTCTTTACTAGAGAGCAGTGAGTTCAGTAAAACACCAGCCCCTTGAGAGATTCCAGGCTCCATGGGGTTAACACCCCCTGCCTTAGGATGGACACAGGCAGGCGTGGGTGAGTGGCTTCTCTTCTCGGCCCTGGAGCAAGCCAGAGCTGAGATCCGGAAACTCCTGTTGGGAACTCAGCCCCCCTCCTGCCCCACCCTGGGAGGGGAATACAGCCGGCTGCTTCTCTTTGTGCCAGGCTTGATTCGCCACCTTTGCATCTGCAGCAAAATGGTCCAGAGGGACAAAGATCTGTGCGTGGGCCGGAAGAAATTCAACATGGACCCTACAAAGGTAAGGTGTACTGTTCCGACTGCCGCTTGTTGGCATCCCATATGGACCCCTCTTTACTATGGATCAGATGCAAGTTACCCACTCCAAAGACATTCATTCTGCCATTGGGGCAGACACACGCGGGGTGGGCCCCAGGAACTGGCGATGGGGTGGAGGGAGGCTGGTTTCTCAGCCCGACATAGCACTGTCAGGCAACGCCCCGCACCACGATATCTTCTGAGAGCTCTGAGCAATGGTGCCTCCCCATGACACATTGTGCTGACACGTGTCAATCAAAGCACCCCCAAAGCGGAAGAGAAATGGAAGGAGGAGAGACAGGGCCAGACTTAATCCAACCACTGACTCTTCTGTCTGTCAAGGGAGCACAAATCCGGAGAGCCCCCAGCCCAGGCTCTCTCACCCCTGTCAGCTGAGGTTTGATATAGATTTCTCTAAAACCTATTCCTGGGTTGCCTGGGTAGGGAGGGAGGTCACCCGACAGGATGTGAGGCTTTCTCGCACTCAGAGCAGGCCCAGCCAAGCCAGGCCGCCCCTGCTGCTGGCCTGGGAATGAGAGTCTGCAAAGCAAGCCCGGGTCTCCCACCCGCTGGATAACTCCCCTCACCCCCCAGCGCAACCCGCACTCCCCACCCCACTAGCCGGAGACTCAGAGCAGGGGGTAAAGGCAGAGGTGAATGTGAATAACAAGAAGAGACCTAAGGGCCGCTTTCTCTCCCCTCCCCCGCTCTGCTGGACCACTCAGTCTGTACTCGGCAAAGAAAACCACAAGCTGCAACAGTAATATCAGCCCCCATCATTTTAACCACAGCAACCGTCTCACTGGCTCCAGCTCAACTGCTGCTGCTCTGACCAACTTTCCATCACGCCTCCGCCCCCTCCCACTGGGACGCAAAAGAGGACCCTCCAGCAGAGCCGGTGCTAGGGCCCCGAGCAGCTCAAGGGGGCCCCGTATTCCCTTTGTATTATGTGTTGTATGTGTGTGTGTGTGGGGGGGAGGATATTCCTGCTTAGGGCCCCCAGTGGGCTAGCACTGCCTCTGCACTTCAGTACCATCACAGCAACTGCTGGCAATACCTACCAGCCCACCAAAGGGGGAGCACCGTCTGGGTGACATTCACTCCAGAGCACCAGCAAACCAGCATTAGGACTCCTCTCTGTTTACATCCCACCTGGCAATCCTGCCCCGTGCGGTCTCTTATGTAGAGTTAAATCAAGCCCTGTTTTGAGGCCCTAAGTGGGACTTTAGTGATGCCTGGTCTTTGTGCTGGCCCCTGTGCGCAGAGGGGGTTGCACCCATAGAGAGTGCAGACTCCGCCCAGGGGTGGTGGGGCAGGAGGGGGGCAGTGGGTGTGACTTTGGGATAGAGCTGGTTGGAAAAACTTAGAGGGAGCTATTTTCCCTTGGAAAACGCAGCTCTGTTGAAATCAAAACGCGTCACAAAATCATGTCGATTTCATCGAAATTCTGTTTCAGAGAAAAAAAGGTGTGGGGGGGGAAGGGCGGGGAGTTCTGATGGTGTTGAAACACCCCATTTGGACACATTCAGAATGGAATGTTTCCATTTTTCCTTTTGAAAAGATGTTTCCTGTACATTATAATAGAATATGCCTTTTTAAAAAAAGTCAGAATGGAACCAAACCAATTTTGTGGGCACAAAACATTTTGATCAAACCAAAATGAATTTGGGGGGAGAGGGGGAGGTGTCATTTTCTTCTGTGGAGAATTTTGAAATTTTTGGGTTCCGTTGGATCGAAACAAAGACAAACTTTGAAATCTCAAAATCCTGCTTGAAACGGAATTTCCGTCCTCCGCACAGCTCTGCTCAGGAACCTGGCAGCTCCCCGACAGTAGGTGTCCCGGGCCAGGCCAGGACGGGGAGAGGGATAGGTACAGCGTTAGCTCCTTTGTGGAACATGAGGGGAGGGATTAAGATAGCAAGTCTGGCTGTGTGCTCCCCAGCTGCGTTCCGAGGGGGAGTAGCTGGATTTGGGAGGAGGCCTGCAGAGCTGGGGAAACATGATGTCCAGAGATGGTCGGGCTGGATCCCCATTAAATTGCCCTTCCCTGGCCCCCCAGAACCCCCTCACTCACAGCCTGGGTGTGCTCTTCCCCCAGGGGATCCAGTACTTGACTGAGCACAAGGTGCTGTCCTCAGACTTGCGAGAGATCGCCAGGTTCCTCTACAAGGGAGAAGGCCTGAACAAGACAGCCATCGGGGATTACCTGGGAGAGAGGTGAGCCTCCCCTAGCTGATCTAACTCTCTTAGGCCTTGTCTACAGTGGGCGTTAGACCCAATTTCAGCCGCCAGTAGAGCTGAACTGTAGCAACCCCTAGCATAGACAGGCAGAGCTGCTACTTGCACTGGGGGAGCTCGGCCCTGCTTGAAAGGGAGATAAGATAGCTCAGCTTCCGGCTGTTTACCCTGTAGATGCAAGGGGTTAGCACTGGGGCAGCAGCACTGGTTGCTGATGGCTGTACTTGGGGCGAATCCCCGGTGCAGACAAGGCATCAGTGCAACAACGTTGCCAAAGGCCCTGGTGTCTTTTTGTGGGGGGAAAGGGAGCTGAATTTGGAAAGCAGGGAGAGGGGGTGTGCAGAGATGTTCCTGGGGGAATCAGAGCTCTGAGGGGTCTGAGCCC
Organism: Platysternon megacephalum; assembly: GCA_003942145.1. Taxonomy (NCBI): domain Eukaryota; kingdom Metazoa; phylum Chordata; order Testudines; family Platysternidae; genus Platysternon; species Platysternon megacephalum. The sequence goes on from QXTE01000087.1 coordinate 538,454, forward strand.
AGCTCTGCTCTAGGTCACATAGTAAGGCTGCATCATAAAGCACTGAGTCACAGTCTCCTTCTCTCCCCACACCCTCCCACTCGGCCCTGTTTCCTCTACCAGGGACCCGGCGAACCTGCAGATCCTTCAGGCCTTTGTGGAATGCCACCCATTCGCCAACCTCAACCTGGTGCAGGCACTAAGGTGAGTGAGCACCCAGGCAGAGAGCAGCAGAGGCCTGGGAGTGGGTGCTCAGGCCTGGCTGCAAAGGCAAGCGAACGCACGCCAGAGCAGGGACGGAGCTTCCTAAGCATTCGTCTGGGAGGGGACCCCCGCCCCCATTTTCATACTTGGGTGTCCGACTGCACCAATGCAGGGGAAGCCACTTCCCGGGGTGGTGTCCCATTGCTGTGCGGTGCTTTGGGGAGCATGACCCCCATTTCCCTGGGGGGCATCTTGCTGCAGTTCCCTGTGTTAGGGAATAATCACCTATATGTCATAGGAGTGCATCCTACTCTTTCATAGGTTGGCCCCCCTCCTTCCTCCTGGGGTGTCCCAGCATGGGAGGAGAGGACCTGCTGTTTCCAGAGGTGGCCACGTGGGTAGTGTCCGTGTGCTGTGGGAGAGGGACACCCCCCTGCCCCGTTTCAAGGGCATCTCATTGAGCTCTCACATTGCCCATGTGAGCTTCTCGTCGGGCTCTTGTGCACTAGCAGCAGAGGGAGCCTGTGTCCTTGGGGGAGGCGTCTCGTTTGAGGCTGTGCACTGGGGAGAGAGGTCCCTGTTTGCTAAGAGAGCGTCCTGCTGGACGCCCATGTGGTGGGGAGAGAAGCCCCGGACTCTGAAGCAGGTGTCCTATCCTCCTCTCTTGTTTTGGGGGAGGGTCCCCGTTTCTGAGGGACGGTGTCTAGTTGTTGCCCTAGGAGCTGAGGAAAGGGTTCCCTGTTTCCCAGGCTGGGTGTCTCATTGGGTGCTGAGGGGAAAGCTGCCTGGGTCCTAGGCTGGGTGTCCCATCACACCCGTCTTGGGAAGAAAGGGGCCCCTGTTGCACATAAGGATGTCCTGTTGACTTCCCTGTGTGGAGGGAGGACACCCGCACGTCCATGGTAGGAAGGAGGGCGCCCCTGTGCATTAGGGACATGGAGCCTGCCTGGCCATTCCGTGACTAGCCCACGGGCCCGGTGTCCTTGCAGGCAGTTCCTGTGGAGTTTCCGGCTTCCCGGGGAGGCCCAGAAGATTGATCGGATGATGGAGGCCTTCGCCAACTGGTACTGCCAGTGTAACCCGGGAGTCTTCCAGTCGACAGGTAGCTGCAGAGGAGGGGAGTGGGAATGAGCTGCCAGATGTTTGCTAAAGAGGGGCCATGATCCACCACTCACAAAATGTAGTGTTTGAACAGTAGAGGCGGCACCTCCAGCTTTAGCTTCCCTTAGGTCAGGTGATGTGGCCTCGGTCCCATATCACTTCTGCCAGTTCCTACCTGTAGGTGGTTTTTCTAGAGACAAGGGACAATGCTGCTCTCCATTTCACTGAGAGAAACCCACTGGGCCATGTCCGCAGCTGGTGTGAACCCACTCAACTGCGGGGAAGCCAGTGGAGTCTACATGGATTGACCCCAGCTGGGGATCATTAATGATCTGGATGATGGGATGGATTTCACCCTCAGCAAGTTCATGGATGACACTAAGCTGCAGGGAGTGGTAGATACGCTGGAGGGTAGGGATAGGGTCCAGAGTGACCTAGACAAATTGGAGGATTGGGCCAAAATAAATCTGATGAGGTTCAACAAGGACAAGTGCAGAGACCTGCACTTAGGAAGGAAGAATCCCATGCACCGCTACAGGCTGGGGACCGACTGGCTAAGCGGCAGTTCTGCAGAAAAGGACAAGGGGATTACAGTGAACAAGAAGCTGGATATGAGTCAACAGTGTGCCCTTGTTGCCAGGAAGGCTAACCGCATATTGGGCTGCATTAGTAGATTGAGGGAAGTGATTATTCCCCTCTATTCGGTGCTGGTGAGGTCACATCTGGAGTATTGTGTCCAGTTTTGGGCCCCTCACTACAGAAAGGATGTGGACAGATTGGAGCGAGTCCAGCGGAGGGCAATGAAAATGATCAGGGCGCTGGGGCACATGACTTATGAGGAGAGGCTGAGGGAACTGGGCTTATTTAGTCTGCAGAAGAGAAGAGTGGGGGGGGATTTGATAGCAGCCTTCAACTACCTGAAGGGGGGTTCCAAAGAGGATGGAGCGCGGCTGTTCTCAGTGGTGGCAGATGACAGAACAAGGAGCAATGGGCTGAAGTAGCAGTGGGGGAGGTCTAGGTTGGATATTAGGAAACACTATTTCACTAGGAGGGTGGTGAAGCACTGGAATGGGTTACCTAGGGAGGTGGTGGAATCTCCATCCTGAGAGGTTTTTAAGGCCCGGCTTGACAAAGCCCTGACTGGGATGCTTTATTTGGTGTTGGTCCTGCTTTGAGCAGGGGGTTGGACTAGATGGTCTCCTGAGGTCTCTTCCAACCCTAATCTTCTATGATTCTATGATCTAGCCCAAGTTTCTAGTCTCTTACCTACAAAAGGAGTTGCCTCTTGTTGCCTTGATTTCCCTTTTCCTCCCCTGTTATCTCTGATCTCTTCTTCCTTATTTCCCCTGGCCAATCTCCTCTCCTCCTCCTTCTTGCCACTCTCCTTCCTTTCCCCTTGTGTCACACTCCATCATCACTGTCCCTCTTCAGGCAGTTGGCTCCAGAAGCCCTATCAGCACCCGACACCTTAGGATAGTGGCTCCTGGCCATCTGACAGCAGCAATGCTGTTAGTGATCTGCACTCAGATAGCTGAGCCATTGTAATGCCAACCCAACCATCCTGTCCCAGCAGTGAAAAAGCCTGTCACCACCATCAGGCTTGTGTCTCCGGCCCACAGCTCCACTCTCTGGAATGATCGGCCCAGGCCACCCCTCTGTCAGTGTATTCCTAACTCCCACCGGTCATGCTTCATGTTCCAGCATTTCATGTGGGTTGTGATGGGCACAAAAACTGTGACCCAGCGACTGTGTCCTCCCACCGCGATGCTGTCCTAAATCAGCATCTGTGCCAGAGGTCAGACAGTGGTTCTCAACCGATTTACCATTGTGGGCCGCATCCAATACTATCTATATGGCCCTGAGGATGTCACATGGCCCGCAGCTGTGTGCTGATTGGGCCGCAAGCGGCCCATGGGCCGCAGGTTGAGAACCACTGGTGATCACAATGGTCCCTTCTGACCTTAAAGTCTGTGAGCATCAACAGCCACCTGTCTTAAATCAGCGTTGTCACGTAATGGTGCAAGGTTAAGGAGGCAAATAAATGTCACATCCTCCACCTGGGACTTGTGTCCCCTCCACACGCACGATGGTGGCCCTTGACAGGCCCCATGTGCTGGCCATCAGACTCCAGTGGGGTGAGCACCCTCCCCCACTTTCCAAGGGCTCCATGGGATCCAAGCACTCAGTACTGGAGACCAAAGGAACAGGCAATCCAAGGGCCAGCAAAGGGAGACAGCCTCCTCCCACTGCAGGGGGAACCCTTTTAGAGCCTCAATGGGAACGGGGAAACCTCCCACCCACCTCCCCCCAGATCCCCAGGAGCACGGTTCCCCCTGCAGGGGTGTCTGGCATGGCAATGCTGCCAGGCACCCACACCCCTCTGCACTCTCTCGCTCGCCGGCAGATACCTGCTATGTGCTCTCCTTCTCCGTCATCATGCTGAACACCAGCCTGCACAACCCCAACGTGAAGGACAAGCCCCCCTTCGAGAGGTTCGTGGCCATGAACCGAGGCATCAACAATGGAGGGGACCTGCCTGAAGAGCTCCTGCGGGTAAGTGCTCCTGCCTGCTTGCCTGGCCTGCTGCCGGGTGCTGAGCTGGGAGAAATACCCGACCCAGCCAAAGGCATCATCGATACCTCTCCCTGGGGCATCGCGTCGATTTCTGGGTGGTCCCTTCCTGGAGCATCCATGGTCCCCATGAGTGGGAGAGTCCATGTATTCCTCCCTCCTCCGTGGCTCTGAGAGTGCAAGGAGACAAAGGCCTGCTAGGCCCAAGGTATATCACCCCACAAGGTTGTCAGGTGTCTGGTTTTTTACCAGAACCATTAAAAGTCTGGTTGGCAGCACAGCCGGACTAAGGCAGATTCCCTATCTACCATGGCTCCGCGCGGCTCCCGGAAGCAGCCGGTATGTCCCACCCCTTCTCCTAGGCGTAGGGGCAGCCAGGGGACTCTGCACGCTGCTCCCACTCCAAGCACCAGCTCCACAGCTCCCGTTGGCCAGGAACCACGCGGCCAATGGGATCTGCGGGGGTGGCGCCTGCGGACAGGGCAGCGCACAGAGCCGCCTGGCTGCGCCTCCACATAGGAGATGTAGGGAGGACATGCCACTGCTTCCGGGAGCTGCCTGAGGTAAGTGCCGCCCGGAGCCTGCACCCCTCATCCACCCCGCGCCCCTGCCCCCCTGCCCCAACCCTGATCCCCCTCCCACCCTCCAACCTCCTCGATCCCAGCCTGGAGCACCCTCCTGCACCCCAAACCCCTCATCCCCAGCCCCACCCCAGAGTCTGCACCCCCAGCTGGAGCCCTCACCCACCCCCGCACCCCAACCCCCTGCCTCAGCCCAGAGCCCCCTCCCATACTCTGAGTCCGAACCCCTCAGTTCTACCCCCCAGCACGGAGCACCCTCCTGCAGCCCAAACCCCTCATCCCCAGCCCCACCCTGGAGCCCACACCCCCAGCCAGTGCCCTCACCCCCTCCCACACCCCAACCCCCTGAGCCAGCCTGTGAAAATGAGCGAGTGAGTGAGGCTGGGGAGAGCGAGCAACAGAGTGGGGGCGGTGGAGGGAGCAGGGGCGGGGCCTCGGAGGAGGGGTGGGGCAAGGGTGTTCGGTTTTGTGCGAGTAGAAAGTTGGCAACCCTAGTGACCCAGCTGCTGAGGAAGGAGGAATAAGTGGACTCTCCCATGCTGGGGGAGCAGGGGTGCTCCAGGAGCGGGGTATGGGTGTCTGGAAGATGAGAGAATGTGCTTTGGCCGGGGGACAGGGAAGGTACATTGGAGAGAGCCTGCCAGTGTGGCCTTGCTGGCCAGGGTGTGCTGCAGACCAGGAGAGTGTGGGGCGAAGAGTGTGTGGTGTGTGTGTGTGTATGTGACAGAGAGAGAGAACGAATCTGCGAGGGTTGCGTGCACCTTTGCGAGTGTGGTTAGCGGTGGGTGTGTCTGTCGGGGATGTGTGGGTGGTGCATGTGTCTGCAAGTGTGTATCTGTGTGTGGGGATGCCTGCCTTTGTCAGGCTGGGTCTTTCAATGGGCCTAATGGAGCGAGGCACCCAATGACCACCAACCTGCCAAGAGAGCCGGGCACCTGACTCCCTTAGCCCCAGCCTTTGTCTGTAAGCTGTTCAGGGCATGGCGTGTGTACATCTGGGGCATCAAGATGATGATGATGATTATGTCATTGTGGGCCAAATTCTGAACCTCTTACTCACACTGAGGCTAGGTCTACACTGGGGGGGGGGTCGACCTAAGATACGCAACTTCAGCTACGCAACTAGCATAGCTGAAGTCGGCGTATCTTAGGTCGATTTACCTGGCCGTGAGGACGGCGGCGAGTCGACCGCTGCCGCTCCCCCGTCAACTCCGCCTCTCGCTGCGGTGGAGTTCCGGAGTCGACGGCAGAGCGATCGGGGATCGATTTTATCGCATCTACACTAGACGCAATAAATCGATCCCCGATAGATCGATCACTACCCGCTGATCCGGCGGGTAGTGTAGACGTACCCATAGTAGCACCCAGGAACATCCCCATTGACTCCTGGGGTACGACTCACGGAGTAAGGTGCTGACGTGAATAAGGGTCTCAGAGTCTGACTCTGCAATTGCCATGTGTCTTCTCTGAGGGGCGTTTGCTCAAGGAAGGACTCTGGCATCTCTTTCTGCACACGTGCTATTTGTAGCTCAGGTTTCTCTGATCCCGAATGGCCTTGTGCCCCTGGCCTCAGCCTCGGAAAGCCTCAAGGGATTTATTTTACCTGGTGAATTCCTGTAGGCCTCCCTCTGCTGAGGATCCTGGTGGCACCCCCTGAAGGTTCCCTTGGCAGTATCAGTACCCAGACCAGACGGGGATCCGTACTTACGAGAGGGAGTCGTTAGGCTTGGGCAAGGAAGAGCCTTAACGGCCAGATTTCTAAAAGAGCAGAGCAGCACCCCGTGGCCCTTGTTCAGGGGCCTAAATGGGGGCAGAAAGTCTGGCCCTAAGAGACCAAATGCTGCCGCTGGCCTGCATTGGCAGCCGCGAAGCAGTGTGTGCGTACCCTGCTTCTCCCATGCAATTCCCAGAGCTGTGGAGACCAGCCACCGCATGGCTGCACCTCAGGGAAGGCAGCATGACAGCTCCTCCCTTCTCACACGATGCCCTACGGGGAAGGTTTAGTGCAGGGGTTCTCAAACTGGGGGTCGGGACACCTCAGGGGGTCGTGAGGTTATTATATGGGGAGTCACGAGCTGTCAGCCTCCACCCCAAACCCCACTTTTCAGCCAGCATTTATAAATGGTGTTAAATGTATAAACAAATGTTTTTAATTTATAAGGTGGGTCGCACTCAGAGGCTTGCTGTGTGAAAGGGGTCACCAGTACAAAAGTCTGAGAACCGCTGGTCTAGTGTCTCCTGCTCAGGTTTAGCCTGTGGAGAGGGGCCCTGCCCAGTGCTGTGATTGTGACTCTTTCTTGGGGTGCCCAGAACTCTAAACCACTGTGTTACCCCCCTGTCTGTCCACCTCACCAACAAACTCCTCAAGACTCTGCCAGTCTTAACCTGGCCTTGCTGGTAACATTCAGTGAACCCGTTCCCAAGCCCCCAGGAAAAATGTTCCTCTGCAGCAACTAGCCCCAGCCCTGGATGCCCACAGAAATACCAAGTCAGCTGCTGCCTCCAAAGAGACAGACTCCACACCAGCCAGCTGGCTCACTGAGGACACACTCTTCACCTCAATACACAGCACTGAGATGGTGTGTAGGAAAGCCAAGCCTAAGTGTCCGAACACAGAACAGAGACTGAAGAGATCCTAAGCAGGAGGAAAAGAGATGGTTACAAACCACACAAAAAGCACACGTTTTCTAGTGACTCAAACTTAACCTTAGCAAGCAGCGATCTGCCTCAGCAGCTTTTGCACCTCCATCAAGCTATCAGCATCCCCAGCCCCTCAGTTCACAGGGTCAGAGTGCGCTTCCCCCTTTGTCCCCTAAGTGATGGATAACAAAGGAGTCCCCTTGCTTCTTTTTATAGTCCAAAAAACCTTTGAAATGTATTCTCCGAAAAGTAACCCCACGGCTCCTCTCCTCAGCTGCTTGTTCTTCGGGATGCAGGCGACAAGCCCGCTCCTCATCCTCTGGTCAATTTGCTTTCTCAGTTGGTTCGCTCACTTTGGATGCAAATGTACTTTCCTTGGCCTTTGCTTGTGATCAAGCCATGCTGTTGTCTCAGAGCGTGATCCATGCTGACAGGTAAAGCCACATTCCTTTCTCCAAGGCAGGCTTGCTCATTAACTGCCTCCACAACATATTGTAAGAACATATTGCCAGCGCCCATACACAACTCTTTATACACAACCCATACATACATCACACAATGATCTTCATGACCAGCGTGGCACCAGTTTTCATATGATACCTTACAAGACAGTGTTTGGCTAAATATTCTGACAGCTGTGTGTTGGGTGTAGTGAGTTTGTCAGGCCTGCTGGGATTTATTGTTACATAACCATGCGCCCTTTGCCGGTTGGCATCAGGGGGCTCGTACAGGCCACAGTGATGATTTGGCATTCAGAACCCTGTATCGACTGTGTCCTGCTCACGACACCCACCCACCCCAACAGCAGCCCTGGCTTTGTGTCGCACCCCTCAGCCCTGCTCCTCCCTCAGCGGGAAGGGCTCAGCTTTCTGGCATCATGTCACTTCCTGACGGTTGTTTGGAGGAAATTGCAGGAACCTTTTACTCAGAACTTTGCGTAATAAATGATGTCAAATCCCAGTAGCACAGTGTCATCCCCATACAGGACGAGAAACCGGAATCCCCCTCCCACAGCTGTGCAATGTATTGGGGTGTGCCTGGTAGCTCACACGTGGGTGTGTCTGCTTCTCGTTGCTACCCTCTGCGCTTGTGCGTGTCTGTGCAAAATAGCATGCTGTCCGCATGGGCATACGTGTGCGTGTGTGTGTGTGTACCCACACCTGATTGCTCACTTACAGGAGTGTTCTCCATTGAGTGTGTGTGTGTGTGCATATGTAACTAGGGCCTGTTTCGGCACAGGGATGTTGAACGCACACATACCACTCCCTTTTTGTCCCTGTGAGATGAGCTTTAAGGGGTACCACGTAGCCAGCAACCCCTGCCCATCCATATGTAGGGAACGTCAGTGAGTTAAGTCAGGTCACCCTATGCCAGCTTTTTAATTTCTCTCCCTCTTTCTGTGGGGCAGAATCTGTTCGAGAGCATCAAGAACGAGCCATTTTCCATCCCGGAGGATGATGGGAATGACCTCACGCACACTTTCTTCAACCCCAGCCGTGAGGGCTGGCTCCTTAAACTGGGTACGAAGCGCCTCCTTGTGCATCACCCCAAGAGTTTCCTATGCAACCCTGTGGAGGTCTGCAGCAGCCGCCCTTCCTTCTGCTGCCGCGGGTTGAGCCTGACCCCTGGTGTTCAAACCTACCGGCTGTTCTCTAGCCAGCCCACACCTGCACCTCCCAAAGCCAGTCTGCTGAGAAGGATGCCTCCCCTCCCCCCAGTTCTGAGCTGTGCCAGCTCCGGGGGTGCGTTCAGCATGGGGTGGAGGTTATATCCCTGGGCACTGATCTTCAGGGGGTGATTGTGAGGGGGAGCTGTCAGGGACTGACACAATTTGAATCTTGCTGCCCCTAGGAGGCCGGGTGAAGACCTGGAAGCGCCGTTGGTTCATTCTGACTGACAACTGCCTGTACTACTTTGAATACACCACGGTAAGGCTGCACTCCAGTCAAGCAGTTCTTTCCCAGGGGGTCTGTATTTTCCAGGGGTAATGAGGGATGGGGATACACCCCACTCTGTCATCCCTGGACTGCGGTCAGACTGAGCCCCACCATTCCCAGCCCCCGCCCCAAGCTATGACCCACAGCTGCCATTCCAGACTGATTAGAATCAACCACATGGTACGTTCTGTCAGGCAGAACTCTGGCCAGCTATAGCCATGGGCACCAAGCACCCCTTTGATTTGCTAGTGTGTTTGTGTTGGGGGCCTGCTTTGCCATAATGCTCTGGGGTGCATGCCAGGGCAATGGGGAGCAACACTTCATTGGTCTGGGCGCTGGGAACATGTCAGACCCTCATACCTGCTTCTCGTTGGCTTCCAGGATAAAGAACCTCTGGGGATCATCCCCCTGGAGAATCTATCGGTTCAGAAGGTGGAGGACCCCAAAAAGCGAGTAAGTCTCCATCGTTTGGTACCACGACAAGCAGGTGTCATCAGAGACGCTAGCAGGTTTATCTCCTCCTGCCCTGCTCAGCGGCATTGTCCCAGGCAGCACTCTGCTGTCTTGGAAGGCGGAGTGTCTGAACTGCCCCACCCCAGGACCCAGCCCCAGGCAGATTCTCTTTAAAGCGCCACATGAGTGCAGGTGAGAAACACGGGATCAACAGCTGCAGAGACCAAGCCCTCCCTTTACCTCCAAGACAAGGGCAGGCACAGCATGGGCAGCGGCAGGATAAACTTCCCACACACCTTAGCCCTGCTGATGTGCTTCAGGTCTGTCTAGGAGGGGCTGCCGCTATGGGTGGCGGGGGAGTTCATTCCCCATAGCCTGCTCAGTGCTTGGCCTCTCTGCTGAGGTTGTCGTCGAGGTTGCAGTTCTAGTCTTTTTACGCTGCTATAGACCAGGAGTAACACATGAGTCAATGGCCCTTTACTCGGGTTACACTGGTGGAAGATCAGTATCAAACTCAGTACATTTGAGTTGCCTATTGGCAGTCCTGCCCCTCTCTATAGCAGCTACTGGTACACTGGCGCAGGGGCTGGAACAACACCTGATTGCTCAAGGCACAGGGGTCTTGACTTCAGGCCAGGAAGTTATGGTTCTGTTAGAGCTGGGTGGAAAAATTCCAGTGACCTTTTTCATGGGAATTTGCCAACTAATTGAAATTGAAACATTCTGTGGCGATGGTTCGATATGGACGGAGTTCCTCCAGAAACCAGGCAGCTTTTGAAACCTGCCTGGCATCCTGCCAGCTCACCCACCCAGCACCTCTCCAGCTCACTTGGTGGGCAGACTGTCTCGGAGTCAGGGACCCCGGGCTTTCCCTTTCATGGGCACTGCTGAAATGTTTGGGTTTTGTTCTGAGTTTGAATGGAACCAGATTTTGAAATATTGGAATCCTCCACAAAACGAAACGACCTTTCTCTGCCCAGCTCTAGATTTGGTTCCTTCATCAGGAGTTTGTGCCACACCATAGTGTGCTACTTTGGAGGAAGTGTATAAATTGGCCTGCAACAAGTTTAGGCTTGAAATTAGACGAAGGTTTCTTACCATCAGAGGAGTGACGTTCTGGAACAGCCTTCCAAGGGGAGCAGTGGGGGCAAAAACCCTAACTGGCTTCAAGACTGAGCTTGATAAGTTTAGGGCGGGTGGGGCGGGAGGCATGACAGGACTGCCTACAATGGCATGTAGCTGATCTGCAACTGCTAGCAGCAAATATCTTCAATGGCTGGTAATGGGACACTAGATGGGGAGGGCTCTGAGCTACTACAGTGGATTCTTTCATGGGTGTCTGCCTGGTGGGCTTGCTCAGTGTCCAACTGATCTCCATATTTGGGGTCGGGAAGGAATTTTCCCCCGGGTCAGATTGGCAGAGACCTTGGGGGTTCTTCGCCTTCCTCTGCAGCATAGGGCAGGGGTCACTTGCAGGTTTAAACTAGTGTAAATGGTGGATTCTCTGTAACTTGAAGTCTTTAAAGCATGATTTGGGGACTCCAGTAACTCAGCCAGAGGTTAGGGGTCCATTACAGGAGTGGGTGAGCAAGGTTCTGAGGCCTGCGGTGTGCAGGAGGTCAGAATTGATGATCATGATGGTCCCTTCTGGACTTTAAAGTCTATGAGTAAGAAACAGTGCTGTGATGTTAGAGAGGTTCCCCAAGAAAGCTTACCTCAACCTGCCCCCCTTTCTGTCTGTCCCTTGTGCATAGCCAATGCTGGTTGCAGTATGACAGGTGATGCTGTCCTGTCAGAGGTGCCCAAAAGCTGTTAGGCAGTGTTCCTGTATAACTGTCTCTGGTAGGCTGCGTGGGGTGCAGCACAAACCACAGGGTGTTTTCCAGAGTCTCGGCCATTGTTCTCTCTCTCTCTGTAAAACATGGTTTGGTGGCCACAGTGGTGCAGGAGTCACTGAGTGCAGAGTGTTGTGGTTTTTACTTGTGAAGTCTCTGAACTACTGGAATCTAACGCAACAGTGCCGAAATCCCCAGAGCATGACAGGCAAAGTCCTGGCCCCAGTTCAGGAACAGACAAGCCCACTGCCACCTCTGCAAACTCCCTTAGCGTGACCTCCCAAAGCTGGGCCCCTGGAACAATGGACTTACTGCCTGACTCCCTCCACGTCTCTCCCTGCAGAACTGCTTCGAACTCTTCAATCCCAACTGCAAGGGGCAGAAGATCAAAGCCTGCAAGACAGACGGGGATGGGAAGGTGGTAGAAGGCAAGCACCAGTCCTACAAGATCTCGGCAACCACGCCAGAGGAGCGCAACCTGTGGATTGAGGCGATACGGTGAGGGGTCAGGCCCTGAGGGAGACGAGAGGACTCCCCCAGGCAGGGTGAAATGGGGTGGAATGAGCTCAGGTCAGGGGAGATATGGCACTAGCAGAGGCCAGAGCTGCCTGTGGTGTGCCGGCGGGCAGAGAGGTGAATGGCAACGCTGTGCCAGCATGCAGAGCTGGAGGCCTCACCTTGCCTCTCTGGGGCACTTGGGCAGCAGCTATTTCACATGCAAGGGAGCAGAGGGGCATCGCCCCCAGGGAGATAAATGTTCACACCTGTAGGCATCCCTGACCCCCTCGCCTCGCCACCCCTATGGCTCCAGTGCATTAGCCATCTAGGGGCTGGAGGCCCTTGCAGTGAACCTTCAGGCTCCTCCTCTGGCCTGCAAAGCCTGACTCTACACTAGTTGGAGGCGCCGGGTGCTGCTGAGGGGCCTGCAGATCCCTTGTTCTGGGGAGGGAGGCGGTCCATTGTTTGCAAGTTCAGAGAGACCCTTGTGGTTTCCCATGTCGTTTTCCAGCCCTGAATCTCTCTCTCGTTCCTCCTCTATCTAGGACCAGCATCACCCAGGATCCCTTCTATGACCTGGTCTCAGCCCGTAAGAAAAAGATCGCCAGCAAAAACTGAGCCAGTTGCTGGCCCACTCGTTGCTGCCCAGATGATCTTTAATCGCTGGGCTATATCCTCCCCCACTGGGCTCTACCAGCGAAGGATGCTCAGGGACCAGCACCTTCCCCTACCTCCTGACTGGTCAGAAGATGACTGACAGGCTGACAAGCCCCATTTGGCTCCTCCCTTTCCAATCCAGGAGTTCAAATCTGAAGGGGAGTAGGTTGATGCGGACGTGGATCTGGAGGCCGGGACTATGGGCACAGCCTCTCCCGCACTTGAGCTGACAGAGGCTCTATGACAAGACATAGCCTTATGTACGCCTCACACTGGCCTCCTCACGTTGGACAGGCTGCAGGGGTCTCCAGCCCCCAGACTTGGCCAGGACAGTCCTGCAGATGTCTGGTTTCTCAGACTCCCTCCCCAGCCGCTGAGCTGGGCAGCGGGCCTGTGGGCTCTTCTGGGGGAATCCCAAGAAGGTTTCCTCCCCCCAGGATTGTCCACAGGCCAGCAGCAGACTTCAAGAGCCAGCTGCATCTCTTCTACGCAAGTAAACCTGAGAAGTGAGAGGCCTGTGACCATGAAGAGGTCGTCACTGGGGTTAAGAACCCCAGTGTGAAACCAGAGCCCAAGGGACGTGACCCCGTGCACTGGGGAGCCCTCTCTGCACCCTGCCATTCCAGGGTCCCCCACACTGTGCCCCTGAAGACAGCATTAATAGTTTGGAGTCCCCAGTGTGTATATATGTGTACATTGACAATGGGTTGCAGGAAGCCAAGGGGGGTTGGTGGGGACAAGGAGAAATGGTGCACTTTGGTACTGTACCGTTGGGCCAGGGTAACAGCTTTGCTCTTCTACCTCCCTAGTCTCTCATACTCAGGGCCTGGCAAACAGGTCTCTGTGAGGGGCTGAGGCTCTGGAGAGAAGCCGTAGTGTGGGTCTTCTCCCAGCCTGCAGCGCTCCCAGGGGTCACTCAGCTGCACCGTTTCAGGGGGGCAGATCTCTGCATCCCAGCTGCCCCCAGCCAGAAGCGGGGAGAGCAGGGAATGCCCAGCATGTACAGTGCCCTGGGGTTTTGAACTCTGGTCTCTTGTGTAAAAAACCCAAACAAGCCGCAGGATGGAATGATCATTAAAAGATAAGAATTGCACAGACGATATCAAAGGATATCACATTGCTTTCTTTAGTAAGCTGCACGCCGAGGGTGATGGTTCAGCACAGTATCAGGACACGGAAAGGCACTGAGTAGCTGGATGCAGGTGGGAGGGGGCCGGTGAGCGTGGTAACAGGCCAGGGGAGAAGTGGCAGGGAGCCATGGAAGACCATGATGCCCACTGGGAGAGGTCCCCACAAGCCGGGGGATGGTAGGTAGGAGGGGAATTGCAGGTTAGAATCACACACGCTCCCAACCCTGTAGTTTGCAGGGCCCCTGCGTCTCTCTTCTTCTCTCCTACCATCCGCGTTTTCTAACCTCTCCCTGGCTCCTTGCTGTGCCCTCCTTCCTCCCCCTTTCCTCCTGCAGGGGGCTCTGTCCACCAGGAAATCTGCAGCAAGCCCAGCGCAGCCAGATTAGTTATTTTGCCGATGCACCAGGGATGAGGAATTAATTTCAAGAGGCAGGAACTGTATCTCGGAGTCGAAGCACGCGCTCACCCACGAGATGGAACGTGAAGGTTTTTGTCTGGTCTCTTTTATTAATGTCTCCGGGATTGAACCTCCGAGTCTCTCATCTGTAGGGGCTCCAGTGTGGGGAAGGCTGGATCATGGGGGGCAAGGGTGGGGTGGGGTAGGAGGGAGGGGATTAGAATCTTGCCCTCAGCTGGCAACTTCTCCACAAATCCTCTGTGAATTTTAAAAGATGCCACCAGCTTCCCGGCCTTGCCCAGAAACAGAGTTTCTGGGGATCGTTTTCAGTCCTTGTGCCCCACTACCTGCCATATTCCACTCCAGGGGCCACAGGGCTCCAGTTCAGGTTCTGCCCTTCCTCCCGGGGGCATGGACCCAAAGTCCATTCCAGGGGCACAGAAATCTAGTGCAGGGCTCGTATCTCAGTCCTCCCTTGGTTAGCTCCTGCAGCTCAGCACTGGAATGGGTTACCTAGGGAGGTGGTGGAATCTCCTTCCTTAGAGGTTTTAAGGTCAGGCTTGACAAAGCCCTGGCTGGGATGATTTAGTTGGGGATTGGTCCTGCTTTGAGCAGGGGGTTGGACTAGATGACCTCCTGAGGTCCCTTCCAACCCTGATATTCTATGATTCCCCTTGGGCTGCCCCCCATACTCTCCAGAGCTAGTTCTCTCCAGAGCAGGATTATTTTGGGATGGAGGGGGCGAGAAGGGCAATGGATGGGTAACACGAAAGGCGATGGAGTAGGCAGTTATTCAACTCATCCATCCAACTCATCCAACGAGACAGGAATGGAGGTAGTGGGTTTCCCTTCTCCAGGGGGTTGAGGAGGGGAGGATAGGGTTTGTCAATCTTCCAAGGCTCCAGTGTAAAAATCTCATTTCCCAAGTCGTTCATGCACCACCCGCTCTACCCAGCACAGCGCCAATACACCACTCACCTAGTGCATACCACCCACCGACAACACAAGGCGCACTAAGTTCACTAGACGGGCACACCCGCTACCCACACACCCTGCCTGAACACACGCCTACCGAGAGTCCAACCCAGCCCCGTGCGCACACAGAATGGGCACAAGTGTCAACATTGGCCCCCTGGCCGGGGATGCCTCATGCTGGACAGCCAAAACTTGAGTTCCCCCAACCCCAAATCAGCACGCTGTTGGCACACACATTCACAGCACCCACAAACTCCCTACATGAATGATTTGTTTGGCTCCAACAGCCAGACACTGGACATTTGCTGTGTCTCACTGGCCACAGACACCCATCCTCCTGCGTCTCGCTGCTAGAAATCACAGCATGCGCGCACACGCCATTAGATAGTAAATTTGACAGATTGATGGCTAGCAAAAACGCTCCGCTCTCTCGTCACCGGCGGCGCGGGTGACGCACACACACACACACATACAAGCAGACACACACAGAGGGAAGGCTGACACTTGTCCCCCTCCCATCAAGGACTCCTGCACACAGCTGGTAATTTATTTTCATAATAAATGGCCATCGATCTTGGTAAAAGGCCAGGAGGAGAACAACGCAAAGCCAGGAAATATGGCAGCTCACTGCATTGTGCCTCCTGCGCCTGCCCCTCCCACGCCTGTTTATCGGCTCCTCCTTGGAAGGATAATACATTTTAAATGGCTTTCTAGAAATCATTTGCAAGCAAGGGAGGTGGCAGCTGGGAGGGAAGCCAGGGGTTTCAGGCACTTCAGCTTAGAGAAGTGTATATATAGCAAGGCACATTAAAAGCACAGCACAGAGGAAGGTGCGGGGACGCTTATGACAGAGCTGGACAGATGGATGGGCCCAAAACTGTATCCCGGGTTAACCTTCTGCTCCGGATCCAAATGTCATTTGCACCTATGGCTATAAAAAGGCCACACTGGATCCTCAAGCCCAGCCATGCCTAAACTCAGTGGGGTTGGATTCTGAACCAAATTTAGTTCTGCAGTTTGTCCCCCATTCTAATGAGCTGACTGGTGAATTTCTCTCTGAGGCCTTGCTATAGTGCCCCTCACTGCAGTATCTCATTGCTGCTGTCGCATGTTAGCCCCCTACTGGGTGGAATCAGCACTGCTCAACTATGTGTCATATGCCCCGTACTGCCAAAAACAAATGAGGTTTCTCCTTTGGCAGGGAGGTGGGTGCTTTTTGCTTTTGGAGTGGGAGAATCTGCGTTTTAGGGGAAGGGGTGCAGCACAGGGGGAAAGGGGAGGATCTGACTGGGGCAGGGGTTGAGGGTGGTGCTCAGTCATACTATGAGCCACCCACCCCTCCCATTCCCGAATGTCACAGGGTCTGAGCGGCTTTCCCCACCCCCCAGGGGAGGCTGGCTCCCAGAGGTGGGGGGAACGCCGGGTCGAGGGTCCCGAATGGACAGCACCATAGGCGCCCACGCTCTTGCACAGTGGCGAGGTGGCGGGGATCTAAATGACTGTGACAGGGATGCGCTGCAGTCTAATCTCGCCCTGCCATTTCCAATTCTTCCCCTGCCCATTGACGAAGATGAATGGGGCCTGTCCCAGGGACTCACACGTCATTTCGTTCTCGCCGGGCCAGAATGTGTCCCCTGGACCTTCTCCTCCCACTGCGTGCTGCCCCAGGAGATCGGACGTGATGCAGTGGAAGGGGCAGGGGAAGTGCATGGGTCCTCATTAGCCACCCAGCACCCCCATGATACCCCAGGTGTCTGGGTTGCCTGCACGGCCAGGAATAGCAGTAAAAGGCCTTCCTGGCTATGGGTCCTTCTGCTTAGCTCCAGCAGGCTGTGCCTCCCCAGGGCTTTGGGGCACTGTACAGATCATGAGACTGGGGCACCAGCCATAGCCCCCTCCTTCCCGGGGAAAAGGCACGCAGCCCTCCTTCCAGCGTCTCTCTGCTCTCGGGCCCCCCACAACCCCTCACCTGGCTGGGCCGCTCCCTGCTGCCACCAGGGGGGCATTGCCATTCTGCACGCACCCACTCCCCCCGCCCAGCTGGGGGCAGCCGCAAAACCAGCAAAGGCATCACTGGCAAAGCATAGCAGGGAGCCAAGAGCTGGCCCCCTCCTGTGTGGGAATGGGGAGTCAAGGTTAGTGAGAGGGCTGCTAGCGTGGGGCAGAGGGGAGTCGGAGGATATGTCTACACTGCAAAAAGGCATGGGCTTAACTCCTGAGTGGGGCGTTCTACAGTGTAGACACATCCCAGCTGAGTTGGAGAGCGAGATCTATAGATACAGCACCATTCCAGTCTGGCATAGGGGATTCTTGGGAGGGGGCAGCTATTGAGAGAGGCCTATTCCTGGGGTGGGGCCTGGGGGCTATTCTGGGACAAGGAGCTGTAGGGTGAGAAGGTCCAAGACAGCCTTTTCCTATTAGGGACAGAGACCTCCTAATAATACCGGCAGGAGAGACACTTCTTGTTGCTGTCTTTTCTCCCCGTGCGGGTCACAGGCTCATTGAGCTGGGTGAAGAGGGGGTGATTTGGGTTGTAATTATGGCTAATCAATTATATGAATATTTATTTCTATTAAGCAAACTTGTCAGCTGGAGTCACAACCCTGACAGGTTGGCATCTCACACACACACAGCGCGCCCCTCCCCCCCCCCCCACACACACTCCTCTTTGGGCAGCGCGGGGGCCTCTGGAGGGAGGGGTCCGAGAGCTGTAACAAGTGTCCAATCTCCCACAGGGCCAGTGTGTCTGTGTTAGGGAGATTGGAGGTTGTATCTGTGTCGGGGGGGCTTTGTGAGCTGGTTGATGTTTGTGGTGCAATGGGAGTGTGTGAAATTGGCTTTTTTCTACATGAATTTACATGTGTGTGTATAATGGTTATTTTTTTCCTAATTTTTCTGCTATTTTAACAACGGCCCCATCCACTCCCTCCTCCCCAAAAAATCTAGTTTGGGTTTGTTTTCTTGCCCCCTTCCCCCATTTCTCTCCCTTTCCCTGTCCTTTTTCAGGGGCAAATGGGAAAGGGACGGATGGGGGAGGGAGAGAGAGAAAAAAGGAAACAAGAAAAAAATCTGGGCAAAATGTTTGGTTTCAATCATCAAACCAGGTTCCGTGCTCGAGGGGAGGTTGAACCAAAATGGGGAGTATTTTTGTCACGATCACTTCAAGAAAACTAGTGTTTTTTTCATGAAACACCCTTATTGTTTCTCGACTAGCTGCTATCCCAAGAGTTTGTACCCTCACCCATTCTCTGCCCTCGCCCCTCCCCAGAGCCCCCTCTGGCCCCCCAGCAGAGGTGGTGCTGCCTCTAGAGCTCTCTGAGGGCACAGAAGGTTCCCCAAGCAGGCTGCCTTCGGG
Organism: Platysternon megacephalum; assembly: GCA_003942145.1. Classification (NCBI taxonomy): domain Eukaryota; kingdom Metazoa; phylum Chordata; order Testudines; family Platysternidae; genus Platysternon; species Platysternon megacephalum. Next base: position 556,766 of record QXTE01000087.1, read on the forward strand.
GAGCGAAGGCCCTTCCTTGGCAGAGCCTCGGAAAAGCCCCCGATTATCACCGGAAGGCAAGTCGCTGAACTGGAGCCAGACTCTACAGCACCGGCTGATCACCTGCAGCTCGGCTCTGTGCTGGAGGCTTTGCCAGCAGTCTGCTATTACCTAAATGGAAAAGATACACGGCTCTCTCCAAGCAGAAGGAAGTGGAGGCAGAGATTATAGTGATTTGTCTGGAGCCGGCAGGGTTCCTCTGCCTCAGCTGCTGCCTTTTGACTGGAGAAAACACCCCACCACTCTTCCAGAAGCCAGCTCTGCACAGGGCTGAGCACCTGGAAAGCCCAGGCCTGCAAGGAGAGAGGGGAACTGAGAGAGTCAGAGCGAGAAGGCCCCGAGTCTTATCTCCTGCACTGAGATAACCGCATTGACTCCTGCAGGGTCCCTCTGGATTTACACCACTGACACTCGGCTAGGGCTGCCAGGTGTCCGGTTTTCGACCGGAACGCCCAGTCGAAAAGGGACCCTGGCGGCTCCGGTCAGCACTGCCGACCAGGCCATTAAAAGTCCAGTTGTCAGCGCAGTGGGGGGCTGAGGCTGGGGCTAAGGCAGGCTCCCTGCATGCCCTAGCTCCGCGTGGCTCACAGAAGCAGCTGCCAGGTACTTTCAGCCCCTAGACGCATGGGCGGCCAGGGAGGATCTGCGTGCTGTCCCTACCCCAGGGCCGGCTCTGCAGCTCCCATTGGCTGGGAACCGCAACCAATGGGAGCTGTGGGGGAGGTGCCTGCAGGTGCGAGGGCAGCATGCAGAGCCTTCCTGGCCGCCCAGGCGTCTAGGGGCTGCAGGGACATGGCAGCTGCTTTCTGGGATCCGCGGTAAGCGCCGTGGGACCCCGCACCCCGAACCCTCTCCCACACCCCAACTGCCTGCCCCAGCTCGGAGCCCCCTCCTGCATCCCAAACCCCTCATCCCCAGCCCCACCCCAGAGCCCGCACCCCCAGCCGGAGCCCTCACCCCCCCTGCCCCACAACCCTCTGCCCCCCAACCCCCTGCCCCAGCCCAGTGAAAGTGAGTGGGGGGGGGGGGGAGAGCGAGGGACAGAGGGAGGGGGGGGGGAGCATTCTGACAGGCACCAGTCTAGGTCCCGGTTTAGGTTTTACCAGAACCTGGCTTTTATCATAAGGTAGTGGTTGCACTGCAGTGGGCCCCATTTCATCTTTTAATTTGACTAGGGCCACCTTTTTCCACTCCCGTCCCCATTCTTCAGGCACAGGCTAGCTACCTGGAGCCTGCTGTTGACCACCAATATTTATAACAGGGGACGGCACATGTATTTTTTGTAGGTTCCTTCCAATTGTTTCCAGTGTTTTATTCTGTTCCTGTGCTGGCTGTCTCTGGACTGCTCGCCACCCTGCATGGGGGGATGGGAGCATCCCAGGGCTTTGTAGCTTCTTTTGAATCTTTTAACTCTTTTTTCGTTACTGTTATGTGCCCCAACAGTTTTGAGGCGTTTTAACCATTTAACAGCCATGGTTATAGTTTGCAATGGTCTGCATTTCAAGGCTACTGTCTCTGCCCTAGCCTTACAAATTACATTACGTGTTTCTTCCCCATTATAGTTTTTAAACTCTGTGGGGATTTGCAGGGAGGGGTTAAGGGGGTTCCCTAGCTCGTGGTTTTCTGTCATGTTAGATCGCGATTCCTACAGCGGACAGCTCGCTTACTTGCCAGATCAGCGGTCGGGGTCACCAATGTTGTCAGAAGTCGCGGGTGTGGTGCTCTGCTCTGTTCAATGTTGATAACAGTCAGCTGGGTGCGTGTGTACCCTCTGTGTGCTGCCCCGGCTCTGCAGATTGCTGACACAACAAACTCCCAATGACCACAGACTCTGATAAGGTACGAAGGCACCCGACCAGGTTTATTGCCAAACGAAACACAGTCTCTAGCTCCCTGGATCAGATATCTACAGTTCTGCTAGTACATATGTGCTCCCTGACAATGGACCAGCTCAGTTAGTGGCGGGATTTACCACTGCCCCCTAGGCCAGGCAAAGACATCCAGCAGTGCACAGACAATCCAGGAAGTTTTTGGAGAGTGTAGGGGACAACTTCCTGGTGCAAGTGCTGGAGGAATCAACTAGGGGCCGTGCTCCTCTTGAACTGCTGCTCACAAACAGGGAAGAATTGGTAGGGGAAGCAGAAGTGGGTGGCAACCTGGGCAGCAGTGACCATGAGATGGTCAGGTTCAGGATCCTGACAAAAGGAAGAAAGGAGAGCAGCTGAATATGGACTCTGGACTTCAGAAAAGCAGACTTTGTCTCCCTCAGGGAACTGATGGGCAGGATCCCCTGGGAGGCTAATATGAGGGGGAACGGGGTCCAGGAGAGTTGGCTGTATTTTAAAGAAGGCTTATTGAGGACGCAGGAACAAACCATCCCGCTGTTCAGAAAGAATAGCAAATATGGCAGGCAACCAGCTTGGCTTACCAGAGAAATCTTCGGTGAGCTTAAACACAAAAAGGAAGCTTACAAGAAGTGGAAATTTGGACAGATGACTAGGGAGAAGTATAAAAATATTGCTTGAGAATGCAGAGGTGTAATCAGGAAGGCCAAAGCACAATTGGGAGTTGCAGCTAGCAAGGGATTTGAAGGGTAATAAGAAGGGTTTCTACGGGTATGATAGCAACAAGAAGAAGGTCAGGGAAAGTGTGGGACCCTTTCTGAATGGAGGGGGGGCAACCTAGTGACAGATTATGTGGAAAAAGCTGAAGTACTCAATGCTTTTTTTGCGTCTGTCTTCACAGACAAAGTCTGCTCCCAGACTGCTTCACTGGGCAGCATAGTATGGGGAGGAGGTGAGCAGCCCTCAGTGGTGAAAGAACAGGTTAAGGACTATTTAGAAAAGCTGGACATGCACAAGTCCATGGGGCCAGATGCAATGCATCTGAGGGTGCTGAGGGAGTTGGCTGATGTGATTGGAGAGCGATTGGCCATTATCTTTGAAAACTTGTGGTGATCGGGGGAGGTCCCAGATGATTGGAAAAAGGCAAATATAGTGCCCATCATTAAAAAAGGGAAGAAGGAGAATCCGGGGAACTACAGACCCTGGGAACTACAGACCCTGGAACTACAGTCCCTGGAAAAATCATGGAGCAGGTCCTCAAGGAATCCATTTTGAAGCACTTGGAGGAGAGGAAGGTGATCAGGAACAGTCAACATGGATTCACCAAGGGCAAGTCATGCCTGACCAACCTGATTGCCTTCTATGATGAGATAACTGGCTCTGTGGATTTGGGAAAGCGGTGGACGTGATATACCTTGACTTTAGCAAAGCTTTTGATGTGTTCTCTCACAGTATTCTTGCCAGCCAGTTAAAGAAGTATGGATTGGATGAATGGACTATAAGGTGGATAGAAAGCTGGCTAGATCATCGGGCTCAATGGGTAGTGATCAATGGCTCGATGTCTAGTTGGCAGCCGCTATCAAGTGGAGTGCCCAGGGGTCGGTCCTGGGGCCGGTTTTGTTCAACATCTTCATTAATTACCTGTTTGCTGGGGGAGAGGTAGATATGCTGGAGGGTAGGGATAGGGTCCAGAGTTACCTAGACAAATTAGAGGATTGAGCTAAAAGAAATCTGATGAGGTTCAACAAGGTCAAGTGCAGAGTCCTGCACTTAGGACGGAAGAATCCCATGCACTGCTACAGGCTGGGGACCGACTGACTAAACGGCAGTTCTCCAGAAAAGGACCTGGGGATTACAGTGGACGAGAAGCTGGATGAGTCAACAGTGTGCCCTTGTTGCCAAGAAGGCTAACGGCATATTGGACTGTATTAGTAGGAGCATTGCCAGCAGATCGAGGGAAGTGATTGTTTCCCTCTATTTGGCACTGGTGAGGCCACATCTGGAGTATTGTGTCCAGTTTTGGGCCCCCCACTACAGAAAGGATGTGGACAAATTGGAGAGAGTCCAGCGGAAGGCAATGAAAATGTTTAGGGGGCTGGGGCACATGACTTATGAGGAGAGGTTGAGGGAACTGGGGTTATTTATTCTGCAGAAGAGAAGAGTGAGGGGGGATTTGATAGCAGCCTTCAACTACCTGAAGAGGGGTTCCAAAGAGCATAGAGCTCGGCTGTTCTCAGTGGTGGCAGATAACAGGACAAGGAGCAATGGTCTCAAGTTGCAGTGCGGGAGGTCTAGGTTGGATATTAGGAAACACTATTTCACTAGGAGGGTGGTGAGGCGCTGGAATGGGTTACCTAGGGAGGTGGTGGAATGTCCATCCTTAGAGGTTTTTAAGGTAAGGCTTGACAAAGCCCTGGCTGGGCTGATTTAGTTGGGATTAGGTCCTGCTTTGAGCAGGGGGTAGGGCTAGATGACCTCCTGAGGTCTCTTCCAACCCTAATCTTGATTCTATGATTCTAACCCACACACACCTTTGCCCTTACACATCTACACCTCATGAGATACGCCCCCTGCTCCGTCACTACTAGCTGCTTACACTCCTACCCCCAGTATTCAGCAATCATGCCCCCACCCCCAAATCCTGAGATTCGTACCTTGTCGGGTCTTTATCGTTGCCTTCTGGTTTCTGAGTCTATAGGACGCACTTGCTTTACGTTTTCAAGCGTTTCTCAGCAACCATCGGGGCTAGGCACTTGCTTTTTTCTTTAAATTGACCCCATGACTCCAGGAGCTGGGGCTTTTAGAAAAACATCACATATCATGGCAGTCATGATAATATTGCGAGCGTTGGCAACACGGCCCACCCCTAGTCCTGTGCCCTCCAAGCATAGCCACCCTTCTGCTGACACCCCTAAAGACACCCAGTCCCAACAATACCTATGACCCTAAATGCACACATTGACACTCCTATACCCTAAATGCATGCACACCTATGCCTCTAAACACACATTTCACTCTAGATAGGAATACACTCCCACGCCCGCTGCCATAAATATAACCCTTAAACACCCAGAGCCCTACATCTCCTACCCAATACAATACAAACACATACCTCTAGGAGTTTTATATTTTAGAGAGAAGGCATGGCTTAATGTTTAAAGTATGGCACCTGGGTCCTATTCCCAGCGCTGCCACAGACTTCCCCCGTGACCTTGGGCATGTCACTTTGCCTCTTTGTGCCTCATTTCCCCTCCATCTGTTGAACAGATACCCAACTAACAGGAGCTATTTTGAGTTCAGATTCGTGAGTGCAAAGCACACTGGGATTCCTGGGTGGAAGGTGCTAAAAATGTTGCTGAGGGAAGTGGTGACTCAAGCCCCTCCTCTCCCCAAGCTATCCAGACAGGGAGAACTAATGTGTCCCTTCCACACCTAGTCAATGTACCTACCCAGAGCACCCTGTCACACATCTACATGCATATTCATGCTGATGCAACCGTACTCTCAAGCCAGACAGCAAATCCATGGCCAAAAGAGAGGTGACAATCTGGCTGGACCGTCTCTTCTTAATTTTTATTTTAGAAGCACCCAGAGGCTGCAATCAAGAGCAGGACCTCACTGCGCTGGGCGCTGTACAAACAGCAAGACACGGTCCGCACCCCAAAGACCTTGCAGGCTAGTCAAACAAAACAGGACAACTGGCCTCATGTCGCAGATGGGAATGTCTTGAGTGTCCAAAGCCAGTGCCGTAAGCACAAAGCCATTCCTTCCTCTCCGGCACACCAGTGGCATTAGGCAGCTAGAGGTGTGGGACTCAGCAGGCAGCTGTCTGACCCAGGAGGCGGAGGGTGTGAAATCCAGCCTGGGTGTGGGCCCATCACAAGTACCGCAGTGCAGGACCGGGCAGTGCACCGGGCAGATGTTCCCCCCTGCTCTCTGCCAGGGGCTCCCAAGGGAGACATCTGCGCCCCGTGGCCCTGCCCCTCACTGGCTTGATTTCCCAGCTGCTGAGCGGGACAGTAGCTGAAGGGGAGCTGCCAGCACTCAGCAGGCCTGCCCGTGTCTTTGCCATGGGTGATGGGCCCTGCGGTTCTCTCCGCTAGCCCAGGAGCTGATGCTCCCCTCCCTTCCCAGCCGTGCTGCGGCCTGCCAGCTTGGAATTGCTGAGAGATTGAAAACCTGTTGGTGTGAATTACAGAGGCGCCTAGCAGGGGCAGCTGGAGCAGCGGAGGGTTCAGTGTATTAAACTCACCGTAGTAAAACCATAATGGGATTTTGCACGCTGCCGCGACCAGAATGCCCAAACCAGCTCAGCGGCTCGCCGGGCTCGTGCTGCGACAGCCGCCGCCCCCTCTGCAGCATGTTCCTCAGCCGCCACTGCTGCAGGACTGGGGGCAAGGAGACGGGACAGCCTGGGGCCTGCTTCCCCCAGAGAACACAAAGGGGCATCTGCTTCCACGGCAATAATGGCCTGGAATCATTGGGGGAGGGGGGAGATTCAGGAAGGTGGAAGGAGAAAATTGTTCAAGGTGGGGAGTGATTCTTGTGGGGAGGGCGGGTTTGTGAGAGGCGCCTGAAGGAATGTAGGGAGGGGTGCTTGGGAAGAGAGAGGTTACCTGGTGGGCGGGCCGTGAGGGGGAGATTCTCTGGGGGGAGGGTTGCTCCAGGGGGAAGGGAGTCCTGTGGCGGGGAGGGGGAGATCCTCTAGGGGAGGGTGCTCAGCAGAGAGAAATGTGGAGCTCTTTCCCTCCCAGCCTATTGCAGGGCCCTGTTTCCCATCCACCCCAGTGCAGTGCCACCGGGAGGGAGGAAAACAAAGCACATCAGGCCCCCTAGGGGGTGAGTCTTGCTGCTTTCAGAGCTGGGCAGAAGGTGAGGAATCCTGGCACCAGCGCCCCACTGCGATCACAGGCTCTGCACCCAGCACCCTGGAATGAATGGGTGGTACTGCATTCGCTGCCCTTCCCTCCAGCTCTGGGTGCGGGGGTGGAGAGAACTGGGTGACTTTCCATTCACGCCCCAGCGCTGGGCGTCTAGCGGGGAGCACCAGTGAATTCGCCCAGACCAAGCTCTGTGCTGATGCCTGCTTCAGAGCCAGAGAGAGCAAGGGGCAAGGATGGAAAGAGACAGAAGGGGAAGGAAGAAAGACCAAGCAGCTTAGTAAGGCAGAGCCAGAGGACTTGCCTCAGAGGGGCCAGGCTGGGAGGGCTCAGTGTGGGAGACTCAAGACACTGCTCCATTCCAAGGTGCTATCTCCAGCCTGCTTAGACTGTAAGCTTCTTGGAGCAGAGACCTTCTCTCACGATGTGTATGTACAGCACCTAGCACAGTGGGGCCCTGATTGCAGCTAGGGACTCCAGGTGCTGCTGCAATACACAGACTAACAAGGGGGCTGGGGAGCTGCAGTTTCAGGAATGGCTGGTTCTTTGCACTATGAAAGCTCAAACAATAGTGAGGTAAACCAGGGACCCGGGGGGAGTTCAGACCTCCCCACTCTTCTCTCCTTTTCGTCTACCCTCTTTCCCTCTCCTCTTCCGCTGTGCTTTTCTCGCCCCTCTCCAGCTTTCTGCTCGCTTGTGGCTTTCCTCACTCTCGCTTTGACTTCCCCCCTTCTTTTCTTTCTGGCTTCTACCTGCCAACTCTCCTGAGGTTTGGACTGGGAGGGACGAGGCCACAGTTCCTTGGCTGCTTCTTAATAAGCGCTGTCCATTTAAGCTGAAATGAGTTCATTATCCTTTGGAAGTGTCCTGGTAACTGAGTCATTCAGGGCATCCTTCCCCAAAACGCTGGAGCTGAAGACTCCTCTCAGCCCATTAGCCAAGCCCAAGCCATCCCGAAACAGCACCACCCACGCAGAACCTGACCCGGCTTCTCCTGCTGAACCTCCACCTCCAGAAAACCCTGTGTTACCTCCAGCACAAGGTGGAGAGACGGATGCAGGTTAAAGTGGGGTGGAGGGTGGTAGGCCTTCTTGTGCAAAGGCAGGAAGTAGCCTTGCATAGACCATAGGCAGGGGAATACCTACACTTTAGGCTGTACCATGGGTGGGGCATTGAGGGATGGAGGAGCTCTTCCATGCACGAGTCCCTCCCAGAACTGAGAATGGGGATCTTCAGCCGAGGTCAGCTGCCATCACTTGAGTCACTGACCAGAGCCCAGGAGGGAAGGCTCTTTGGCTAGCTGGGGATGGACTGCCTGACCTGCTGTCCCTAATTGCTGTGAACATGGCAGCCAGCCATGATGAGGAGACATGGGGTCCAGAGATAGGAAAGCCAAGGGAGGCCAGGAGGAGACCAAGGCTGCCTAGCAAAGGAGGAACATTCCTGCAGGGGCTTTACTCTGACTCCTAGGGGGTGAGGTTCGGGATTCACTCAGGCAGGGGGTGGGTGCTGATGGAGCCCATTCAAGCTACCCCACTGCACCTTTCTCTCTGACATTGAAAGGTGGGAGTGGGCAACCTGGGTGGGACTCTACCTGTCCTCCTTCAGCCTTTCCACACAGTACCCAAACTAGCCACTGGGTGTCGCCATTGCTCCACTGATAGCCCCCGCGGCAGGTGCAGTGGCGTGGTTGGGCAAGCCAGAAGGGGTAGTTTGAGGAGGGAAATGGGGGCTACTCATCTCTCCAAGAGGGGTCTTTGGGATCCCATTCAGTTCCTCCACCTCCCTCACCAGCTCAAAGATATTACAGTCATCGTCCCCCCATATGAAGAGCTCTGGACCAGGTCCTCTCTGGAACCCCTCTGGACGGGGTCCCGAGCAAGGGCCGGATGCTGAAGGACAGAAGTACATTGTCACCTAGTGCTGTGCTGGGGAGCAGGGCGGGTGGTACCTCCGTCCTCCAGGGCTGGAGCACACCCAGATAAGGAAGGAGAGCTTCGCCGGGCTCCCTGACGGGGAACACGCCCAGGAGGCATAGGCCAGCCACTACCCAACACTTCACCGCCTAACACCGTGATGGGGCGCAGGGAAGACAGGGCGGGCTCCAGGCTGCCGTTGAGTATCAGAACCTGCCTCCTTCTTCTCCAGCTTTAGAGGGAGACCTGCATGCCCTGCGTCTACCAGCCCAACCCACTGCCCGGGCCCAGCGGATTGGGATGGGAGCAGAGACCACAGACCTCCAGCAAGGAGAACGGCACCCTCATTCAACAAACCAACTAATGCACCCAATTGCCTGCTGCCTCTTCCTTTCCCCTTGCCCCCTGCCCAGCCATCTCCCTCCGCCCCCCGCCCCCCCCACACACACACACTGGATTTTCCATGGCAAGGTGGGGACTCATGCAAGTGAGCTCCTTGATGGGGTGGGAAGTGGCTTCTGCAACTAGCATGCACAAGCTGCTGGCTCTTCTCTCTCCCCCTTCGGGCTCCATGTGCCAGGATGAGATGGATCCGGAGAGGTACCGTTTTGCTAAATCTTGACACTGACACTTTTAATATCCATTAGCGCCGCCAATCTGCCGGAGAGCATTAGCCGAGATATACGGATGTCTCTCTCCCCGCTCCCCTCCCCGCCAACCCAACACAGCTGCGGCATCAGCTACTGACGACTTAAGAGGCCTTGGTTATTTTTGAAACCTTCCCCCTGCCCCTCCCCTCCTCCCCCCACCCCCCAGTCTCGTTTTATCTCTTGGAGAAAGGCTGGTGCCCACCTCCTCCCAGCCTGAATGCGAGCAGGAGAGGGTAGCAGGGTGCCTCCCAGGTGGGTGGCGCTATGTGTGGTGCTCCATCCCCCCAGGGCAGCTGTTATTGGCTTTCAAAGATGGCAGCAGAGCTAAGGAGGTGCAGGGATGAGGGACCATGGAAGGAGCTGGGCTGCAAGGGGCCCTGGGAGCGGGGGAGACGGGGGACCAGAGGGTTCAGAGGGATGGAAGGGACCGACAAGATCACACGCTGCCGCTCCTGAGCGTGTTTGGAAGCCAGAGGACAAGCAGCGAGATTGCGCCCTAAAGACTCAGCGTTCCTCCGTTCAGTCCTTATTCATTATTTGCATTGCAGGAGTGCCCACAACAGAGGTCCGCCTCCCACCCCGGTGCTGGACACACACATAGTCAGAGACGGTCCCAGCCCTGAAGAGCTCACTAGCTAAAGAAAGCCTCGAGATTAGTGTCTTCTTCTACAGATGGGGAACAAAGGCACAGAGAGGGGACGTGAGTTACCCCAGGTGGCACAGAGAGTCAGTGGCAAAACTGGGAATTTAACCTAGATCTCCTAAGAGCCAGTCCAGTGCACCAATCACAGCTCAGGCTTCCTTTTGTTCTGCCACTGACTCCCTGCCCAGCCTTGGGCACATCACTTAACAGCTCTTCGCCTCAGTTTCCCCCTCTGCAAAACAGGGTTAGCCTCACAGGGGTGTCACATGAGGTTGAATTTGGGTTCTCTGGTGAAAGCTGTCAGTCACTCTCGAAAGGCCAAGTGCTCACTTGGTGACAGGAGAGAGTCTGTGATGCATTCAGGGAGGTACCACTAGGTGCAAAGGGCCAGAAGCATGAAGCAAGGTGCTAGGGGAAGTGATTAAAGGTAGCAAGGAAAGGGAAGGAGTTTGAGAGGCTCCACTTTGTTCAGAGAAAGGGACCAGAAGGAGGACTCTCCAGCTGGGTTTTCAGCAGTCTGGCTGACTCCAAGCACCGACACACATGCTCATGCAAGGCCAAGGAGGAGTCTAAGTCAGACACGCTTCCCCAGAGGTCATTCCCTTCTTCCTAGGCTCATCACTGAGTTCCTCCCAAGTGGAGGGTTTTATGAAGGCACTGGGGGACCTGCAGCTGCTAGAGCCAGTGCAAATGAGGCAATAACCATCTGTCACTAGCACTCAGCTGTAGTGAGACACCCCTGTAAGGTAGGGAATAGCTCCATTCTGGGGAAACTGAGGCGCAGAGTACCGGCATGACTTGCCCAAGATCTGGGACTAGAGCCCAGGGGTCCGGCTGTAACCACCCTAAGCAGGCATAAGATCCCAGGTGTGTGCAGGCCCGATGGACTCAATCCCATCATCACAGTATCTGAGCACTTCACTTGGCAGCAGCTGCTGGGGGGGAGGGGGGAAAGTAGCATCTTCCTCCTTCAGCTCTTGGCTCCCTGACACCCCCTGACGCATTGACACCATCCACCATGTTCCCAGCCCACCAGTTTGTGCCGAGAATCTTTAGCTGCCTGGTGTTGGCACTGCTGCTTCCCTGCCCCCCCCCCCCACCCCAGCTGGTGGCAGAGGTAATACTGCCGGGCTGGTGTTACCCGTGCCCTGTCACAGACATAATGCCATCTGGGCACTGGTAATTTTAATGGCCTGCCTGTTGTCATTTTTCTTGGCACTGTCCTCCCACAACACCTGGGAGCCCAGCAGCAGCTGCCTCCTTGCTCAGTGTTTCCTTTGAGGCAGTTATCCAGCTAAAGGGGAGCCCTTCCCACACTCTGCTTCTCTCTGACCTCTGCTGCCTTCCTTGGCGGTGGGACTGGGATGTTTGTGCATGTGACGTACAAGAGCATGCAGGCACGGGAGAGATTTGTCTGTGTCAGTATGTGGCTCACAAGGTTGTGTGTGTGTGTGTGTGTGTGTGTGATATGTAGGACTGTGTGCAGGCCGCTGTGTATTTGTGTGACAGTGGGGGATACATGGAGGAGGACCTGCATAGGTCAGTTACTGAATATGATCCAGCATGAATGTGTCAGATTGTATGTGATATGGGACTACATGTAGGCATGTGGCAGTGCAGGCCTATGAAACGGGAGAGGGTGTGGGTGTGGCAGAAAGAAAGAGAGATTTAGGAGAAAATGCAGCTGTCAGTACACGAGTGCAGTATAAGGGTGGGCGCACTGGATTGTCAGTGTTGATATGAAAGGAATACAAGCCTAATTTTCAATGGTGCTGGGCACCCACGGTTCCCATTGACTTCAGCTGGAGTATCAAGAGGTCAGGACTTCTGAATACTGTAGAAGACCTCCTGTATGTGTGTATGGTAAAGGAGACCATGTGTGTTAGAGTTTGTGTGTGTGCACCAGTGTGTGTGTGTATGCACCAGTGTGTGTGCCCCAGGAGAATGCGTATTCCAATGTTCATGATATAGGAGAATGTGTGTGTGTGTCATTGGGGAAGATAAAGGCCAACATGTGTGTTTGTGTTAGTGTGCATTTAAATACTTGCATGTTGCACACCCATGTGCAGAAGCCTTTCTCTCTGTGAAATATAGAAATAAGTGACTGAGCATGGTGGAAAATATGCATGTGCTTGTCTGTCATATAGAGGAACATATGTGCATGTCAGTGTCATTGTGTGTGATGCAGTGGTGCCTGTATTTGTCAGTACTGTGTATTTGTAATTCTAGGGTATATGCCGCTGCATGTTACTATATGCATGTGATGTAGCAGAATATTCATGTGCATGTCAGTTTGCGAGGCATTATTAGGAGAGCAGGCGCGGGCATGCCTATGTGTGAGATAATACATGCATGACAGTGTGTGTATTACAGAAGTGCATGCATGTTTCTATGTGTGATATCAGAATCTAAAAATGGCACAGGAGTGCATCTATGTATTCAGTATGCTGGGATATAAAGGTACATGCATGTGTGTTTGCAACAGAGGTGCATGCACATGTATATCAACATGTGGTTGTGTGGTCCAGAAGTCCAGTGCATGTGTGTGCATGTGTTTGATACAGGAACAAGTGCCTACGTGGATGGGAGAGAGACTCTAGCATGGGCTCACAATTTGGCTCATGAGACCAGATGCATGATCGGATCAGGAGCTGATTGAACCCCAGGGTAAGGTCCTTAAGTATATCAGTTCCCAGGTTGGCTCTGTCTCCAAAGCACCAATGAGTTATTTTCACCTTGTTATCACTCCCAGACCTGATGAGATGATCACTGGGAGATAAGTGCCCATGTGTCTGGGAGACAAGCAGAAAGAATCACAGGCTGCAAACCATCTGTACAGCGTTCTTCATATCATCTCTTGGGAAAACCCTTTCAAGGGCTTGGCTGCCTGGGATCTGATAACCGGTTTAAAGTCTCTTGTGAAGTCTCAGCCTCAGCCCCAGGCAGGTTGCTCCCCTACCCCCAAACCACCAGCTCCCTGTTCTCAGCTGCTGAGGAGCCTTTGACGCAGTTTCAATCAGGGAAGCTGTCAGTCACTCCATTGCTGGCGCTAGATGTAGAATTGTGCATGTTCTTGAGTCAGTGCCCTTCTGAAAGGAACTTAATAGCTTGTCAGAGAGTCAGCTTCACTGCTATGGGGAAGTCAACAGCTCCAGATTGTCTATAAGGAAGGAAATTACACCCCCCACTCTGGGTGCCACCCTCAAATTAATCTAAATTTCAGTCTGGGGGGAAAAATGTCATCTTCTTCCCGCCAGCTGATTGTCACAGCCCATGCATCCTGATCAAGGCTGAAGTACCATGGCAGAGCCAATAGCAGGGGATGCTGCAGGTCAGGTTTAAGGGTCACTAGATGGGTTGTACTGGGAGCCAAGGACTAGAATAGCAGGGGGAGCTGAAGGCTGGCATAGAGGTGCATTGGCAGAACTGTGGGATGGCCTGGGAATGGAATAGCAGGGAGCTGCCGGGCAGAGGTAAGGGGCATTGAGGGAGCGGGGTTGGTGTGTCTCTGGTCTGGAACAGCAGGGGATGCTGCAGAGCAGGACTGAGGAGCATGAGCAAGGGGGAGTGATGGAAGCTTCTGAAACTCTTTGCCGAGCTCGACTGTAGTGTTTTGTTCACCTAGCGCTATAGGTGGACGTGGTGCTGTACAGAGATAAAAGAATACACGGTCCCTGCCTTGGAGAGTTTCCAGTCTCAGCCAGCAAACTGGCCCTGATTCCCACCTGAGGCCTCTAGGCTGTACTGTAATACCCAGTTAATACCACCAACAGAATAATAAGAATAACAATAACAGACCCACGTCCTCACTCTTTGTCTCTGGTATTTCAAACGTCCTTGGAATTCATTCCAAATGTAACAATAACCAAGAGGGAGGCAAAATCAAGGACAAAACCTTTTGAAGCAAAGGGAGCGCGTTGAGGGAGGAAGAAATTACCTGTGATCAACCCTGCCTTTATTTCAACACACTACCGTGGGCAGGGGAAAAGGTCCCTGATTTTTCCCCCCACATATACACACAAACATGCTCATTTACCACCTGGGGTTTCCTAAGAAAGCGGGGGAAGGCCAATACCTGCAAACACATACACAAAGCAGCATTTGAGTCAAGCACCTGTCAAAGGCACAGAAGAGGTGGACAAGTGACTCTGTCCTTGAGGGACAGCACCTGCTGGGCTCTGCTTCTCAGGCTCAGCATGGGATGAGATTAATTCCCTGTTCATTTATCCCCCAGAGGGGTCCTTTTAGCTGCCGACAGCCCCTTCCCCTCTTGCTTTCCTCAGCCCGCCTCTTGTGAGATGCAAATGGACGCCTGCACACCTCGAGAGAGCCCAGAGCACCACTCGGCCTGTTGCCTTTTTGGACTGGTGCTCCGAGCCAGACCCATTGTGCCAGGCATGTGTCTCCCCATCATGCTGCTGAGTCATGACACAGGCCTGTTCAGCTGCCCTAAGATGTGGGAGACAGCTGTGACAATGGGGGCCCGTCACCAGATTTTGGGGACAGACAAAGGAGACTGGGATGGTTCAGCGAGATTTCTCCATTGCTCGTGAAAAGCCATGGAGCCGTGGACGCTACCATAAATCTGTACCTCGGTGATCTCTTAATGTGGCCTGATCTATTGTGTGTCTGTCCATTGTGTCTGTCTGTCTAGGCTATCTACAGGAATCTATAATGTGATCCGTTCGGCCACCCATCTGAGTGTCTCCCATCACCGTGGTATCCGGGCACCAAGCAGCAGTGCTTCCGCCGCTCCCCAGAAGTGACTGCATCGAGGTTTGCTGCAGCCATTCCCACTCTAGCATCCTGCCATCCTGGCCTAGGAGAGACTCCGCTCCCCCAGGAGAGGCTACAATGATTCAGTGACTCTATGATATGCCAGAGAGCACTTGGGTAGGTTACGTCCATGGATGGGCAGAACACCGTGGAGAGAGATGGAAGGGACTGGTTTGAGCAATCCCAGGCCTCACCCGATATCTCTGTAAGCATTCATGCCACTGTTCCAGCTGGCCCTTTGTGTCTCATGCTGGTAGTGAGGATATTTTTAAGTGAGCCCAATTTACCCACCCTCCTTTTCCCTTTGAATGCTCTCTCCACCCACTCAGTGGGCTCTAAAGGCATGGCACACTCTGGGGGATGACTTAAGGACACCAGGGTACGATGGTGCCAGGTTTGTGGGGTGATGACCTCTGGTGGCAATGGGGCGTGGCAGGACTTCATGTCATGATGTTGTTATGAGGACAGGGGGCTGGCTGGCTCAGGGTGATATGGGAGCTGAGGGACATCCCGGAGTGCAGGGAGACAGCATCTGGGGGCAGTGTGAGTGTTGGGGGGATATTGGATCCTGATGCTGCATGAAGAATATCAACTCCCACTGTGGGGGATATGGAAGCGAGGAGTGTCAGGTTATGATGGTGGCATGAGTGCAGGAGTGGCGACTTTGGGCAGGCAATAAGGGAGCTGGGGGCATCTAGTTCTGGCCATGCCATTAACATTATGTCAACCTCAACATGAATCCGCAATGCGATGCTGTTGCAGAAAAAGCAGATGCAATTTTAGGTTGCATTAACAGAGGCATAGCATGCAAGTCATGGGAGGTGGTAGTTCTGCTCTACTCGGTACTAGTTAGGCCTCAGCTGGAGTACTGTGTCCAATTTTGGTCACCAATGTATAGAAAGGATGTAGAGAAACTGGAAAGGACCCAGAGGCAAGCAACAAAGATGATCAAAGGGATGGAATGCAAGCCACATGAGCAAAGGCTGAAGGAACTGGGTATGTTCAGATTGGAAAAGAGGAGATTAAGGGGGGAATATGATAGTGGTCTTCAGATACTTGAAAAGCTGCCATAAAAATGATGGAGAAAAGTTGTTCTCTTGCCATAGAGGGCAGGGCAGGACAAGAGGCAATGGGTTCACACTACAGCATAGCAGATTTACATAAATCTCAGGAAAAACTTCCTACCTGGAAGAACAGTAGGACAATGGAACAGACGCCTAGGGAGGTTGTGGAAGCTTCTTTACTGGAGGTTTTCAAAAGGAGGCTGGATCACTGTCAGTGGTTTATACACAACAAATCCTGCATCTTGGCAGGGGGTTAGACTAGATGACCCTTGTGGTCCCTTCTAACCCTGTGATTCTATGTGCACATAGAATGAGACCACCAGCTGGAGTTACCACCCACTGTGATGATGACAGGCTGGTCCCCTTCTCCTACAAGGCCAAGTCACAGGGCAAGTGAGTGCTTAGATATTACAGTGAGGAGGCAGGAGTTGTAAAAACCAGATAGATAGACAGATAGACACTAAACAGTCCTGAATTCACATCAAGCTTAGCAATATGCTCATTTTGGCCCCTGGATTTGCAGTGACTGCAGTTGATAATGCAACCCCGAGAGGTGAGTAATGGGCCTCCTCATGGGATCACCTCTTTACCCAGCCTCTGTCTCCTCCTGCAGCCTTCACCCCATTTGAGGAATGAATACATTCTTTTATGATTGAAACAACGCTGATAAGAGGCAGGTCTTCAAATTAAGAATCTGAGACTTGATTGCAGCTCTTATCATATTTTTCCATTCCTCCCCCGCCCCCACTTCCCACCAGAAAATAAATTGCTTCAATAAATTACATCTTTAATCTGCACAGGGGACTGGCGGGCTGGGCTCTCCTTCTAACGTGCTGTACGGTGAGATAATCATCCCCTTCCTCTTGCTGCACGGAGCAAAGTAATAGATTTTAAACAATTCCATTATTTGACGATTTCTGCTTTTATTAATACAAATTGCCTCCACTCGCTTTCAATTAGAGGGTTTTTATTTTCTAATAAATCCTAATCAGATTCTTTTAAAAGACACCTAAAAATGGGGAGGATACAACAGCTTCCAGTTAAACAAAGTGCCAATAAGATGCTCGTTCCTGGCCGCCCTCCATTTTTTGTCTCTGTTTTTCTCTATTCCTCCCCCTGCACGCACACACACGCCCTGTCTCTCCTTCAACTCCTCCTTCCTCTCTCAGGTTCCCCTCCCCCCCGCCCCACCTCATCTTAACAGAACCCACTTTCTTCTTTCCCGTTGGCTTCTTTGGAATCAAATTGTGTCTCCCTGTCTCAGATAAGGAAGTCAATAAGGTTCCCATTAACTCCATTGATTGCTGCCCTCTTCCATTATTCTCACTGGGTTCCCAGGAGCTCTGCCCACCAGATTGTGGCTTTTGTGCTGTTCGGTCGAGGTCCCCTTGGATGTCCTGATGTGAGAAAACTGAAAGCTTGGAAGCCATGTTAACTTCCAAGTGACAGGTGCCTACTGTAGTGCTGCACACTTGGTTTCCAGCCAATGGTTCCCTTATTTCTTGGTGGCATATTAATTATTATTAATAACAATTCCAGTAGGGCCTAGAAGCCTCACGTGAAGTCAGGGCCCCGCTGTGCTAGAAGCTGTACGTATAGAGTACAAAGAGTTTACAGAGGGTGGCCGAAAGGAAGTATCCCCATGATTTGGGGTATGTTTGTAATTTCCAGCTTATGTAGACATACCCGTGCAAGCACTGATCAAGCTAGTGTGCTAAAAATAGAAACAGAGCCACAGTGGTGCAAGGGGCTAGCCATCCTGAGTGTGATCCCACCTGAGACCCTTGATAAGCACTCAGGTGACTAGCCCCTCCTGGTGCTCATGCCATTACACTTCTATTTTTAGCACTCTACTTTGATCCGAGCTAGCACCAGTATGTCTCCTCCAGCTGGGCATGACGCCTCCAGCTCCAATGTAGACGTACCTACAGATGGAGAACAGAGGCACAGACAGACTAAGTGACTTGTTCAAAGTCACCCAGGGAGACACTGGCAGAGCTGGGAATTGGACGCATGTCTCCTGATTCCATACAGTTGGATTGCCGCTTCACCTGGAGGTCTCAGGACAGTATTAGGCTGAGTAGGCCTCAGCTGGAGTATTGTGTCCAGTTCTGGAGGCCACATTTCAGGAAAGATGTGAACAAATTGGAGAAAGTCCAAAGAAGAGCAACAAAAATGATTCAAGATCTAGAAAATATGACCTATGAGGGAAGATTGAAAAAATTGGATTTGTTTAGTCTGGAAAAGAGAAGACTGAGAGGGGACATGATAACATTTTTCAAGTACATAAAAGGTTGTTACAAGGAGGAGAGAGAAAAATTGTTCTTCTTAACCTCTGAGGATAGAGCAAGAAGCAATGGGCTTACATTGCAGCAAGGGAGGTTTAGGTTGGATATTAGGAAAAACTTCCTAACTGTCAGGGTGGTTAAGCACTGGAATAAATTGCCGAGGGAGGGTGTGGAGGTTTTTAAGAGCAGGTTAGACAAACACCTGTCAGGGATGGTCTAGGTAATACTTAGTCCTGCCACGAGTGCAGGGGACTGGACTAGAAGACCTCCTGAGGTCCCTTCCAGTCCTACGATTCTACTGTTGTAAATGTCCTGTGTCCCATGAGCATGGGCCATTAAAGAGCTGCATGTTAATGTAGTGCATTGTGATGGTGTCACATAATGACTGTGCCCCAGGACACACAATAGTGTCCTGCAGTGAGGCATCATCACAACTAAAGAAGCAAACAATGCAACACAGTGTCATGGTGCCCTGGCTATCATGCCAGCAGGATACCAGTACTTACCATTGATGCACTTCATGCGTTGTGCTTTATAGAATACATACGTACAGACAGAGAGACCATTCATCCCAGCCTGAAATGCAGCTGCTTCTGGGGTGGAACTTGGCAGCCAATTTGCACCACAACAGTGTGACAGAGGCGACAAAGTGAAAAATGTCTCCTCCTGTCACAACTGCAGGGGCAAGATGGGTCAGCAGGATGCAATCGCCCACGCTGGCCAGGACAGGAGGGTTAAGCAGTGAGGAAGTGGACTCTTTAGTGATCACACATGGTCAGGACGTTGGTTTTAAGCTTCCTCTGAGAGATGGCGGCACAGTGTCCCCTGAGCATCATGCTGCGGCGCTGGTTCAATACTGACTCCGAGGGAAGGCCTCGGCCTCCTGCGTCACCAGCCCAGGAGCGAGAGCTCACCCAGGATGGCTCAGGAGGTGTTTGGCCTCTCCTCTGGGGAGGGCTGAGTCCAGAAGGACGGGCTGGATGGGTGTTCCAGGAGGCACGGCCCTGCTGCAGGCCTCTTCCTTCTGGGCCTGCCAGGGAGCATTGCTCAGCTGCTGCTGTTCTCCCCAGAGGTTCGGCCCAGCGAGTCGGCAGCTGCTATGGCAACCAGCCTTGGCTGGCGAGAGTGAGAGAGAATGAGAGTAGGGGTGGCAGCGGGGGGTGGGGGGGCACAGCCTGCTTTGGGGGAATTGATATGCAGAGGTCGTTCCCTGTCACCATCCTCCATCCTTAGCACACCAGCCGGCTACAGGGGACGCATGGCTGAATGTCAGAGGCAGGGGTGAGGCAATGCTGTTGGGAGCAACACGCGTTGGGAGGGGAACACAAGGCTCTCACCCACCGACGTGCCAATGTGCCATCATGCCCATGGCCCACACCCCAATGCACACTCACCTACATCCCCCCAACGCACACCCCACACAAACACACATACGCTCCCCGAAACACATGCACCAGCTCCATGCACAGACACACCCACCCATCTGCACACACCCACACACCCAGAGCCATGCAGTTACATCACTCACAACCCTGCACCCACATCCCTGCACACTTCCATCACCTGCAGACACACAACCCTGCACCCATACATCACCCACATCCCTCCACGCACACCCATGCACTTACCTCACCCACATACACACACCCCTCCATGCACACCCATGCACTTACATCACCTGCAGACACACAACCCTGCACCCATACATCACCCACATACACACACCCATCCACACACACCCAAACACTTACCTCACCCACATACACACACCCCTCCATGCACACCCATGCACTTACCTCACCCACATACACACACCCCTCCAAGCACACCCATGCACTTACATCACCTGCAGACACACAACCCTGCACCCATACATCACCCACATACACACACCCCTCCACGCACACCCATGCACTTACATCATCCACATACACACAACCCCACCTACACATGCACCCTCATAAATACACTTGCGTGTACACCCAGTCCATCCACACAAAGACATGCACACATTTACACAGACCCCCACCAATTATGTGCACCCAAACACCAACACAAACAGACTTGCATCCCCACATCCACCCTCGCTCCACCCAGCTACAGCCGCCCACACAGACACATACACCCCCTCCCCCCCTCCTAGCCCTCAGTGAGCTGGTGGAGCAGAACAGATGGCTTTAGCAATGAAAAAAACAGTCATTCACTCCCCAAGTTCCTTCCTCCACGTTCTGTTTGTTTTCGGAGCGCATCCGCCACCGGAATAAAAAACAGACAAGATGGTCTGATACAAACACCCCAGCCCTGTTCCCACCAGGTGTGAAGTCCCACCCCCTCGCGGCACCCTCTCCTTCTGGCTCCCAATAACTTCTTTCGGCATCCCCTCTCAGGCCCCAGCCCTGCTTCCTTGCTTGCCACGGACTTGCAGGTTAACCCTTTGCTTGCTAGAGACCAGTTAGGGCCTGGGCCCTCTGTCACATCCTGGTGCCCACCGCCCACCAAGCGGAAACTCACTCCAGCAGGTACAGACACGCACCCCATCCACTCAAAGACAGCCTCCTTCTCCTGCCCCCTTCTCTGTCCCAGCTGTCGCACTGTGGAATACGACCACACAACCCTATGTCCCGCACCGCTCTGACCATTTCCTTCTCGCAGCAGACAAATCCCAATGTGCAGTCAAGACGAAGAGAG
This sequence comes from Platysternon megacephalum, assembly GCA_003942145.1. Lineage (NCBI taxonomy): Eukaryota > Metazoa > Chordata > Testudines > Platysternidae > Platysternon > Platysternon megacephalum. The sequence continues at coordinate 577,554 of QXTE01000087.1, forward strand.
GCCCTGACTCTGTCCCCCCCGGAGGGTTTCTCCCTGAGCAGCAATGGGACCAGGAGCAGGCCCCTGCTAGGGGTTTTACACTTTCTGCTGCTGAGACGAGATGGCATTTGCTGTGCCAGTGGGTCCACGTGAGAGGGGAGACGCCCAGCTCCCTCCAGCTGCAAGGCTGGGTGTGATGGCCTTACCGCAGGCATCCCGTGCCTACGTTCTTCGGATTGCTGTAGCCGGTGTGGCAGTCAGGCGGGGGTTAGTGTCCTGTCTCTGTCACTGGGGCACTCCCCCTATGCGGGGGCCATCAGTGGGCAATGGGCAGACAGACCCCCCTTCCGGGGCACTTTACCCCATCAGTGGGCTGGCTCCTGGATCCCCACATTTCAGCAGCTGAGGCACACATACGCCTGTGGCAGGTGAGCAGCGAGGGGGGCCTCCCTCCATCTCTAAGCCAGGAATGGAGCAGAGCATCGCCAGGCCCAGAATTCCCACGGGGGCCTAGGAAATGCCCACTCTTCTGGGAGAGGGCAGGGCTTTGTCGCCCTCTAGTGGCTGGTCCACGAAAGAGAGTTATGGGTCCAATACTGCCATGGCTCATGGGCTCCATCGTTTAGCTCAAGCAGAAAAGGCTCTTGCTTTTGGCACAGAAGATCAAGGGTTCACACCCCACAGGGAGCCCAAGCAGCATCAGACCCTGGCAGGCCAATTAACAAATTGTACAGTCCGTTTCTGAGTCGACACCTCAGGGAGCCCAAGAGGTGACAAAGAGCCGCCAACAATTTGGGGGGAGAGATAGCTCAGTGGTTTGCGCATTAGCCTGCTAAACCCCGGATTGTGAGTTCAATCCTTGAGGGGGCCGTTTAGGGATCGGGGCAAAAATCTGTCTGGGGATTGGTCCTGCTTTGAGCAGGGGATTGGACTAGATGACCTCCTGAGGTCCCTTCCAACCCTGATATTCTATGGTAGGAGCCGCCAGCTGGGGTCGCTGTCTCTATATCTTACAGGCTGAATCATCTCGACTCCCCCTCCTCCCCCCTTAGAACATGAGGCTTTGCCTTTGCCATGTTTCCTTATATAAAGGAGCGGCAAAGCTCCGTTTCATCGCTGAGAAAAGGGCTGATGTGCCAGAACGCAGCCAATTAAAAACTGTGCAACAGATAAACAGCCTTTGTATTTCTAGATGGGCCGGGGTCCCCTCCCCCCATGCTGTCTCTCCCCTCCCCCTCCATGTGAAGGAAACAAACCATAAAGAGAAAACCTTCTGAGAGATGAAAAAGAATTTTTTAAAAGGAAGGATGGATAAGGAGGTAATTGATAACACAGCTGGTACGAGGCGAGGGGGGGGGGCGACGTATGGTATGGGGGAAGAGGCGAAGGTTGGAGTCAATATTTCATAAGGAGGAAGCAGGCCAGAGCTCTGTAACCTGGTGTATTTGGCAGGTAATTAACAGCTGTCAGGGCAGGGGAGCTGAGAACACAAATTTGGATTGCTCTGGAAAGCAAAGCCCTGCAGAGAGCGGGCGTGGGGGAGAGAGGGGAGTGAGCAAAAGGGGTTGGAAAGAGGATGAGTGGGTACATTCTGGGGAAGGGGCATTCATAGTGCACTAGCGGGGGGAGTGCAAGTTAACCCTAAAGAAAGGCCTCTGTTGCCAGAGCAACAAATATACCAAACCTATTTCCACCATATATAGAGACACATACAAGGATGATACACCCTCAGTAAAGACGTCTTTCCTACACGTCTGTGGACCACTTTATTGCCAGCAAAGCAAGGTGGGTGAGGAGGGGGCATCACAGGTGGCCTGCAGAGCCATGAGGAAATCAGGACAGCAAAGAGGCATCCTCTGGTGCTAGGGTTGCCAGGATGAAACCTCCAGGAATACATCCAACCAAAATGGGCAACCCTATCTGGAGCTGTGTGATGCTAAAAGGGGACTGGGGAGCAGTGAAGGCAGGGGGGACATCTGAGAGCAGGCAAGTGAAAGGGACCCGTAAGGTTGCTGGCTCGGCAGTGTAATGGCTAGTACATGTGTGTTACTGCTGTCTAGCGGAGGGGCTCAGAACGGCTCACCTGTGTGGCATAGGCCTTCCATTGCTAATAGCTAACGGTGCTTTTCCTTCAGATCAAGTGGCAGGGGCCTGTGCTTTTGGAGAAGGAGAATCTGAGATCTGTCCCTGCTGCCACCATGAAGCTGTGGGTCGTCAAGGTTTGCGGCATAGTGACAACTGGGAAGTCCTTGGTGGCCACAGCTTTGTTGGAATATGATGTACGGGAGTCACAACAGGGCAGACAATGGGAAGGGGCAGGAAAAGGAGAGTCTAAGTCCTCCCCCACTTAATCCTGTTGTCATGTGAACAGGAGGCCTGGAAGAGCAAGGCCCAGCCACACATGGTTAGAATCCAGGTCCCATATGTTAGCTGGTCTAGGGAGGTTCAGACAAATGATTGCAGATGAGCCTTGTCTCTGTTGCTGGTGCAGAGTCTGACCTGCCCCTCAAATTCTGCTTTGCTCCTCAAATGCCAGGGACTGGGGGGCGTTGTGGTTTGGCCGCTAGAAATGAAATTGCCCATCTCCCATCAATAGGGTGGTAAGAGGGGAAGAATGGCCACAAGCCTCCACCAGGGGAACCCTGAGGCCTGTGTCTTCCCCATTCACAGTTGGCCACACTTTGAGGGGATTGGGCCATGATAAAGGCCCGTGGCAGAGGCCCACCCATGCTGCAGGGTGGCTCTGTGCTTCATTTAATCTCCCTATCAAGCTACGCCTCTGCCCCATGGCAAGAGGGGGCACTGTCTATTCCTCTCCCTCCCGGAATCCTCCCTACCCCATGCACAAGCATGAGCCTCCCCATGCCTCTGACTCCCAAAGTTCTGTCTGCCCCACACTAGCAGAGGGCTCTCTCTCCACCCCTCAACCTCTGGAGTCCCCATGTGGCCCACAGTGGAGAGGGGGAAAGGGCTGTCTCTCATACCTGTCATGCTCAGAATCCCCTCTTTTCTTCCTTAGCACCACACATTTTTCAGAGTGCTGGATAAGCCTTAACTAACTAGTCTAAGGGTATGTCTACACAGCAGCTGCTCATCTGGGAAACACCCTCCCAGCTGCAGTGCAGACAGACCCGTAATAGCCTTCATTATTTGTATTGTAGTGTCCAGGAGCCCTGATCATTGTGCTAGGCACTGTACAAGCACAGGCCTGTGAGAGAGGGGAGCACTAACCCCAGCAGACAGATACCCTCTCTGCCACAAGTGACTTGCCCAAGCTCATAGACATAGCAGAACCAGGATTAGAACTCAGGGCTGTCTAATGCCTAGTCCCCTGTTCAGCCCACTAGACCAGGGGTTCTCAACCTTTTTCTTTCTGAGCCCCCCCATATGATATCAAAACTCCATGGCCCACCTGTGCCACCACAACTGGTTTTCTGCATATAAAAGCCAGGGCTGGTGTTAGGGGGTAGCAAGTAGGGCAATTGCCTGGGGCCCCATGCCACAACGGGCCCCACAAAGCTAAGTTGTTCAGGCTTCAACTTCAGCCCCAGGTAGCAGAGCTCAGGGGCCCGGGCTTCAGCTCTGCACAGCGGGGCTTCGGCTTTCTGCCCTGGGCTCCAATGAGTCTAACACTGGCCCTGCTTGGTGGACCCCCTGAAACCTGCTCGTGGCCCCCTGGGGGCCCTAGATCCCTGGTTGAGAACTGCTGCACTAGACACCACTTTCCTTTGGAAGGCTGCCTTCATAAATCAAGATCTCACTATCCTGTGCTAGGCAAGGGATTCTTACCCATCCCCTTAGCCTGGGTCAAGGAGGGCGCTGTTTCTCTGCCTCTCCTCTCTAGGTCACCCTGGGGGAGATCACAAGGAGTAAATTAACATGGGGACAGGCTTTCCCCACTGCCTCAGCAGAGCATGTGGGTGCAATGTGGGGGTGAATGCGGAAGATCCTTCCTCCCATGGAGCAGTGCCCTCTCCCCTTCTGTTAGCTCCCCATCTCCTCTCCTCCGGAGGGACTCCCTGCAGCTGGGGACCTGGCTCAGCGGGGTATTGATTTGCCATTTACACTGAGAAGTCACCATCTCCGTTTTTTCCGGCTATTTATTACCGCAATGGGTCATTATGGATAATTGTTCTCACTGTGACTCCATTTACCAGGGCAAGGAGGGGAAGGAGCCCCCATTCCAAATGACAGTAAGCTCATCAGGAGAGATGTATGGGCCTTCCTTAATGTGCAGAGATGGGGCCCACGGCAGGCTGGGCAAGGGTAAGGCCTGATGGCACCTGCAGGAGTGAGAAGAAACAGGGAGGTAGGCTGGGAAAGGAGGGATGGAGGGAAGGAAAAGTGAGGGAATGGAGGAGAAGGCAGAAAGCTGCTGCTGCTCATACAGCCCCTCTCCTACGGTGACCAGATGTCCCAATTTTATAGTGGCAGTCCCGATTTTTGGGTCTTTTTCTTATATAGGCTCCTATTACCCCCTACCCCCGTCCTGATTTTTCACACTTGCTGTCTGGTCACCCTACCCTCTCCTGAGCTCCTGGTCTGCATGGCGCTGCCTATCTTTGGAGGTTCCTACTAAATTCCTAATTCTGGAAGCTTTTGTTTTGCACTGGGCTTGTGTGACCTGACAGCTCTTTTGGTGATGTTAATAAGCCCTTCAAAGCGGAGTGGTGGCAGGGCCCCTGGGGAAGCCAGCAAGGAATTTGACTCTTTCAAACATATGCAGGAGCTGCTCTTTACCCAGCTTGGAGGCAACGGCTTTCCCAGTATGTGCCTGTGTCCCTGGCCCGTGTGTATGTGTGTATCACTGTGCACACCTGTTTCTTGGGTGGCTGGAGGAAGGTGCGACAAATGTGGGAATTTTGGCAATATTTCTATGGTGGCAATGTGTTTCTCAGTTTCCCTCTGGTTTGTACTGCTATGGACTGAGTGTAAACAGCGGGAGACATGAGATGTTTTGTCATGTAGCTGTGTGGGGTGATACGAATGGGCCGCTAAGGACTGGCTGGGACCAATCCATCTCAGTGGAAGACCATGAGACAATGGAAACCCCAATGACTGAACAATTGACTTGGCTGGGTGATCCTAGCAGGACAATGGGAGGAGATGATGACAGGAGGCGTTGGTAAGAACTGGGCTTACACAGAGAGCTCTCCTGGGACTAAGACAAGGGAACAGACACGGAGAAAGGAAACTAAGATGGTTCCTAGCAGCCTGGCACAAGGGAGCCCGGGCTTTGGCCAGTGGGAACTTTGTCTTAACCTTTGCTTCTCTGTGCTAACCTAAGAACAACCCAATACTCGTTCTGGTTGACCAATAAACCCTGCTCTGTTCTGAAAGGCTGCCTGGTGTGATGTCACTGCAAATACTTGCTGAGGTGCACTGGTCCCTGAAGAGGGGGAAAGTCTCTGACCAGGAGTCTATCTTCTCAGCTCAACTCGCTGGGCAGAGCTCATGGGGTGAAACTGGAGTGCTGGATCCAAGAGGCTCAGTCTCAGAGGTGCTGAGGCCACATGACCTGCCTGTAAGGAAGAGTGTGACCCCCTTGGGGGTCTGGCACTCTGAGAGACCCTCCCAAGGGATTGTTAAAAATCCAGGGCATAGCACAGATCATTGGATCCATGGCAGAAGGTAAAGGAAGTGTGTGGACATCTGTGCGTGGACATCTGTGTGCCTTAGTGTGGGGTTGTGAACCAATGGATTCTCACCAGCCCCAGGAGTTTGGCAGACAATCACAAAGGTGACTTGGCCATCTAGCTAAGTTCCAAATTCCACAGCAAGGGCCAGGATAAGACTTACAAGGAGAGGCTGAGGGAAATGGGCTTGTTTAGTCTGCAGAAGAGGAGAGTAAGGGGGGATTTGACAGCAGCCTTCAACTACCTGAAGGGGGGTTCCAAAGAGGATGGAGCTCGGCTGTTCTCAGTGGTGGCAGATGACAGAACAAGGAGTAATGGTCTCAAGTTTCAGTGGGGGAGGTCTAGGTTGGATATTAGGAAACACTATTTCTCTAGGAGGGTGGTGAAGCACTGGAATGGGTTATCTAGGGAGGTGGTAGAATCTCCATCCTTAGAGGTTTTTAAGGCCCAGCTTGACAACACCCTGGCTGGGATGATTTAGTTGGTGTTGGTCCTGCTTTGAGCACGGGGTTGGACTAGATGACCTCCTGAGGTCTCTTCTAACCCTAATCTTCTATGATTGTATGATAAGCTGACTACTACAGAAAAAGCAGGGGGGTGGGAGCAGCAGATCCTGGCCCCGGTGGGGAGGAGAGGGAGGAGAGAAGAGAGCATGTAGGAGTACTTAGAAAAAGGGTAGATCAGTATTTAGTTCAGTACCACCTACACCCAAAGTCACTAGTCCCACTTCCCCCATAAAACCTCTCACTTCTCAGACAAGTCCGAAGTTTCTTAAGGTGGCAGGCCCCAGCCTGTGCCCAGCTCTCCCCAAACTCAGTACCTTTTCCCCCAAGGTGATTGCCTGGTTTTCCCTTAGTAATTCCTTCAGACTCCCAGTCTTTTTGGGTGCTGCCTCACTATCTTCTCTCTCACACACACTCTGTGGCTGGAATGAGCTGGATGGCTCCCTGGTTTATGTACACTCCAGATCACGCCCACTCCCAGCAGCCTCTGAGAGGATTGGTTAATTGGAATCAGCTGCTCCTCAGGTTATTTTTTTCCTCCGCCCATGTGACAGTGCACACTGTTACATTGGTGTGTGCCCATTTGTGCATCCAAACACTGGGTTGTGTGTACACACAACTCTGTGTGTGTGGCCATGCATTGAGGCGTCTGCACGTCTGTGTGCCCACGCATTGGGGTGAGTACAGCCATCTATGTGCCCATGCGCTGGGGGGGGTGCACGTGTTGAGGCGTATGCACACATCTGTGTGCCCATGCGCTGGAGTGTGTGCACGTATTGAGGTGTATGCATACATCTGTGTGTCCATGCGCTGGGGTGTGTGCACGTGTTGAGGCGTATACACACATCTGTGTGCCCATGCGCTGCGGTGTGTGCACATATTGAGGCGTATGCATACATCTGTGTGTCCATGCGCTGGGGTGTGTGCACGTGTTGAGGCGTATACAAACATCTGTGTGCCCATGCGCTGGTGTGTCTCCACGTGTTGAGGCGAATACAGACATCTGTGTGCCCATGCGCTGGAGGGTGTGCACGTATTGAGGCGTATGCAGACATCTGTGCGTCCATGCGCTGGGGTGTGTGCACGTGTTGGGGCGTATACACACATCTGTGTGCTCATGCGCTGCGGTGTGTGCACGTGTTGAGGCGCATACCCACGTCTGTGTGCCCATGCGCTGCGGTGTGTGCACATATTGAGGCGTATGCATACGTCTGTGTGCCCATGCGCTGGGGTGTGTTCTCGTGATGATGCGGCGACCACCGTGTTCGTCCCTCTGTCCCGCCGCGTGGGTCTTCCGTTCGGTGAGTGCAGACATCTATGTGCCCATGCGCTGGGGGGGTGCACGTGTTGAGGCGTATACAAACATCTGTGTGCCCATGCGCTGGGGGGTGTGCACGTGTTGAGGCGTGTGCACACATCTGTGTGCCCATGCGCTAGGGTGTGTGCACGTGTTGAGGCGTATACACACATCTGTGTGCCCATGCATTGGGGTGTACGGCTGTGATGAAAGTGGGAAGTGTCTGTAATAGTTTTATGACCTAGCTGCAGGACCTATCACCTTGGTATTGCTCCTCAGAACGTGCGGAAGGGTTAAAAAGCTGCCCATTAGGGAAAGCAGGAGACCACCTGAGGTGTTTTGTCATGTATGTCATGATATGAATGGGCCAGGGTCACTAAGGACTGGCTGGGGCCCTACAGAGACAATGCAAAGCCCAGTGACTGACCAATTGGCACTTCTCAGCAGGAGGCTCCCAGCAGGATGAACATGTGAACTGGGCTTGGCTTTCCAGCAGAACAATGGGTGGCGGTGACGGGAGGCGGTGACAAGAACTGGGCTCATGGAGACACAGGTCTCTTACCTACAGCAACAGAAAAGCCCCTTCGATCGCTGTAGGACACTTCTGCACTATGGTGCTACAGCAACATAGCTACAGCGCCGTAGCTGGGCTGCTGTCGCATCCGTAGTGTAGACAAGCCCAGAGAAAGGCAACCAAGGTGGTTCCTCATTGGAGCCATTGGCTTTAGCCATTATGGACTGTGTCTTAACCTTTGCAGTGCTATGCTAACCTAAGGATTTCCCGCTGCTGTGTTCCAGCTGACTAATAAACCCTACTCTGTTTGGAAAAGGCTGCCTGGAATCGCTGCAGATACTACCTCAGTGGGACTCACTGGGTGATGCTCACATGTGAAACAGGAGCATTGTAGCCTGGAGGCTCAGTCTATGAGGCATTGAAGCTGCGTGGCCTACCCTTATAGAAAAGCGAGACTGCCTCGGGGATTGGCACACTGCAGGGGTCCTCCCAAGGGACTGCTTAAAGGCCAGGGCATAGCACAGATCCTGTAAATCACACACATCTGTGTCCATGCACTAGGAGGTGTGTACACAGTTGTGTCCATGGGGGGGTGGGGCGGTGTGCACACATCTGTGTGCCCATGTGTTGGGGGTGTATTCACGCATATGTTGGGGGTGTACACATCTGTGTGTGCATGTTTTAGAGAGTATGTATGTTCTGGGCTACAGGTGTGCTCATGTGAGATGGGCATGTGCCTATTTGCAAGGGGATGTGCACATCTATGTGAGCATGTAGTGGGGGGGTGTATGTATATTGGGGCTGGTACATGTGTGTTTATATGTTGGCAGATGTGTGTGTGGGGGGGTGTGGCCTCCCTCCTGTACCAGCTGAGCGCCCGTGGAGCTGCAGGGCGGATGATGTCTGGATGGCAGCGCTGCATTCACAGATGCTGTGAATGATACAGGCCGGCTTTGGCAGTTCTCAGCCGCTCAGGATGAGACGCTTAACTCGCACAGACAGCCGGCGCTGGGGGCAGCTGGCAGGGGCTGGAAGCCGATTGGTTATGACAGGGCTCTGCGAGGGGTGGTTGGGGGCTTCTGCTTGTCTGGTTTCCGCCACAGACTGGTTACCTAGCATCAGGCTAACGGGGACATCTCCAACTCAGGCAGATCCGAGGGGACAAGTGCAGAGCGAATTAAGTGGAAGACCATCAGGAAAGCCAAAGCATTAGAGACCCAAACGCTCCCCACTCATAACACCATTGATCCCACCTCTCCCTCTGTCACTGGCCTCCTCGCACACTGCCGCTCCCTCGCTTATTTTTCTGTCCCTCGCTTCTCCCTCTCTCTGCCTCCTACCCCAGAGATGCTCCCTCTCCCAGAGCCCCTCTACCCACCCAGCCCTGACACTGCCAACGTCTGAGCTGGTGGCATCAGTGGGACTTGTCCCTTCACTGCTGTTCGACAGGGTCTGTGTCTACAGTAGGTTTCCCTACCACCGCCCCCTACAATTCCGACTGTTGCCAGCTCCAGTTCAGCTCCCCCTACCACTAGCCACGGTGAGAGCCCTATTAACAGGCTGCCAGCTGTCCCTGCCATTTACAACACCCTGCCCTGCTCTGCCTGCACTCTGGTGTTATTGTAGGTGGGCGGAAGTATCCCAGGGGAGGAAAAGCCCAAGTGTCTATGGGCCAGAGCCTGCTGAGGAGAACCCAAGAAGGGGTGAGCCTCAATGGGTGTACAGAGGGTATCAAGGACAGGAATGGGACGGGCCCAGATCATACAGCACTCCAGTTGACCGCTGGTCAGCACAACACTGCAGGACCGTTGCAGCCAGCATAATTTAGAAATATTCCTGTAACTGCTTTAAGTTACACCAAGGGCCGTTTTGGCCCCCAGTGGCCCCAGGGTCAGGGAAGCGGAAAGGTGGCAAAAGCTCAGCCCAGCTGAGGATCTGGCTGGCTATTGATCACACGCTTTCTGGGGGGAGTGGGGGGGGGGGCGGGTTGCAAATGTTTTTGTCCTGTCTACACTAGCAGCCAAATTGCTGTCAACACCAGGTGAGGGGATGCGAGGGGGCTCGTTGCTAACAACCCTTGTCAGTGATGGGAAGGAGGAATGGAGGGAGGGATGGAAGGAAGGGGAGAGGCGAAGGAGGGATGGAGGCAAAGGGGAAGGAGGAACGGTAGGTCAGCCATTTTTTTTAGTGTAGACATCTTCCATTCTCACCCAATATTCCCCCTCCTCAGGCATCCATCCCTCCTACACATTCCTCTCTGCCGTCTCCCTCATCCCACTCTCTCCCTCTCGCTCTCTCCTTCCCTCCATGAACGAACCCTGCGACTGCTGGTGCTTTCTCATCCCGCATTTCCTAGCTTGGCGGGGCACCCGATTTCTCCTCCCCAGTGTCCCACAGACTGAGAAAGAAAGGAAAAGCAGCGGAAAGCATGACTTGGCTGGGAGAGCAGCTTTGCCAGCCATCACCTCGTAAATCTCATGCCTGTTGGAGCTTTTAGTGCTGGAGTCACTTAAAACCACTGCATTTTATCAGGTTAAATTGATTAATGGGGCAAGGAGAGGTGGTGTCCAGAAAGCTCCGACGGGGGACTCCCCTGGTCCTTGCCAATGGCAGAGTCCCTCCCTTGGTCTTATTCTGCTTCCTCTCTCTGCCACCGCTGCCTTGTCTCTTTAAATAAGGAGTAAGCGCTGTCCAGGTTAGTGCCTGGAATAGTCAGAGCCCTTCCTCAGGGAGACCCGGAAGGAGTTATGCTCATGTTCAAAACTGTTCATTAAAGAGGGGGCAAAGGGAGAAACAGTGTACGAGGGCTCACTGGGAAGGGATTTCTGTGCCACCTCCCTCTCTGGGCAGCAATCAATGCCCTGACATTGTGCCAGGGAAGGTTTACACTGAGACAGGCTTGAATGTCAGTGTGGGATCAGTGTGGACGTTCTCAGCGTGGAGGGGATGTGGGGTCTGTCCAGGGCAGCACTGGGACCCCTTTGTGAGAGCAGTGTGGAGCACAGCTTGGGGGGAACGGTTTTCCTGTCTCATGAAAATTTTCAAGGTGGTGACATTTTTTCCCATTTTGAATGAGGCCGAAATGTCAGAATCTCAAACATTTTTGCAGACCAAAAATTGGGGGGGAAATATTCCGTTCAGGTCCATCACCACATTTCATTTTGATTTCAACCACCGGTTATATATATTCTTTTTTGCTTATAATTCGCTTACATTTTAAAACAAAATGTTGCTTCAAACCGGAAAACCCCAATTTTTCATCTGTAAAATGTCAACACCAAACACAAAGTGTTTTTCAGTGAGGAATTCACCAATGTGCGTGCACGCATGCGCACACACACACACACACACACACACTTCCTCAAAACAGGTTTCAGATTCGACAAATCAGCATTGTCTGACCAAAAAAATCCCCATTTCATCAAAAAGTTCCCGACCAGCTTCTAGCATGGAGGGCATTGGGGCCAGTTCATCGCAGCAGGGCAGAGTTGGGCTCCCACTGTGGATACCGTGTATGTGGAGTTGGGGCCCATCCAGGGAAGAGTTTTGACCCCACTGCAGCCAGCGGGACCAGGTGGGTAACCCTCGGTCAGAGCACGTCACTGGCTCTCTGGATCCTTCCCTCTTCGGTACATTGCAGGGATTTCTGCCTGATTAGATTTCATTTCTTTTTTGTTTCTGCACTTCTAATGGCAAAACTCCAGTATCACTCTCTGATCATGTGAGATGCCGTTTTCCATTTCCTTCTGCTCTGGGATCAGACACTGCTGTTTTCAGACTCTACCTGTTCCCTGGGTCTGGCCAAGGAGAAGGTTGAAATCGGCAAGCTGCAGTGTCCCCTGGTATTCTAGGCCTGCTCTCCTCCTTCCCCACTGCCCCGCTCCCCCACCTCCCTGCCAGTTCATCTCCCTCCCAACCGAGCAACACCACCTTCTATCCCTGGACCCAAATCCCTGCTCTGCCAGTGCCCCTCAATCCTCACCTGAAGCAGTCCCCACCCCAACCCACCCCCCACACTCACTTCCGGGCTTCTTCTGTGTAGTATGGTTGTCAATGTAAGTTTCTGCTACCTCTTCCCTGTTAACGTCCCCATTGCAAAATCCTCCCCAGCCCTTACATCATTGTTCTCACAGGTGCAGAGCTGATTGGTAATGAAGATCACTAGTCACATTTCCCGTCTCGTCTCCGCTGGGCATACGGGGGTCACAGACCTGAGCTTCATGTGGCAGCTGCCACACACATTCCCCAGGAGACCTAGCCCCCACATCCCAAGCACAAGATGCGCTGGGCTCCCGGCGCCAGACTCTCTGGCCCAGCTGAGCTGCCCAAGAACCAGAGGCCAATGGGGTGGGGTGGGGAAGGAGGCTTTAAATTAGGGGCAGGCCCAGTCCCCAAGGCTGCTCTAATTTACCCCAAGGGCTGTTCAGGCAGCAGGGGTCCGGGTTTGCCCCCTTTTGATTGGCCACACCCCACTACTTTGGAGGACTCCTCTACTGATTGGTTTAAGATTTCTTTGTGCCACCAGAGTAGCCTTAACACACTGGAGAATCCAGGCCAGGGTGTTTAGTCTAGTGGCCAAGAAGTCCCAGCTGGTAGCCAGGTTTCCTCTGGCTTAACAAAGGTTCACAAAGGCTGGTTGTGACCCTAAGAACCCCACAATGTCAACTGGCAAAGGGGTCATTGTTCGATAACAGCAACTTCTGTCAGGCCTGACAAACTCACTACACCTAACACCCCCCTTTCCCAGCATTTATCCATAAAGAATGCTGTGTGAGATCTTGAACAAAAGCCAGGATCGCAATGGTAATTAATAGCGCTCTGAAACATAGGTACTGACACGCTGTAAGAAGTCACGTGTAGATATTCTGGGAAATGTGTTTTAAAGTCTGAATCAAGGCAGGGCTGGCAAAAAATGTCTGCCAAATAGAGGCTGTGTATTCACCTGTCCACTTCAGTTCACATGTAAATTACGCATTGCAAGCCAACACAATGGATGCCCTGAAGTCAACATGAGGCTGGGAAATCAATATGGGGTCAGCACATCGAAGAATGAATCCCAGGAGTCATCCTGCCACTGGTCAAACAATGAATTTTGGAGTACAAAAGGGAAAGGCAAAAAGGCCCCCCTTTATCCTGGACCGAGGAAGCAAAAAGGACGGCGTTTTTGCACTCAGGAAAGAGGGATCCCAGCCATGTTGGTTGGAGATGCTGGGAGATTGCTTTAGGTGAGATAAACTACTTTGGACAATGGTTGAGCCTCTTAAGTTTAGACTGGAAGCACATTATGCTTTTGTTTTATATGGAACCATTCTGTTTCCATTATCCTGACTCACTACTCCCTTGAATCTTCGAGTCTCGACTCTGTTACTAAACTTTTTTTTCTTTTCACTACAAACATATTTCAGTGCAGTGGATTAAGCAAAATGTTGCTGCTGGATTGAAATCCATCTAGGCGGTGGGTGTATTCTCCCTTTGGGGACAGCAGGCCTGGTAATTCTGTGAGTGTCTGGTGAAGGGGTCTGGACACTGCAGGGATCCCTCCGAGGACTCAGGGCCGGGGGTGTGCCTATCACCTGAGCGAGGACCAGGAAGGCAGTGCTTGTGTTGCCAGGGGCTGGTGGTTTCAAGGAGCTGAGCTATTGCAGGCGCAGACAGGACTGCCTCACACTACGGGCAGGTAGTGGTGAGGTGCCTCACAACCCTGGGGAGTGTCACCCACTGCCACCCAGCTCTCCTCCTGATTCTCCACCTGTCACGGCCCACATGTGGGACCCAGCGTATGCCGAAGGCCCAGCCTGAGGGACACACCACTGTCGCCCAGGCAGGAAATGTATCCTATGATGAGGCCCATTCCTTTCATGTCAGTGACACTCTACAGCCTCCACTCCGGGAGTGTCTATTTCTGGTGTAAATCATTTCCCACATCAATAGGGAGGGGGAAACCAAATCTGTGCGCGACATGGGGTACTTTGTGTCTAAAACGAGCCACCGCCTTCAAAAAGAGGAACATTGGAGAGGTGTGTGAACCCAACACGCTCAAGAGTGTCTAAGAGACGCTCTGGTTGGGCTGTTCAGAGGGGCCTACAGGATTCAGGCGCTCAGTTCCCACTGAAAGTCAATGCCACCGACAAACCTTGCCCAATTTGCCAGAACCGCTCAGGGCCGGCAGGCCGCAATCCATTAGTGACTTGCTGCCTCCTCTGGGGAAGTATGGTGGGAGAGAGAAGGAAGGGTGTGTTGCAGTGTTACTCCTGGCTGGCACCCATGCTCTTTGTGCCTCAGAACAAGGGGAGAAATCTAGGGATCCTGCAGGGGGCACCGGAATATCGGGGTGGGGGGGGGAGGTCAATAAACACAGGAATCAACATACCTCCTTGGTGCTTCAAGGGATTCTCACTGAGGTTTCTGATGGACCTGGAGGTGGTGGGCGAGGTCAGGGATATGTAGGATTCCTACTGCCACATGTCTTTAGCTAGCTGGGATTGATCCAATATATGCAATGGATGGGCAGGCTAAACAGAGCAGATAGGTACACGAGCAGATAGCTAGGAAGGATGAGGAAGTCAGACGATCCTGGGGAGGCATGGCTAGCCATATCATCCCTCCTGCAATGGACCCCAATGACAGGCTCCTATGGACTGTGTGGTGCTGTGGCATTTCTAAACACTGGCAGCACTGATGAGTGGGGCCACCAGGTTGGGTTTGCCGCCTGGGGAGAAAGTGCAAGGAAGGAGGGGAGGGGAAGAGCGGAGAGGGGGACTGCCGGGGGAGCGGTGACTTCGAACAGCTGCTGCCTCCTGTTCACTCTGCCTAGATTCTGGGTGCAGAATAGCAGGACGCACCTGAATGCAGAGCCAAAACCAAGCCACTCAGGGTACGTATACACAGGAGCTGGGAGGTATAATTGCCCACTCCAGCAGACACCCTGGCGTGAGCTCTGATCCAGCTAGCACGCTGAAAATAGCAGTGCAGCCATGGTAGTGCAAGCGGCGGGAGGGGCTAGGACCCCATGTAGGATCCCATACAAACCTATGGGGTACATACTCAGGCAGCTAGCCCTCCCACCGCTCATGCCGCTGCAGCCATACTGCTATTTTTAGCATGCTAGCTCAATCAGAGCAAGTGTGGGTATGTCTCCTCGAGCTGGGATGACAATCCCCACGTTGGTGTGGCCATACCCCCATGTGGATACTCCCTGCCAGAGAGACAGGAGAGCAATAAAGTTCCCTTTCTGTCCCGCACATCTCTGCATGCCCCTATGCCATGGCTCTGGGGTCAAACAGGCTCCCAGAGGTGCCTGCAGCCATTCCCTGCTCTACCTCTGGCTGCTTAGAAAGCCTCCAGGAGTCCTGGCTTTCTGGAGGTGTCTGAGCATCCGAAACTCCAGCCCTGCACTTGAACCTTCCCCTCTCCTTTGTTTTCAGGAACCTCGCATTTACTCAATGGTGAGATAGGCGTTCAGTGGCCCAAGCCCTGATCTCCTTCAGCTTCTCTCTGCTGAATGTTCATCGCTCTTTAACCAACTTGGCAGAGCGCTGGCTGTCGGGGAGTCACTGCAGGGAACAGGGCGGGAGCACTGGCTGTGGGGGGTCACTGAAGGGAACGGGGCAGGAGCACTGGCTTCTCGGGCGGTTGCTGGAGGGAACAGGGCGGGAGCACTGGCTGTCGGGGGGTTGCTGGAGGGAACAGGAGCGCTGGCTGTCGGGGGTCACTGGAGGGAACAGGGCGGGAGCACTGGCTGTGGGAAGGGGGTCGTTGTAGGGAATGGGGTGGGAGCACTGGCTGTGGGGGTCGCTGTAGGTGAGGGGGAGGAAGCACTGGCTGTGGGGGTCGCTGTAGGGAACAGGGCAGAAGCGCTGGCTGTGGGGGCGTCGCTGGACAGAAAGGGGCAGGAGCTCTAGCTGTGGGGGAGTCACTGGAGTAAACGGGGTGGGGGCACTGGTTGTGGGTGGGGGAGTCACTGCAGGGAACAGGGCGAGAGCACTGGCTGTGGGAGAGTCGCTGGAGGGAACGGGGCGGGAGCGCTGGCTGTGGGGGCATCGCTGTACAGAAAGGGGTGGGAGTGCTGAGTCACTGTAGGGAACAGGGCAGGAGCGCTGGCTGTAGGGGGAGTCGCTGGAGGGAACGGGGCAGGAGCGCTGACTGGAGGGGGGGGTCATTGTAGACCAGGGGTTCTGAAACTGGGGGTCAGGACCCCTCACGAGATTATTACATGGGGGGGTCACAAGCTGTCAGGCCCCACTCCCGACCCTGCTTTGCCTCCAGCATTTATAATGGTGTTAAATATATTAAAAAGTGTTTTTAATTTATAAGGGGGGGTCGCACTCAGAGGCTTGCTGTGTGAAAGGGGTCACCAGTACGAAAGTTTGAGAATCACTGTTGTAGACAATAGGGTGGGAGCACTGGCTGGAAGGGAAGTCATTCTAGTTCACAATATGGAAGCTCCACATATGGCCCCCGCTCCCATACCTCACGCTCCCCACAGCTGTCAGAGGCCCTGCCGCACTCCTGCCTTGTGCGCTGCAGCGTGCGAAATCTCCATATCATTCCAAGCGGGTGCCTCCCCTTCCCCTTCGGCCATGTGCAATCGGCACCGCGCACAGACGGCGTAGGCTGACTCACTCCTCTTTATGTCACGGCTCGGGCTGCCTGGTCCATCTCCCCTGGTATCATTTTGATGAAGAGAGAACCAGAAGTACCTCCCCTCTACCCCTCCCGCAAAGCCCAACTCATTTCCCCTAGTCAATGGCAAGAACATTTGGCTTCTGTCTCTCCCTCTCTCCATCTCTACCCCCCCCCCCAACCCTGTGCTGTATTTTCTCTTCTAATGAGGGCAACACCTGCTTCCCGACCATATTTCAATACCCCAGCAACCTTCCCCCATGCGTGTGAAACATCGCAATTGGAGCAGGGATCTGGGGAGAGATGGGGAGCTACCACAGTCTGCAGGACACCACGGCATCTCAGGTCCCCCGTGCACGCACACATCCAATGCCCCTTCCCTTCTCCATTCCCCCCACCCTGCAGCCCGGTCTAGAGCAAGCCTGCAATGAACTCCAGCACATGGAGGAAACAGGGAAAGGGAAAGAGAGAAAGGGAAGCTCTGTAACTAGCTTCCTGGGGAATGAGAGAGGTGGAGGAATTGGGGGTGGTTGGACGAAGGTGGGGGCAAACAGCACCAAGACGGGACTGAAGGAATAACAATGAGCTGGCCAAATCTGTGGGGTACATCAGACAGTGGTGAGCCCCATATGGGCTCCACAAAGGAGTCTCATGGCTGGAGATGGAACCTGGGGTTAAGTTGCTATGGGGCTGGATATGAAGGGCTCAACTGCCTGGATGCAAAGCTCTAAGAGTCCCACTGCCCCCAGCCTCCTGTGTCCAGTAGAATCACGTGCCTAGTAATATATAACACTCACGGTGCTCCATCTATCCCGCCCAGGCTGTTGTGCAGAGGGCACCGCCTCCTTATAACACACAGGGCCAGGCTTAGAACCCATCCAGTTTATGGGAGGCAGATTCAGGGTGAGCATCATATCTGCACATCTTGTGCCATCCTTATGGGAGATTCTGCATCTCCTCCACCTACCCCATCCATCTGTCCCCACTGAGGGAGCACCATGCCCCTAGTCCCAGCCCATGGTTTGATGAGGCCATACTGCAGGCCAGAGCACCTCAAGCCTCTAGAAGAGAGGGGCCAGGAGACATGATAAGTGTATGGATCGCCTGTCGGGAGACGATGGGGTCACCGTTGCCAGAGGTGTCCCCAAAGAATCTGGGCGAAGCTAGGTTCTGAGGGCCAGCGGGGAAGCCTGAGGCGCGGCATTCACGGGAGTGGCATCAAGGTGCGTCAGACCAGCAGTGAGCACCTGTCCAAAGAGAAACCTGGTTCTTTCACTCATGCAGCACTCGAGGCAGCAGCAGCTGCACAGCTGAACCTGGTGAGAGCGCACCTACGGGAGCTGTGCTAATTGGGAGCGCAGGGAGAGAGAGGCAGCGACAGGCAGAGAGAGAATGATTGTGAGGGAGAGAGAGACAGAGGGAAGCAGACAGAGGGATGGAGAGACGGATGGAAGGACATGTTGAGGGACGGAGTGACAGAGAGGCAGAGGAGATGGAGTAAGTGAGCTAAGCAGAGAATAGGGGAGAAATGAAGAGGGAAAAAGCTGGAGGGAGAAACGCAGCGAGCAGAGGCAGTGAGCGAGGGCTGGTGTCATTGGCGAGGACTCTGTTAGGTTGCAATATAAATGGAAATTCTCTCCGAGCGGGATCAATGCGGCATTGGCAAACGAAACAAGGAGGCTGTAGAAACAAACAAAAACAAGACAGCTAGGGCAGCCTAGCTAATCCCTTCCCAAGACCCCTCAGATAGCTTTGCCCCATTCAATTAGTGTAGCCTGCCTGGCTGAGTCAGTGTTGTCAGGGGGTGGGACGCTGCCTGCAGATCATCTCAAGGGGCGGGGGGGGGGGGGCAGATCATTGTCTCCCTTGCTCTCCTTATGGGTAGATCAGCACATCCATCTACTGGGCTCCCTTTCTCCTTTCCCTCTCCCCCTCTTTCTCTGGTCACTGGCTGGCCAGCTCTGGTACCTATGACAATCCTGCTAGGTTTTACCCCTCCCCACCTCAGCTGCTGCCCCTCCCCTACCTTCTACAGAGTCTGTTATGCTGTGTTGGCGTTTCTAAATGGCCCCCTAGGGGCCCATCAAATACACTAACGGCCCCTGGAGCCATAGCCACTAATTATTATCCCTCAATAATAGAATTAGTCCTTCCCCAACAGGTCCCAGTGGAGATGGAGAGTCCGGGCCCAATCATAGCTCATGACACACAGTATGTTGCTGTCTAAAGACCAGGCAGTGCCTGGAGAGGGGCTGTAATCAGTAGGACTGGTTGTGTACGTATGGTGGGGTGGAGGAGGAGAAGATCCCTTACAGTCTAGATGAGTTGACCTAGCCCCGCAGGGGTACGCATATCCCTGGTTGAGAACCACTGGTCTAGAGGACCATGGTCCCCAGGTGATCTGGACCCTCGAATCCTGCAGCACATTCACCACCTGACCGTGAAACTTGATCATGACTTTTTTCTTCTTCTCTCCTCTAGCTCTCTTTCCCCCTCCATCTACTCTTGCCCAATCCCCAGCACTTCACTCTCTTCTAGCTTCACTCCCTGTTCAGCCTCCTCTGGGCTTTTCATCTCCTCTGGTCTCACTCCCAAAATTACCTTAAACCCCCTGTCTCCTCTAGGCCTTCCAGCTCTTCCCTTTCCACTCAGCCCAATTCCCACTTCCAGGGCCACCTCTAGGCCTCCCCTCATCTCTTTTAGCCTCACTTCCCCAACGCTCCATTTTCTATAGCTCCCATCTTCTCCCTGCAACTAATGATGCTGGAGCAGGAGTTTATTGCATGGAACAGGGTGTGACGGTCATATGCCCTTGTCTCTCACACTCCCTAGCTTCATTAGCTGCTCATTCCTATAGATGCCATCCAAGGGGAAAGCGGCACGGCTGTAGGAAAGCAATCACTGTGGCATTAGGGAAATGGGTCTCACCATATTAGCCACCGTCACCTTTTCCCTTGGCTACAGCAAATTTGCACCTAGGCCTCAGGCAGTGTAAGTCCCAGAGCTGGAATGCTGAGAGGGATGGGAGTCTCTGCTTCCCCGCAGAAGAGAAAGGGGGGAGTCTAGCTACTGGCAGGTTTTATTTCCGTAAATGAAAATGTTGCTTACCCATCATTCCATAGGGCATGGGAGAGGACATGGCCTTAGCAGAGAGGCATATGCTTTATTGGCAAAAGGATCCCCTCAGCCTAGGATTGAACCTGGCGCTGATTGCTGCCATTACTGCCTGGCAGAAGGTTTACATCAAAGCGAGGCCACATCAGTGAGCGTGAGGCAGCCTGCATGTCATCACGATGGCGCAGCCTCCATGATACGCCCTGTGGAGCGAGACCCGGAGGATTCCCTCCCTGTGCCACTTCAGCCCAATAGCACCAATTCCACAGCCACAAGGGAGATAACGGGGCAGCTTCCCTTGAGCACCGCTAGACAGAGTGGGCTTCCCCTGGCCAGGGACGTGGACGCAGGGCCATGCTGATGGAGCAAAGGCTGGTCAAAGAGAGAGGGGATCTGGGGGGGATTCATGTTAGGTGGCTGTGCAAGCTCTATACTGCCCCAGGTAATCAAGCCCCAGTCTCCCAAGTGCAGTAGGATCGATAGCCAGGTGCCTGTAAATTTAACTCCACTCTCCCTAATGCAACAGGATCTACCTCCTGGTGTGCAGGGATTGAACCCCCGTCTCCCCAGTGCAGTAGCATCTATACTGCAGTCCCTAGGAATCAGCCCCTCCTTCCCTCGGTCTCTTCACTGCTATAAATTTCTGCCCACAACCTGGAGGTCAAATCCCAGTCTGCCCAGTGAAGTAGGAGCTCAGTCAGGACCCAAATCCCAGTTTTCCCACTTTGGCAGAAGCTTTGCCCCTAGGACAAGAACTGCGGTCTGCCCCATGTGTCAGAACCTATGGCCCAAGCAAGCCCTGGGAATTGAACCCAGATTTATCTCCCCAGGAACACCCCCCAGCCCTGCCGGCTGCCTCTCCGCAGCAGCTCCGAACAGATTTCAGGGACTCTGGAGCTCTGTGTTTCTCTCTTGATTTTTCACAAGTGATTATGAGAGTCAGAATTTGTCACCCACACAATGAAAGGAAAATGAACCTTTAATCACAGAAACACTGATCGACCGGCTGAGACGGGGGGGCGGGGGGGGGGGAGGGAGAAGGGGGGGAGGAAAGAGCAGGGAGAAGAAGGCAAGAAAGAGAGAGAGCAGAGAAGAGAGAATGGAACAGACAGCAAAGAAATGATACAGGGACAGAGGGGGGAAAAGCATAAAAAAGAGATTGAAATGGAGACAAATGGAGAGCAAAGAAGAGGAATATAGTGAAAAGTGGACTAGACAGAATAAAGGCGAGAGAGAAGACGTTTTGAGATGGAGCAACAGAGAGGAGTCGTCAGGTCCCTTCCCTTCCCTTCCCTTCCCCCACCTGACCCAGCCCCTCTCTTGGCCCAGTTCAGGATTGGTCCCTGCAGCATATTTTTCAGTGCTTGCCCCATCTGGTTTTAAATGCCCCATCCCTCCCCTGGCAGTTGTTTCTCAGGCTAACTGCTCACTCTGGCAGGTAGTGCTTACTGCCTAGATGGCTTCCACCCCAGATACAGCCCCTAGCCCATGCACTGCCCTAAATAATCCCCCTCCCTCCTTGTTGTTCTCATCCCTCAGATGTGTAGATGGTTATCACATGTGTTCTTAGTCAGCACCTAGCTGAGCTAAACATATTTAGCTCTTAATCTTCCCTCGCAAATCAGCCCCCTTTCCCCCCCCCCAATTTGATTGCTCTTCCCTGAATGCTCTCCAGTTTCTCTCCGGTTCAGTTAATAAGTTGTCCAGCCATGCAGAGCCCTCTAGGGAGGGGCTCTCAGCTCCCTGCTCTGGGACCACGACGCCTCTGCACAGGCAGCCCCAAAAAATGATTGTGCCACCCTCCTGCCTCGCGCACTCCTGTCTAATTTGCCATCCACAGCGTTGCCAATTCGGGAGATTGTAGCACATTCGCAATCTTTGTTGTTCTCCAAGCCCTAGCACCCAGAGTCAGATGATTAGGTGAGACTCTCAGCTTTCAGTAAAGAATAAAAGTACCTTTGCTAGCCCTTTGATTTGCAGAGAAAAGCTTGAAAATGTGATCAGTGTGTAGTGCAGAGGCTTAGAGACCAGGAAGGGAAATATAAAGAACCCAAGATGTATTATTACTTTTTAAAATATCATGATTTTAAGCAAACCCCTTTTTTTTCCTTGGGGGGGGGGGGGGTTGAATGACTCATGAATTTTGAGCATTTAGGGTTGGCAATACTGCCTCTGGTATCACCCTAGGCCTCTTTAGATCTGCCCTCTACACACTGCTCCATGGCATACGTTCAAGCTGTTCTGCCCCCAATACAGTCCCCCATTCCTGCTCCAAGCACAGGGGATGGAGCACAGTTGCGAACTTTCACGCGGTAAATAAGCACCTCAACTTTCACAATAAGCCAAAAAAAAAAATCAAGCTCATCCCATTTCAAAATAAGGCCAAAACAAGCCAGTCCCTAAGAATCCCAACATTCTATGTCCGTGGTTTTCAAACTTTTTTCCTGGGGACCCAGTTGAAGAAAATTGTTGATGCCTGCGACCCAACAGAGCTGGGGATGGGGGGTTTGTGAGGGGCTCAGGGCTGGGGCAGGGGGTTGGGGTGGGGGGGGGGGGTGGGGCGGGGGGGGGGGGCCGGGGGTGGGGGGGGGGCGGGGGATGAGGGGTTTGGGATGTAGGGAAGGGTTCCAGCTTTGGGGGGGCTCAGGGCTGGGGCAGGGGGTNGACCCAGTTGAAGAAAATTGTTGATGCCTGCGACCCAACAGAGCTGGGGATGAGGGGTTTGTGAGGGGCTCAGGGCTGGGGCAGAGGGTTGGGGTGGGGCCAGGAATGAGGGGTTCAGGGTGTGGGAGGAGGCTCTGGGCTGGGACAAGGGATTGGGGTGCGGGAGAGGGTCAGGGGGTGCAGGCTCTGCCTGGGGATACAGGCTCTGGGTTTGTAGGGGCTCAGGGCTGGGGCAGGGGGTTGGGGTGGGGGTCAGGGCTCTGGGGTGGGGCCGGGGATGAGGGGTTTGGGATGTAGGGAAGGGTTCCAGCTTTGGGGGGGGCTCAGGGCTGGGGCAGGGGGTTGGGACATGGGGTTGGGGGGTAGACTTACCTCTGGCGGCTCCCAGGCAGCGGCACAGCAGGGGTACTAAGGCAGGCTTCCTGCCTGTCCTGGCACTGTGGACCACACTGCACCCCAGAAGCGGTCAGCAGCAGGTCCGGCTCCTAGGCGGAGGCATGCAAGCGGCTTCCCGTGACTCTCGCTGGCAGGCACCGCACTGCCCCCTCCCACCGGCGGTTCCCAGCCAAAGGGAGTGCAGAGCCAGTGCTTGGGGCAGGAGCAGCGCAAGGAAAACCGTGCACCCCTGCCTAGAAGCAAGACCCGCTGCTGGCCGCTTCTGGTGCACAGCGCGGTGTCGGAAAAGGTAGGCACTAGCCTGCCTTAGCTGGGCAGCACCGCCGACGGGACTTTTAACCAGACTGGGACTGACCAGAGCCGCTGCGACCCAGTGCCTTACATGCCACAACCCAGTACTGGGTTGTGACCCACGGTTTGAAAAACACTGCTGTATGTGACTAGATCCCCCCAGCGTGTAGTCTGGGACTGTGGTGGGCCTGCTGTGCACCCCTGACTCTTCCCCCCCTCCTGCCCCTGCTTGCCCCCCCTTGCCGGGAGCCGATAAAAAAAGAAGAAGCAACAAGCCCAAAACTAGCCAACAAGCAGCTCACAAGGCAGTTAAGCCAAAAACAAGCCCAATTTCTGTGTTTTTTCCACGGGTTTGGCATGTCTGGGATGGAGCAAATCGGTATCAGGGCCTGCAACAGGGAGCCAAACAGAGAAAGGGCTGGGGAGGAAAAGAGGAGAGTGAGAGGCAGGGATGGAGGAGGGGAGGGGGACAGTGGGGAGGGCGATGGAGGAGATGCCTCCCCCACTCCAGGCAAGAGTGCATACAGTAGTGGAGGCTGTGCTGACTCATTTGTCAGTGCTGTGGAGACAGTAGCACATGGGGGTGGTGGACGGTCCCAGTCCCACTGCAAGCAGCTGAGGAGACGGGGAAAGCAGTGAAGTTGATAATGAACGGTCATGGCATGAAGGGGCCGTGCCTCCGAGACAAGAAGGGGACACATGCGCCAGCTGCTCCCCCTCTCCTTCATCCTGCTCTGTCTTCTCCTCCACAGAGCCACTCTCAGTGCTCCTGCTGTGTTTCTCTCCCTTCAGAAGGGCTGCTTGGAAAGTTCATGATGAAGAGAATTGATCTTGGAGCTGGGATTCGTTTTCAGTGCGGGGAGATGATTGCTCAGGGAAAATCCCGAGAGCCAGGGCTTGCTTTTCCTCTCACCTAGCCTGGGGCCAGCCAGAGTCCAACAATCAGGTCCACTGCATTGCTCAATCACTGTATAACCTCAACAGCTTCAATAGCATCCCAGCAGAATGCAACACACAGACACTAACACCACACTCATGGCAAACACACACCAGCACACCAGGGAGGCACACTCAGGCCCAACCATAGAGAATGCACACAAATACACAACACATCGCACATCTACACAACACAAACACCGTGCAAAAAACACTTATCAGCATGTCATGCAACAAACATACACACTGAAGCCTGGCACAAAGATGAACACAACTAACCCTCAGTCCAGACACACACACACAGCACACACACAGAGAGTCAGCACACAGACAGAATGCAAGTACATATAACAACGCAACACTCAGAGCACACATACTCTGAAACCCAATGCAAACACCCCATGCTAACACCCAGAACAAACTCAGCCAAATCCCCTGATACTCAGCATGCCATCACAGAATAAAAACACCACACACACAGGTGCAACAAACACCAACACACAATTAGCAAACACATATCAGCACAACATAAAAAGTAAACAAGCTCATGCATGCTACAACCCAAACCACGACAGCTAATTACAACACATTCTAGCATAGCGTAATCATACACACATGCACACAAACACTAGGCAGCAGCACTACACACACACTGACCCAACACACAACTACACTGGCAGGGCAAGGGTAGGCTCCATTGTGAAGAGCAGTGTGATAGTGACTGTAGAGGTATTTAATGATTGCTGCAGGGCTCGAATTACTGTTTTGTTCATCTAAGGAGCAAAGTCCCACAAGATGTCAGCTGAAGTACTTGTCTTGGGCTCTCATTTAGACCCCAGTTATGCTTATCATATGCAGCTCTCTCCTCCCCATGTTCACCACTTCTGTCTCTTTGTCTAGCCCATCCTTTCATTTATTCCTCTCACTTAGCTAGTCTCAAGTGAGACAAGATATGACTAAGCCAGACACTGAGTCTCTCTCTTTTCTAAAGCCGCCAGCCCTCTCTCCCCTCAGTGCCATCAACCTGTGTGTGACCGGGAGGATTAGCCACAAGTAGCCATCAGAGAACCTGAGCTGCCCACCCACCTCTCTTGCTGGGCAGAGGAGGTGGGCAAGTGCAGAGAAGGATGACAAGAAAATCGCTCCCGACTCCCAATTGCTCCCCATTGAAGTCAAAGGGAGTTTTGCTGTGCCTACTTCAATAGGAGCAGGAGCAGGACCCTAATTAGGAGCACGGCCTGACAATGCTAGACCCTGGGCGCCCGGGGGCTTGAGGAGAGAGAGCCTGCCAAAGGATCAGTTTCATTAAGGTGAAGAACAGCAAAGAGCCCTTCCTGAACTGACATCCATCTGTCAGCGGAGTCCGCATGCAGAGACAGAGCTGACAGGAGCCCCAAGGAGAATCTCATTAGGAAGGTTCGAAGGAGCCTCCTGGCGAGAGAGATGGGGCTTGTTTCACATCTGCAGGGGGCCTCTTGTGCCTGTCAGTTTGTTCCCTCGCCACAGTGGCTGAGCGGGATGGACGGGTAATACCAACGGAAGTCATGGGCACAGAAACGTGACCAGGGAGCAAGGGGCGTTGTGCTGGCTGGGGCGACGCAGGTGGGGATCAGAGGGAGACATTCCAAGGGTGGCCCCAGACCTGGCTCTGAGCAGACAGCCTGGGCAATGGTCTAGGGCAGAAAAATGTGTGAGGCAGTCAACTCCCCAGTGACTGTTTGTGCAGTGAGTCTGGGCCACTGCGGGTGGACTTTGACTGTGACCGCAGCCCCCCAGTGCTAGCCAGCCATAGGTGGCTCATGCATGGTCGTGGGTATGTTCAGCATCCACAAGGTGTGTGTTCGCTCCTGGAGGTTTTTATACAAGTCTCCAGTTGGTTGGATCAGTCCAAAGCCCAGCATGGGGTGGATGTGGGGATAGGTTGTGTGCTTGTTTCCCCCCCCCCCCCCAAACCACCTTCTCCTGGACCAGAAATGAGGAGCTCTTGCTCTTCTTAGTGCATGTGCAACATGCCTCAGGTGACCAGGATTCATCACTGAATTTGAGCCGTTGGTTGGATCATTAGCTTCCCTGGCCCAGATCGGGAACTGACAGGGAGCGCGACATGAACGCTGATCCATGCCCCCCGCTCTTCCGCTCCCTGGGCAACAATGGAAACAGGGTGGTATGAGCATGTGCTCCCAGGGCTGTATCTCAGTGTCAAGAGTCTAATCCTTCTGCAGCACCCCTTGGGGTGTGACGGAGGCATGTGCTCACTCAGGCTCTCACCCATCCACATTGGGGCAACTAGCATGACTGGCCCACGGGCGGGGACTCAGCCCTCCATCTGCACCCTTCTGGAGCTTACCCTTGCTGGGGTTCCGAGGAAACAAAAAGAAAGGTGCAGGCAGGGACAAAAAGAAACAAAAATCAGTCCCTGAGGAGCCACCAGCTTCTCTTCCTTCAGGTAGGCCTTGGGCAAGTCGCAGCCCAGCTCAACATCCTCCAGGCAACCACCAAAGAGTGCCTTGGTAATCATAGAATATCAGGGTTGGAAGGGACCTCAGGAGGTCATCTAGTCCAACCCCCTGCTCAAAGCAGGACCAATCCCCAACTAAATCATCCCAGCCAGGGCTATGTCAAGCCTGACCTTAAAAACCTCTAAGGAAGGAGATTCCACCACCTCCCTAGGTAACCCATTCCAGTGCTTCACCACCCTCCTAGTGAAAAAGTTTTTCCTAATATCCAACCTAAACCTCCCCCACTGCAACTTGAGACCATTACTCCTTGTTCTGTCATCTGGTACCACTGAGAACAGTCTAGATCCATCCTCTTTGGAACCCCCTTTCAGGTAGTTGAAAGCAGCTATCAAATCCCCCCTCATTCTTCTCTTCTGCAGACTAAACAATCCCAGTTCCCTCAGCCTCTCCTCATAACTCATGTGCTCCAGCCCCCTAATCATTTTTGTTGCCCTCCGCTGGACTCTTTCCAATTTTTCCACATCCTTCTTGTAGTATGGGGCCCAAAACTGGACACAGTACTCCAGATGACACCTCACCAATGCCAAATAGAGGGGAATGATCACGTCCCTCGATCTTCTGGCAATGCTCCTACTTATACAGCCCAAAATGCCATTAGCCTTCTTGGCAACAAGGGCACACTATTGACTCATTTCCAGCTTCTCGTCCACTGTAAGCCCCAGGTCCTTTTCTGCAGAACTGCTGCCTAGCCACTCGCTTCCTAGTCTGTAGCAGTGCATGGGATTCTTCCATCCTAAATGCAGGACTCTGCACTTGTCCTTGTTGAACCTCATCAGATTTCTTTTGGACCAATCCTCTAATTTGTCTAGGTCCCTCTGTATCCTATCCCTACCCTCCAGCATATCTACCACTCCTCCCAGTTTAGTGTCATCTGCAAACTTGCCATCCTCCAGATC
Source organism: Platysternon megacephalum (assembly GCA_003942145.1). Taxonomy (NCBI): domain Eukaryota; kingdom Metazoa; phylum Chordata; order Testudines; family Platysternidae; genus Platysternon; species Platysternon megacephalum. The sequence continues at coordinate 604,921 of QXTE01000087.1, forward strand.
ATTAATGAAGATATTGAACAAAACCAGCCCCAGGACCGACCCTTGGGGGACTCCGCTTGATACCGGCTGCCAACTAGACATGTAGCCGTTGATCACTACCCGTTGAGCCTGATGATCTAGCCAGCTTTCTATCCACCTTATAGTCCATTCATCCAGCCCATACTTCTTTAACTTGACGGCAAGAATACTGTGGGAGACCGAATCAAAAGCTTTGCTAAAGTCAAGGAATAACACGTCCACTGCTTTCCCCTCATCCACAGACCCAGTTATCTCATCCTAGAAGGCAATTAGGTTAGTCAGGCATGACTTGCCCTTGGCAAATCCATGCTGACTGTTCCTGATCACTTTCCTCGTTTACAGCCCAGCCCACCTCTCTCTCAGGGAGCTCAGACAGTTTGGAGGCATGGGAGCAGGCTCTCCCTTGGAGCTAGGGGACTCCTCCCAGCACTGCCTCCTACTGAGCTGGGCGTCTCCCTTGCAGGTGGGGCAGGGCAGGGCTACTTGAGCCCAGAGCATCCCTTAACCCCTTCCTGTCTGGTGCAGGGTTTGTACAGCCCCATCACACTCAGGAACACCTGGCTTTCGGGACCTGATCCAAAGCCTGTCGAAGTCAATGTGTATCTTTCAGTTAACTTCAATGGACTTTGTATCTGGCCTTTGTTTTGTAAGCCCTTTAGGGCAGGAACCCTATCTTCTTCCAAGTTAGGACAGCACACCGTGAGCACCACTGGAATACAAATGGGTAATAGTAAGCTGAGAACGTCAAAGCCATTCTATGGCACTGACACACACATCCCCCATTAAAATTAGCAGGCAGGTGTCTAAATCCCCTAGGCAGTTTTGACCATCTCATTCATCATAATGTCTGCATTCACCGATGACGTCATCCCTGGGTATTTCTCTTGTGCACGCTGGCGATATAGATAGTTACATGGAAGGCTTGCAGGGAGGTTGTCACATTGGGACTTTAAATGGGTGCACTGACGTTGGCCCTCTGGATCTTAGGGCACAGTGGGTTTCCATGCAAATTGAGGGTGTCATTTGAGGTCTTGTCTAGTGGCTCACATTGGTGATGTCACTTGGTGCACTGATGGTAGCACTAGGTGCCTTTAAAGTTGGACACTGACAATGTCTTTCTCTGTCTTGGAAAACTTAGAAACTGTACTCGGAGAGTAATTATCAATGGCCAGTACCTGGTCCTGCCTCAGCATGGGGAGGTGCACTAGGTGACTCCTTGAGGTCCCTTCCAGTCCCACATTTCTACGAAAGCTCATGCTGACGATGTGCCTAATACATTTACAGTGATTGCCCTTCTGGTTTCTTAGGGGCTTGCACAGATGAGGTCACTGTCTATAAAGGTTTGCAGTGATGTCATTCTGTGTCTTTAAGGGCTCACACAGATGATGTCACGATCTCTAAATGTTTGCATGGATGACATCATCCTGCCTCTTTAAAGTCTCATGCTGATGATGTTACACGCTGGTACTTTCTCCCATTTTGACGGGGTCATTCAGAGCTTTAGGCTTGCACTGACGCTGTCACTCAGGGTCACTGCAGGCTGCTCCGGGGGCCTATTTCACAGCACGGTGGCTGTGAGACTATAGCTAGAGCAGTCTTTGTTTTCTCAGTCTTCCGTGGCTTGGTGAGAATCCAATCTCGAAGCCCTGACCAAGACTAATGAGCCTCGGCACACCAGCCTTGAGTCCCTAACCTCCCCCGAGCTGTCAGCACCGGTACAGGCACAGGCGGACGGATCAGCGCCTGGAATGTAACCTCTGTCCATCAGCAGCTTTATCTCTGTTCTCGCTGAGGCCTCGGGAGCTTCCATCTCCAAATCAAACAAGCCGGGTGAGCGCAGGGCCAGGAAAGGTGACGCCAGCTGCCAGCACACAGCAAACGCGCTTCTCTGCCAGCTGCGGCACACTTCTATCACTTACCTCAGCGCTCTCCCCCTAGGGCTCCTTTCCCCTGGTGCTGGCAGTGCACTCAGAGCCAGTGAGCGAATCCCGGCTAGTACCCAGGAGACACTCCATTCCCCACGCTCTGAGTCTCGAGGGATCACACACACACCCCCCACTCTCAGAATGCGTGTGAGATCTCATGCTAGTGGCTGGCCCACAGAGAAGATAAGGAACCCGCTACCACTGCTAGCAAGGGGCGATTTCCTTCAGCTCAAGTGGTGCAGGCTCCTGCTTCTGGAGCTCAAAGACAAGGCCCGTAGTCCCTGTGTGACAATTAGTAGCTGTGTCTGCACCTGGTGGATTCATTACAAGTGCAACTTGACTTAGCGAGAGCGACTCTGTGCTGACAGCAGGCAGCCTCTCCTGCTCTCGGTTCCCTCCGGAGAGGCAGCGGGAGCTGGCTGTGTCATGGGTTACGGCCAAGCAGGTGTCGGGAAAGGACAAGATGTCCCCGCTTTCTAACCCTGGGCCACCATGGCTTTTCCAAGCTGATTTTGCTAAGGGCAGGACCCGTATTGACTGCACTTGGTGCCCCTGCTGGCTGGGGTAAGGCAGAACCTTTCACTTTCTCCAGTCCCCAGGGAAGTGCACAAATCACACACCCAGGCAGCCGGATGGGCAATACAAGCAGCAAAGCAGCTGCTCTCTGCAGAGGACGTGCCCCTCTGATCCCCTTGCCCTCTTGAGGGAGGGATGGGTACTGTCAGCCTGCCACCTCCCTCCCCCCGCCCTGGCCGTCACTGCCCGGCTTTTTCTGATGCAGCATTGGCAGCGGCAGAGGGCAAGCACCAGCGCAGGGCAGCCATCTATATGAAAATGAGGCTGCTGCTTCACTCCAGCCGCTGCTGACATAACTGACTGGGCTCACAAAGAGTGAGTGCCTGTCCCTTGGGCCACCAGATCCCCCCCGAACTCCAATCACTCACTGCCACCCTCAGCCCCGAGGTATCCTTGGAGGCCAGAACACAGGCAAGAATTCCTGCAACAGGTTCTGCTCAAATGCCACGCGCCTCCTTCAGTCGGTCTCTTGCACACACTTGCACGGACAAGGTCTCTCCCTCTCCAGGGATTGTGGGTTCTTTTGAGAGCGAGGCTGGCTTTGGTAGGTGCGATGTGCATGAACCATCTCTCTACTGGTCTACGTTCGGTTTGCTTGGTTCCTTGCTAGTTTCATTGTCGCAGGGGGGTTGTCTTTTCCCCTCCCCCCTTTTCCCAGGGGGCTGAAAGGGGACCACTTCAGATGGGGTCGGCACTCAGCCCCGGTTGCATGGTGTTCGGTGCACGCCTGCTGGCTCCTGCTCCGTGGAGGATGCGTTGCTGAGCGTAGGTGAGGTTATTGCCTGTGCTAGTCTAAAACGTGCCTCTCAAAACCAGCACATCTGGTTCAGGAAGGGGTCTGGCTCAAGGAGTCTTTTGTTCCAGATTTCACCCCACTGGTGAAGTCATTTTTTCCCCCAGTGTCTCCCCTTCCCCCGCAATGAGACCCTGTCATCTGCTTTCTCCCGTGCTGGGAAGGTGGGTTCTGCTATTCGGATGATCCCGCTGAGCTGTGAGAGCCTAGATGTGAGGCACGTCATGTCCCTCCAACGGCAGGCTTAGGCGGTAAGTAATGCCGAGCAGCCCCTGCAGCTGGTTCTGAAGCACCACATTGTTGGGATGGATTATATGGTGTTTGCCATCACTCAGCACCCGAAGCAGCTCTTGTGTGGTGAGCTGGGTCGACTGAGAGGGTCTTGGTCCACTCAATGCTGGCTCTGGGTGAGAACATGGGATCCCAGGGGAGGGAGCTGGGACATCATGGAACCAGCAGGAGACAGAGCCTATGCCAGTGGGATGTGTGTTCCCCCCTCACCCTACAAGGTCTGTTGTTCAGGGGTCGGCTGCCCTGGAGGAGCCCACCATTATGATCCCGTTGCCTCTGCTTGGGCAGAAGTGAGTCCTGGAGCCAGAGGAACACTCTTTTTGAATGGAGCAGAGACAGATGCTGGAGATGCAGGAATGTGTTGGTGATGAGGCAGATCCACCTAGGTTTGCTATTGAAAGGGCTGAGGCTTTGGAGGCCCGTGAGCCACCAGTCTCTAGGGAACAGGATTGTGCAGGGCTAGATGGTGTATCCCTGGCTCACCACACCTGAAGGAGGCCCAGACCTCTCGCTCTGCACCCTGCCTGCTGTGGTGATGACGCTGAGTCCAGCCCAGGGCTACCCTGCCCCTCAATCCTGAGAGGACAGATGTGATCTGTGTGCCAGCCAGGCCTGCTGGGCCAGTCCCCCTCCTGAGCAATGTGGATACTGCAGCCGCAGCCCAATGTTCTTTGAACTGGCAGAATCTGAAGGAGAGGAGGAGGATGACCCTTTGACTCCTTGCTGGTCCCGATATCCAGGCCAGTAAGCTGGACCTGAAGGGTGAGAGCAAGATGCAGATCGGTGACTTTTTGAGATAGCACTAAGAGGAAATGGGGAGTCAAGGTGCAGGCCTATTCCCCCAGTTTGCAATGCTTTGTCCTCCTGGATTCCCTGGATTTTGCGGGATGCCTCGTTTCATTGCTGGAAAACGTTCCCATCTCAAGAAGCAGCTGTGCAAGGCTAGGAAGCACACATGCGCTGTTCAGGGCATGTAGACTCCCCAGGCTCGCGTCTCCCCAGGTGACCATACTTCCCATCGTTTCTCTCTGCTCCTTCTAGCTTCCATGGCACTGCTCATGCTGGCTCTTTAAATGTTCACGGGTGCCAGGATGGCCCTAAAAGGCACAGCTTTTTGAATTTCTCAGACAAAACCAGGCTATATCTTTTTCTTTGCAAGAGACATCCCAATCCCGCTAACCAGAGGGACTGCTTGATGGAGTGGAAAGGGGAAGCGTTCTTGAGCCACAGCTCAGAATGTCAGTGCTGGGGTAGCTGATCTTTTTTCCTGGGGGAGCCAGGACACAGCTCCTCTCTACAAAGGAGATTGGAGGAGCCAGCCCTGCAGAGAGGCACATGTTGGTGGTGTTGATTTTAATTTTTTTACTCTCTCTGCCTCTACGCAGATATTGTATTTTTGCAGACACTTGGCCCTGCTTGGCTGTGATCCTGATAGCATTATTGTCCTGAGGTGTGGAGGGGGACTTCAGCTGCACTGCTGACTGTGTTTTAGACTGGAACTGCAAGGAGCCAGACCCTCACTCAGCCAGGGAACACATTGTCCCTGCACACCTTCAGGTTAGTGGGTTCTCCCGCGCTGTTAGGCAGTATTCCTGGCTGAAGGTCACTCCCAAACATATCTCAGAGGGAAGATACTCCTGGGGGAATCCTGCACCAAAAAATTAAAACTTCTGCGCACATTTCAAAATTCTGCATTATATTATTTTGACAAATAAGATAGTCACACCAATTTCAATTATTTTGGTAATTTATTTCAAAATATCTGTTAGCAAGTATGTCTAACAATACAGACAACAAAAAAGATCCAGGGATTTTTTTTTATTTTGACAAATAGATTCCTTACAAGGTATATTAATACAGAACTTTGAGTAATAATTAATTTAAACTATAATACAGACTTCAAGTTACAGAGAATTCACCATTTACACTAGTTTAAACCTGCAAGTGACCCATGCCCCATGCTGCAGGGCAAGGCCAAAAGCGCCGAAGGCCTCAGCCAATCTGCTCCAGAGGAAAATTCCTTTCTGACCCCAAATATGGTGATCAGTTGAACCCTGAGCATGTGGGCAGATATCTGGGAAAGAATTCTCTGTAGTACTCAGAACCTTCCCCATCTAGTGTCCCATCTCTGGCCATTGCGGATTTTTGCTACTGGCAATCGCTGATGGGCCACATGCCATTGTAAGCAGTCCCATCATACCATCCCCTCCATAAACTTATCAAGCTCAGTCATGAAGCCAGTTAGGTTTTTTGCCCCCACTGCTCCCCTTGGAAGGCTATTCCAGAACTTCACTCCTCTGAGGGTTAGAAATCTTCTAATTTTTAGCCTAAACTTGTTGATGGCCAGTTTATATCCATTTGTTCTTGTGTCCACATTGGCATTTAACTTAAATAACTTCTCTCCATCCCTGGTATTTATCCCTCTGATGTATTTATAGAGAGCAATCATATCTCCCCTCAGCTTTCATTTGGTTAGGCTAAACAAGCCAAGCTCTTTGAGTCTCCTCTCATAAGCTAGGTTTTCCATTCCTCTGATCGTCCTAGTAGCCCTTCTCTGTACCTGTTCCAGTTTGAATTCATCTTTCTTAAACACAGGAGACCAGAACTTCACACACTATTCCAGATGAGGTCTCACCAGTGCCTTGTATAACCATACTAACACTTTCCTGTCTCTACTAGAAATACCTCACCTGATGAATCCTAGGACTGTATTAGCCTTTTTCACGGCTGCATCATATTGACATCTCAAAGTCATCCTGTGATCAACCAATACACCCAGATCTTTCTCCTCTGTCACTTCCAACTGATCAGTCCCCAGCGTATAGCAAAAATTCTTGTTAGTCCGTCCCTAAATACATGATCTTGCACTTTGCACTATTCAATTTCATGCCATTTCTATTACTCCAGTTTACAAGATCATCCAGATTTTCTTGCATGATATTCCAGTCCTCCTCCATATTGGCAATACCTCCAAACTTTGTGTCATCCACAAATTTTATTAGCACACTCTCACTTCTTTATGCCAAGGTCAGTAATAAAAATGTTAAATAAGATTGGTTCCATAACCAATCCCTGAGGAATTCCACTAGTAACCTCCCTCCATCCTGAGAGTTCACCTTTCAGTATAACCTGTTGTAGTCTCCCCTTTAACCAATTCCATATCCTGCTTTCAGTTTTCATATTAATCCCCACCTCCTCCAATTTAACTAATAATTTCCCATGTGAAACTGTATCAAATGCCTTAGTGAAATCCAGGTAGATTAGATCTACTGCATTTCCTTTGTCTAAAAAAAACCCAGTCATCTTCTCAAAGAAGATCAGGTTGGTCTGGCATGATCTACCTTTTGTAAAACCATGTTGTATTTTATCCTAGTTACTGTTCACCTCTATATTCTTAACTACTTCCTCTTTCAAAATTTCTTCCAAGACCTTGCATACAATTGAGATCAAACTAACATGCCTGTAGTTTCCTGGATCACGTTTTTCCTTTTCTTAAAAAATAGGAACTATATTAGCAATTCTCCAGTCAGAAGGTATGACCCCTGAGTTTACAGATTCATTAAAAATCCTTGCTATTGGGCTTGCAATTTCATGTGCCAGTTCCTTTAATATTCTTGGATGGAGATTATCTGAGCCTCTTGATTTAGTCCCTGTCTGAAGTTGGGTTCCCCCTCAGATGTGGTAACTTCTACCTCCATGTCCTCGTTGCCATTAGCCACCCTATCACTACCCCTAAGATCTTCATTAGCCTCATTAAAAGCTAAGGCAAAGTATTTGTTTAGGTGTTGGGCCATGCCTAGGTAACCTTTTATCTCTACCCCATCCTCAGTGCTTAGCAGTCCAACTTCTTTCTTTGTTTTCTTGTTTATATGGCTATAGAACCTTTTACTATTGGTTTGAATTCCCTTCCCAAGGTCCAACTCTGCTTGGCTTTTGGCAGGCCTCACTGTGTCCCTACACTTTCTGACCTCCAAGCGGTCGCTTTCCTTGCTGATCCCCCCGCCTTCCATGCCTTGTAGGCTCTCTGCTTTCTTTTAATCACCAGTTTGAGATGCTTGCTCATCCAGCTTGGTCTGCAACCCTTCCCTACAATTTTTTGTCCCTGGCTTGCAGTGCAGGCTTCAGGGAGCTTCTGCAACTTTGACTTAAAGTAATTCCAAGCCTCCTCCACCTTCAGATCCTTGAGTTCTTCAGTCCAGCCCACTTCCCTAACTAATTCCCTTAATTGTTTTTAAGTTAGCTCTTTTGAAATCAGGGACCCTTGTTAGCTCGTGATCACTCAAACCAAGGTTGTCCTCTACAACCAGCTCTTCTATGAGGTCCTCACTACTCACCAAAACCAAATCTAAAATGGCCTCACCTCTTGTTGGTTCAGTGACTATTTGGTGAAGAAATCGGTCAGCTATCACATCCAGGAAAATCAGGGCCTTACTATTATAAGTAGCACTTGTCCTCCAATCTATGGCACGTGGCCAGAGAGACCCCATATGGAGATCTGCCTAGTGCCTCAAATTGCCTTAATCCAGGTGGCTGAGTGTGGCTGTTGCAGGTTGCATTTGCCATGCAGGACAGGCCTGGTGCTGTAGAAAGTGCACCTGGGAAGGGTGAGAACTGGGGGGAGGGAGAGGACTCAGTCATACCCCACCCTGTATGCCACCCCTCCCCCACACACATACTCTCACTCTTCCTCATGCAAAGTCCCTGCCTTATTAGGCTCAACTGATTTAGAGCTTGAAAGGCTTTTGGGGAATTAATGATCTGGGTCATGAATATTTCCCACTATTTTGTTCTGAATGTGGGCCGGGGGAGCTGCGGTTATCACTCAGTGCTGCGGGGAGGAGGGAAGTCCCCGCCCCTTCTCTGAAGGCAGGCACTGGACAGCATCTGATCAGAAGTGAAGGTGAAGGGAGGGGACCCACTGACCTACCCAAACAAAACCCTCCCCGAGCCCAGAGCCACAAGGATTTACATCTCTGTCCGGGGTAGGGACGGGTGTACCAGAGTAACGCACGGGTCTGACGAAGTGGGTATTCACCCACGAAAGCTTATGCTCCAATACATCTGTTAGTCTTAAAGGTGCCACAGGACTCTCTCTTGCTTTTTACAGATCCAGACTAACACGGCTACCCCTCTGATACTTGACTACACTAATGAAGTTTAACCCCAACTGGAGAAACCACCCAGGCGTAATTGACCCCAGTAGCTTTACAGAGGAAAGCAAACTGGTGTGTAACACGGTGCCCTGGCCAGTTGTCAGCAGTGGGTGTTGAACCCAGGACTTCTAAAAGGATGAGCCTCTCTTGCCTGAGCTAGAAGGGCCTGCTCGGCTAGCTTCCAGGCATCAGCCGGTGTGTGTGGCCCAACCACTAGAGGGGTACGGAGCACACGTGTTACTGGTGCAAGTGCCATCTTATGCCAGTTCAGTGCATCTAAACTGGGGGTTGCATTGGCATAGCTACATCGGTGCAAAAAGAGCCCAAACATAGGCTGGAAACGTGGCCTGTTACAGAGCAGAGCGGACACTGATGAGAGGGCTCATAGAAATCTCAGGGCCTAGCTATACACAGCAGTTGCACTGGCATAGCTTACATCACCGCAGTTAAATTGATGCAACTAAACCTAGCACGTGTGTTCATGCACGGTGCAAACTACATTGCATTTGAAGCCATGTGTCTGCACAACAGCACTGCGTCAATTGAAGTGCATCTCACTGTGAAGTGGGAGCCCAGGTCACCTTTCATTGCTGCCAGCAGTTGCAGTATTCTGAGCAATTTTCACAGCTGATTGGGAAGTATGTCCTGGAGGCTGGAGTTACTGTGGGAGAGGGGGGGAAATCCCATGCGTAGGGTCCTACCAAATTCATGGTCCATTTTGGTCCAATTTCGCGGTCATAGGATTTTAAAAATCTTGAATTTCATGATTTCAGCTATTTAAATCTGAAATTTCAGTGTTGTAATTGTAGGGGTCCTGGCCCAAAAAGGAGTTGTGGGGGGAGGGGGTCACAAGGTTATTGTGGGGGGCAGGGGGGTTGCAGTACTGCTATCCTTGCTTCTGTGCTGCTGCTGCTGGTGGCACTGCCTTCAGAGCTGGGCATCTGGAGAGCAGCGGCTGCTGGCCGGGAGACCAGCTCTGAAGGCAGAGCCACCGCCAGCAGCAGCGCAGAAGTAAGAATGGCCTGGTATGGTATTTCCACCCTTACTTCTGCGCTGCTGCCTGCAGAGCTGGGCCTTCAGTCAGCAGCCGCCACTCTCTGGCTGCCCAGCTCTGAAGGCAGCACAGAAGTAAGGGAGGCCCCCTTAAAAAAAACCAAAACAAAAAAACCCAAAACAAAACAAAACCACCTTTCTGACCCTCCTGCAACTCCCTTTTGGGTCAGAACCCACAATTTGAGCACCAGGGGGTCTCCCCTACGAAATCTGTATAATATAGGGTAAAAGCACACAAAAGACCAGATTTTACGGAGGGAGACCAGATTTCAGAGTCCATGACACGTTTTCCACGGCCGTGAATTAGGTAGGGCCCTACCCATGAGCCCTTCGGCTGTATCTCAGAATTCACTTGATGCCCCCAGATATATCAGAAAAGACCTATGAGATCATCCAGCCTATGTCCCGGTCTCCAGTGCAGGGAAGTGTGCGTGTGTCCGTCCCACTCTAGTTTTAAACATCCCAAGTGATAATGTTTCCACCCCCACCCCCCTTTTGGGGAAATCTAGTCCACAGCCTAATACATTTCCCCATTAGGAAGATTTTTCTGCTACTCAGCCTTAATAGTCCCTTTCTTCATTTTGTCCCAGTACATCTAGTTCAAACCCTGGGAGATTTCACCAACCTAAATAACTCCTGTGGCTCCTCAGAGCGTGTGCCCTTGACATACTTGTGGCTGTTTTCATTTCCTGCCCCTTAGTTGTGGCTGGGCTGAGCTATCCCTCGTGCGTCAGTCCTTCTAGTTTCCCAGTCAGTTTGGGTGCTCTCCTCAGAGCTCCTTTCAATTTGCTGAGATCTTTCCGGGCCCAGGACTGGTGACAAAATCCCAGAAGAGGCCGCCCTGGAGCCTTACGGAGAGAGACTATTCTACCCCTGTTCTGAGACAACATCGCTGCATGAGCACCGAGAGTCTTCATTTTGCTGCCCCATTCTCCAGTCCCCTGAATGCAAACTGGTTGATCTGAACAGGGTTACGTCTTCTACACCTTCCCAGCTCTTTAGTAGCAGGTGTTGTTCAGGGAGAAGAAACGGGGCACGAGGAAGACAGCTAGGCCTCCAGCACAGTCCAGCACACAGCAGGCTAGTGGCTTCGGGCATCTCAGTCCTCACTCAGTCTTACAGACAGTCCAGCAGCAGGCTAGTGGGGTCAGGGAGATCAGCCCCCACCCACTCCCAGAGCGTCTGGTCATGGACTCAGGGGAGGCGCTATGTATTTTGCCGCCCCAAGCACGGCAGTCAGGCAGCTTTCGGCAGCATGCCTGCGGGAGGTCCACCAGTCCCGCGCCTTCGACGTACCCGCTGCCGAATTGCCGCCAAAACCGCGGGACCGGCAGACCTCCCGCAGGCATGCCACCGAAGGCTGCCTGACTGCCGCCCTCACGGCAACCGGCAGGGTGCCCCCCGCGGCTTGCCTCCTGCGGCTTGCCGCCCCAGGCACGCGCTTGGAGCACTGGTGCCTGGAGCCACCCCTGCATGGCCTGATGGAGGTTACGGTAGAAGTGCTAGGAACTGCAGGCAGTTGCCGTCTCTCTGTGGGGACAGGGCTGGGTGTGCAGGGACAGCGTCACAGTGGTTAGCGTGGCAGGCTCTCTGCCGTTCGCAGGCCTCGGAACCTCTCGGCGGTCACCTGAATGTTTCAGCAGTTCCCAAGGGGGCTGACGAGTCAAACTCTATTTCCCCTTGTTCAAGCACTTCTTCGCCGCAACTCCATGCCCAGCTCAGCTCCCCATGGTGGCAGAGACGGAGCTGCCCGCAGCCTCCTCTCCAAGGTCAGAACCATCCATCAGCGCTACGCATGACCACGGCCAGGTGGGAGGTGGAACATCCCCTCCCCCCTTTACCTTCCTCACCCCACCCCCTTCCTCTGCCAACCCGACAAACATTCTGCAGAGCCACTGCTACTGTCTGGCAGGCACGTGCTGGGAGACATGGCCCCCTCTTCAGCGAGTGTCCTTACTGCAATGATGGCGGAGGAGGAGCAATGCCCACCAGGGGCGCCGGAACGGGGGGTCAGGGGGCCATGGCCCTCCCACTTTTTACCATCCATAAAGGCAAGCGATGGGGGGGAGGCACAGAGAGGCATGACCGGGGGATGGGGCCTCGGGGGAAGGGGCAGAGCGAGGGCAGGGGCCTTGGTTCAGATGCCATGGGCCCCCCACTTTTAGGAAGCTTGTGCCACCCCCTGCTGCCCACAGTGGGGATGCATGTGATAGAGGGCTCCCAGGGGAAAGAGGATGCCCACTGCTGGGGGCATGTGATGGGGGGCATGGCTATTTGTGTCTCCGATCCCCTTTCCAAACTCCTGGGGCACGCAGCCTTTTTCTGCCTAAGCTTGTGCAGAAGGGGCTGAAGGACCACACACACACACACACACACGAGAGGGGGCCCAGCTTGCCACCCCGCCTGCTTTGGGGAGTGAGGCGCTGTTCAGCGTTGGCTAGTCACCTATCTGGCAACACCTACGTGCTTTCTTGGGAGGATTTCAGTGACCTCCCTGCAGCAGGATAGCTACTGAGCCCCGTGGATCCCTGGCCCTGTAGCCTCCTGAAGCCCCTTCTTAGAACTTCCATTGGCCAGAGATGCCCCTGCTGGGAGAACCATCCCTGGACGACTCATGTCCATGCCTGATCTGACCTGCATGCCCAGTGCAAGTAGCATTGTGCCCAATTGCACATGCCAGGGCCTCTCTGATGGCCATGAGGTGGCCTGTCCTATGGCCAACAGCAGTTTGCCCCATCCCCACTTCTTCCGCCCCTGTGGAGAGGGAAAGAGCACCGTTTTCCCAGTTGCCACTTTGGTGCCATCAGCTTCACTTCTTCAGTGCCCCCCTTCCTCAAGCTCCATTCCACCAGATGGTCCTGAAAGGGGGGGTATTAGCCTTACAGAGCCTGTGTGGAAACAGAGCCCCCAGAAGCCTGTAATTAGCCCTAATTATCTAAATCACAGCATCGTTCTGGCAGTGCCTGTCGCAGAATGCTCAGCAGACGGCATCACAAATACCAATTAGCTCCCTGGCTGCCACTCCAGAGATGGGCGATGGGAGACATGGGCAGATGGACAGCAGGGACATAACGAGGAAGCGAGGCTGGGGTAAACTGAGGCAGCAACTCGCTTTTTCTCCAGGCAGTATTGGCTGTGACCGATATTCCCTGCCTCCTTGCTGAGGGGATGTGGTGCCCCTTCATGATCCTTCCCCCCTGGGAGAGGGCTGGAGTGGAATTAGAAGGAACCACACACAACAGGTTCTAGTCATGTTTAGCTAGACGGTGTTCAGATACTACCGTGATGGGTGCTGTATAGCAGCTTGACTAGCATCTAGACAGCAGAGACACCACTCTTCTGGATGAGGTAATGGTTAGAACAGAGGACTCCAACTCTCTCTGCTACTGACTCCACTGGGTGACCTCGGGCAAGTCACTTCACTGCTCTGTACCTCAGTTTCCCCATCTGAAATGGTATTTCCCTACCTCACAGGGCACTGCGGGGTTTAAGCAGTTAATGGGCCTTGTTCAGACTGGTGTAAGTAGGAGCAGCTCAATGGAGCTGGACTTGCTAATGCTGGATCTGAATTTGGCCCAGTGCTTGTAGAGCACTTTGAGCTCCTTTGTCGGAAGGTGCTAGAGACGTGCAAAACTATGAACTCTCCAAGTGCCTCACCAGCTTCCCGCCCGCCACCTGCTGGGAAGTACAACACAGGACACCGATGTAGCCTCTACAGCCTCCTTGTCTCCTGCATCCATCCTCTGAGTCCACCCCCATCCCTTACTGCCCTGGCGAATCAATGTCTTGGGTTCACAGGTCTATAATAAATACCGCAGTGATCCCTACCTCCTAGGCATAACTCCATTGAGCCCCAGCCCCCTTACACCAGCTGCGGATCTGGTCCCCACTTGGCACCATGCAGGTAGACTTGTACCCTGTGATGTTATTGACAGAATCTGTAATCGTATAAAGAACAGGCGTACTTGTGGCACCTTAGAGACTAACAAATTTATTTGAGCATAAGCTTTCGTGGGCTACAGCCCACTTCATCGTATAGATCACTGTTGCAACCACTACTAAATATTTGCAGCAAATATTGTACAAAGGTTGTCGTGCGAGGTGTCTATGGGAAGGTTATGATTTGCTGGTTATAATTATGCTGTGTGTATCATTTTTGAAGTTGAAGTTATGAATATTGGCTCTATAGTGTCTGTATTTCAAACTTATGCTATGCTTCTGGGTGATACCCCAGACAAGTTGGTGTCAGCTCTGCCTAGCCTGCTTCCTAGCCTGCTTGATGGTCCATTAAGGACCATCAGCTATACAATTGACCCATTGAGAGAAGACAGACACACCTTGTGACTCAGCAAGGTATGCAGGGACCTGCCTATGGACAGAACTCTAAGATTTTTCTATGCCATGTGCTGGATAGCGTGTCCTTGGGACAAAGAAAGCAAAGACCACATGGCAAGAGACTATAAAAAGCTGATGCCTCATCTCCATCTTGTCTTCAATCCTGCTTCATACCTCTGGAGGGGCTTTGCTACAAACTGAAGCTCTGAACAAAGGACTGAATGACCCATCCCAGCTGTGGATGTACTCCAGAGACTTGATTTGAACCTGCAGCTTATTCCATCACTGCTACAAGCCTGAACCAAGAACTTTGCCATTACTGTATGTAATTGATTCCATTTAACCAATTCTAGCTCTCATCTAGATCCTTTTCCTTTTATGAATAAACCTTTAGATTCTAAAGGATTGGCAACAGCGTGATTTGTGGGTAACATCTGACTTGTATATTGACCTGGGTCTGGGACTTGGTCCTTTGGGATCGGGAGAACCTTTTTTCTTTTACTGGGGTTTTCATAACCATTCATCCCCATAACGGGTAGCACTGGTGGTGATACTGGAGTGTCTAAGGGAATTGCTTGTGTGACTTATGGTTAGCCAGTGGGGTAAAACCGAAGTCTTCTCTGTTTGGCTGGTTTGGTTTGCCTTGGTGTGCAAAGGAACCCCAGCCTTCAGCTGTAACTGCCCTGCTCTAAGCAATTTGTCCTGAATTGGCAGTCTCAGAAGTGTCCCACCAAGGGCAGCATCATTACATACCCATGATTATAAAAGAGTCCCTTGCCCTATCTCTCTTTCCTCCCCAGACAGATCGAAACAGCCAGAAGCCTAGGGCAGCAAAATAGAAGGCACAGGAAAATGCTCAGTAACTGTTTGTGTGGGTGACTCCAGGCTGGGGGGGAGGATCTTTGCCTGTTTGCCAAGGGCAGCAGAGAAACCCTAGAACCAGCCCTACTCTTCCCCACAATTCCTGGTCTCCTTGAGAGACATCCCCAGCTCTCATTCAGCGGTGTTATCAAGACATCCCTCCCCTGCGCTCAGGGCAGCATTTCCGTCTCCTCTCGCTTCCGAAGCCGGAGTCAGATGAGCGGGACAAGGCACTGGGCTGGAAAATTGGGTGCAGGAGCTGCAATGAATTCTTAATGCAGCCCTTTTGGGCTATCTATATGGAGATACGCCCTGGAATGCGTTATGTTGTTGATATTTTTTTAGGGTTTTCTTTAGCTTCATTATTTAAAAAGCGAGGATGCTTTTGATTCATTTCCCAAAGCAGCACTGACCAGGCTCAGTCACGCTCCCAGCCCGCCGCTGCCTGCAGGCCAGACGCCACACTAATGCTTCCATAGAGGATTCAAGAAGGATCTGTTAGCAAGAGGGAGAGTCACCGTCTTCATGGACTAAACTCACAATCCCACACACCATCCTCTGTTACCCTCGTCCTTCCCCACCTTCAGTATTTGTATTATGGCCACAACCGGTACCAGGGCCCCTTTGTGCTAGGAGCTGTACATACAAACAGTGAGAGAGGATATGACAAAGGGCAGGGCAACAGCAGTGTCAGTATCTCTGTTTTACACATAAGGAACTAAGGCACAGAGAGGTCATGTGACTTGGCCAGTGTCAGACAAGGTGATCTGTCGCAGAGCCAGGCACTGAGCACAGATCTCCTGCATCCCAGGCCAGTACCTCGACCACAAAACCAGGCCATCCATCTGTGGCACCTGGATGCCTCTTCTAGGTACCCCATCACTGGAGTATCTGAGCATCTCCCAGTCAGGGTATTTCTCTTCACAGCTCCCTGGGAGATGGGGAATAACAGCACTTCCCTATTGGGCAGATAGGGAACTAAGGTACAATACCTTTGAAGTTGTGGGTCTAAGTGACTTGCCCAAGATCATACAGGAGGTTTACTGCAAAGCAGGGAATTGAACCCAGATTTACCCCAGCTCAAGCTTGGCCTCTAACCACCAGACCATCCTTCCTCTCATCAGCCAGTCCCCATTCCCTTTAGATATTTAGGGATTTCTCGCCCCCCCCCCCGGCAATATTTGCTGCATGGGATAGAAGTTAGACGAATAAAGGTGGTTATTTGGCAGGATCACTCCTCAGTCCTCTGCTGAAAATGGCTATTGTGTGCATTTGCTTTCCGTGTACACCTCCAATCCCCTCTAGGGGGCAGGGAACCAAGGCTATACCAAGACCTCTTCCCACACCACAGCCCCGGACCAGAAATATCCCCTCCCCCTCCAGTCCCTTATATTTTACATAGGTTGCCCGGCAGCCCTCTCTCTATCCCCAGAGCTAGCACAACATGGCAAGCGTCCCTCTGCTCCACCGATGTGTCAACCTTCAGTGGGCAGCTCAGTCTCCTTGACCAGTTTAATCTTTGGCTTCCATACCTGCTGGCCAGGGTCTCAGTTAGTGCTGTTGGTGGAGTGGCTGCGAGTTCCCAAGGAGCTGAAATACCCACCCATTTCCTGTAGGCCTCTAAACAACCAGCTGAGGGTACCTGGCAGGGCCAGCCTCAGGGGCATGTAATCACGGCAGGGGCCAACTTCCAGGGGCACCAAATCATGTGTGTGTGTGGGGGTAGTGGTGGGGGGGGTGTTTTAGTTTTTACTCAGCCATTTGGGAGGGTGCCCAAAACATTTTCCAGCCTGGCCAATACACAGGGCTGGTCCTGGTCGCTGCTGCTGTCCTAGCATGGAGGTGGAACGGATAACTGGCCCCATGTCTTATTGCCGTTCTACTGAAACACATACCAAAGATTCTGCAGCCTTACAATGAGTACGACCTATCATAGAATATCAGGGTTGGAAGGGACCTCAGGAGGTCATCTAGTCCAACCCCCTGCTCAAAGCAGGACCAATTCCCAACTAAATCATCCCAGCCAGGGCTATGTCAAGCCTGAGCTTAAAAACCTCTAAGGAAGGAGATTCCACCACCTCCCTAGGTAACCCATTCCAGTGCTTCACCACCCTCCTAGTGAAAAAGTTTGTCCTAATATCCAACCTAAACCTCCCCCACTGCAACTTGAGACCATTACTCCTTGTTCTGTCATCTGGTACCACTGAGAACAGTCTAGATCCATCCTCTTTGGAACCCCCTTTCAGGAAGTTGAAAGCAGCTATCAAATCCCCCCTCATTCTTCTCTTCTGCAGACTAAACAATCCCAGTTCCCTCAGCCTCTCCTCATAACTCATGTGCTCCAGCCCCCTAATCATTTTTGTTGCCCTCCGCTGGACTCTTTCCAATTTTTCCACATCCTTCTTGTAGTGTGGGGCCCAAAACTGGACACAGTACTCCAGGTGAGGCCTCACCAATGTCGAATAGAGGGGAACGATCACGTCCCTCGATCTGCTGGCAATGCCCCTACTTATACAGCCCAAAATGCCGTTAGCCTTCTTGGCAACAAGGGCACACTGTCGACTCATATCCAGCTTCTCGTCCACCGTAACCCCTAGGTCCTTTTCTGCAGAACTGCTTCCTCGCCATTCGGTCCCTAGTCTGTAACAGTGAATGGGATTCTTCCGTCCTAAGTGCAGGACTCTGCACTTGTCCTTGTTGAACCTCATCAGATTTCTTTTGGACCAATCCTCTAATTTGTATAGGTCCCTCTGTATCCTATCCCTACCCTCCAGCGTATCTACCACTCTTCCCAGTTTAGTGTCATCTGCAAACTTGCTGAGAGTGCAGTCCACGCCATCCTCCAGCTCATTAATGATGGAGATATACCTATCTCATAGAGCTGGAATCTCCTGGGGCTTTAGACACCAGACAGACATGGGCACACTGCCAGGCCTGACACATTCCCTCCAGTAGGGGGCAACACTACACACATACCAGCACATTACACAGGCCCTTGGCTGTAATGCAGTGTGCAATCTGCAGGCAGGCAACTTGCCATTGATTCCACCCCTTACCAAAAAAGAGACACAAATTCTGGTGTACAGTAAGTTTCTAGCCCTCATGGCTGTGAAAATAACCTTGAAAACAGGAACTAAGTTCAGCCCGATGCAACACTGACTTCCTGAGTCTGCAGACAGCCTGAAACAATAGCTGAGACAACCCAAGTCAACTGGATTATACATCCACCCTGAAACCGAACAATGGCAATTTAGCACTGGTAACTGTTTCACCGCTGAACATTTAGCAGAAGCACTTGGTTAATGTGCTCACCCCACAATCCCAAAGTGACTCCAGCGCCTTCCTGGGTGCCACAAGCCACGACTGCCCCTTACTCCGTTACCAAAACCACCTGATAGCTTTTACCATGCAGTTTATACAGTCTCCCTTGTAACCGTCACTGCCTCCAGCGCACACCTTCATGGCCTGGGGTGGCCCTGCAGCACCTCTGCCTGAATTTCCTGTCGTCAGGGCTCCTTAAAAACACCACAGTCCAAGCCATTCAAAAACAAGACTCCTCTTCTGGGGTCCAGCTTATTAAGCCCTTACACAGTTTCCAGTTGCCCTCCAATTACTCTCCTCTAGCTCCATCTGGACTGGCAACAGAGTCTGTCCAAACAAACGGAACTCAAAGCCAAGCGTTCTCAACAGCCCCTCCTCTGCAGCATCTGCTGGGGTGCAGCGGTAACACCAGGCTCAAGAGATCCAGAGTCAGGAGTTGGACCCCCCCAAAAAATCATGAGTTGGGGGGTTTTTAGATTAAATTGTGGGGTTTGTGTCTGGTCTGTCTCTGATTTCTAAACTCCCCTTGCCCATCGTGTGTGTGACAGTGCTGCTCACACTCCCAGTGTTACCAGGTAACAGGATTTCAGCCCCTGCTGCAGGAGCTCTCACCCCATATCTGCCCATCCCCTGCCCAGCAATTAATTCTGCCCCCATCCACCTAGTTTCAGCACCTCCATCAGTGCAACCCCCTCAGTCTCCTCCACCCCCAGTTGTGCCCCCATCAGCGCCTGCCTCCTCCAGTTCAACCCCCCTACCTCACCTCTGCTCCTCCTGGGATTCTTCACCCTCTTTTCCCAGGCCTGCGGGGACTGCTGCAGGGTCCCCTCTCCCCCTACCAAGCAAGGGGGAAGATCCAGGGGCCCTTCATTCCTCCACCCCTTCCTAGGCTGGGGGCTGTGCAGGGAGAGAGAGGAAAGGGGGGCCACTGTCCTGTCCCCATTGCTCACAGGAGGGGAGGGGGTAGGAACAGAGCCCCGTGCTGCAGAACTCTTACTCTTTCTGCTTTGCCTCCCCTCCTGCCAGGATAGCACTGGGTGCTGAGGGGAGGGGGAGAGCTCTGCCTGTAGCAGTTCTGATCCATTGTCCAGTCCCAGGAGGCCAGCAGCTAATCAGAGGCTCAAATTCCCTAGGGGGCTGGAGCTTCTCATACCATCCCAGACTGGTCAGCCCCTGCCCAGATCCTGTCACTGGTGGGAAGAAGAAAAAAAAATCAAGAGAAATGGCAACACTGCAATGCACTGCATTCTGCCTACCTGCTGCCATGGCTTGGAGGCCAGATCACAGGGCAGGGCAACAGGCAAAACAGCCTTCCCCTGCTAGCTCAAGATCTTCTACAGGAGCCTTTTTGCTCCTTGTATCACCACTACCATAGCCCTCAGCTTCAGCCAACGCTCTCTCCAGGTGTCCTCTTTATCCACCCAAGAGGCCTGAGTCACCTGACTGCCTTCATTTTCCCCACCTGGGGAGGAGAATGGTTGGCCACACAGGCCGGCTCAGACCTATCTCGCCTTAAACTAAGGGCCAGCCACCCTGTGACATGCTGACCCAAACCTCTGATGTATCAGACACAGGGAACGTGGGGCCAGCATGAACAAAATCTAATCTCAAAATAAATGCCAGGGTCTACTGTACTGACTGGATTGTTAATGGTTATATTTAATTCATTAAACCCTCCCAAATGTGTAGTTTAACAGCCATAGATCCCTCAGGCTCCCTTGTCTGCACCAGAGTGATGCAGAATCCAGGGAGCGTGTAACACCTTTCCATGGTGTACACAGGGCCTTGATTACATCCAGGCCTACTCCTCTTTCTTACGAGATCATGCTCACTTCCTCGAGTCCTCCCAGTCCTTCCCATGCTCAGTCGGTCTCCCCAGGCCCGTCCTTTGTATCTCTACATGTACTCTAGATGTAGTGAGTTGAATTCTCAGAACAACAGCCAGCCAGGTACCCTAGAAGGGCACCCAGGGACTCCTCCTGACACAGAGGAATCCCTGAGTGAGGCACAGCTGCTGTAGCCATAGTACCCCACTCCCTGCAAGGTGATGTCAGGACAGGAAAGAAACATAGCTGGAGAGGAAGGGGGTGGAGAACTGCACATAACACCGTCAGTGTAGTGGTTGGCTGCAGAAGGCATAACTTAGAGCATCTCCAAGGCTGCTCTGCATTAGGCTGGAGCAGTGTCAGTCCCCAGCAGTCCTGAGATCGGGGGGGAGCAGAAAGTGTGTTCGGGCCACCTTCCCTCCCCAGCCCAGATTGTAAAATCTGTACATCTGAGGGCTGGCTCGTTTGCTTTTGCTGATACAGATAGGAAGTAGAGGCTGCTCAAAAGCTGCCATTAGATGTGTGCAATCAAATCTACACACACAAGAATAGTATGAGAAGCCCTGGAGAACACACAGACCTTGGAGAAATTGGACATGGAAACAGCAGGAGAGGACCTGGAACCCAGGGGTGCAAAGTTACAGGGGGCAGGGCAACGAAGTGGGGAGTGAACTGGGTGTGGGATGGAGGGAACAGAAAGGACCAGGATGCAGGGTGAAGGATGGTGCCAACAAGACATGTGAGGAGGTGGGACGTAGGAGGGAAATGGGGTAGACTTGGAGAGAGGCAGTGGCTAAACGAAGCAGATGCGGGGCAAGAGCAGAGATGCAGGTGACATGGGCATGCCTTTGTTCTCAGTGGAATCTGCTGGGTGCTAAGCACCACTGCGAATTCAGCCATTCATCTTGCTCTTCCTCTCCCCCAGCTCATTTCCATCACTCTCCACCCCAACTGCCTCAGCAGTGCATCCTATGGTCCCTCCCCCATCCCAGGAAGCGCCCCTCCCCAACTCCATCCCACCACGGGCGGCAAGAGACAAGCAGACTCAGACACAGACTTGCTCATTTCGTTTTGTCTGTTTTTTGTTTGCTTTTTTTTTTAATAAGAAATTTATTGCAAATATAGAAATTGATTTTCTCCATACAGGAATCTCCGAGTTGAGGAAAAACGATTTCGTGCCATTCAGTTTAAAACAAGGGGGGAGGGGATAAAAATAAAAACAAGATAAAAATAAAATGTGTTCGTACACAACCAAGGGTCACAGGGTCGTTATAGGAGGAGGGACAGGAGCGGCTGGCGAGGAACCAATCCGGGCAGCTGCCTCCGGATCTGAATTACATTCAAGGGGTGCATGGGGTGGGCACTGGAGAGGGAACCGCTGGCTCTCTGCCCTTCTCTGGCCCTCTGGTGTTGTTCTTGTGATGAAGCCATGTGGGTGGGAGAGCTGGGCTGACCCCACCCCTCACAACCAGCCTTCTCCCCAGTGTGCCCAGGGGCAAAGGAAGTGGGATTTCTAGAGCAGGGGTCACCTGAGAGCAAGGCCTCATGTGGGGTGGGGAAGTGGAGGCAAAGGCCAAGTGTCCCTATGATGGTGCGGCCTGATGGGAGGAAGGAGGGAGCAGAGGACAAGGGGAAATCCATCCCTTCCAGGGAAAGGAGAGGAGATGGAGGCATCCCACCCAGAGAGGGTTGGGGGGAGCAGCACAGAGACAGCCCCTGGCTGTGTGGGGGCAAGTGGTCTGGTGGGGGTGAGGTACAGAGACAGGCCAGTGCCACAAAAGACTTCAATGTGTCACAGCCTCTACTCTTCCCTCCTGGGGTAAAACGCCAGAAACCTCCAGGGGAGGGGAGGGAAGGGACAGGATTCTCCAACACAGCAGATCCCCACGGGGAGATGAGTTAAGAACAACCCACCCGTCACCACCAGTAGCTTGCCTTGTTCAGAGAGACACAGATCCCAAGGCCAGAAGTGACCACGGTGATCATCTAGCCTGCCCTCCTTATAACACTGACCAGAGAACTTCCCCAGACTAATTCCTAGAGCAGATCTTTTAGAAAAACAGCCAATCCTGATTGAAAAATTGCCAGTGATGGAGAATCCACCACGACCCTCGGTAAGTTGTCCTAATGGTCAATTACCCTCACTGTCAAAAATGTACGCCTTATTTCCAGCCTGAATTTGTCGAGCTTCCACTTCCAGCCATTGGATCGTGTTACACCTTCCTGTGCTAGAGTGAGGAGCCTGCTATCAAATATGTGTTCCCATGTTCCTTGGGATGCCATTGGCCAGGAAGGAATGCCCTACAAATCTGGGCAGCTTCATGGGTGCCAGGCACTGGTTGGCCACCCCAAGGTGCCTCCCGTTGGGTAGCAGGACTTGCTATGCATTCCCCCATGCTGAGCTATGCAGGGGAACTCCCTACATCCCAGGCTGAGGCAGTGGGAGTTGCACTGGGCAGGTTCCAGATGGGAGGATCTGGGAGGATCTTCACCAACGGAGGCGTCCACGGAGGGGGAGTGTTCCAAGATATGCTTCTAGCCATAGTTGGATTGGGCTAGCCTTCCAGTGATGCACGCTGTGAAGGTCCCCACTTGGCCCATTGCTCTAAGTGCCAGCTCCCTGCCATGCTGCTGCCTGTGTCCAGCCCTACTAGGAAGTGGCACGGTACCCACAGAGAGGGGCCAGAGCCACCCCATCGACCCAGCCTCCTCGATACTACTCCTCTGTCATCCGATCCTCCACTGCTGCCTCTCAGATATCCCATCTGCTCCTCCAGTCACTTCAGTCTCCTCCATTCTCTCTTCCCTCTTCGTTCTGTCCTCTCCATAAGTCCATCCCAGCCCTCTGTCACTTCCTCTCCTCACCTGACACCCCTCCCCTAGTCCCATCTCTACATCTTTGCCATCCCTCCTTTATCCTCCCTTCGTATACTGTCACCCCCTTCCCCTCCATCACCCCAACTCCTCCTCCTCTCTGTCAACCTCACCCTTCTTCCCTGCCCCCACCCACTTCCTCCTCTCCAGCATCCCCACCCTTTTCTCTCCTTTCCATTGTCCCATCTCCCTCTTCCACCTCCCCTCCATTGCTCCAACTCCCCCACCTTCCCCTCTCATCTCTCTTTCCCTCCCTTCTCTGTCTCATCCCATCCCTCGCTCCTCTCTCTGACCCCTCCCATCCATCCATCCCATCCAACTGACCCCTCCCATCCATCCCTCCTCTTGCTTTCTGCTGCCCACTCCCCGCTCCCCTGTGCCCCTTCTCCTTGCGAGCTGCCTCAGGGAGACTCTGGCGGGCAGGGGCACTGATTAGCATTGCAAACACATGGACACCGCCTCAGCCAGCATTTCTTGACATTAATTTTCATTTGTTGTTCATGAATATTTCACACCTGCCTCGGGAGGAATTGTATGGCATAGGATGCAGGGCAGCGAGGAGTGAGCACTACAGCACAAGCAGGGGCTGAACCTAGCATCTCTTGCAAGGGGAACAGCAATCCACTTAGGGTTCAGAGTCCATTCCAGGGGCACAGGAATCCAGTTCTGCTCCTTCCAATTGAGCGGAGATTCCTGTCCTCCCTGCAATGAATCCTGGGTTCTCTCCACCAGCACAGAAACTAGCCATAAGCTTCAGGCTCTGAGTCTGCCCCAAGGAAACCCTTTCCTGAGTGGTTTCACAGCCTGGCAGTGGGAGGTCCAGGAACTGCCGACAGGGCAGGAGACTCAGGGTGGCCCCCTTAACACACCCCTCCATCCCAAAGGCATTAGCAGTTCCACCACACAGTGCACCCCGGCCAAGCTCCACCCTGCCAGCTATCTGGGGGGGGGGGATGGAAACGGTCGGCTCCAAAGCCCACTCAAGTCAGCAGGAGTCTTTCCATTGACTTCAGAGATCAGGCCTGAAGACATCAGAGGGGTCCTCAAAGCTGGGGCACTCCCTGTCACCCCAAACCAAGGCTCTGTCTCTCCACTGACAGGCCTCACTCGTGGGTTCAGGCTGGAGCAGATGCTGGGGGCCTTGCTCATGCAAGTGGCTCTATTGACAACCGTGGGGGCCGGAGGAGGAGGGGCTAACGACCACAAGAGTGAGCAAGGGCTGCAGGGCCAGGCCCATCACACCTGACCGTGATGTAACCACTACCCTAACCAGGAGCTAAGAAACTTGCAAGGGATGGGGTGAGGGGACTGGATAGGAGCAGAGTGAAGGGCTGGGGCATCGTTCAGCTGGGGCACCCGGCTTGGGTTCTCTTTGGCGTCCGCTCCCTCCAAAGATCTTAAGTCTCTCGTCCAATCACAACAGGGTGAGGGTGGGGAGGGGAGGGACCAGGGAGAGGGAAGGGGATAAATCTCAACGAACTGGCACATACACAACAGGTGTTTGCTCAGAAAAATACAGTCAAATCATCATGCAAAGATAAGGTTAGATCTGCTCGTTTCAGCCATGGTGTGTGTGTACTTCGCTGGCTGTCCTTCCCATTCGCCAGCCAGCGGCGGGGAGGAGGGGCAGGCTGTTCCCCCTCCCATCCCCTCAGAACAGTCCTCTTGTGCAAACCTTCCCTCCCCCATCCCAAGGCTGGGGATCACTGTGGGGCGGAAGGAGCTTGGGTTGCACACCCCTTCGAACCCACCCCCAACCCCACCCCAGGCAACAGGAGGAGTTTCTCCTTCCAGGAGACCAGCAGCAGCCCCCCACCCCCACCCCTTCACCACCACCCCCTTATACTCCATCTCCTTTCCTCCCCTTGGGGATGGAACGGGAGCTGAGATCCTGGCAAAGTATAGCCCCCCCAGCTCACCCCACACCATGTGGCCATGTGGAATAGCTTATGGGACTTCCCAGGCACTGGCAGTACCGTTGAGGAAAAGCAGAGGGGAGAGAAAGATAACAGGACAGGGAATTCACAGGACTTGGTCCCCCACCAACCCCCCAGCAGGTTCTCACCCTTTCCTGAAATGATGGGAGTCAGCATCGTCTAACCCCTTCCCTTCATCTGCAGGCTCCCTTGTTTCATGAGCCCCCTGGAGTTGTTCTGAACCCCAGATCCCCATGCACCCTTCCCTTCACTACTCAAGCTCGGGGGGCAGAGGGGCTGAGTTACGGCTGGGGTCAACACTTGGCAAAACAGCCCATGATGCACGCTGACAAGCAAAGGGGTCTGAGGAAACATGAGCCTGGGGTTGCATTAGGGCATTTAACATTGGAATCGTCATAGGGACGATGCCCCAAGATCCCTTCCCTAGGACCTTCATTGGGATGATACCCCTAGGATCCCTTCCCTAGGCGCTCCATAGGGAATACACTGCAATCTCCACAGGAAATAATCCCCTGGGATTTACCACACCAGTCACTGGATGGTGCTGTTGCCCACTAATAGCGGAGAATCTGTTTGACAGACTAGGTGGGTGAGGTCGATGGCTGGAGACCTCGTCTCTCTCACCAACAGAAGTTGGTCCAATTAAAGCTATTACCTCTCCCACCTTGTCTCTCTCATATCCCGGGACCGACAGGGCTACAACAACACCGCATATGAGAATCTGTTTATACTAACTATTTCCTATTAATAGGATCCAAGCTGTCTGACAGATACTGGTACCTGTGCCCAGTGGCTGCTGTGGAGAGATACCCGTGCCCTATACCCTTGTCTCCCCTGGCCCCCACCCTGCAACACAGCCAGAGCCTCTGACCATCCCCTGGGCTCTGAGCAGCTCCTCAGAGGGAACGGCCCCCTCCCAGGCTCTGTGCGTGGCCTGGGGGCAGAGGCTGGAGCCAGCCGCAATGCGGCCTCCCCCTGGAGAGACAAGCTCAGACAGTGTTGGACGGGAGGGAGGGGAGACCTCGGCCTCTGCCTTGCTCCCATCTGAGAAAGGGGAAAGATTGTCAAAGGTTGGGGAGAGGGGCAGCCAGTTGCACTTGAAACCACCTCCTCCCCGCAAGCAGGCTCCCCAACAAAGGACACGGCCGGGGATTTGGTGGGTGCCAAAGATTGTGCTTTGTTGGTTTGTTCAGAGACAGGGGGAAGGGAGGGCAGTGGGCTGTAGCCCCTCCCCCCCCGCCTCTCCCCAGTTGGTGGGGAGCTAGGGCCCAAGCCCCAGGGAGCAGTGCTGGGAGGGGAGCGGGCTGGGCATGTGGGGTTTGCAGGCACATTGAGGATTCCCTCTGATGGGTGGGCACCGTGGCAAGTGGCACAGAGGACCAGCCCAATACGGAGGAGGAGGAGGCCTGTTGGAGTTTTGCAGAGGGCAGCGAGAGAGCTCAGCCCAGGAGCTGATAACTCTCCCATCCCAACACCACCTCCATGGCAGAGCCCACAAAGGGAGGGCCCAGGAAATCATTCCCCAAGGCTGCATCCCCCCCCTACCCCTTGCCCCGGAACCAATCTCCTGGGCTGTACCCGCTTTCCCCTGGCCATTCCCCACTCTCCCTCCCTCCCATATTTTACCCCCTCTTCTCCAAGCTCTCGCCTATCCGTAGGAGGCGCATATGCCCCATTTGTGTGGAATCCAGGTCCTACACACTGTCCTCTCCAGATCCAGCCTTTTTACACATCCAGTGTAGTGGGCAATAGAGAGCTGCCCCTGGTCACATCCACTCATTCTACCCCCCACCTCCCAGGGAGAGGGGGCCCTGCTCTGGTGTAGCTGGGTGGGAGGAGGCATAGGAGCATCCTGTGATTGTTATTCCTCCCCTAGGCCCTCCTCAAAGGTCTGATCCTCCACCCCCGAAGCACAAGGGGCAGGTGCAGAACCTGCAGCACAAATGAAGGAGGTGGGAGATGCGTGCCCCTCCCCAGCTCTGAGGCGGGGCGGGGGTAGGGGTGAGAGGGGGAACCCTTCAGATCTCAGCGCAGTTGGGAATTCCCATCTTCTTCCCCGCTCCCCTATCGCCCTGCCGTTAGCGAATCCCACTTTGCCATGCCAGAGAACATGCTCCCCAGCATTTCCTGGAAGACAACTGGACTGTTCGGCTGGGGCTGGGGGTGGGGGCTCCCCAGGGCCCTAGAAAGCCGGTGACCTCTCTTCTGAAATGCACCAGAGGCAGGGAGAGCCCTGTGCTGTGTGCCCTACCTCCCCTTCCTCAGTGAACGAGGGAAGCTGATGTGGCCACCAGCCAGGAGACCCAACCCCAAGCTCAGGGAACCCTAATGGAGTCCGAGGTGGAGGAAAAGGAGAGAGAGCCTCCAGTTACATGCTAGAGTCTGTACAAACCCCACAAGTCTTGGGGAGGTGGGAGGAAGCCTTGAAGACCCCCAAACCCTTAAAATGACAGGGAGGGGCTCTTTGTTTGGTGACATCCCCCATTTTCTCTTGGTGGGGGCCACCCCCCAAGGGAGTAAGCAGGAGCCCCACCCCCATCCTTAAAACCCCCCACAATCTGGAACAAAATAACAACAGGAACATAAAAGCGATGGTTAGTGGTTTAGTCTAGGCCTGGTTAGCATCCTTCTCTGCCCCCCGCCCATGCCTATCCCCCTCTTCATCCTTCCCTCCCGCTAGCCCATCAGCGTCATTACCACAGTGTCAAAGCAGGCGGCTCCTCCCAACCAGCTGCAGGAGGAACAGTGGCCCCCATAACACAGGAGAGACAATTCATTGCAGGAGTTTGTTTTTTGTTTGCTTTCTTTCTTTCTTTTTTTTTTTTTTTTTGTAAACTTTGTAAGAAACGGTTCTTGGTTCGTTTTTGTCACGGGGGAGGGGCCTGTTCGGTTTTTGTTCACAGTCAAGTGGTTCTTTTGTTGGTGGTTGTTGGGTTTTTTTCTTTCCTTTTAAAGAGAGAGTCACAACTTCTGCTGAGCGGAGACGCCTTTCCAGTAATCCAGGATGTCGTGCAGATCCTCGTCCTTGGCAAACTGGACTTTCTTCCGCAGGGCGTGGCCAGCCGCCATGTAAACCTCCTCCCGGTGGTGCTTCTTGTAAGGCCGGAAGCGCTCCCAGATCTTGTGGGTGCTCTCAGATGAGTACTCGGGGCTGGAGGAGTAGCCCGAGAAGTAGTGTCTGGGGGAGAGCTGGGAGTACGTGGAGTCCCGCTTGGAGCGGGAGAGCGGCTTAAGGAACGACACCCGCTGGCTCAGGGTGTCGGCGCTCTCCTCGTAGTACAGGGCCGGGAAGGAATGTCGGTGCTCGCTGCAATGGTAGGAAGGTTTGACCTCCAGGTGGTGGATGGCGCCCGGGGACACCAGGGGAAGACGATCCAGGGGGCTGTTGAGTGGGCTGCCTTTCTCGATGTACTTGGAATCCGACTTGCTCATTGGCGGGTGGTCTGGCACGTCAAGGCTGAAGACCTTGGCACTCTTGATGGAGCCGCTGGATGAGACGCTGCAGGTCTTCCTGGCCACAGCCGCATCCGCACTCAACTGGCGCTGCAGGGGGTGGTGGGAGCTCTCCTTGTAGGGTGGCGACAGGAAGCCAGGCCGCTCCAGCCCACCCGAGGAGCCGGCGGGGATGGACTGGCACTCAAACGCCATGTCCGAGTCGACGCCGCTCCCTCCTCCCAGGAAGGAGGCCGTGTCCAACTTGAGGGCATCGATGCAGTTGTTGATGATCTGGTTGACCTTGTCTACCTCCTTGGCAATAGTGGAGATCTCAGCTGCCGAGCCTTGGCCATTGTCAAGCTCACGCAGATCGTCGTCCCGCTGGGCTCTCTCCAGGGCATCCCCGCCGCCTGTCCGCACCTCAATGTAGTTGCCCTTGGTAGTAACTTTGGGGGTCTCCATCCCAGCCTCCATTGACTTGGACGGGGGCAGCTTCTCCCCGATCATGGAAGGGATGGAGGACATCCGCGAGACAGGGATGACGGGCGGCTCGCCCAGCTTCTGCGAAGAGTGGACGATGGAGCTGGTGTCTATATCCGAGCCGTAGCGCATCTCCAGGATGGTCTTCTTCACGTTGAGGGACTTCTGCTTCTCTTCCTGCATCCTTCGCTTCCTCAGACAGTAGTACACCACCCCCAGGACAATGACCATCCCAAAGAGGCAGCCCAGGATGGTCATGATGTAGTGAGTGGTGGTGGAGGTATTGGGCACTGGGTCCTCCCTCCCCTTGCTCCTGGTGGCAAAGGACAGGCAGGTGTGGTTGTAGCGCTTGGAGTTGCGGATGGAGGCCACACAGAAGGTGTAGTCCGTGTGGGCCTTCAGCTTGCTAAGGGTGACATACTCCTTCTTGTTCTTCAGGGTCGTGACATCAGAGACGTAGCTGTTGTTGTACTGGACCAGCACGTACATCTTGCTGAAGGGTGAGGGGATCGTCACCACCAAGGTGGCTGAGGTGATGGTCACGTGGTGCAGCTTGATGCTGGGGTTGAATGAGGAGTCGGTGGTGGAGGAGGCCGGGGGCTCGACGGAGAGGAAGTCCCCGGGGTTGAACCCCGAGTTCTCATCCAGGTCTCTCTGGGAGTCAGGCGTGTAGGGGGTGGGGTTGATCCTTGAGAGGGATGGGATGGTGCCTCCCCGGCACATGGACTGGAAGATGGTGATGGCGTTGCGGTTGTGGTGGGGTCGAGGCATCAGGAGCGGGTAGCCGGCGAACTCCCGGGGGGTCTCACACTGCAGCCGGTCGTAGTTCTTGGTGACGTTGTTGAAGACCACCAGCCAGGTGAGGAAGCTGTAGAGGCTGCAGTCGCAATTGAAGGGGTTGCCAGCTAGCTCGCACACCATCAGGTTGCTCAGGCTGGTGAAGGTGTTCCCCTCCAGCCTGCTGAGCCGGTTGGAGGACAGGTCGATGCTGATCAGGCTGGGGCACTCGGAGAAGGCGGTGGGTGTGACCACCTCAATCAGGTTGTGCTGCACGAAGAGGAACTGCAGCCTGGCCATGCCGCGCAGCATGCCCTCCGTCAGGTTGGTGAGCTTATTGTAGCCCAGCTGCAGGACCTGTAGGTTGGCCTGGCCCATGAAGGCCCCATCCTCAATGTAGGAGATCTCATTCTTGGTCAGGTTCAGGTCGGTGAGGTTGCTGAAGCGGTTGAGGGAGGAGTACAGCACCACCTTGAGCTTGTTCTCATTCAGGCGCAGGTCATGCACTGTGCTGTTGATGTGCTGGGGGATGGTCTCGTAGGGAGGCTGGTTCTGGCTGCAGATGGCCAGCCACACGTAACCCTTGTCCCCCTCGATCAGCCAGCAGTCGCCACGCACCATGGCGGGGGAGAACACGCAGAGCAGGGCGGCCGCCCACAAGCCCAGATGCAGCATGTTCGGATGCGGTGCCCCCCCTCCCCCTGCGGGCAAAAAAGAAAACAAGCCTCCGAAGAGCAAAGGGAGGGGACGAGAGGCGACGCTCCCTTGCTGGTTAGCGATAGGAGGGCACAGGCACCTCAGTTCTATCCGGTGCTGTCACCAACATTTTTCTTCCCTTCCGTGCCAACCCCGGGGTGTAGAGCAGCAGGGGGCAAAATCCACTCCTTCCTGCCACTCCCAATCCAGGAAAAAGGGGGGGGGAGCGGAAATCTGTGCTTCTCTTTAAAACAAAACAAAAATTAAACAACAAATCTTCTTGGAGGCTCAGGAACGACACCCCCCCACACACACACCCTCCCCGCCTTCCCCCACGACCACGAGGTGACTCGGAGGAGCTGCCTCTTCTGTCGCTGGGCTCCCTGGGTTGCTCCTCCTCCCCTCTCCTGGGTCCCCTCCGAGATGCTTCAGAACTTCAGATCAAACATCTTGAAAACAAAAATATAGAGAGCTAGAGAGTGAGCGAGCAAGAGATCCATCTGTCACCGGAATCTGGAAAGGAAACACACGAGAGACAAGAGGAGGCATCAATCAGGGGGGCTTTGAAACACGGAAAAAGACAGCTAGGGTTGTTAGTTTCTTGGGGACAGGGAGGAGCAGTTGTGGGTGGGGGGAGGCGGTATTGCCTGCTACGCTGATAAGCCTTGGCAAAGGGATCCCTTGCAACATAATCTTGTATCAGTGATAGCCAGAAGGGTACTTGGGTTTCATTATGTAATGGAATCACAGCCTGGTTGCGGGAGGGGGGAAGGTGGGATGGAACAGAGGGAGGGACACGGCTGTGTTATGATCGGCTTAAAACTCCAGAGCATAAAGAAAACACAACCCAAGCCAACCCAGCCCCAAGGAGTTTCAGCTGCCGGTGTAGAGAACGGAAATCGCGCCGTACACAAACGCACGCACGCCGACGATAAATAAATAAGAATCCCAACTAAATGGGGTTTTTTTCCTTGATGCAAAATGATAAATAATTCATTGGTTGTATAACCGCTCTCGTTCCGAAAATAATTCCCTCGTCTCAGTGCAGGCGAGGGTTGGGGACAACGCGGCCTTCGCGAGCAGGGCTCAGAGAGGGACGTCTGGAACCGGGGGAGAGGGGATTGTGAGCGCCGGACGCCCATGCCGGAGCAGAGGGGTGTGTTGGCATAGGGCGGATGGGGACTGTCAGGCAGAGTCCTCCAGCAACGGTTGGCTCCTGTACTTGGCATGGGACAGGTATACAGAGCTGCACCCGTGTGACGTGGGCAGCATGTGCTGTATTATTAATTTTATCTATTTGTGCTCTCGTGGTGCCTACTGCCAGGAAGGGAGACCAAACTATTTCCTGCCCAGGCTGGTTAAAGAATCCAACCAGCTTCATCAGGATGAGGGGAAAGGATCATTAGCTGCTTTACCCCAGCATGGGAAAGCACCCCCCTGCTGGTATCAGGGAAACATTGCTGTCCGCCCCCACTCAGGCTCGGAGACTCATCCTGACCTGGAGAATAGCACCCCCTACTGACACCAAGCCAACATCCTCTCTGCTCCATCCTGGAGTCCCCTCTTCCCAGGGGCTGCCAACACACCCCACTCGTGTGAGAGATCCCCTGCTGGTGCCAATGCCAAGGAGCCATTTGCAGTCTCCCTTCTCTGGCCCAATCTACCCTTCTCCGTTCCACGCAGGAGCACCCCCTGCTGACACATCCCCATTCGCTCACTGACCCCCTCTCCCACTATGCTGTCAGTGCATCCCCAGCCTTGGCTGAGTGCCCTCTGCTGAGGGCTAAGGAGACATTCCCATTCTCAACTGGGGCACGGGTGGGGGGAGCAGTAAGAAATAAGAGAAAAAAATGCATCTTAGTTATTTAAGATTAAGGATTTTCTCTTCATTCTTCTTTTTTTTCCAGGGACACTCACTAAAGATATTGCTAAACCCTTTGCTGCTAAACCCCAACCAATTTCCAATGCAGAGACCTGAAGGGCAGAAATAGAATGAAGAAGCAGCCGGGTGGGGTGGGGGTGGGGGGGAGCAGGGAAGAAAAGCAAACCCTTGAAGAAGGAGGCTTACGTCTGTGGAGAGATCTGAGCTGATTTGGGGCTGCGGAATTACCAGGGCAGCTGGATTAAGGGATCAGAGATGGTGTCAGAGAGAGACACTTGCATATTCAATAACCCAGAAAGGAAAGCCAAGAGCCAAAGGGGAGGGGGGAGGAAGGAGTGGGGGAAGGGCAGAGGACGAGCGGGATCCAACCAACAAGACGGAGGAAAAGATCCCTTCCCCACCGCTGACTGGCTGAGGCCTCCACGTTTGTCCCACCTGTGACCATCACGCAACGGCCCCCGGCTGAAGCGCAGGTTTGCTTTGGCCAGGGACCGTGCTGGTTTCCAAGGTCTGGCTCCTCCCATCTTCACGTCTTAATGGAATGATAAATAATACCCTGACTCAGCATCCCGCAGTGGGTCGAGAGAAGGAGGCTCAGCTGGCCCCAGCCGGGTCACTGCTGATTTGCTCCTGTCACTCCCTAGCGCTCTTCTCCCCCTCCCACTGGAGCTGGCTATCTCCCTACCTAGGTCCGGCTGAGTGGTTTTTGCTGTCCCGCACCCCTACGCTGTTCTCTTTGGCCCTCCCTCTCCCTTAGCATGGCCTCTGGGTTCCCTGCTCGCATGTGCCCTTTCGCCAGCCAGCCAGCTCCACAAACACAAGGTAACAGGATAAGCAGATAGACAAACTTGTTGTTTCCAGAGAGAGCCCTGGGAGCAACACTCCCAACACGCCCTCAAGTGGATTGTGGGAGCAGCCCCTTGCGGGGAGGGGAAGAACCTGAACTGGGTTTCTCTCTCTCACACACAAGTTCCTACACCTTTGCTACTGTTTGTCTTGGCAACCTCCCCTTGGCTAGTTGTCCCCAATGCCACCCCCCACCCCTCTTCACCATGGATGCAGTGCCCAGACTCTGTTTAGCCCTGGCGTGCTGCTACTGGCTTCGGCCCATTTCATTATGTTGGCTGGAACCACTGGCGAAGTGGGAACTGCCGCAAGCTCCCACGCTCGAGTCGCCGGGCCAGCTCTGGGGTGCGGAGCCACCCGAGTGCTGGTGCAGGGAGGCACCTGCACAGCTGAAGGGGAGGCAGCACTCAGGACAGGCCCAAGGTTCCTCTCTCGCAGAGGCAGGCCTGGCTCGCCAACGTGACTTGTGCAGAGGAGCCCCTTCCCGTGCAAGTCAGATCTGGCTGGTGCAGGGGAGGTGGGACAAGGAGGAGGTTTGCCTGTAAGGGCTGGTGGGCACCATGGCACACTAGTGCCCTGTGGCTGTAGCTCCCCCTATGCTTGGCCTATAGTCATGCTGGATCCCTATGCAGTCCCCCTCCCTTCGCACTCCCAAGGGTAAAGGGCACAGGGTGGGAGAGGTTTCCCCAACCCCAGCTCTCCCATTTCTGTGCCTTGGCTCCTGGCTCATCCATAGGCAGAGTTCCTAGCCAATAAACTGGCCGGTCCTCACATTCCTGCAGCAAGCTTCACCAGCCCCCTCTCTCCCCCTGGGGTGACCCCTGCACTGTCCTCCAGGTGAACACCCCACGATGCCTCTCCCTTCTCCACCCGTTCCTGCCTCTGCCATCACAGCCAAGGCATCCACCACTCAGGGGCGGGGAGCTGGACCGTGCTGTCCTGCAGCCAAGCCCTGCTATAAATCAGCCAGCAGATGAGTCCAACAATCCCAGGAAACAGCAGTGTCCTCAGTATTGGCCGGGAAGGTGCTGACACCACACTTGGCCACGATCCTCCCTCTTGTTTCTGTGAAGCCCCAGCAAGGGAGAGATTGATATGAGTGGTGTGGGGGGCGGAGGGGGGGGGGGTGTGGAGGAAGCAGCTGCAGACTAGGGTGGAGGGAAGGGGTGTGCTGGGGAAATGCAGGTAAGAAGGGCAGCCCCATGGGGCTGGTGTGGAGGGAACCTCAGGAAAAGATGACACACCTCCCAGAGCAGGGGGTTGCGGCCCCCAGATAATTTCTTTTGTGACAAAGTGAGAATTTTTGGTAATAGTTTTATGAAGCCTGTGTGCGCGCCTCAGTTTCCCCTATACTTTGCATTGCTACGCAGTGGGGAGTGGAGGGAAAGGATTAAGTTTGCTCTCAGGGCAGCTAACAGACATGGGTGTGTATGTGTTGCCGAGCTGTCTGAGCGGACTGAATGAGTCTGAAAAAGGACTGGCCTAGGCTGACCCATATCACTGGAAAACCTGAGAAGACACTGGAAAGCCCAAACACCGGGCCGCTGACACCTAGCAACCAACCACCCAGAGGAAGATTTCCCCGCCTCTCAACAGGGAAGCTGAGCAGCTTGAGAACAAAGGCTGGAGATGTAGGTTATGGAGGAAGCTGGGGGCTCTCTCAACTGGGAACTGACTAAGGAAGTCAGAGAGAGACCCAGAGCCTGAAAACGGAGCTCACTACAGCTCGGCTGGTGAATTGCTCGGGGCTGACCAGAGAGGACTTTGTTTTAACCTTCAGTGCACTGTGCTAACCTAAGCACTTCCTATGCGGCGTTCCAGCTGACTAATAAACCCCAGTTTTGACAACGCTGCGTGAGCGTCACTGCAAATGCTGGCTGAGGTGCATGAGTCCCTGACAAGTGCACAAGTCTCCACCAGGAGTCTGTCAGTCGGACTCACTGAGCAGAGCTCACAGGGTGAAGCAGGGGTGCTGAAGGCCCAGAGGGTCAGTCTCAGGAGGCTCTGAGACCGTGTGGCCTGCCCTCAAGGAAGAGTGAGACCCTTGGGGGGTCTGGCACATCTAAGGGGTTCCTCCACCAGACTGTTCAAAAGCTGGGGGCGTAGCACTGATCCCGTGGATCCATGAAAGGGGATCAGAGGACTGGGGGGTTAGTGAGCCAGGGTGGTATGGAGGAATTGGGGGGGTGTCAGTGAGCCTTGGGGGATTGGAGGGGTCAGAGAGTCTGAGGGGATCAGAGGTGTGGGTGGGGCTCAGTGAGCCAGGGCAATATGAGGGGACTGGGGGGAGGGGGGGAGAGTCAATGTTTCAGGGGTATTGGGGGTTTTAGAAGTCAGTGAATTGGGGGGATCAGAGGCAGTGAGTCAGGGCAGTGCCAGGGGATTGAGGGGTCAGTGAGTCAGCGGTATTGGGGGTTTTAGAGGTCAGTGAGTTGGGGGGGTTGGGGAGCAGTGAGTCAGGGCGGTGCTGAGGGATTGGGGGGCAGTGAGTCAGCAGTATTGGGGGTTTTAGAGGTCAGTGAGTTGGGGGAATCAGGGGGCAGTGAGTCAGGGTGGTGCTGGGGGATTGGGGGGCAGTGAGTCAGCAGTGTTGGGGGTTTTAGAGGTCACTGAGATGGGGGGATCGTGGGCAGTGAGATGGGGTGGTGCTGGGGGATTGAGCTGCCAGGCAAGGTGGTATCAGGAGGAACCAGGGAATGGGGTGGGTTCAGTGTGCCCGGAAGGTTCAGGGGGCCAAAGCGCGGGCTCCATGTGTCAGTGAAAGCACGAGTCACTAAGGGAAATCCTAGGAGTTGGGGCCTGTGTTGCTAACATGCCGTTCGCATCCCCTCCCGCCGGGGCCCAGCGCATTAGGAAGCTGGCGCTTATTCTACCGTCACTTAAACGGCGCTAAGAGCCTCCACATTAGAAATTTATGCTTTAAAAACCCACCGAACACTCCTTGCTCCCTGTGGGACTGGAAATCTAGAGACAGGCCGAGCTGTCCTCCCTCCCTGCCTCTCCTCGCCCTGTCCAGATGATTGCTCACCTCCACATACCTGCCTGCCTCTGGCTGGCTATCTCCCCTGCGCATGGGGCCTGCTCTGCTTTCAACTCAGCTCTCCCCACACTCGTTTCCCTCCCCTCTCGTTTGCTCTCCCCTAATCCCTGTGCAGACTCTCCCCTGTATGAAGCTGGCACTTATGCCCCGCAATACTGCTCTGCCCCACAAAGATTTGTTCAACTTTGCCCTGTGGCTTGTTATTTGAGTTCCAACCACCCTGAGTCAATGACATGTGCCGCCTAACCCCTGCTAGGGCTCTGCTTGCTGGGTAGCTTCAGATCACCCCCTGCCCTTCTGTGCTGGCACAGATACAGCTGGTTCCATATACGGCTGGTTCAAATGATAGTTCTCTCCCTCCCCAGGGGTACTGCAGACTGCAGGAAAGCTCCCACTGTCGTAGCCCCAGCTTGCACGGCTCTAGTCCTGGCTGGCACTGACAGGGCACTACTATGAGGAAGCTCACAGTACCTGGATCCCGGCTGGCACTGACAGGGCACTGCTATGAGGAAGCTCACAGTGCTAGGGTCCCCACTGGTACTGGCTAGGCGCTAAGCTGAGGAAGCTCCCACTGTCTGAGTGCCAGCACTCAGTGATGCAGGGCTTCCCCAAGGAGGCACACGTTGCAGAGGGCCCAGCTGGCACCGACAGGGCCCAGCTGCAAGGAAGCTGGAATATTGGCTGTGCACTGCTGGGCAGAAGGCAGCTCACAGTGCCAGAGCCCCTGCTAGAACTGAATGGGGAAGTTCCCACTACCTGCACCCCAGCCAACAGGGCACGGCTATGCAGAAGCTTCCATTGCAAAGGTCTGGGAGCACACAGAGAGGCTACTGCTGCATAGACGCTCAGTCACTGGTCCTGGAAGGGACACACCAGATCAGGAATCTTGCAGTGCAGGAGTGTGGGCTGGTTCTAACAGGGTACAGCTGAGAGGCAGCCTCACGGTGTTGGACTCCTAGCTGGTATTGGCAGGGCACTGTGACAAAGAAAGTCTCACCACCTGAATCCCAGCAGGCACCGCTGTGAGGAAGTTCATACTACGGGAGTCCTGCACGGCACCACTGTGGGAAAACTAACTCCTCTGAAGCTCTGGTCGATACCGAAAGGAACACTGCTGTAAGGAAGCTCACGGACCCTGCACCCCGTCTGGCACTGATGGGGCACTGCTGTAAGGAAGCTCACGGACCCTGCACCCCAACTGGCACTGATGAGGCACCGCTGTGAGGAAGCTCACGGAGCCTGCACCCTGGCTGGCACTGATGGGACTCTGCTGTGAGGGAGTTGGCATGGCTGAAGGGCAGAGCTTGGCACTGCTCCAAGGAAGCTTTCAGCACAAGTCCTCCCCAGTGCTAATATGGAAGGGGCTGAGCTTAGCTGACAACCCAGAGCCACCCTCTTCTCCACACACCTAGCCTGAGGCAAAAGAACACATATCCACTGTGGTGAGGAGCACAGGAAAATCTGTGCGGAGCCTAACATCTTCAAGGAAAAGGTAACCACACAGCAAGGAAAGCAATGATGTAAATAAGCCCTTTGCAGCGATTACATCCCTCGTCTGTCGGACAGGAGGAAAGGAAAAGCTCCGGAGAGATAGTTAGAGCAGCTCAGGAGTGCAAGAGCACCACACACATGAGGGAGCTTTCAAAGAGGAAATCTCATTTAGGAGTCTTGAGTGCTGGAGAAATTGCCTTCCATGCAGGAGCCACTTCCCCGGCAGGCCAGAGAGAGCACCCTTTGTTTTCCCAAGTGACCCAGTCACTTTTTATATTCATAGCGCTATTAAAGGTTCAGGGGAATTTGCATCAACCCGAGACCACCTGGAGAACCCGCAGCAGCTTCCAGCAGGGAGGGGGAAGGTGAGCAAAAGAAGGCGAGGGACAGGGCAACAAGAGATCACAGGTTCTGTAAAGAGTTATTAGCAATAGAGCTCTCTGCATCGCTCTGCCTGACAAGGGGAGGGGGGGCTTCAATGTCTCTCCTCCACGCGATTCCCCTGGACTGCACGTGAGGAGGAAATGTGGAAAAGAAAGCAGAAAGTGCTGGCTTCAAAAGGAGTCGCTGTATGGAACGGGGCAGGAGCGCTGGTTGTGGGGGAGTTGCTGGAGGGAATGAGGCAGGAGTGCTGGCTAAGGGGAGAGTCGCTGTAGGGAACAGGGCGGGAGCGCTGGCTCGGGGGGGAGTCGCTGGAAGGAATGGGGCGGGAGCGCTGGCTGTAGGCGGGTCGCTGTGGGGAATGGGGCGGGAGCGCCGGCTGTGGGGGAAGTCGCTGGAGGGAATGGGGCAGGACCACTGGCTGTCAGAGGGTCGCTGTAAGGTATGGGGCGGGAGCGCTGGCTGTGCGGGGGAGTTGCTGTGGGGAACGGGGCAGGAGCACTGGCTGTGGGGAGAGTCACTGGAGGAAACGGGGCGGGGGCACAGGCTGTGAGAGAGTCGCTGTAGGGAACAGAGCGGAAGCATTGGCTGTGGGGGAGTCACTAGAGGAAACGGGGCAGGACCGCTGGCTGTCAGAGGGTCGCTGTAAGGTATGGGGTGGGAGCGCTGGCTGTGCGGGGGAGAGTTGCTGTATGGAAAGGGGCGGGAGCGCTGGCTGTGCGGGGGTCACTGGAAGGAGGCGGGAGCACTGGCTGTGGGGAGAGTCGCTGTGGGGAATGGGGGGGAGCACCCTGGCTGGGGAGGAGTCACTGTAGGGAACGGGGCGGGGACACTGGCTGTGGGGGTCGCTGTGCGGAACGGGGCGGGACCACTGCCTGTGGGGAGGAAAGTCGCCGTAGAGAACGGGATGGGAGCGCTGTGGGGGATTGCTGGAGGGAACGGGGCGGGAGCGCTGATTGTCGGTGGGGGGTTGCTGTGAGGAACGGGGCAGGAGCGCTGGATGTGCAGAATTCGCTGGAGGGAATGGGGCAGGAGCGCTGGCTGTGTGGGGGTCACTGTAAGAAACGGGGTGGGAGCACTGGCTGTGGGGGGGTCGCTGGAGGGAACGGGGCAGGAGCACTGGCTGTGGGGGGGTCGCTGGAGGGAACGGGGCAGGAGTGCTGGTTGTGGGGGGTACGCAGTAGGGAATGGGGTGCTAGGGCTGTCTGTGGGAGAAGCGCTGTAGAGAACGGGGTGGGAGCACTGGCTGTGGGGGGGTCGCTGGAGGGAACGGGGCAGGAGCTCTGGCTGTGCAGGGGTCACTGTGGGGAACGGGGTGGGAGCACTGGTTGTGGGAGAGGCGCTTTAGGGAACAGGGCAGGAGCACTGGCTGTGGGCCGGTCACTGTTGGGAATGGGGTGGGAGCACTGGCTGTGGTGGGGTGTCACTGGAAGGAACAAGGTGGAAGAGCTGGATGTGAGGTAGTTGCTGGAGGGAACGGGTTGGGAGTGCTGGCTCGGGGGAAGTTGCTGGAGGGAACGGGGCAGGAGCTCTGGCTGTGCAGGGGTCACTGTGGGGAACGGGGTGGGAGCACTGGTTGTGGGGGGAATCGCTGTGTGGAACGGGATGGGAGCGCTGGCTGTGGGGGATTCGCTGTAGAGAACAGGGTGGGAGCGCTGGCTCTGGGGGAGTCGCTGTAGAGAACGGGGTGGGAGCGCTGGCTGTGGGAGAGGTGCTTTAGGGAACAGGGCAGGAGCACTGGCTGTGGGCGGGTCACTGTTGGGAATGGGGTGGGAGCACTGGCTGTGGGGAGAGTCGCTGTGGGGGATGGGGTGAGAGTGCTGGCTGTGGGTGGAACGAGGCGGGAGTGCTGACTGTGAGGGGGGGTCGCTGTAGGGAACAGAGCAGGAGCACTGGCTGCAGGTGGGGGGAGGGGGAGTTGCAGCAGGGAATGGCCAGGGAGCCCTGGCTGTGGTAGGGTGGCGCCATGCTGGAGAAGGCCTATCTGCAATCCGGCATCCCCTGAAAACAATTCCTCCCGCAGCACAGCTCTTGTCTGTGGGATACAAATAAGTGAATCTTGCCCAGATTCCTCCACTGTTTCCCCCTCAATATCCCACTCCATGCTCTGAGGTCTAGCAAATCCCTGACCTAGACACTCCCACTCCTCTCTCATGTTCCTTCTTTGTTGTCCCCTGTGAGAGGCCTGCATCCAGGAGACCTACTCCCATTGCATCCCTTCTAGAGCAGCGTGCAAACTGCATAGCCCATCCAGCTTGAACTCAGGCACAGCCCCCCACGGGGAGAGGCATTGCCCCCAAACTTGGTACAACTCTGCACATGTCCTGCTCATCATGGCTGCTAGATACATGCATTTTGCTCTGCCCCCAAAATCAGAGTGAATCTACGATCTCTGGCTCCAAAGCACAGACATCTGATTCGCCAGAAGTGGTCATGTGCTCACTTGGCCAGTGGTTACACTTACGGCTGCACCTTTGCTTTGAACTCACCCTCTTCCAAGAAAAGGGATGCAGCCCTCCTCGCCGCATCCTCAACACCTGGGCAGCAGCAGCAGCAGCTAGGCACGGCTTGGGAGGACTCTCCCCCACCCACCAGAGAGCTAACACCTGACATGCATTTTGACACAGCCTTGCCTCTCTCCCTCCCCACCTCCACTTGCTTTAGAGCCGGGGCTTTTTCTTCCATTGCCAAAACACAATGACTGTTATAATTAACAGATTATCTCAGCGCGACAGCTGCAGTCCTTTGAAAATTAGGTTGAATAACAGGATCCCGGCGTATGGTAATTTCTTTTAGTTTCCAGAATATTTCTCTCTATTTCTCTCTCTCTTTCCCTCTCTCGTCATTTTTTCCTTCCCTCTCTCACGCTCCCTGCTCGTCGGAGTTATTTCTTTGGGCTTAGGTGGGCTTTCTGGGTGCACGCGCCCTCTGTCAGCTTCTTTCAATCTTCTACTATTGTCCTTCCAGAGGAGACTGGGGTTGCAAACAGGAATGTAAACATGGCAGAAACAGAAGCACAAGTGGCGCCCATATACTAGGATGATGGGCACATAAGGAAGCCCAGGCAGCCCACTCATCTACTAGGGGGATCAGCACATAGGAAAGCCCAGGAAAGGAAGCCAATGGAATTGTATTTGCACCATATATACAGACAGGATGGCTTTGGCAACTCAATTCTACTGTCCCCTAGGTACATCACACTGCTTCACTGATCAGTCTGTATCTACCCCACCCCAGCTGTGCCACCCACCCACCGAATCAGCAGTTGCACTGAGTCACCCTATCCCTCTCAGAGTGGGTACTTCCACCAACAAATCCTAGGGCTCCTCTCACCAAGCGAATGGCTCTCCCACTTAACACCTGCTTCAACCATTATCCACCTACATCTGTTTCTCTATGAACTACATCAACTCACTCTATAATTGCCTTGAACCCATTCAAAATCCTCCACCTAGCTACACCATTCACTAAAACCACATGCAGGACTGACTCAACACTTATCACTGAACGGAACAGCGGCTCTTTCCTCTTCAGAAATGAGCTACTGCACGGAGTTATACTTCCCTGCCTTGTTCAGTACAGCCCCAACTCATTCATTCCTACACCTATGGAGTACATCCCAACGTACTCATCCACTCCTCCCTACGTCTACTCAATACGCCCCAACTCACTCATTCACTCCACTCCACCACTACTCAATACAGCCCCAATACAGTCATACTTCTCCCTACCTCTATTCAATACAGCCCCAACTCATTCTTCCAGTCCTTCTTACCTCTGCTCAGTACAGCCACAATCCATTCATTCACGCTTCTCTAACCCTACTCAACACAACCCAACTCACTCATCCTTTACTCCCTACACCTACTCAATACAGCCCCAACTCACTCATCCACTCCATTTCACCCCTGTTCAGTAGAGTCCAAGTTACTCATTCACTCCACCCCTAATCAGTACAGCCGCAATTCATTCATTCACTCCACCCATACTCAACTGAATAGCAACTCTCACATTTGCACCATTACTCTAGGAAAATCAGAGTAATTCAATACACTATAGGTCAGTCATTTATGCTAATTCTGCAATAATGCTCCTCCTCTTCACTCTATAGTCTTCCTCTCATTTGAGTAAAGACCCTTGTCCTTCATTCCCCCTTTCTTTCTCTTCAGTCCCGGGCATGTTCACTCCATTTACTGAACATCTCCTCATTTATTCAGTTTTACTTATCCAAATATTCCCTTTATTTATTAATCTTTCTTTTCTTCAGTAATATCCCCTTGTTCAATTCTCTGTGCCAGTGATACTCAGACTGAGGCTCGGGAGCTGCAAGTGGCTCTTGAACATGTCTCCTGCGGCTCCTTGCAGCACATGATATTAAAACACTGTGTGATTTAATTATTCACCAATCTAAGTTATTGAGCAATCAGGATGCTTTTACTATGTTATTAACCAATTGTGGAATACTTGGTCAGTCATTTTGGTGTGAAAATAATATATACAGCAAGTGAAACAATGACTTCATACTACCGTGACTCTTCTGGGTAATGTTGATCGCTAATTTGGCTCCTGAACCACTGAGGTCTGAGTATCACTGCTCCATACAGTCTTGTTTACTTATCCAATAATAGTGTTTTCCTAACCAGTGATTCATACCCCCCGTTGGCAATTACAGTTCTCTTTATGCTCAGAAACACATGCTTATTCATTTTCCTACCTACAATAACGTATGTCTACTCATTACACTACACTCCCTTCAAAAGCCATCCAAGGAACAGATGATCAGTGTAAAATAAATCAATAATGAAATAAAATAATAAGACTGGTGTATATGTTTTTGCATCCCTTTTTAGGTATAGGGGTTGAATCCAAAACTATTTTTGCAAGTCACCCAAAAGTTGGGGGATTCAGATAGAAGGGGTCCCCAAATTCAAACCCTCCTTAGTTTTGGTTTATGCCACTGTTCTGCCCTCTCTCAACTCCTTACTCTCTATTCTATACCTTTTCCCATTCTTTACTGGATGTAGTAGTAGTAATGATAATGCCCAGCTGAGATCAGGGCCCCGTTGTACGAGGCACTGTACAAATATTGTAAAAGACAGTCCTTCCCCCAAAGAGCCTACAGTCAAAATACACAAGACAAACAAAGGTATCACAGAATCATAGAAGTGTACAACTGGAAGGGACCTCGAGAGGTCTTCTAGTCCAGTTCCCTGCACTCAAAGCAGGACTAAGTATTATCTAGACCATCCCTGACAGGTGTTTGTCTAAAAATCTCCAATGACGGAGATTCCACAAACTCCCTAGGCAATTTATTCCAGTACTTAACCACCCTGACAGGAAGTTTTTCCTAATGGCCAACCTAAACCTCTCTTGCTGCAATTTAAGTCCATTGCTTCTTGTCCTATCCTCAGAGATTAAGGAGAACAATTTTTCTCCCTCCTCCCTGTAACAACATTTCATTTACTTGAAAACTGTTATGTCCTCCCTCAGTCTTCTCTTCTCCAGATTAAACAAACCCAGTGTTTTCAATCTTCCCTCATAGATCATGTTTTCTAGACCTTTAATCATTTTTGTTGCTCTTCTCCGAACTTTCTCCAATTTGTCCACATCTTTCTTGAAATGTGGCGCCTAGAACTGGGCACAATACTCCAGTTGAGGCCTAATAAGAACATAAGAACGGCCATACCGGGTCAGACCAAAGGTCCATCTAGCCCAGTATCCTGTCTACCGACAGTGGCCAATGTCAGGTGCCCCAGAGGGAGTGAACCTAACAGGCAATGATCAAGTGATCTCTTTCCTGCCATCCATCTCCACCCTCTGTTGATGGGGTTGTTGGGCTGTTGAGATGTTCTTCCCACCACAGGGATGTTGAATGCTGTTGTTTTATGGTCACTATTTCCAAGCAGTCCTGTTATAGTTACCTCTTGGACCAACTCCTGCGCTCCACTCAGGACTAATCAGCGTGGAGTAGAGCAGAAGAATTACTTCTTGTGTCTTGCTTACAATACTCCTGCTAATACACCCCAGAATGATGGTTTGCTTTTTTTGTAACAGTGTTACACTGTTGAATCATATTTAGCTTGTGGTCCACTATGACCCCTAGATCCCTTTCCGCAGTACTCCTTCCTAGGCAGTCATTTCCCATTTTGTATGTGTGCAACTGATTGTTCCTTCCTAAGTGCAGTACTTTGCATTTGTCCTTATTGAATTTCATCCTATTTCAGACCATTTCTCCAGATCATTTTGAAGTTCAATCCTATCCTCCAACGCACGTGCAACCCCTCCCAGCTTGGTATTGTCTGCAAATTTTTTAAGTGTACTCTCTATGTCATTATCTAAATAATTGATGAAGATACTGAACAGAACCGGACCCAGGACCAATCCCTGTGGGACCCCACTTGATATGCCCTTCTAGCTTGACTGTGAACAACTGATAACTCTCTGGGAACAGTTTTTCAACCAGCTATACTCCTACCTTATAGTATATCCATCTAGGTTGAATTTCTCTAGTTTGTTTATGAGACGGTCATGCGAGACAGTATCAAAAGCCTTACTAAAGTCAAGATATACCACATCTACCACTTCCTCCCTATCCACAAGGCTTGTAACCCTGT
Source organism: Platysternon megacephalum (assembly GCA_003942145.1). NCBI lineage: Eukaryota > Metazoa > Chordata > Testudines > Platysternidae > Platysternon > Platysternon megacephalum. Next base: position 649,526 of record QXTE01000087.1, read on the forward strand.
CAAAGAAAGCTATTAGGTTGGTTTGACATGATATGTCCTTGACAAATCCATGCTGACTGTTACTTAGCACCTTATTATCTTCTAGGTGCCTGCAAATTGTTTGCTTAATTATTTGCTCCATTGCCTTTCCGGGTACAGAAGTTAAGATGACTGGTCTGTAATTCCCCAAAGTTGTCCTTATTCCCTTTTTTATAAATAGGCACTATATTTGCCCTTTTCCAGTCTTCTGGAATGTCTCCCGTCTTCCATGACTTTTTGAAGATAATCGCTAATGGCTCAGATATCTCCTCAGTCAGCTCCTTGAGTATTCTAGGATGTATTTCATCAGGCCCTGGTGATTTCAAGACATCTAACTTGTCTAAGTAATTTTTAACTTGTACTTTCCCTATTTAACCCTCTGATCTTACCTCATGTTCACTGGCATTCACTATGTTAGATGTCCACTCACTACTAACCTTTTTGGTGAAAACTAAAAGAAAAAAGTCATTTAGCACTTCTACTATTTCCACATTTTGTTATTGTTTTTCCCCCCTCATTGAGTAACAGGCCTACCTTGTCCTTGGTCTTTCTCTTGATTCCATAGGGGCATAGTAAGTAACATTTGTAGAATGTTTTCTTGTTACCCTTAAGTCTCTAGCTAGTTTCGTCTCGTTTTGTGCCTTGGCTTTTCTAATTTTGTCCCTCCATACTTGGGTTATTTGTTTATATTCATAAAGGATCGTTATCCCCATGTTACAGATGTGGAGCTGAGGCACAAAGAAATTAAGTGACTCACCTAAAGCCCCACAGGATGTCTGTGGTGGAGCAGGGAATTTAACCTAGATCCCCTCAGTCACAGTCCATCTTTCCTCTCCAAAAAGCCCTCATAAAAGGCCCACATCCATTCCTTACTATGCCCCTTGCTCATCGTCCAGTCCTCATTCCCTCTACCTCTGCTTATACTTTCAGGCGTTGAATCAGCAAACCGCTGAAGCACACGCCCAACTTTAAGCACATGCATGGTCCCATTCCAGGGCCCAAATTGTTCTTTCTAAGCATCCGTACTGATCCTACCCACATCTCCCAAACACAACAGATTCCTCCTGCCTGGGTGCTCTCTCTTGCCTTTGAGTGATCCACCCACCAACATCTTCTTTCTCTCTCTTCTCCTCTTCCCCTTGCTTCTAAAAATATAGTCTCCCATTTAGTGCTGACTGGACACCCCAGCCTGTCATTTCACCCTTTTCCCCTTTCCCCTCTGGTGTTCCAAAAACACCTGATGTGCCTTTAAAGAGGGAAGTTAGGTCAGGGCACTGCTGTCCATGGTGCTGAAACAGAGCACTAGTGACAAGGTCTCCATGGCTGTGAAAGAGCAGGACTGTGGCCAAAACTATGAATTGCCATTAAATACATCTCCCTGCTCCATGTTCATTACCCGCCATTTCCACAATCAACTCAGCTCGGTTTTCCAGGTCAAAATGAGATTCTGCTTCCCTCCGCCGAGCCGCCAGCATGGGCCCAAGGTCTGAAATTTATAATTCACATTGACAATACAGGCTGGGGTGGTCCTGCTGGCTTGGATAGAGGCAGGACAGCAAGAGTGGCTTCTGCACGGCTCACTGAAGTGTTTTCTAAGCCCTTGGTTTTAACTGTAAGCAAAGCAGGAAGCACTCAGGAGGCAGAGACACCTCAGAGATGGGGCAGGTACTCACAGTATCCCGGTCTCAGCAAGGAGCTGGAATCCCCTCATTATCTCCAGTTCTATGGAAACAGAGAAGTGGAAAGAGAGGTTACAGCATGAGGGATGGAGATGGCTGTTTGGAAGCGAATCCATGGGATAGTCCAGCTATCTACCCATATATTTATCTCTGTCTCTATGCCCTCTTGCATCAAACACCAATTTGAGTGGTTGGTAAACAAGTCAGGCTGTTCAGCTGTCCCATTAATTTGCTCCTTGCCTCACTAGTCTACCTGTAGTAGGAGAAAATGTATGTTTAGAAATTGGCAGTGTTGTGTATAGAATTACCAGGCTGAAGGCCCACTGACTGCTAGAGAGAGAGAGAGATTAGATATTACAACATCCATGCCTAGATATTATGATGATGGGCACATTAGAAAGAAAAGAAAAGAAAAGAAGACAAAATTAAGTTAGGAGAGATATACTGAAAACAATCTTTTCAACAACAACAACAAAAGGGAAAGAATTAAATACACATTGACAGAAAACTGGGAAAGAATATTTTTTTATGAGCTTGTTAACATTTGTGAAGTAAAGTAACCCAAAATTTATGCCATTAATTTGCATGTATTACATTCCCCCCCCCCCACCGTGCTGCCAGTTTATAGTCTCTGTGAAACCTTTAAAAAGTTGTGTTTTTCCCCCTTCGCTTGTGTTAATTAATGCTTGTGAAATAGGTTTGTATTTTTTTACACGGCTGCTGTTGTACACTGCTAAACTAAATCATCAAATGATCCCTATGCCTTTTTCCATAGGCCACTTCTGCTACCTCCCCATTCACTTGGGTGTGAGGTGACCCAGGGTCCACTAAACCACACTGTTAACTAAGCGTGCCCAGAAGCAGGAGACTTGGGCCAATCATCTTTCCAGTTTGCACCAATTGTCACGCAGAGATGGGAGGGGCTTTCACTGGGGATGGTCTCTGACAGATGAAGAGTTAACGGCTCCAAACCACTCCTGCTATCACATTGCCATGCTAAGGCACACTGTATTTACACATTAGCAGTCACTAGGGAGCCTTGAAATCGCATTCCTGGGGGAAATCCAGCCAAAGACTCACTGAGACTCCTAATGAAACGACTGACGGCCACAGCTGGTTAAAGTAACCAGTGTTTGGACTACAGCATAGTCTCATGCTGGTGATAGAGGAAGGATCATCCCCTAGGTGTTAAGAGGCTCCAGATCTGGAGCAAGCATTCAATAAATTCAATTCAGGTTCTTCCCCTCCTCCCAGGGCTACCCCCAGAGTCCATTCCAGGGACCACAGCAGCCCAGTTCAGGTTCTTCCCCGCCTAGGTGAATCCTGGTATTCCCATTCAGGCAGCCACAGATTATTCCCAGGGAGCTAGCAGAGTTGGAGAGACCCTTTTCTGCCTGACTCCAGCACAGAGTGTATCTGACAGATCCTCTTTGAGCTCAGCAGGTATCCCAGCATGTGATTTTCTGTGCTCAGCTGGAGGGGAGTCTTAGTCCTGGCCTAATTATGTCCTGACTTTCCCTTCATGTCTCTAAGGCCCCATCCTTACCGGCACTATGATGACTTTTGTTAAGCAAGAACACAGGTTTTAAGCTTGGTTTTGACACAGGTTGGTTCCCAATGGTGCTGGCCAGCCAGATCTTCTTAGAAACCAGCTCAGCTAGGACCACGATTCCACTGATGTTCAACATTGATCCTTGTGGGCACGGCCCCTTCTCGTGCAGCGAAGGCAGGGAACAGCGGTGAAACCGTTAACCACTTCAACAGTGAAGACGCTTCCCCTCCCCACCCCCCACCCCAACCTAATTCTCTGCTTTCAATCAACTGAAGGCTCCGGCAGGCACTTTATTGGTATCCAGAGGGGTCTCTGTTGAATTGGAGCGGGAGGGTGGGGTGTGAACCAGATTTCTAGTCAGACATTATTACATTGCGGCATGGGGGTGTTAAGCACTGGGGAGGATACTTTCATTTACTCCTTGGCTTTCTGTTGCCTTAGCAACACGAACAATGAATCCGAACCAGGAATCCAGCTGCAATGTGGTGGTAATGGGGTGGGGGTTGGGTTCCCACCTGCTTATTTGTTTGGAGGGGAGCACGGCAAAGTGGTGAAGAGCACCGAAGTGACAAAGGGAGCGGGCATGGACTCCTACACAGACACACACAGCCCCCACACACACCGACAACACAAATACAGACACACTGAGAAACGCAACCACACACCTGCCGCCATGCAGACAGACACAAACAAATACACAACAGCCACAAACTCGCAGGCACATACACATGAACACACAGATACACCCGTGGCTTTTTATTCTTGCCATTAACTTGCACCCCCTGACAGACTGGATTACTGGAGCTCGTTTCACGCACTTAGACACAGAGTGTCCCAGGCTTCAAACTCAGGGCTCTGAAGCACAAGGAATACCAGAGGGCCATCCCCGCTAGCTTAGCCAGCAGAGGGATTTCCCATCCCTAACCTGTGCCAAAAGGCGGCCCTGGTTTGCCCACAGCCTATTCACTCTCCCAGGAGATGCCAAGCAGTTCGTGGCACGTGCCTGTTTATCCCCTCCCCCTCTGCCAGGCAGCTGGCATCACCGCTCTCCCATTTACACCTTTCAGCACCTGAAACTAGGGCTCTGGCTTGGACTAGTGACAGGCTGTCCCCTAAGGTGTTCCACATCTGGGAGTCAAAGCCAACTGTCCCAGCCAGGAGTCGCCTCCCCCATTACAGCCCTCAGCTGCATCCCCTGCCTCCACCCCAGCCCTGCTGGACCACTGAGGGCCCTCATAATCACAGCAATTCCCCTCCACTTCTCCAGGCTGGCCTGTCACAGACACAGCCTTCTGACCCCGGGGAACGGAACGGGCGACTCTCGGGAGCCCAGCTACACACCGCCAAAGGGGGACACTGGAGACCAACGTTAAGTGCTGCTTTGTTTCTTGGCCCCCTGGCGCCACAGTTCTCCCAGCCTAGGCCGCGTTGGGTGAAAGAGCTTGGTCTCCCACGGGATAGGCAAGAGCAGTAACCCTCCGAGCACCCTTCTCGGCTGGCTCTGGGGGAGCGAGTAGAGCAGTGAATTGAATCCCCGTCCTGCGTTCCCACACAGCCTTTGGGCTGCTCCCACTTATGCTCCCTTTCCCATGGCCCCCGCTGAGCCCTGGGAGCAGAGGACAGTCATGGTACAGTGCCATGTGGGCATGCCCCCTCCCTGCCCTCAACGGACCCCTACGCTGGGGGCAGGGCTAGCCCAGAGCCCGAATGCCAAATCTGCTCCAGCCAGAGGGGAGACTGGCTCCACCCACTTCCAGGCTGCCAGAGTGATATTAAGGGGCCTTCGTGTGACGGGGAATCAGCCCCCCACCCCCACCCCAAGGGGGACTCTGCCAGGGGCAGGATCGGGGTTCCCATGTGGTAGAGAAGGAGGCAAGGCCTGAGCGAAGCTGGAGACTGAATTCCCCTCAGGCCAGCAGAGCAAAGGCCTGGGGGCGAGGGGGGTCAGGCCTTAGGGGAGCACTGCATGGGGAGGGACGGGAAGTAGAGAGGAGATGCCCCACTCAAGCCGGCGGAGGGCAAGAGGCCTTTGCATGGCAGAGCCAGGGTTTGTTGTGGCTGGCACAGCATTGTGTATGTGTGTGTGTCAGGGGGCGCTGCCTCCTGTCCACCCCACACCCACAGGGCTTTCGACTCCCAATTAGGCTCCTGGCTGCCTCCCTTCCTGTGACTCCAAACTCTCCATCTGCTCAATTAAAAAAAAAAAAAACACCACAGGAAAGGAGAAAAACAAACACTTAATTTCTAATCTCATCAGTCCTCTCGCTAATTAGCACCCTCTGAGCTCAGGCACAGGCTTCCTGAGACACCGTGGGGCCGGTAATGACCCCCAACCTGCGCACACATATGTAGGGAGAGGAGGGAGGGGGAAGGGGGTTTCCAATCCCTCCAAATAGCGTCCGGCCAGGAGCGGGGAGGCCTTGTTTGCTGTTGGTTTGAATCTACTTTTGTGCGCTCTCTTTCCCCCCTGTTTCCCCCTGCCCCCCCAGTAAACCGAGAGAATGGGATTCTGGGGCAACGCCCCTTCTTGGCAGGATCCCTGGGGTGGGGGGAGTGGGGAGGATGGGTTATGGGGAGGGGAGGGGACTGGAGCGGATTTCTGGCACTGATCCCACCCTGAAACACACGCTAATTTGTGCCTCCCGCAATCACATCAGTGGTAATGAAGGGCTCCGTTCAGGACACGCGGGACACTAATTAGGGGGCTTCCAAGGCAGCATTCTGCAGTGTGCTCTCTAAAGGGGGACAGGGGGAAGGAGACAAGAGTGGGTGTTCTCTGCTCAACGGAGGAGTTTTGGCTGCTATGGCTGCGGCTGCTGGGAAGGCTCTTCCTCCCTCCCTGTTCCCCCATCTCCCATGGCAACTCTAACATGGTAGCAAGCAAGTTGCAGGCATCTGATGTGTGCAGCCCCCAGCCAGCCCGGTGGGGTTTGGTACCAGGCGTATGATGCCAGGGGATGAGTTACAGAAGATAGGTCCCCACTGCACTTGGAGAGATGGGGAGAGAGAGGGAAGGAGACAGAGAATGAAGAGGAGGAGAGAGAGCATGAAGGAGTGAGGACAGAGAGAGAGAGACGGAAGATGAGACAGACCACAAGTGAGGGAAAGAGGAAAACAGAGAGAAGAGGAGACACTCAGAGAGACAAAGAGAAGAGGCAGAGACAGCGCTCTACTCATGCCAACTGGAGCTGGTCACGCTAAGCTTGGTTCCAAAACCAGCCCCTGTATTTTGGGGAGCAAATAACCGCCTGACTCTGCTTTCCTCATTCTCCAGAGCGTTTGGGCAAAGTGCTCTTAGCCTCTGGGTCGTCTGCAAACGGCGCGCTCTGACTCTTCACTGGCAGGGCTGTGTGGCTGGTTGGCTGCCTACATCACATCGCGTTATTTCTGCTCACCGATTGGATGGCGGACACGTTTTCAACGGGACGATAGCAAGTAACGGATCAAGCGCTTGCCGCACAATCATCTGTGCAACTTCAGAGACTCGCAGGCATTTTCACAGACGCCTGGCGCTCATCCAAATACTGATGACTAATGAGTTCCACAACCACACAAATCAAAGCAAGCCCAGCTCGTGGGCACATCAGCCTGTCTATCTAGGCACCCATCTGGCCCTCGTCACCAGAACATCTGAGCACTACACAGCACCCCGGGAGGAGGAGAAGCGCTAGGACTCCAGTTTTACAGACAGGGAAGTGAGATATGGGGTGGATTAAGTGACTCACCCAAGGCCACACAGGGAGTGGCTGAACTGCAAATTGAACCCAGGACTCCTGATGACTGGTTTAGGGCCCTAGCCACTAGACCATCGTTCCTAGCCTAGGAAACCTTCATGAAACAGCTCTGGTGGTAAGTATCACAGTGTTATTAAACAGGCACAGGAGAAGAACAGACAGAGAACACTAGGGACAGAAGGAGATTCATGGAGAAGGAGAAAGAATGAGGGGGAGAGACAATGGAGATGAGAGGAAAAAAGCGTAACTTTCCATTGTCCTCCATGGGCTTTGGATCAGGCCCAGAGAAAGAGAGAGAACAAGGGAAAGAAGAGGCAAAGGAGGAGAGAAAAAGAAGGGGAGATGAGCAAGGGAGAAACTGAAAGAGATGAGAACTGACTCAGAGACAGAGACTGAGAGGTGCAGTTTGACTCGTGCTGAACAGCAACGTGCGAAGTGCTGCTACCGAACAGGCCACAGTGTGGGACAGAAACCCCAACCGGCCTGGGCTAGCCTAGAGGCTCCCCACAAGCTGCTCTCGTTGACTCCAGTGGGGGCCACATTGTGTTCTGATGGGCCAGCCGTCCCTTCCCAGACATGGCCACTCACTGCTGCGGCCACCCCCAATTTCCATTGTAACATTTGCAAATTCAAATCTCGGCTTTATTTAAAAAGCATGGTGTTTTCTTAGAGCCAAATCTCCCAGCTAACGAGTCTGAGCTGGTGATGAAGCCTCAGCGTGCTAGGAAAATGGCTACCCGCCCCACCTCCCCATCACTCAGCACTGCACCATTAGCAGCCCCATTCTCTCCTTCACGCACAACGCTTCATCCGCGCCCTGGCTCCCTTTGGGGAGACTCCAGGATTAGCCAGTCTCTCCATGTCCCTTGCTTTCTCTCCCCCACCACCTCTTTCTCTCTCTCTCTCTCCTTCCAGAGAAAGCACCCCAACNGAACAGCAACGTGCGAAGTGCTGCTACCGAACAGGCCACAGTGTGGGACAGAAACCCCAACTGGCCTGGGCTAGCCTAGAGGCTCCCCACAAGCTGCTCTCATTGACTCCAGTGGGGGCCACATTGTGTTCTGATGGGCCAGCCGTCCCTTCCCAGACATGGCCACTCACTGCTGCGGCCACCCCCAATTTCCATTGTAACATTTGCAAATTCAAATCTCGGCTTTATTTAAAAAGCATGGTGTTTTCTTAGAGCCAAATCTCCCAGCTAACGAGTCTGAGCTGGTGATGAAGCCTCAGCGTGCTAGGAAAATGGCTACCCGCCCCACCTCCCCATCACTCAGCACTGCACCATTAGCAGCCCCATTCTCTCCTTCACGCACAACGCTTCATCCGCGCCCTGGCTCCCTTTGGGGAGACTCCAGGATTAGCCAGTCTCTCCATGTCCCTTGCTTTCTCTCCCCCACCACCTCTTTCTCTCTCTCTCTCTCCTTCCAGAGAAAGCACCCCAACGCATCCACCTACGATGGGGCAGGACTGTATCACGGCCAGGGCAGCCCTGCCTCCCAGGAGATGCTTGGCATCCCAATGCTTCCCTCAGAGGGCACTGCCTACTGCCCAAGCAAACGGTATTCCTGTAGCAGCAGCCCCAGAGTCACGGGGAGGCAGGGGGTCTAGGAGTCAGGACCTCTGGGTTCTATTCCCATTGGTGTTACCATCTCACTGTGTGACTTGGGCAAGTCCCTTTGCCTCTCTATGCCACCTCCCCTTCCCCACAGGGGTGTTGTGTTGCATGTCTGTTCAGTATATTGGAACAGACGAAGTGCCCTCTTTGCCGTGAGTGGTGGTGTTACAGGAGATGGGCTCTCCCAGCAGTGCCTCATAGGAGACCCCAGGTGCTCTCAAAGGAAATACCGCGCTGAGCTAGGAGGGGAATACCAGGGGACAGGGCACCTCCATGCGTCCCCGCAGGGGTGCAAAGCATCCTAACCTATTCCTCGCAGTACACACCGCACTGACCCAAGGAATAGCACCAGTGGGACAGAGCTCCTGCCACCGCCCCAACAGGAAACACAGACACCCCACTGACCTGGGTGGGCCTACCAGTTAGCAGCACCCCATTCTCTGCTCCCTGGACTCTGCCTGGTTAGGAATCGCTCTCTTTCCCTGCCTCTGCCTAGTGAGGGGAGCACTCTGCATCAGCAAATCCTCCCTGATCTCCCAGCCAGCTCTCCCAGACTGGAGAGGAGATAAAGATCTTTGAAGTGGGATTGAAGCTACTCTTCCACTTGAGAACCCCTCACTTAAGGAAAAGCCACCCAGCATTAACTTGCATCTCTGCACACAACACAGCATGTCAACAGACAGCGTGGAGTCAGGAGAGAAACGACAATGGAAGGGGAGGGAGAGAAACCAGCCCCACATTCTCCCTGCTTCTGCAGCCAAGGCCGAAAACTCTTCAATGGAACCTTGAGCCTCTCGGTCACCCCCCTTCCCTGACTCCTTCTGTAAGCTATGTTACCCTTGTTCTCCTGACTGGCAACGCTGTCATGGCTCTCCCAATACCCAGCTCCGGAAAGGAATGCAAGGCCCAAATCTCCAAGGTCCCCCTAGAAACACGGCTGGGAAATGGGCAGGTGCTACTGTTTGCATCTGCCTGCCCATTTGGCAGGTGCATTTTCCAGGGCGAGGTGAGAATGCAGGTCCCTGTGGGAGGAGACTGTGCTGTGTGCACTTGTGTAGCGCATATATCTGTGCAGCATGTATGTGTGTATTTTGGAGGCCCCGGGCCCCCAGGAGTGCCTTCACGTGCATCGGAGATTGTAAGGGCACCTACCTACACTCTTGTTCTCAGAGCTGGTGCATCAGAGGGAATATTCATGTACGTGTGTGTGAGAGTGTATTAGCATGTGTGTGAGCATGTGTCTGCCCCAGCTGGTGCAAGTCATGGAGGGTGTGTGTGAGCACATGTGCACATGAGTGTGATTGCTTATTTTGGTGGGTTCCTGTGTGGGCTTGAGTGAGCCCATGTCCATATAAGCATGTCAGTGCAGAGACTAGTATGTGAGTACACACACAGAGGTATGTCTGTGAGTGTCAATTCAGATCCATCAGAGTTCATCCGCATGACAAGCATCACCTGTGAGCATGTGTGCACGCACACAGCAGAAAATGTATTATCCTGCGAGTGTGCATAGGCACATGTGGATATCAACACGCCTGCATACATACACGTAGAACAATGTAAACCAGTGCCCAGCTGAGGATCGGGCACACATGTGCGAGAGTGTGCGTGTGTGAGTGTGTATGCATGAAACTGAGTGCCAACGTTGTGAATGACAGCATGCCTGTCTGCTGGGGAACATTCCATCTAAACCAGCTGACAGCTGCTCCCCTGAGTTTCCTGGACACCAATAACGTTTTCCCTTTCCTAATCTCCCTGATGTAAATCCATTCGCTGCGAGTGCCTAGAGACTTTTAATTCCATCGGCATTAAACTCACTAAAACCTCTATTACCAAAAGCTTTTAGGATTTTCCCCGGAATCTACAAGTCAGGTTTGTAACATGACAAACTCTTCTTCTCTGGGGCGTTTTAGAAATTAATTTGTACATTCTAAATGCCAGGATCACAATGGGACGATCTAGATATCCCCCTTCTGACTGTAAGCTCCAGCCACTGTGGTGTCCAGGCAGACGCTGTTCCCAGGTGCTGTGCTGTATTCCTGCAGCTATGGCTCAGTGCTAGAGGTTCCCAGATGCACTAATATACAAGAGCAGACATGCTGTCACAGTAGCTTGGTGTTGGAGGTTCCCAGATGCTGTCAAATAGTGGAAGTGATGCAGATCTCTCTTAGTGTCAGGGGTTCCTTGCTGCTTTTATATAGCAGAGGGGATGCAACTGCATCATAGTGCTTGAGGTTCCCAACAAGGCAAAGATGATGCAGTCCTGTCACAATGCTGCAGATTCCCAGTACTGTAATAGAGCAGAGATCATCCACTTCTGTCTCAGTGCAGGAGGCTCCTGGACACTGTGATAAAGAGGAGAGGAGCAGGAGCCGGGAGTTGCTGATGGAGGTTTCTAGGCACTGTAATATACCAAAGGTGGCCAACTTTATCCCTTGGCCCCTGAACAGGCTGGGTGCTGGAATATAGCAGAGGTGAAACCGCCTGGTCTCAATCCCAGAGGTTCCTGGGTGCTGTAATATAGAGGTGATGCAGTCGTGTCTCAGCCCCAGAGATTCAGGGTGCTATAATGGGCATTTCTAAGCATTCCAAAGTTACCTCCAGTGGTATCGGAGCCTTTAACCTCTTGAAAAGGTGAGATATTGACCCTTAAGTCTGATCCCTTTACACTTCCAATGGAAGCAACTCTGAGTGAGTCATCAAAGAATCAGGGAGCTCCTACAGAGCAAGGTACTTCAGTGTATGGAATCCAAATGAGGGGTAAAGAGAGAGGAGTACAAGAGGGTCCCAAGTATCTATTTCCCTTTGGCTAGAGGGCGCTGAGCAGCCATACCCCTAATCAGTTTTGCTGCCCTTTTCTGAACCTTTCCTAATTCCAATGTATCTTTTTTGAGATGGGGCGACCACATCTGCATGCAGTATTCAAGATGTGGGCATACCAGAGATTTATATAGAGGCAATATGATATTTTCTGTCTTATTATCTATCCCTTTCTTGATGATGCCCAACATTCTGTTCGCTTTTTTGACGGCCGCTGCACGTTGAGTGGATGTTTTCAGAGAACTATCCACAATGACTCCAAGATCTCTTCCTTGAGTGGTAATAGCCAATTTAGACGCCATCATTGTATGTGTGTAGTTGGGATTAATGTTTTCCAGTGTGCATTACTTTGCATTTATCAACATTGAATTTCATCTGCCATTTTGTTGCCCAGTCACCCACGGGAGCAGTGAGCTAAGGTAAAACTGCTAAACTGGGGTACACTCTTCCCTTGGGAATGGAGAGCCTGGGATTTCTGGGGGTATCCAGTGATAAGGGGCTGGACACCACAGGAGGACACTTTGAAGGCTCAGAGGCTGGGGAGCATTTATAGTCAACCTGCAGGGCAAAGGCAGGGCCCATACAGCCCAGAGGAGAGCGCCTGAGTGGCTGACAGGCTGACTGTGTTAGGAGCTAACACCCAGCTGGCACAGGCAGGACGCCCTCAAGCTGGAGGCTGCTGGCAACAAGGTGGCTCACAGCCCTGCGTGCCCCAAGAACAGCAACAGTCTAATGGTGCATTGTGTGAAAAAGTATTTCCTTTATCAGTTTTGAATTTGCCACCCTTCAGTTTCATTGCATGGCCCCTTGCTCTTGTGGGATGGGACAGGGAGAACAGAAGCTCCGGAGCTACCATCTCTAGACCAGTCACTGCTTTATAGAGTTTAATCATATCCCCCTTTATTGATCTCCCTTTTATAGGTGAACAATCTCAACCTTTCTTCATATGAAAGAGCTTCCAGACCCTGGATCATCCTCTGAACCCCCTCTAATTCTACACGGTCCTTTGTGAGACGGGGTGATCAGCATTGCATATGGTATTCCAGAGGAGGCTGCACCACTGACTTACATAAAGCATAATGTTTTCTGTATTATTCTCTATTCCATTCTTTATGCAGCCTAACATCCTGTTTGATTTTTTGAACGCATCTGCATATTGAGCGGAAGTTTTCATTTAACTGTCTACAATGAAGCCACAGTCCCTTTTGTGGGTTGACACAGTTAATTTAGAACCTTATGAGGTGCACGAGTAGTTTAGATCTTCCGCTCCATTGTGCATTACTTTGCATTTATCAACACTGAATTTCATTTGCCAGTGCGTTGCCCATTCACCTAGCTTGGTTAGGTCTCTCTGAAGTTCCTCACAGCCCTCTCTGGTCCAGACTAACCTAAATAACTTTGTGCCACCTGCAAATGTTTTCTACCTCACTACCTCTTTCCAGATCATTAACATATTAAAACAATGAAGGATGTAGTACAGAACCATGAGGTTCCCCCACTCTTAACCTTCTGCCATGATGAAAACTGATCATTTAATCCTATTCCTTGATTTAGTCTCCCAGCCAGTTAATAACCATGCCAATATTTGGCCTCTCATCCCATGCTTCTTTAGTAGTCTTGTGTGTCAAAGGCCTTTTGACAATCTAAATAAATTGTCAACCTGTTCTCCTTTATCCGCTACTTTATTGACACACTTAAAGAATTCTAAGAGATTAGGGAGACCCAGTTTTGCTTTGCAGAAATTGTTTTGGTTAGACCCTATCAGATCAACATCTTCCAGATATCATCAACGTAGCTTTTTATTGTCGTTTCAACCAATTTGCCAGGTACAGCTGTAAAGCTCACTGGTCTATAATTCCCCGGATCACCACTAAAGCCTTCTTTATACCGTATATAGGAACAACATTTGCTACCCTCTGCTACCGTGGCTGTCACTAATGAGAGATTGCATGTTTTTGTTAGAAGCTCAGCAGCTTCATACCTAAGCTCCTTCTGAACTCTTGGATGCACCATCTGGGCCTGGTGACACTGATTTTTAAATTATCAGTTTGTTCCAGCACATCTTCTCCTCACACCTCCGTATCTGAAAGTTCCTCATCTTTGTTACTGGGCAAGAACAGGTCTGCGGTAGAAATCTCCCCAATATTCCCAGCTGTGAAGACTGACACAAGAGGAATCATTTCGCTTCTCAGCGACATCCTTGGGACTGGGGCACTGAGTCACTTTAAATGCACAAAGCATTTGAGAGTGATCAGTATGGATTTCCCCGCATAACCTCCATCCCAAACTTGCCTCGTTCTCTTTATCTGCTTGGGTCTGTTGCCTCCTAGTGAGCTCCAGCCTGACCCTGGCCCCCTCGCTGGAGGTTTCAGGGCTGGGGAGCAAAGGTTTGACTATCTACAGCCCAGGGCTCAGTGAAAAGAAACTGACCTGAATGCTGAGGGCTGTGTGAACCTGAGAGGAGATGAAACCCAGAGAGGATGAAAAGGAGTAAATCAGAGAGGGAGATGAACAATGCAGAGCTGTTAGCTCCATTGATTGCCTTTCAGCTCTGAATCAGCCAAGAGACATAAAATAGGATGGGAAATGCTGGGAACTCAAATAAGAAGCCCCATTATCCAAGTATCCCTCTCTCAATGCCAGCACTGCTCACTGCCTTCTCATTGCTCGTACCAACTTCAAAGGGTCCTGGGGATCAGATCAGGCTAACACACACACGTGTAAGATAATCCCCAGGGTGCAAGCCACCGGAACACCTGGGTTTGCATGTCTGATTACCACCCGCTCCTGCAGGAAGCCAACCACACACACACACACACGGCTGGGGTGTTTGTGATCATGTGCTTGCATGATCAACCATCCGCTGTAGACCCTGATGATGTGTGTTAATGTGGCTGTACACACCAGTCCGCACCTCACGACGCCCCCTTGCCCCTGGATGTGGCATTGCAGGGGACTTTTCTCTGACCCCCTTGGCCTCACGATGACTAGACCCAGCCAGGGTCTTCTCCGAACTCCTCCTGTGGCTCAGCCCTCAGGCCAAGTCACGTAACAGTTCACTCTCCTTCCGGGGTAACTGGAGAGGTCCAACTTAAAGTTCACAATGTCCGCACTTATAGTTCTGCCCCTCTCGGGCTCGACTGAAATCCTCTGCTTCCTGGCCCCGGCACAGGTTCCCTTGAACCACTACTTCCCCAGCAGGATTCCCACACTGCTTCCCGTGGCTGGGATCTCCCTGTTCTTTGTAGGCCCTATCTCATGGCTCTCCCACAGGCACCTACCCTGCTCCTGTGGGTGTCTCCAGGCCTTAATTCAGGGCATCCCCTCACCCTGGCAGGAGCCTATCCTGCTCCCTGTGGGTGCCTCAACTTGACTTCCTCAGGGGAACTCCCCTTGTTCTTCCTTCCTGCACTGTGTTCCCAGCTCTCCCTGCTTCATCGCCACAGCTAGGGTCAGTCTGCCTCATTAAACCCCATGCTGGGGTCACTAATTAGCCCATAGCTTACCAGTGAGGCTGAGCCCAGCTTGCCTCAAAGGGCCAGCCAGCCTGGGACTGTGGCCCTATCTATTATCTGGGAGCTGTCTGGAAGCACAGAAGCAGCTGTTCACACATATTGAGGCAAATCTGTGGCCATCAAGCCGGAGCCACTCACTTCACAGTTGTCACTATGCTACACATCACTGTAAGGCAGGATTTCACGGCACCATGAGAGACAGGACTTGGTCCTGCTCCAAAATCCCAGGCCCTTGCCACATGCACTAAAGGAGAATCTCCACTAGCTGTTATGGTCTTTGATACACAGTTGGACAGTTCTAATTCCATCCAGTAAAGGGCAGCTTGAACACACATCCTAGCCACTTCATTGCAATATCAAATATGGGGGGAGGGGGTGTCTTTCTCCTCTGAGTTTCACTGACTACTTTACTCTGCTTGTTGATTATTTGCTGAAATTTCCTTTGAGACAATGAGCAGGCACAGCAGAGGACATTAGGGAGGGGTCTGCCAGCAATGCCTCCGACCTCCATACTCAGAGCACAGGACAAGGAGCTAAACAGAAGAAGCAGGATTAGAACCAGCTGCCTGGAGTCTCAGGAGATTCCCATAAACTCTCTGAGCTGGTGAGATGCCTGGGAGAGGCCAATGGCGCAGATTCAGAGTCTCATCCCGCTCACTACTAATTGCATTCTTGGACGATACGGCACTTTCCTGATCACATAAGCTGGTGTCTCCAGTACAAAGGCTGTTGGGTAAAACTACTGGGCTGCCATCTGCCTCCCAACTGTAATCTTTGTGCAATGTGGGGAGAAATGGATAACTGACCCCCACACTAGACTTCTCACCAAGGTGGGCCATGGCCTCACCTCCCTGAGGCGACATGGTTCTCTCTCTCTCTCTCTTCCTTCCTTTTCTCTTGTTCTTTCTCTCTTACTCTCAATCCTTCCCTCCCAGTTATACTGCTGCCTCTTCACTAGGTATCTGCCTCTTCCTTTCACTCCCCTTCCCTCTGCCGTGTAGCTCTCCGCTTCCTTCTCTGTTTCACTCCCCCTCTCTCTGCTGTGTATTTTTCTGTCTCTCTTTTTTCCCCATCACTAGGCCTTTCTCCCTTTCTCTCCCCCTTTCCCCACGTTCCTCTCCCTTCCACTCCCTGTATCTTTCTCTCCCATCGTGTCCTTCTCCCTGGGTGGGTACTTTCTCTCTCTCTGTTACGTGTGGCTCTGTCCCCGGGTGTATTGCGGTCCCATGCTCTGCGTCCCCAGCAGCGCGTGTGGGACAGGGTTGGCACAGCTCCAGTCGTGCCCTCCACCAGGCTCCCCAGGTGCACACACCACACGCCCGCTCCGTGAGACCCAGTTAAGACGTCTGTCCATCGCCAGTGAATTCTCATTCTGTTTCCAAAGTGCAAGGCCACAAACTCCCTTTCTCTCTGCAAACAAACAGTGGCTTGAGAGTCTCACTGCTTCAGCCCTGGCACACAGCAGTCTTTCCATTAGGGATTCTCCTCCACACCCCGGCTGCAACCCCCTTACCCAGGATGGTGCCACCCAATTCAGTTTCCTGGAGGGGGAAGCAGCCACCTCTCCTGTTCATCGTCCCCTCTCCCACAGCATTCATACTTTGCAGACATTACCAAAGCTTCACATGTAAGCCAGTCATTGCCATCCCTATGTCACAGATGGGGAAACTGAGGCACAGAGAGGTCGTCCGTCCCCCCCAGGTAAGGGACTTCCCAGAGCAGAGAGCAGAACTCAGGAGTGTCTGGCTCCCAGACGCTCATTCCTTCCAGTACTTCATGCTGTCTCCTGACTTCACTGAGGGAAACTGATTCCAGGCCTCTACCTCCTACCTCACCCTAGTGGTGGGCACACACTGGAAACACCATCCCCAACCTTCTGGCCTTGGGGTATAAAGGGAGATTGATGGCGTCCCCCTACAGTCAACATGTGCATTGCTTTCCCTTCTGAGTAGCAATTGCCAAGGGGACTTCCCTCAGCTGAAGTGGAGGAGACATCCCTGACCCCCACCTGTCAGCAGGATTTGGGGTCTCTCATTGGGGCAGCAAAACTCTCTCTCACTGACCAGCCCTTCGGGGAAAGCCCAAGGGGAGGTATTTCTGTAATCCAGCAGGAGATGCTCTTCTCTCTAAGGTGAAGGTCTGACGTGGACTCTAATACAGGTTTAAGCCAAGATGCCCCTACCATCCACACATAAAGCCTTGGGACATGTACCCTCAGAACACAGGCTTGCTGACTCAGCTGGGGGCATAGCGTGAGCCCGTGTTCTGCTGCAGTGAATGTCTCAGCCTGCCCACTTTTGGGACGTAGCTAAAGCATGTGATGCCAGGCTCAAGTCTGGACAGTCCACCAATGCTATCCCCACAATTCCCAGGGCTTGTGTGTTCCAGCCCTTCTACCTCCCAACTTCCCACTTGCCTCCCACGCACCAGACATAACCTGCTAGCTTAGATACAGCTGCTCGGCATTTAACCCTTCATTGCACATGTTTTGCTCCATTTCCAACACAGCTAAGCCAAGCTCATAGAAAGGCAGGGGAAATTGCCCCCCGCTCAGCGCTGACCCCAATACCCCAGCCGGGTACTAGAGAATGCAGAGCTGCCGAAGGTGGTGTCCACAGCCCAGCAGGAGGCAGTCGTTCTGACGGCCCACATAGCCCTGGGGTGGGTGGTGCTACAGGCAGTGGTCTGCATGACTCAGGATGAGGCGCTCTTCTTGCTCAGTCACTGCCAAAGCAGTGTCCCAGGAGGCGGTGTCATTTGACCGGCACTGAATGCCTTCTGATTTTCCACCTCACAGGGAGCTGGCTTTTTGTGACCAAAAGAAATTATATCCATAGCAGAGAGCTCTCTGCTCACTCCTACGTCCCACCCCGCTCACGCCCCAGACAGAGAACAACAACATATCAGCAATAAAGTCATCACCCTCTAGAAAAGTGTGAAACAGAAGGATTTGGGGGAAAGATCGCCTGGAAATATTGTCAGCCTGTGAGAAAATTCACAGACATCCCACGCATTAATGAAAGCCCCTCCCATTCCACATGAACCAAGGGGGCTTGACGCAGGGAAGGTGAATGCTGATGGGGATGGGATCTACTGAAGAGAAAAGCCAGAGTGGAAAGTGCTCATGATATATGGAAGGAGAACATACCCATCAAATACACATTGAAGGCTGAGCACTGTGTAGCTAGGGTGGTGCTGGGTTTGGAGGAGGGGGGCGCTGAGAGGCTGTCTATGATAAGGGGAGTGTAGAAAGGGACTGGACTCATGTAGCACATAAACCCACACACACATACACAGAGGAAATATAGTGAACCATAACTAAAGGCTCATCCATCAGCAGCTGGGAGATGACATGGGTTTAAGATATGGACAGCCCCTCATGCAGCACAGTGCCCACTAGTGCCATGCTGGGGATATTACCTCCAACAGCACAGCATCCCCTGGTGTCACATAGGGACAGCCCCTCCTGCAGCATGATGCCCCCAACAGCCATGCTCGGGATATCACCTCCAGCAGCACATTGCTCTAATCCAGCTGGGACCATAGCACCATGGAGACAGTCCCTTCATTCAGCCGCAGGGCACCCCCTAGAGCCACGGGGACAGTCCCATCAGCCGCAGGGCGCCCCCTAGCACGTCCCGTCAGCCGCAGGGCACCCCCTAGAGCCACGGGGACAGTCCCTACAGCCGCAGGGCGCCCCCTAGCGCCACGGGGACAGTCCCTACAGCCGCAGGGCGCCCCCCAGCGCCCCGGGGACAGTCCCTCCAGCCGCAGGGCGCCCCCTAGCGCCACGGGAACAGTCCCTACAGCCGCAGGGCTCCCCCTAGCGCTACGGGGACAGTCCCTTCAGCCACAGGGCGCCCCCTAGCACTACGGGGACAGTCCCTTCAGCCGCAGGGCGCCCCCTAGCGCCACGGGGACAGTCCCTACAGCCGCAGGGCGCCCCCTAGCGCCACGGGGACAGCGCTTCCTACCACCAGAGTAGGAACAGCACTTTCAGCATCACACCGCTCTCTGCTCCTATTCTATGGGCTGTGGGTCTAGCCACACAGTTCCCCCTCATTCTGCAAGAGCCTGTTGGGAGTCGGAAGCCATGAAAGACAACAACTCAACACCCCCTTCCTACCGCAGTGCCACGCTAGGGACAACAGCTCCCTCAGCATGGTGCAGCCCATTGCCAAGCTGGAAACCGTGCCTCTAGTATGTCTGGGTCCCACAACTCCAAGCAGGATGGGCTGTGGGATGGGATACGAAGGACGGATCTCCCAGCAACACAGCAGCCCCTGGCATCTGCCCTGGGAGATGGGAGCCCATCCAGCTAATGAGGGCATGACTTCCAGGAGCATTGCACGCCATAGCTCCATGGGGAATAGGTCAGGGTCTGGTGATGAAGGTCAGCCCCTGCAGCAGGACAGTGCCACTCCCCATTCTGTGCTGGGGCACTGGAGCATGCCCAGATATGAAGCACAGCACAAGATCCCTCATCCCTGTGCTGGGGTGCAGGGAGAAGGAGCGTGGTAACAGACAGCACTGTCAGCACCACACCACCTACAAAAGCTATGCTGGGCTGCTCAGAGATGGAATGTGCCCAAGCTGAGTTAAAGTGGGGTGGGGGGCTGGGAACCAGGACTCCTAGGTCCCATCCCTGAGCCCTGAGAGGGGAGTGAGGTCTAATGGGTTAAAGCAGGCGGGGCTCGGAGTCAGGACTCCTGGGCTGTATCCCCAGCTCCAGGAGGCCTCCCAGGACCAATCTGGTGTTCTAAGCGATGGAGCGCCCAGACATGATGGAGGACAGTGCCTCCACCTGTAAGTGAGCCCTAATGCCATGCTGGGGTACGGAGAGCAAGAGAATGTTGGAGTTTAGATGGACAGTGACCTCCAAAGCCCTCTCTCCCCCACCGCCCAATGCCATGCTGGGACAGCGCCTCCTGCAGTACAACACCCCTCAGTACACTGCTGTGAGATGCTTCTCCAGTAGCCAAGTGCACCCCTAACATCACGCGAGGGTGCACAGGGACAGAGGGTGGCTGCACCAGACTGCACCCTACCTCGTTGCTGAGCAATGTAAAAATCTCTGTCCCTTCCACCGAGAAATGGAGGGAGAGGGGAGCTGGGGGGAGACAGAGGAAGAGAGAGAGAGAGGCATATGTGGGGAGGAAGGGAGAGACAGAAAGCTCCAGATTACATGCAGCAAACCTGCACAGCTTCCTCCTACAGATTTGCAAAAGGCCCCTCCCGTGCCATGCATGCAGCGCTGCGATCGGGGGTGGCATCAGCCCCTAACCATGGGTATCAGTTTAAGCATAGATTCAATCAACAATGTTGCAGAAACTCAGCCTTCCCACCCCTACCTCTGGGGACCGAGTGACACAGAGAGAGAGAGACACAATTAGGTTTTCTTACCTCGGGATGCTGTGCTTTGAATGCCGGGGTGCATGGAAATAGGGGCAGGTACATCCACGCCCCCTCCCTCCCCTCAGAGCTATATAACGGACTCTTTCAATCACACAGAAGAGCAGGCGGTGGCTCATCGCTCCAGCTCTTTGATGACCGAAGCTGCCACAGTTTCATTGCAAAAGTCTTCGCCTTCTGCAAGGAACAGGGAGGGGGGAAAAACAGCCTAAGACTTGGAGGGGATATACACTTCTTTCTTAGGTTTCCAATGGCAACCGAATATACCACAGATGAATATCCAGAGAAAGAGAGAGAGTGAGTGTGTGTGTGTGTGTGTGCGCGCGCGCATAAGACACAGAGAGAGGAGTGAGATGCACAGCTGCTGAGTCCACAGGCAGTGCAGGGTGTAACCTAGCAGGGGCATGTCAGCACTCATGGGAAGAGACAAGCGGACATAGACAGAGGGGCAGACAGACGGTCTGAGGGAAAGAGCCTTGAAGCATGGAGGGGAACGTGGCCTCTATCCTAAGGCCTGAGCAGTCCCACCAGTGATAGGAGTGAGCCAGCACCTGGCAGGGTGGGAACAGGGAGGGTCTGCTGTCTGACTGATCCTCACAGGTGCAAAGTATACCTATACCCTCATATACACAGGCACGCTCGTAATCCCACACACACACTGCACGCACAAACCCCACACACCAGCTTACTGTGCACACGCACACCACCCTACACACACTCCATACATGCAGCCTCACACACCAACTTGCTCATACACACACACACACACCTCAGCCCCATACACATACAACCCCCGTGCAGTGTCACCAATTTACCAATACACACACACCAGCCCCATAACATACACCCCCACAGCCTCACACACCAATTTACTCCGACACCCACATTTACACACACAAACTCACACACCAACCTACTCGTACACACACACCACCCTACACATACCCCATACACCAACTTTCTCATACATGTACTCCACCCCTAGACATATGCAGCCCCCACACACAGCCTCACACACCAACCTGTTCATACACACACATACAAACCCAAACCTCCACCCACCGAATGAGAGGCTCACCATTTCTCTCAATCACACACAACATGCCCACCCCACCACAAAACACACACACAAACATATGCTGTCTTTCAGATACTCATCACACAAATGCTCATGCAATCAATACACAACATACATCATCACACAAACACAAATACATGCCAAACACAAACACACCACAACACAAACATTCACCATTACACAACACACACCAACCACTTGAACACATACAACACCACACAAAAACACTCCATTAAACAAACACAAATACATACCAAACACCCACACACAGAGATATGGATACATGTACAAGCACCATCATTCAGACATGCTTATCACACAAATATACTATAAATACAAACCACACAACACACAAACTTACACCAAAAATATACACCAAACACCACCACACAAACATACACCACCACACAGGCACAAATATACACCACACAAGCACAAATACACATTAACACACCTGGACAAATATTTTTCATCAAACATACTACACACAAACACACCACCACACAAACATACAACAGGAGACAAACAAAGACTACACACACAACATCAACACATCCCACTGCACGCAAAAAAGTGACATTCTCCAAGTAGCTGGTAAACAGGAACTTCATTTGGAAATCAGTGTATTGCTCTATACACCTGCACACTGTGCACACTCATTCTCACACATACACACACAATTGCACCTAGTCAGCTTTGACTCTGCCCCTCTCTTTTATCCTTTTATTCTGGCTCTGTCCATTTCTCCAGTCTCCCAGAACTGTCCATCTCTCTGTCCACCAATACACATTGCAGTTCAGTGACTGAGCATCTAGAGGAAAAGCATCCTACATACATTCACACTCCTCCCTCCCTCCTCTTTTCCATTGGCATCGGATGGATATAATTTGCATGCATAGAAGAGTGCGAGGTCCCACCAGCCCAGAGTGCTGTGAAATTGGCTAATAGCGGCATCAGGGGACGTGACTGCAAAGTCTAAACACAGTGAAGTAATGCGTGAACCCTAATGGAAGGTGGGGGGCTGGAGGGGAAAGTGACAGTTTCTTCTAGGTCCAAGTAGGGACAGGGAGACAAGGGAATGGGTGGGAGGGGGTGGCAGAGAGATGCAGGCAGGCCGGATGCCAGGGACATCGAGAATAGAGTTCTGTAAGGCTTGCTAACAGGCATGGTAATGCCACTGCGTGAGGTTCAGAGTTCATGACTGCGGGTGAGCAGGGCCCTGTGTAAGGTCAAGTGAGTGTGTCTGTGCCTCGTTAGAGAGGAGAATACCTGTCTGCGTGCACGTATGTGAAAGCGCACGGATGACGTACGGGGGTGTCAGGTTGGGTGTGGATGTGACTGTGCATGGATTGGTTCATGGGGGGAGGGTGAAGGAGCATGTACAGTGTATGGGTTTGGGTGTTTGGGTATGTGGCCGGCTGTGCGTGTGCACATATGCTACATGAGTTTGTGTCTGTATGGACAGTGCGGGTGTGAATGGGTTTGTGTCAGTCTGGGAGATGTGTGTGTCCCGGTCAGTATGCATCTGCGTGAGCAGAAACGCAATGCGCAGCGTGTGTAGGTGTGCGCAGACAGCCCAGGAGCCCAGCACAGCCCTGGTGTAAGCAGGGGATGAGGTCAGTGTTATCACACCTGCCTGCCCCAATTTGGAATCCCGCCCTGCGTGCACCTGGGTTTTTGTGGGAGGAGGCACGGGCAGAGCAGACAAATCCTGAAGCCTTTGCACACGCAAAGCTCTCATTGAAGGCAATGGGCCAACTCCTGGCAATCAATGAGGGGGAGGCTAGAGGTGCAGCTCCCCCCCACCCCAGCAGTTCCTGGGGGGCTCGTGCTGACTCAGGCACGGGAATGGCCCCGGGAGCTCACCCTACAGCACACACTGCGCCACCCTTTGGAAAGGTGAAGTGTGGCCTACACCTGACCCTGTCTGCTGGTGCAAGGGAGGGGCGGATCCTGCCCTCCCCCAACTCCAGCTCCGTAGACCGGAGGAGGAGTCCCTGGACTAGGAGAGCACAGGCCTTTGCAGGGCTGGACGCAAGCCAGCCCTAGTTTCAACGACTCCCTACCAAGGCGGACTTCCCAGTGACATCAGTGAGTGATTTCCCTGAGCGAGGGCTCAGGAAAAATGGAGGAAGGCCATCAAGATACGGTCCTGTCTGTGTCTGTTCTGGTAAGTACAAACAGACACAACCGACACACACACAATCATCAACACAGTTACTGAGACACACAAACACTCTCCCTCACAAAACTGCCTAGTCAACACAAACACCCCTGCACCACACTCCCACACCTCCTCACACTCCTAAACACACATACACACACACACACAAACACAAAGCTCCTTAGCGCAAACACTCCTCCCTCTCCCTCCCCCTCCTACACACACACAGGTTCTGATCCTGCTCATGCAGCCCCACAAAAGGGGACAGAGAGAGGGCTGGGGGACACCCACATTTCCCCCCCCTCAGCAGTACCAAAACGAACTCCCCCTCCCTATGTGATGCCAGCTCTCTGAAGGAATCCTCCCCTTGCCCTCTGACCTGCAGGGGACCCATGGTACTGAGGATCTGGCTTGCGGTGGGTATCCTTTCCTCCCCGATTGCACCTGCGTGCCTTCCCCTCCTCACGTTCTCCGCTAACATTTCTTTTGCATTACAGGTGATAAATAATGTAGGCTGCAAGGGGAGAGGAGAGACAGCACACTGGAGCAGAGGATGGCACACCCGTGATACCGGAACAAAGCCGACACATGCTACCCACACTGGTGGCTGTTGCTGACCCCCATTATAGCCACACAGAGCTGACAGCTATTCCAGTGAAAGCGCTGTAGGAAGGGCGCTTTAAAAGGGCTCTGTAGTCCGTGTTTCTTGCAGTAGCAGGAGGAAGACCTCTCTCATACAGGCAGCAAGGTGGATCTTCAGCTCTGAGCTAAGCACTGACAAGAGTTGCCAGTGGAGCTGGGAGCTGTCACCCTAACCCTGCACTTCTTGCCATTGGGCTTTATGACACAGCAAAATCACCTTAGCTTGTTAAACAAAGAATATGAGAGAGAGAGAGAGAGAGAGAGAGAGAGAGAGAAGGCACATGTGTGTCTGAATAGTGTGCTTGTGGGGCTGCGAGTGATGTATGCTGTCTTGTGTGTATGCACGTTTGTGTGGTGTCTGACATGCACACGCACACACATGCACATGTACCAACAATGTTATGCATGAGTATTTGTGTAGGATCACTGTGGATAACTGGTGTGTGGCGTGTGCATCTGTGAATGTTTTCTGTATGTGTGTAGCCCCTGCATGTCCGTGACATGTGAATACGTTCTGTATGCATAGCATCTGTGCGAGTGTGGTGATGTGTGTGTAATTTGTGTGGAGGTGTGTTCTGTGTGCACATGAATATGTTCTGTATGCATAGCGCCAGTGTGAGCATGGTGATGTGGGTGTAACTTGTGTGTATGTTTGGGGGGGGGGGGTTCTGTGTGCATGTGAGTATGTTCCGTTTGCATAACACCTGTATGAGTGAGGTGATTTGCGTGTAACTTTTGTGTTTGTGTGGTGTGTGCAAATGCATTCTGTGTGTATAGCACTTGTGTGCCTGGCAACTGTGGGATCTGTGAATAACTTGTTTGTGTTCTGTGTGTTTTTGTGCATGTGTTCTGTGTGTATAGCATCTGCATGGTTGCCATTGTTAGGGGATCTGTGTACAATGTAGGTCGTGTGTGTCTTTACTGCATGCGGGCGCGTGTGGTCGTTCATAGGGTGTTCCTTTCTAAGGTGAAGCAGACAGTCTGGCTCTCCTCCCGGTCTCTGCTTCTCCTTCCTCACCCTCCCTCACTCGCTCGTTCAGTGACCGCAGCTCACTCAGCCCTAAAAATCATTCCCCAGAGCTAGGTAGACCAAGGAGTTCCCATCCCCACAATCCCCGATACATGCCTGGAACCCTACTTTCCCCCTGGCCTGGGAGCACAACACAGACACTGCCGACAGAGTCAACAGGAACACAGAAGCTAGTCCCCCGCTCTTTATACTTAGACTGAGGAGGCTGGGATGGGCGGCGGAAGGCTTGGAGGACAGGGGCAAGTGTTAGAGAACAATACTGGTCACCTGGAGGATGCAAGAAAGAGACCTCCATGGGCTACCCAGCACTATCCACCCCCGGAACGCACGACTCCCATTGATGAGGCAGGAGCCACGAACCAGACCAGATGAAAGAAGATCTGACCAGAATCTTCATCCCAACATGAGTTGAACCATAAACCTTCAGCCACTTGACTGCATCAACATCCAACCTCCCAAAACCCAACCCCGACCCTGAACTGTCACCCAAACCCCTGAACCCAACCATGGCCATGAGTCTTCACTCAACTCTCCTGAACCCAACCACAACCCTGAACCTTCACCTAACCTCTGTGCACTAAAGCCCGAGCCTTTGCCTAACCCCTCTGATCTGAAGGAGGGCAGGAACAGCAAGGGTACTGAGCCTTTACCCAAATATCAAACCCTGAACCTTTCCCCACAATCATTTGGCCAAACTTCAGAATCAAGCAGCCCAGGAGCCTTCTTCCAAATGCTGTGACCTGAGCCCCTTACCTGACTCAAACCACCTCAGTGCCCTGAACCAAAATCCTGAGCCCCAAATGTTTGTTCAACACCTCAGTCTTTGTCTTTGCTCTGAACCCTGGATCTTCACCCAAACCCTCTGAACTGAGCCACTGAAACAAAATTCTAGCACCTTAACCAAACCCCCAATTGGGAACCTTCCCTCAAATGCCCTGAACAGAGTCCCAAACGTCCACCCACCCACCTGGAGGCAAGCCCCAAACTCTCACCCAAGCCTATAGTTCAAGCCCTGACCCCAAACCTTCGCCCCATGTCCTTCAAATTGAACTTCAAGCCCTGAATCTTCCCCCATTCATTCGGATCCAATCCCAAATCTTATGGAGAAAATCCCAAGCCTCATGGAGAAAATCCTGAATCTTCACACAGCCCCGTAAACTGAAGATCAATTAATCCTTTGCAGGTGGGAGAGTTCAGCCTTGGAACCCTCCCTCTCACCAGTGTCGCCCACCTGGTATAACAAAGCCTTATGGGAAAATCCTGGTTGGGTTCTTCTGCTGCTCCTGGGGGACTGCATCCAGAGGCCATTCCATGGGGCTCAGGAAGCTCTGCCCAGTCTTGTCCCCACATGGCAGAAGAGGCTAAAAGGAGCCCCTCTCCCAGTCTGACACCAGTGCAAATGTAGTGAACACTGGTGACGCTCCAACCTGGAAAACCTCCCTGTTCATAAACACACAGCTCAGCCAGTGCCCTCTGAGCCTGGCCCCCAGCACCACCTGCTATTCCACTCTTGGGCTCTGCTGATGTACCTCACTCCTGATCTGTGGCACCTCTTCCCCTATGACAATCTTGAGCTCCACACACAACTCTGCCAAGGTGCCTCCACCCTCACCCAGCCTGCCCTCCCCTCCCAGCCCTGGACACACACACACACACACAGCCCTGCCAATGCAGTTCAATCGTCCTGCCCTGCAGCATAACCTGCTGCTCCATTTCTAGGGCCCCCTTAGGCAGAAAGAGAGACCAAGTCCCTGATTGCCATTCTGGCTAGATTCTGATTACTAAAACATGCCCCTCCAGAAGATACATTAATAGCCCATAAAGTTAACTTAATCCAGCCAATCTTGTGTGGTCTCTGCCCGAATTCTTGATTAAATTAACATTATTGAGTCTTAATTAGCATGTGAGGCAGAGGTGGCATTACTAATGGAGATAATGCACAACGTTAAAAATAAACAGGCCGCCCTTCCCCCTGCTGCGCATGCAAATCTCCTTTGGGATTGAGGTGATGTGAGATTCCCCCAATGATAACCCATGCTGAGGGGAAGGGGTGCTCTGGGCCAGAATGAGTGACGGGACACACAGGCAAATCAATGCACCAGGGAGGGTCATTCCTCGCTGCCAACATCCAGACCCAGCCCCTCATCCCCGGGGGTGAGTCCCAGATCACTGGCCTTGGAAGCAGAACCGCAGCTGATCCTGACCAGATTCTACCTTCACTACGACAGGTGCTTCGGGGCACCCAGATCGCTCAGGGAGTGAGAGTGCTCAGCCCACACTAATCCCTCCGGCCTTCCAACTCACCCTCAGTAGGAGAGGAGGGCTAGCAAGCAAAGATCTCAAAAGGCCAGGGCGGCACCAGTGGAGACTGCTCAGAGGCATGTGGGGTTGACAGGGAAAGGAGCTGAAAGGAGGCAGACAAGGGATCTCTGGGGAGATCTAGAGGGATGCAATTCACACGTGCATTTCTTGACCAGGTAAGGAATGGACTGGGGTGCTAGGTTAGTGTACAGAGGGACAGTGTAACGGGGGCAGGCTTGGCAGTGCAGTGGGTGGTTGCTTGAGGCTGGGGCTCTACCCATGGCTTACGATCGCAAGTTAAATGAGTTCAGTGGGTCTGAGCCTCGTCTGCTGTTTGTGCACACCTCAAACCCACAAGCCAGAACCGAGCCGCTCTGTTACTTCCAGCCAGGACTGACTGGCTCTGGCCAAGAGATCTGCTGCAGTGGAATAGCAGAGGGGAAGCTGCAGGTCAGGACAAGCCTGCACAGCCAGAGCTGTGGGTGGGTGCTGAAAGCCAGGGTAAGGTGCATTGGCAGAGCTGGGGGTGGGAGCTGAAGACTGGCGCAGCAGGCAGTGAAGCAGGTCTGGACTGGAGTGCCTCAGCAGAGCTGTGGGTGGGAAGCCCGCCCAGCGCCTGCCTGCGCGATACTGCCTCTAGACAGTGATTTCAGTCTTTTATTTTCATGGGCAGGAAAAATCACTCACAAAATGTGCAGAGAAAAAAACTGAAGAGCCAGCGAAGGGGGGGATGTCTGTACCGAGGGCAGTGCTGGGAGCATGTCGCTGGCACCCCCACAGCGCGGCCTTGCCCCTTCCTCAGCGCCCGCAGAGCGCCGCTGCTCCCAGAAACACACGGGGAGACTTTGTGGAGGTGCCAAGGCACATGAGAGGGGCAGCGTGGCACACTCACGGGTGCACGCCGTTGGATCCCTAGGACATCACACAACTAACATTATCATGCTCTGGAGGAGGGCGTGTCCCAACGGGCTGAAGTCGCCCCCATCCCTCTTTCCCTGACCGCTAGCACCCATAACTGCAGAGATGGAGACTTGGGGCCCGATCCAACGCTCACTTGAATAGAAAGGTTCCCAATGGGCTTTGGATCAGACCCTGAAGCATCAGTCTGCACTATGTGCCTTGCTGTGGTGGAAGCTGGTTATAGTCCCTCTCACACACGGCAGTGACATTCAGCACCAGGTCTACTCCCTGCAGCATTCCCAGGCCCCTGATGGTCCCGGGGCTGACGAAGCCACGGCATGGACCTAGCTCTCCCACAAGGCACAGCAGAGCACTCACCCCTCAGGCCAGCCAGCCAGCCCCACCAAAGCCATTTCCTGCAATCTTTCTTCTCTAATCCTGTTGAACCATTTTTAAGTTCCTTTGAGGCGGAGATGGAAAAGCCGCTGCTGCCCTAAGATGTTTTCCTGACCTGGCGCAACTCAAGAGAAAGGCTTTGATTTCAAACATTGCAGTGGGATCTGTCAATAGTCCATAGTATGGATTAAGGAAAACAAACAGAGACACATAGCCCCGCTGGCATTAGGTGAGAGAGTGCGGGTGGAGAAGACAGAGGGAGGAGAGAGAGCACAGAAGAGAGAGGGAAAGGGAGAGTGGGGAGCGAGGGAGGCGTAGGAGGAAAAGAGATGGAAGCGAGGAAGGAGGGACAGAGATACACCGAGTATATTGCGGGGATTATCTCCTGCCCAGCCTCTCCCACCCGTAGGTATCTCCAGCACACATAATGGTACCAATGGCAGGGCTGTGGAAAACTCCAGGGACCCGGTTTTTCACCCCAAACTCCCTCTCCTTCCCTTGTGCCCCTCACCTACACGGCAAGCACATGCTCCAGGTGACTGTCCCCACCACCCTCCCCCTTGCTTGAGTCTACCTAGAAAGTTGCCTTTTATCCTGACAGCTACAAAGAGGATCTGGGAAAGGGGAAACACCGACAATATTAACCCAGACTGCACAGCCAGGAGGTCTCTGAGACTGGAGATGATACACAGAGCAGCCCCCTTTTTGCCCTTAGCGTGACCCTGACTCAGGGAGAGGCTGCTAGGAGAGGAGATGGGATACAACCCAGGAGACTCTCCTAGTTGGTTGTGGGTAGACTACAGCTGCATGCCATCCAGGTGGGTGCCGCACTCCAGACGGGGCCTCCAAAAACTGGGCAGAGGGCCAGGGGAGCAGCCAGAGGAGCAAGGGCTGAGGAGGACCAAGCGTTACAAGTAAAACAAAACAAAACATGCTTCTAAAAGTCTAAAACTTAATCTAGCTAGATACAGGCTTTGTTCAAGATGGTTTCTCTCATTGTCATTGTTCTTCCCAGCCATGGCTGACTTTCCCTCAGTTGGGATCTTCCACAGAAGAACAAGAGGCTGGTTTCCCTTGTCTTCCTAGGTGAAAGAGCTTCGCCTAAGCATGTTTCTCACCTATATTCAGTTTCCAGAAACTTCAACCCCCCATTGGTTGAAGGGCCCATCTTTCTCAGCTTGCAAGAAGAGCTCTCTTCCCTTGTGTCTGCCTAGTGATGGATAACCTAGGGGTTCTCTACCCCTCCCTTTATAGTCCAGTAAACCTTTGAAAGCATCTCTCTCAAAGCTCATTGACTTTGCAGGAAGGGAAGAACAGCATGAGGTCATCCTGAAGCAGTCTTCCCATCCCCCTGCTAAATTCTCTGTAAATGGGGCTTCCATTGTTTTTGGCCACACCTTGCTTTATTTCTTTGAAGACAGGTAGATAGCTGAGACATTCAATCTCTCCTGTCTGGGAGAGACCTGTTTCTCCCTTTGGGTCACTGACTTTAAAGCGTAATATCATTAAGTATCCATATTTCCTCAGATAGCATTAATACACACATTTCACAATTATATTAATCGTCAGCGTGATATTAGCTTTCAAAAAAGACCTCACTCTATACACTTTTATAATACAGTAATATTGTATGCAATCAGCATCCAGGGTTTTTGCTGCCCCAGGCAGCCAAAAAACAAAAAACAAAAAAAGCTGTGATCGCGATCACAATCTGCAGCGGCAATTCGGCGGGAGGTCCTTCGCTCCGAGCGGGAGTGAGGGACCCTCCGCCGAATTGCCGCCGAATACCTGGACATGCCGCCCCTCTCCCGAGTGGCCGCCCCAAGCACCTGCTTGTTAAGCTGGTGCCTGGAGCCGGCCCTCTATGCAATCAGCATCACTTGAGATGTAGCCCCTGTTTTTACTGACCAGTAAACCTTTGCAACGT
This sequence comes from Platysternon megacephalum, assembly GCA_003942145.1. Classification (NCBI taxonomy): domain Eukaryota; kingdom Metazoa; phylum Chordata; order Testudines; family Platysternidae; genus Platysternon; species Platysternon megacephalum. The sequence goes on from QXTE01000087.1 coordinate 680,309, forward strand.
ATTCTCTGAAAAGTAAAACCCAGACCAAGTTTCTCTCTCCTGCTGGGACACAGATGCCACGCCGTCTCCTCCCTGACTTTTTGGCTTGATAGCTTTGTTTACCTAATATGTAAAAAATAGACCTTCATTGTCTTTGCCTGAAGTCCCGGCTGGTCAGAGAACCAACTACACATCACTTTGTCTAATGTGCTTACTCACTGCTTGCCAAACATATTTTAAGAATATAAATCTAGGGCATATTCATAACTTTTTGTACACACCTCGTGTATACATCATGCAAGAATATTAATGATCAGTGAGTTATTAGTTTTCCAATGATATCCTGCCTGACATCCTTTAGATACAGATTATGACCATAGTGAGTTGGAGTACACTGAAATGGTCAGGCCATCTGAAACCCATCACCTGATACCAGTGAGCCCCTTGCCCTCTGGCACTGGGATGCTCTTAGGGTCACACCTCCCCCCTTACAAAGCTACAGGAGGGTTAGCCACTGGCTGGCCCAGACACAGCAGATCAGAGCCCTCTTTCCTGGAGAGGACATCTGCGACCATATTTCCTTTGCCCTTTATATAGAAGAAACCTGTGTTGTCACCTTTGTCTGTTTGCAGTCTCCAGGACAGAATAGCAGAGAGTATCCATAATTACACCTACTGAGGTGTTACAAACATTGCACAGTGACATTAATGACCAGTGTGTTATTACATTTTACATGATATATTACAAGTCACCTTTTAAATAAGTAGTATGACTCCAGTGTATGAGGTGTAATAAGTATGAAATGGGTGTCGGTGTCACGCCTTCCCTGCCCCGGAACCCTCTTAGGGAGAGTGTCTGTGGGATGGAGTTAATTCCCCCAACACCTTACCTCCCCTCCCCAAGGGCGCTGTTCTGGTGCCTGTCTGTCTGTGACTAAAACCTAATCCCCCTCAAATCCCCGTTCCCACTCACTGAACATGTTGTCCCCTTGCTAGATTGTCTGTGACAGAGCTAATCCCTCTGAAGTCCCTTCAACCTTCCTTGACTTCTAGCCCACTGCTACACTATTAGCATCTCACGGCTAATCCTTTTGTTATCTGACCCCATTGTCCTGCTCTGTGACTGGGGGGCTGATCCCCTTGACCCCGCTGTCCTGGTGCTGGACTGTGTGTGACAGGGAGCGGGGCTGGTCCCCCTGAAATTGTCCTTCAAACCTAGATTATTCTAGCAAGTTTTTTTTTGTGACAGAGTTCCCATCTGACCACAGACCATCCCTTCCCTCCCTATGAGGCCACTTCCTATACCATGTTTCTAGAACACCTGGGAGTGGGGGCCTTACCCCCCTTGCAGGCTCAGCCAGTCTACAATGGGGCAGGTCCCCTCTCCTCTGGGCTCCCTTGGCTTTTTCAACCATGTCTGCAGTTTTCCCCAGCAGCGAGACAGGAAAGCAATAAAATGAAAAACGCAGTCAGCCGAAGCACAAGATTATGCAGAAATTAGAGACGGAAAAGGCCTCTTAAGTCACATCCTCCTGACTCCCGGCCAAGGCAGGATTGTTCCCCGCAGTATTTTTCACCTGCCTATCTTTAATTGCCACGAGCGATCACGTCTCCAACGCTCCCCTCGGGAGACCCTTCCGTAGCCTAATCGAGCCTCACGGCAGGAAGTGTTTCCTGACAGCCAGCTGAAATTTTTCCCTTTGCTCAGTTTCATCCCATTACTCCAATTTACACCGTCTTGCGCCACCTTAAACAATTCCTCTCCCTCCTTGGTGTTTCCACCTCTTCACTGTGTGCAGACTGTTATCGTGTCATCGGTTAGCCAAGCTCTGCATTTTTAGCGCGTTTAATCTTTACTCATAAATCAGTCCCTCCGGCCCCTTAATCATTTTTCTGGCTCTTCTCTGAATTCACTCCAATTTGTCAACATCCTTCTGCTAGCAAGACACCCAGGACTGAGCGCTGTTTTCTAGGCGGGTCTCACTAGAGCAGCGCTGAGAGGAACTATTAGCCGCTCGCTCCGGGGCATGTCGTCTCTGGATGTTGTCATATACAGACACCGTGAGAGCTAGCTCATTACATACAGCTGGCACCAGGGAATAGAATTCAAGAGCTTTATCTTTTGAAGCACAAACTCTCTGCCCAGGGAGTTAAAGAAGCAGAACAGGAGCTCTGACAGGAAAGGGAGTTGATATATACCTGGGCAAGGCTGATCAAGTCTAGGAGGGGGCAGTGGTTCACACACATGTCCCAGCACAAAGAGTAGCTCACTTAGTTCATCCAGGAGAGAGGACCTCAGATACCCCAACAACTCTAACACAGTCCCACCACACAAGCCATAGAAAGAACTGACGTGAGCCCTGACATATCCCAGCTAGCCAAGCGGACACAAATTTGTATGTCTAGAGCATCTTCCATCCAATGATCTCAAAGCACTTCACAAACATTATCTTGTACCAATAGTGATTAATGAAGTACAATATGTGAATGTTAGGCCCATATTACAGCTATGGAAACTGAGGCACAGAGCGATGAAGTGACTTGCCAAAGCTCACATAGGACAGCAGGGGCAAAGCCAGGAATAGGACCCAGGTATTCTTACTCCCAGCCCCCACACCTCACCCACAGGAAAAGCCACCCACCAAAAGCAAATGCCCACACACGTGCCAGAGAACAAGCCAATATATGTATGTGCAGTGAATGGTCACTGCTCCTCCTCTGCACTGGTACCCACCAGCACAGACACAACAATGCCGATAACAGCAACTTGCATTTATATAGACACTTTAACTCAAAGCTCACCGAGTGCTCTACTAAGATGAACCCATCCACTCCCCTCTGGACAAAATCTCTCCTATCGGAACCCTGACCTTAAAATTGTTCTTCCCAACCCTGGGAACCTTGTACTTTTCTATAGGTTCAACATAGCTTCTTCTTGACCTAAGTTCTCAGAATGCCTGAGATTCTTCAGATTTCAGCATGGCCAGACAAGACTCACTGGGCTTGAGGCAGAGCCGAATAGTAGGAGATACATTCCCCATCACTAGCTGGGGACTGGGATGGAGGGGTCTTTGGACTCAGTTTATCAACGTATTAGATTATGCAAGGTGTGGCTAAATAGATAGATCTGGGTTTTCATACCATATTCATCACCATGGTATCAGATACCATTCCATATATAGAGTGCTATTTAGCAACAATACCTTCCCAACCCAGGGCTACCTGTGAGTATTAGTTACCTGTGTGAGTACTGATGACCCCCGTGTAAACCCTAAGTTCATTAACCTCAGCCTAATGGTTGATCAACTTGTTTCCCCCTAAAATACCTTGGGCCCAAGGCACCCAAAGTAGCCATCTCTCCTCCATACATCAGCCAGGCAGAGATCTCATTGTCTTTGAGTTTCTGTTGACTGGTATGTATGGAGCACATAAAGCCAGTCTCCTCAGTATTAGAAAATTATTTTATGGATTCCATCTCCCATGTATTTTTATAGTTCTCCTCACTGTGGTATGTGGGCACCTCCTAAACTCCCATGACTCATGGGGTAGGTAAGAATGCTAATTTTCATCTTATAAACGAGGAACCAAGGCACAGATAAACTACAGTAGAACCTCAGAATTACAAACACCAGAGTTATGAACTGACAAGTCAACCACACACCTCATTTGGAACTGGAAGTATGCAATCAGGCAGCAGAGACAAAAAAAACCAAACAAACACAAATAAAAACAAAAACAAAAGTACAATATCAGAGGGGTAGCCGTGTTAGTCAGGATCTGTAAAAAGCAACAGAGAGTCCTGTGGCACCTTTAAGACTAACAGATGTATTGGAGCATAAGCTTTCGTGGGTGAATACCCACTTCGTCAGACGCATGGGACAAAAAGTACAATAGTGTGTTAAACATAAACTACCAAAAAAATAAAGGGAAAGTTTTAAAAAAAGATTTGACAAGGTAGGGAAACTATTTCTGTGCTTGTTTCATGATGGCATTTTTCTTCTGCATAGTAAAGTTTCAAAGCTGTATTAAGTCAATGTTCAGTTGTAAACTTTTGAAAGAACAACCATAACATTTTGTTCTGTGTTATGAACAATTCGGAGTTACGAACAACCTTCATTCCCGAGGTGTTTGTAACTCTGAGGCTCTACTGTAAATTACATGCCTAACATCACCCAAGGAGTATGTGGTAGAGGTGAGAATTAAGCCCAGGTCTTCTGAAGCCTAGTGCAATGCCCATAACCACAAGACCATCCTTTGCCTGAAGCTCCCAACTGGCTATCCTACCGTTGATGTCATTCCTGTGACACCAGTGCTGCCAAAATAGCACACCTGGCTCTTTTTTGTCAGCACGTACAGCATTAATCCTGTTTCATGACAGTAGGAAAGCTCTCCCACCAGATCACCTCTGGAAGAAGGAGGGTCACTGACCTTCAACCTGGTCCCCCACCTTTGAACTCTTGCCTTTCAGCCCAACACAAGCCATTCTATAAACACCTTCTTTCTAGAAATGTGCTGCCCAGAATATTTTGTTCCTTGACACCCCAACATTCAATGTGGTGCTAGGATTGCTGTCTTTATGACCTGACTCAACATCATCACCAATTGAGGCTATGTCACTTAGTTAAAAAGCCTCATGTGAAACTGAGATTGCCCGATTGCCTGTAAGAATGCAGGCCAAACCCAAGAAAACCATGACCATCCAGAGAATTTCAAAACAGCGGTGACCCTGGGTGGGGCTGGCCTAGGAGATTTTACCCCAGCTGTAGAAACTGAAGGATATGTCTGAGGGATAGCACTCCCTGGTTTTCTGCCAGCACGGAGGACATCCTGTCATCCTGGCCAGCGCTTTTGTTCTTTTGAAAAAGGAAACAAAACCACTCACACTGAATGCAATGGGGACTGCTCCCTGGGCAAATGGCACCAACACCTTTCCATATGCGATTGCTGTAGCACCCCGATCCCACACTGCCACCTGGTCTACAATGGGCCAGGTTCTTCTCTAAAATGAGGCACTGCTGTGGTATGTCTTTTGTCAGATGATGGTGTGATGTGCTCTCCTGTGTTAAACTGGCTCTGACCCAGCTGCTAGGATCTACTGGAGCTTTCGAGGATCTAAACAGGCCTCCATGCAGCTGCTATGATTTTTCATGGCTGAAATGGCTCTGATATGGCCATTAAGGTCTTCTGAGCCTAAACTAGTTTTGATGAGACTGCTAAGATCTCACCTGCTTGAACGGGCTTTGGCATGGCCTCTAAGATCTCCCATGGCATGCTCCGGGCTGCATCTATTAATGGAGCAAACGCCAAGCGGGAGAGAGGAATTTAAGCCACTTTTCGCCCCTCTCATTTCTATGCTCATTTGATCAGTTTATGTATGTGAAATTAACAGTCTTCTTGTTTTAATCCAATCCTGCAATCCACGCTGCATGACACAAGCTGGATTCCAAAAACCAACCCAGAACCTGCCCTGCTCTTTGGCAGGTAGATCCCATGCCCCCAGTGCCTGGAGAGGTCTTCTCACCCACCCACTCTCATCACCATGGGGTGAGGGCCACAGACACAGCCCTGCCTATGGTGCCTTAGCTGCTGGGCATGGCCCCCAGTCCCCAGGTTTGCACCCTTGTGGAGCTGCTGCCTTGCATGCGGAGGGGGCAATCTGTTTGATGCGGGGCTCGCCCCCCCCCCAGTGCCTTCCTGCTGTGCAAACAGGGAGGGGGCGGCGGAGCAAGGTTGGGGGCGGCGGTATTTAAATAGATTAAGAATGCATGTTTCGTGCAAATGAAGCTTTCCCAGGCTGTTGCATTAGCGCTGCCGGGAGGCTGCACCTCCCCCGGACCCACACGGGCGGGGGCTGCTCAGCACAGAGCGCCGCGGTGGCAGCATCACGCCCAGGCGCTCGGGGCCCCGCTCCCCAGCGATCCCACCCCCACCCCGGGCGTGACACAGCGCGGCGTAGGCGAGCCCCCCGGGTATGGGCCCGGCCACCCACCTCCCAGACCGACCGCCCCAGAGCCCCGCTCAGCACCCCGGCCTCGCGGGGGAAGGGGTGAATACTGAACCATTCAGCGCTTCCAAGTCCCACCCACACGTGCATGCATGTGCACTCTCTCCGACCTGCAGCAGGCACCCATGTGCACTCTCACACACACACGTGCACACACAGGACAGGAGGACGCCTGCACATCCCGGGGCGCGCACGCCTGCATGTATGCTGACACACATGTGCACGCCACACGCGCACACAGGAGCAGACGCACAGACAGCACCTCCCGAGCATGTCGGCTGCTGCAGCACCAGCAGATCTCTGCTGCTCTCCGGCCAGCTCCACTGTCTGTCCTGGGATGACAATGGGATGCGTCTGGTCCCCCTTGTTCAGATTCTCCTCCCCGCACCCCGTGGTCCAAAGCAGGGGGCTGCTGACGCATACAAATGTGGGCACGCTTCCTCGGGTGCAAGAAACCGGCACGCGGACACCCTGCTCCCAGCACACACACAGGCACCCGGCTCTCCGGGCTGGCCCCCTGTGGCGCTGGCCAGCTGCAGGCACGCACCGCACACTCTCGGGGAGCCTTCTGCAGCCAGTGGAGCCTGCCAGCAGAGCACGGGGGAGGCAGGGAGAGCAGGAGGCTGACTTTCCCCACCCACCCAAAACATACCCCCGCCACCCACGCACTCCTGCCTCTGCAAAGAACCCCTGCCAAAGTTTGCAAAGCCACAGAGGCTAGAGAGAGAGAGAGAGAGAAAAAAAGGGGGGGGGACACGACACACAATCTCCCTCTTGCCACTATAGTTGCCAGCAAAAAATTAAAACCTACCCCTCCTGCTCCTGCAGGGGTTGCAACGGAGAAATCCAGCCGACCCCAGCTGCACGCCGCCGGCTCGGCATATTCACGACCCCCCGGCACACAGAGAGACCACTGGCATGCAAGACAACGCTCCTTCCCTCCCTCCCCTCTTCACATGTGCTTCATCTGGCTGGCCGGCCAGCCCCTCGGAGCCTCTGCCCTGCCTCCACCTGGCCCCAAAGCAGCTACAGCCCTGGAGAGGGACCGGGGAGATTGGAGGGGGGAGGGAGAGATGCAGAGGCGGGTATGATCCTTCTCTCCCTAACCTGGCTGGGAGACAAGGGGCGACACGAAGAGCCGGGGCGGGAGCCAGCCCCACGGTGCATGCACAGCCGCCGCCGAGCGAGACACATACCTGCCGATCCAGCGGGGAGACTCTCAGCCCCCTCTTGGCTCCGATGATCGCTAGTGCAAGGGCTCTAACACCCGCCGCGCGCGCGCGTGTGTGTGTGTGTGTGTGCGCGCGGGGGCCCCCTCCCCCGGCCTCACCCCTTTGCACGGTGGGTTCCCCTCTCCCCCAGCTGCTTCATTGCCCCGAGGCCCAGCGGCCGGGCTCACGACCCCCCGGCCGGGCGGAGACGGAGGCTGAAGCCGGGGCGGGCTGAGACAGGCGGGGGATTCGCCGCCGCTGCAGCTGCATCACCGGGAGCACCAGGCAGAAGGGGCTGTAGTGGCATTTAAACCGCTAGTGATGAATTCGGCCCGGGCTCTGGGGCGAGAGGTGATGCTGCTGCTGCTCCCAGCTGGGGAGGCTGTGACAAGTGAAGGTCTGTCTCCCATGGAGCTAGCGCCCAGGCTCCACCGCCTTCCCAGCCACAGCTCCGGTGCACACAGGTAAGGGGGTGGGCCTCCCTTAGAGATGTTTAAACACACACATGCAACAGCTGCTGGGGAGCTACACCCCTCCCCTCACACGATCGCACACATGCAACAGCTGCTGGGAAACTACCCACATATACATAGCATCACAACATGCAACAGCTGCTGGGGAGCTACACCCCTCCCCTCAGACAATCACACACATGCAACAGCTGCTAGGAACTATCCCCTCCCCTCGCACAATCGCACACATGCAATAGCTACTAGGGAACGATCCCCTCCCCTCACACAATCACACACATGCAATAGCTACTAGGGAACTATCCCCTCCCCTCACACAATCACACACATGCACATACATAGCTGCTGAGACGCTATCATTCCCCATACACACAAGCAGGACAGCTACAGGGAAATCATCATATCCCTCACTGAAACAGACACACACAAGAGGTGTAGAGAAATAATGCCTGCCTCCAACCCCCTGCCCTTCCACACCTAGATATATGCAACAGCAGAAAGAAAGATAGTTCTGTTCCTCACACTCACAAACACCACAGCTGTAGACACAAACACACACAGACAGACACAACAGCTGCAAAGAAACTCCTCATGTCCTTCACCCAAACACACACATGCAACAATGGAAGGGAAATGGTCCAAGTCCCTCAAACGCAGCTGCAGAGACACTGCTCACATCTCCTTCTCCCGACACACACATGCACACAAACAACAGCTGGAGTGAAACCAGCAGCTATGCACAAATATAAACACACATACAACAGCTTCTGGGAAACTACTCATCTCTCTGTCTCTCTCTCTCTCTCACACACACACAGAAGCTGATGGGAAACAACTGACATCGCACACAAAAATGCAGCAACTGTAGAGAAACTACCCTGTTGATCAAACATATCCACACAAGCATATGAAAGAGTGATGTTATTATTAATTATTATTATTTGTATTGTAATATTACCTAGGAGCCCCAGTCATGGACTAGGAGCCCATTGTGCTAGGCCTGTCCAAACAGAACAATAAGATGGTATGCTTCTTGCATACTCCATCTATCAAACACACACACATGCACAAGTGTAGGGAACAACTATAGAGAAACTCTCTCCTTTGATATAATAATAATACTTAGTTCTTTTCATCCATAGATCGCAAAGCGCTTTGCAAAGGAGGTCGGTATCATTATCCCCATTTTACAGTTGGGGGAAACTGAGGCATAGAGAAGTAAAGTGACTTCCCCAAAGGTAAGCCAGTAGGCCAGTGAAAGAACCAGGAATATAACCCACATTTACACACACACACACACACACACACTCTCTCTCTCTCTCTCTCTCTCTCTCTCTCTCTCTCTCTCTCTCTCTCTCTCTCTCTCTCTCTCTCTCCAGCTTCAGGAAAACTACTTTATCTTGCCCATCCACAACAACTATAGGAAAACTGCCCACAGTGCACACACACAGACTTGAGAATCCAAGGGACTATGAATGAACAAGATATATTAAGCCTCATCGGGTCCATCCCCTGGTCCAGTGCAGAATTCTTCCATGCAATCTATTCTTCACGGCTTTGTCCACTCCATTTGCAAATGTCCCTGGGGGATTATCCCATGACTGAATAGACTACACAAGTTAAGAATGTTTTCCGCACTTTCTGCCTAAGTCAGCTCTAGAGACAGTCCCTCTCCCAGTTCATCACCCAATAAGCAAGGCCTTCTCCTCTCCTGTATCCACTACCACCATTAGTAGCCTGCCTTCCAGACCGCCCTCAGCACTCAGTTTTGTAAACGTCGCCCTCCATGAAGATCAGTAAGCAGACAAGGGGGTAGGACCTGGGCCCCATTAAGGCATCTGACACTCTGGAGAAGGGGGGTTGAAGTAGCCCCATAGAGCCCCCTCAGGGTGTTTGGGGAGGGAAGGCGCAGCCATTCCCAAAGGAGCATGAGGGGAGGAAGTCATTCACCCGAACTCCCCCCCCCACACACACACTTCTTGATCCAGGTGTGACCCCATGAGTANGGAAGGCGCAGCCATTCCCAAAGGAGCATGAGGGGAGGAAGTCATTCACCCGAACTCCCCCACACACACACACACTTCTTGATCCAGGTGTGACCCCATGAGTGGGAAGAGGGAGGGGAGGAAGGCAGCTATATGCACAGGGTAATCTGCCTTTGGAGCCTGGTGAGTGGTGGCAGGAGAAGGGGTCACATTGGGAGGGATTCCGATCACCATGCCAGCTGAGCGCTCTCTCCCTCCCTCTGTCTGTCCGTCTGTCTCTGTCCCTCCTCGGGGCTGCATTCGCAGTTCCTGCTCTGCCTGGGAAAGAAGGAGGGACCCATGAGGAGGCCAGGCTCAGCCTCTCGCTGCAGTCAGAATCTCTCCGCTGATCTATAATGCGGTGAGCAGTGACAGATTGATTTTACAGCTCTGCTTGGAGCCGGCCGCTGGCCCTGGGCGGGGGATGAATCAGCTTTCTCTGGGCCTTGGCTTTTAGTTCATTATTTTCGCTGAACCTCCCTCGCAGGCAGCTGGAGAGAAAGAGAGAGGGAGAAACACAAAGTTGGCCGAAGGGTTTTTTTTGTCAGCCGTTCCCATCCTCACAGCTTGGGGCAGGGACTCCAGAAGGTGGGAAAGAAGAGGGAGGGGGAAGGGAAGGGCCTGTTGTTCATTACACTGGTACCTTGTTCTGCACCAGCTGCCCTGTTCAGAGAAGCCACGTCCATTTTACATGGTTAACTAGTTGCTCCGTGTACACTGTTTGGGAGATGGAAAGCACTACATAGGGCTAAGTAGTATTCATGATGATGATGATTATACCAGAGCCTTATTCTTCACTGAATGGAGCCAGGGTCTATTTTAATGATACCAGTACTGGGTCTGCAACATGGAGATTGGGTTCATTTGACATAGTGCCAGTACCAATTGCTGCCTAACAGCCCTGTACATAGAGACCAGTTCCAATGACATGTTGCCGGCGCTGGCAGACTGAACGTCGTCCCCTTGGCATGTCTACAGGATTGCTGACTAGCAGGCGCTCACAGGGGAGTTGAGTTGGAGAGTTCTCTGCCCTAGAAATCAGCTCCCAGGGGTGGGCATGGCACTGCGGGCATTGGGCAAACTACCCTTAGCAATCTGAGCCAGCCGGACTCACCCCTCAGTCCATTGCAAACCCCACTCAAGAGGAGAGTAATAAATCCCACTACCCAGTCTGAAGGGGCAGGATGGGGGCAGGTTTTCAGAAGTGTGCCCAGGAGCATTGTGTACCTCCAGCATTGGGAGGGAGTGATCAGGACCCTGTACGGAGCCATGGATTTGTGCAGGACGAGGGGCTCTAGGTGACATATGCCTAATGGGAGGCAGGTGCAGTTTGGTATCGAATGAAAGATAGAGTTATTCCGCTCTCTGTCCCCAGCATCTGTGTAATGAATTGGAGCTGATCTCTGCTACGTCTGAATCTGAGTCTAGACCCACTGCTTAAAAGACATGTCAGAGCTGCCTATGGGCTCTAGGGAATGTCACTCTGATGGGACACACCCCTCCCACCTGCCCTGCAGGAGAGAGAGAGGAGAATCTTGCATCCAGTTCATTCCATTCCAGCCTTCTTCCCACTCATGGCTCCCCCAGTCGGACCCCACCCATTCCTGCCTCTGCTGGGGTGAAAGAGGAGCTTGGCCCCAATGTTCAGTCTATCCCAGGCTTCTCCTTCATACCCTGCTCTCTGAATGGGGATGGAGCCCTGGGTGAGACACAGGCTGCCTCTGATCCTCCCTGGCATGCCCCAGAGCCTCCTTGGAGGGGATAGATGCCTGGACTTACAGGGAGGAATGAGGGTGTCCTGTGGAAGAGAGGAAAAGGGGTGGAGCTGGAGTCACAGGGGGCAGCTATGCAAAGGGAGTTATGATATCATTATGGTGGCTCCACCAATCCCAGGCAGGCAGCTTTCCACATCAATCCCATTCCCCTCCACCCCACCCCCACCCCACCCCACCCCACCTCCCGTATCTCCCCTCTCCTGCAGCTGCCTGTTGAACTGCACACCATGTTTCAATCAACCCCTTAGGGGACAGCTGGACAGGGATGAGAAAGTGGCCTTCAAGACAGACGGACAGACTTGTGTACTTCAAAATCAAAAGTCCTTTTGATCTTCAAAGATCAATGGGAGATGAGACAGAGGAGGGTGGGGAAAGAGGTGGCAGGGGGAGACAAAGAGACAGAGTGAGGTTTCCTAGATTTCTACCCCAGTGAGAGGAAGAGAGAGACAGCACATTCCGTCTCATCCACTTTGGGTAATCTTTTAATCTCTTGTTTTAATCTTTCACGTCAGGAATGAGATAAAATAAATATTAAAACAGAAAACCCACAGTTGGAATGGGTGAAGGAGGGGACAGACAGACGGATAGTGTGTCCTTTCCAGGCCTTCTCTCTCCTTCCCTCCCTTTCTCCGCTGTCAAGCAGGAACCTGACTCGAGGCAGTGTGGTATGCTGGATCGAGCACCTAACTGGCAGCCAGGACACCTGAGATCATGGTAGTACCATTGACTCACTGTGTGGTGTTGGGTAAGTCCCCACACCACTCTGTGCCTCAGTTTCTCCAACTTTTGGAAGGGCTGTGGGAGCGGGAGATGAGAAGCAGTAGATGTGTGAGCAGTAGATGTTATTAGTTGGATTTCAACCCTCTCATGAGCTAAGGGAGAGAATAACAAATGAGCCCAGTGAATCACAGGGAAATAATCCCAGCCAGGGTGGCCCATGGAGGGGAGGAAAGAGGGGGCATCATCAATTCCCGGGGCAGAGCTGGGAGATGGAGATTATGGCGTGAAAAAGTCATGGCCGCTCCCCACCTTCTCCCATAGCTAATGGCAAAGGATCCAGTCCTGCTCCCATTGAAATCAACAGCAAAACTCCCATCCGTTTCAAAGGCAGCAGGATTGGACTCTCGTTTATTTCTTCGGTGCCCTTTCTAGGCTATTGATTGACCTGTGTTTAGTGAGAGAAAGCTAAGATATTAAATGAGACATTTGTTTAACAAAAATATAGATCCCAGAAGGAAAATTGTACAGATTTCTATAGCACAGTAATAGATGCAGTCAAAAAACCAGAGAGAGACAGAGAGAATCTTCCTATATGCATGGAAAGTGCTCAGCGCATAGTAATGCATTTATTATTATTATTAGATTTATACAAAAATATCCAAGCCTACAGATTTCACTGTCATAAATTATCAAAACAAATAACATTATGTATATTTTACGTATCTATCTCCCTTATATACAGTCCTAGCCTATAGAATATCACTTACTAACCCATGGATCATAAATATTCTAAAGAACCTAAAATTGATACATTATAAAATAGTCAGTAACTTGACGACAGGCTCCACTTAATTAGAGCAGGGCCACAGGGATGCTGAACTGGCCTCGTGAACTCATATACCATGGGTAGTTCCTTCCTCTCTCTCTCTTAACAAATTAGCCCTTCAACTGCTGCACTGAGGTGACAGTTGCTTCCCTTTTGGTGCTTGATCCTGAATGGTGCTGAGCACTTGGGGTGAGATCCTGGCCCCGCTGATGCAGATGGGAGTTTTGGCATTGACTTCAGTAAGGCCCTCGGACTGTGCTCCAGCAAAGCACTCAAGCCTGCACAGGAACAGTTCCACTGAAGTCAACAGGACTGTTTGTGAGCATTGTTGAGTTGGGACCAGAGTGCTCAGCTCTTTGAAGATGGAGCCCTCAGTGTCTGGCTCAAACCCCCATGCCAGGTGAATGCAGTGTAAAGGGGGTTTCCACTGGTGCTGGGTGAATAATGCAAACACCTTTAGGCAGCTATTCAGTCAACGCTTTCTGTGGATCCACTTGGCCATATCCATGCCCCTTTCATATTCACTTTCCATAAGAGTTTGAGCAATAACGTTTTGCTCACAAAAATGTTGGCAGAATATGAATTTCAGAGTTGCAACAGTTGTGAATACCATGGAGACTGGAATGTCTGTTCACACACAAGTATGCTTCTTGCATCTTCACTCAATCAGAGAGCAGGAAAAAAGCATGTGACTTATCTGACCAATCACAACTCAGCAAAGTGGTTTGAATGTGGGATAGTTGCAATCAACCTAACGAATGCAAAAGAATTGAAATAACATATACATTGTGATCTGCAAGCAGAAAAAGAGGTTCAATTGGTTGAATGAATTATTCTTAACAATTAGTTGCTCACCTCTGCTTTCAAGATTCCAGAATTTAACAGAACGAGTCAAGCTGGAAATATGGCCAGGAACTTATTAAAGGTTGCTCTTACTTCTTAGTCCAAACCTCATCTTCTGTTGTTTGTTACAATGCTTCCTTATAACCTATCCATCTCATGCCTATTACTATTTATATATCAGTCTGATAGCTATTACTATCTATCTATCCATCCATCCGTCAGGCGCCTGTCACTGGTACCTATGCAGTGCTCTCACCTGGTATCTCATCCAACTCCCACTGAAGTCAAAGGGAGCCTTGCCATTGCCTTTAATGGGAATTGGATTGGGCCTCCTAGTCCTTTTCCCATAATTCCCCTCTCCAGTCCCTCCACCTGCCTTGCAATCTCCAGCCAGCAGAGTCACCCACCCTTTACTCCCTGAGGGCCACACTTTTGCCTTCACTTCCAGAATGCCAACGGATAAAGAGACTCTAATCTCCCAACCGACCCCATCTCCGCCCCATCGATAAGGCAGGAAGATGGCTTTAATGAGGAACAATTTGCTATTCAGTAGGTCCTTAATTAATATTAAAATCTAAGGCAGGTGTTGAGTTTTAATTTTAAATCTTCTCTCTTTTTTTTACATTTATTTCACCTTGTTAACGCATTTGTGATTTAGATGCAGTTTCCTCTCTCCACCGTGCTTAATGAGTCGCAGGCTTTATTCCCTCTCACTCTTGTCCTCACGGGAGCATGCTTTGATTTTCTAGTGGGTGCATGAAAACACAGATTAAAGCAATTAGACAGAAATAATCTTAGGGAGAGGAGAGAGAGATCCAGAGCGCCTAATTATATCATTTTAATCAAGACACAATTATGCAGAGACTTTTATAGATTATAAATTAGCCAAACTCCAAAGGCAAAAAAATATCATTTTAAATACTGTGCATTGCGCCTGTTGTTTTCTCCTTTCAGTCTTCCTGAACTGGATTTCTAGGGCTCATCTGTACTGGGTTCTGGAGGCAGCCTGTGGGAGAGGAAAGCGAACCAAAACTGCATTTCAGTGCTCACTGAATTTGTTAGCATTTTACTGATTAGCTGAGGAAGTTGTGTCTGCTAACAGGCCACAGTTTACTGCAGAAGAATTCCAGCAGTTTATCAATTTCAGACAGAGCTAGGTAAGAAAAGACAGGGATCTGGATGCTTGCAACTACACCATGTTTTATTTCCCCCAATACACCCCAAAAGGATACGCCCAGCTGCTTCCTGTTAAGGATGCTGGGTAGTGTAGTCCAAGAGGCAATTTCCTGTACTAAGGGTTACAATTAGAACCACCACTAGAGGGTTTCCAAAATACTATGGGCAAGATTCTGCTCTGTGTTGCACTGTTACAAACCTAGAGTAACTCCAACCAGTTTTACACCAGTGAAACTGTGATCAGAATCTGGCACCATGAGCGCATTACTGTACAGGATGCAGCCCCCCAGAAGAGAAGGGAGAAGGGGAAATGGAATGCTTTCTGGATGCAGCCTCTAAGACTAGGAGAACCTGAAATGGATGTCATGGCCCACCAGGAATGGATTCCAGCTGCATCTCACAGGCAATGAAGAAGAGGATCGTTCAGTCTCTATGGCCATTCAATACTTGGCTTCTGCTGAGGCTGCCAAGAGAAGAGTCAATCAACATCATTCAGAATAGGGAACACCTGTCTACTACAAAGACCCTGCCTCCTCACAAATCAAGTTTTTATTTGTATTATAGTAGCACCCTCAGTAGGAATAGAGAGGTTATTTTACCTCTGCATTTAGCAGCGGTGTGACTGCTGCTGGAATACTGTGTCCAGTTCTGGAGACCACAATTCGAGGATGTTAATAATTGGAGAGGGGTCAGAGAAGAGCCACGAGAATGATTAAAGGATTCAATAACATGCCTTGTAGTGACAGATTCAGAGAGCTCAATCTATTTAGCTTAACAAAGAGAAGGCTAAGGGGTGTCTTGATGACAGTCTATCAGTATCTACCTGGGGAACAAACAGTTAACAATGGGCTCTTCACTCTAGCAGAGAAAGGTAGAACATGATCCAATGGCTGGAAGCAGAAGCTAGACGAATTCAGACTGGAAACTATGCAAACATTTTTAACAATGAGAGTAATTAACCATTGGAACAACTTACCAAGGGCTGTGGTGGATTCTCCATCACTGGCAATTCTTCAATCAGGATTGGCTGTTTGTCTAAAAGATCTGCTCTAGGAATTAGTCTGGGGAAGTTCTCTGGCCTGGGTTATGTAGGAGGTCAGGCTAGATGATCACAATGGTCCCTTCTGGCCTTGGGATCTATGACACTCTACTGAGATTGGGGCCTCATTGTGCTAGGCCCTGTGCAAACACCTAGGAAAAGACAATCTCTGCCCTGAAGATTTGATCATCCAAATAGACACGACAGACAAAGATATATTATCATCCTCATTTTATCGATGGGGAGCTGAGGCGCTGAGAGATGAAGTGACTCGCCCAAGGAAGTCTATGACACAGCTGGAAATTCAACCCATCTTGCCTGAGCCCGAGCCTAGTGCCTTCACTACAAGACCATCCTTCTCTCATTTTGCACATGCTATTAAATGTCCATCCTGTGTTGTGACATGGAGCTGTCACAAACTAAGAAGGGCTAGACTTGGCCAGGCTTCTAAGGAACACCGAGATAGTGCCAGCGGCGGCACTGGTGATTCCCTCTCGCCCTGCTGTTGGACGGTATCTAAAACTGACGTCCTGATCACTTGCAGTCATTTGGGTTTTAAGAGAGAGAAGGAATCATGGCACTGTAGGGCTGGCCTGGACCTTGAGAAATCATCACGGCTGTGGTCCAGTGATTAGGACTTGGGAGACTCAGGTTCAGTTCCCTGCTCTGCCACAGATGCCTGTGTCAACTTCTATAAGTCACTTAGCCTCAGTTTGCTATCTGTAAAACGGGACTAATAGCACTGCCCTACCTCACAGGGGTGTTGGGAGGAGAAGTATGTTAAAGGCGGTGAAGCACTTTGAGATCTGCCGCTGAAAAGCATTGCAAAAGACCTAGGTATTATTGTTTCTCTAGACCAGGTTTTACAGGTGAGCTGGTGGATCGTGTTAGCTAACTCAATCTAACTAGTACCTTTACCGGCCTAGTCAAGACTAAGGTGGTGCTTTAGCACATGCAAGTTGGTCAAGCTAGGCTGTAGCTCAGTTTCACATTGTGTAAGATGAGTCTAACAATAAGATCACTTCTGCGAGGGGTGCTGCGAGGCAGTACTTCTTTCATTGTCCAGTGCTTTCAGGTGCTAGGAATGAAGGTGCCAGAGAATTAAAAATTGTATTATGATGTTAAAAAGAAAAAAAAGTGAACAGAGTTTGAGCATAGAAGTTTCTGGTTATCAGGGAATAACGTACAGATTATCGAGGGTGCAAAGTTTGGTTTAAAATCGGGTGGCATAAGGAAAAATAATCTGCAATATCCCCGATTGGGGGTAGAAGGTTGATGGGTCAAAGTACAGGCATTGAGATAGGAGGGTATGAAGTTCATAGAGTGGCTATGTTTGGGTGTGGAGTATAATGAGTGGATATGATGATGAGGATGGATTGACCCTCATTTGGTGAGATTTAATGTTCAGGGAGTTTATGGTTCCAGTTCATATGATCCAATGGAGAAGGTCTCTTGGTCCCTTTCTCGTAGTGGGAGAACGATGTCACTCTGGCTCACGCCTCCTGTTACTGTCGGTGGCCGGTGATGTGCTTGATGTAGATGTCCCTGGACCATCGGATGGTGTCTGAGACCATGAGGTGCCGCATGAGCCGTGCGTAGCGTCGACCGATCCTGCAGGTCCACAGCACACGTTCATTGCAGGGGTCCCAGGCGCCCAGGGCTCCAACAATCAGGGCGTCCATCTGCACCTCATAGCCCTTCGCTCTCAGGGTGTCAGCCAGGGGGGCGTACTTTTCCAGCTTACAAGCTCTGGCTTCGCGAAATGCCGGGGTCCTGTTCTCAAAGGAGACCGTGGCGTCNACTTTTCCAGCTTACAAGCTCTGGCTTCGCGAAATGCCGGGGTCCTGTTCTCAAAGGAGACTGTGACGTTGACGAGGATGATCTTGCGAGTGCAGGACCACAGTCAAGCGATGTCGCGCCCGTCCCATCCGAATTTCCCATCCAGGGAGCCGCTCAGGAAGGTGGGGATGTCTTGGTTGGAGGGGGCTCTGCTGATCCGCTTCTCTATCGCATCACGCAGGGCGTTCGCCGCGATGTTCCTTACCGTGGCGTCGGGACATGTCAGCGGGCGGAAGGCGTGTTAAATTCCCTCTCCACTTGCAGGCAGCTATAGTATTCTTCACTTCCTGGCCTATCTGGCTGTGCAGTGTTTCAATGTGCTATTAAGCTGGTGCTGTTTTCCCCCCAGTGATAAGTAAAGGGAGTTCTCTCTATCCATTAACTAGCTCATGGGGATGTTGTGAGGTTTGAGTCATTAGTGCCAGATTCTGCCCCCCTTTCTCACTGAGTAGCATTTTACTCCATGAAGAGCTCCACTGAAACCAATGGACCCACATGAGAAGTAAGGGCCTATGCAGTGT
Source organism: Platysternon megacephalum (assembly GCA_003942145.1). Taxonomy (NCBI): domain Eukaryota; kingdom Metazoa; phylum Chordata; order Testudines; family Platysternidae; genus Platysternon; species Platysternon megacephalum. Next base: position 698,735 of record QXTE01000087.1, read on the forward strand.
GAGTAAGGGGAGCAGAATCCAGCCCACAATATTTGTATGCACCCACCTCTGTGGTGCCCGAGTACTAATACCCGAGATGAGGTGCTTTGCATCCCAACCTAGGAGTGAAAGGCTCAGCAACCCATTCCACAATGCCCCCAAGCTATTCTGTTTCCCAGACTAGAGTGGGTAACCCTAAGGTGAAAGGCTGTCCCTAAGATTCCATATTTACCGTACCCATCCTCAGAGCATGTGTGTCTGTGAACGGGTGTGTGTTTATGAATGCAATGCCTTGATTTGCCATGCCAGGGAAGTGTGATTGAATATTTATGTGAACCGAGACTGTGTGCGGGTGTGCCTGAGCGACAGCCTGTCTCCTAGACATTTCTCTCATACCACTCGTGTTGTCTATTACTTCATCTTGCAGAAAGTCAAGTGGGTTTGCAGTCCCCCTGCCATGACTGGGAAGATCCCTGTTCACCACCCCCTCACCCAAGAAGACACACCCCACACCTGAGATCCAAACCACACAAACAGGCTAAGGGACAGGGAAGAGGTAGTCAGCTTCGGGAATCTGCCTGCTCTCACAACCAAGAGCTCAGCCGTGTGTGTGCGTGTGTGTGTGTGTGTGTGTAAGTAAGTAGTGGTGTTGGAGTGCCCCCTGCTGGCACTCTCTCTGGACTGCCAGCTCCTTCACAATCCTCCAAACCCTGCACACTCCCTTACACACACACACACACACACATGGTCGGTAACTCTCCTGCAGATAGTCTGGCCTCAATTTCCCTCCCCACCCCCACCCCCCACACATTGCTACCATTACAGTCACTGCTGGATCAGTTATGCAAATGAGTCCATCATCCGGCCAACCTCGTCTCTGTGACCGTTGCAGAGCCAGTGAGCGAGCGTGATGGGAAATCCTTGGAGAAGGAAGGACATAAATAGTGACAAATCTGTGTCTGCCTCTGTGTGTGTGTGTATCTCTCTCTCCCCTACTGTTGCTGCAGAGACACAGCGGGGACTCCCAAGGACTATTTGGATCTGTTCCCAGTGCTCTCGGATGAAGGGTCCATCTCCTCCTCTTCCCTGCCCCCTCTAATCCAAGAATAAATAAAGCCAGAGAGGCTGCGCAGGGATGACACAAGGCCTCTCCCAAGAGCTTGGGCATAATTCAGATTTCAGGCTGAGTGGTGGCAGAGGGGAGATGAAGGCCTTGCCACAGAGTATTATCCTGTCTTTATTGATGTCTCCAGGACTATGGAGGTGACATCCCCCAACTGACCCCCCAGGACCCCTGAGCAGGCCCTAGACAATGCCAGCATGTGCATGCTTTGACTCGTCAGCACAGCATTTTCCTTGAAGCCCCTGAAAATGTTTCCCCTGCCTGTATTCCCCGACTCTTTAGCACCACGGAGTGGAAGGGGCTGGTGCACCAGCCAGGAAGATGAGACAGTAAAAGGTCTAATGGTTAGAGCATAGGATTGGGAGCCAGGACTCCTGCGTTCTAATCCTAGTTCTACTATTAAATACAAGGTCATGTTGGGCCAGAGTCTCAGATGATGTAAACTGATGTGGCTACACTGAAGTCAGTGTGGATTTACACCAGCTGAGGAGCTGACCCTCAGTCTATCCGTGCCTCAGTTTCCCAATCTGAGGATAAAATCCTGACCTGAGAGGGGCATTGTGAGGGTTAATTAGTATCATTTGGTCTGTTTGTGATCCTTGGAATTAAGGCGCTAGAGAAATACAAAATAAGAGTATTAATTATTATTATGAACAAAAGTGCTCCTGTGGGTAAATAGAAAGCAGGGATGGAGAATCTGCCTGCCTCCTGGCTCCTCACAGTGGGGATTTCTTGGCCCCAGAGGAAAGTGTGGGACTTAGAGAGACTCAGAGATGGTTTCTGCCAGATGCTGAGCATCCTTGTCTCCTCATAATTCCAATGCCAACTGAAGGAGCTAAGGATCAGCTAGGATCAGCCCCTGAAGCAGCATTATCAGCTGGCATTTGAAAGGATGCAATCAGGTCAATTCAGTCTACAATGTAGGTTTGGCGAAACCCTAAACATCAATGGAAATGTTTTCAGGGATTTTCTTTTGTCAATAAACAAACCCAGGTTCAATGAACACAGTTTGCTTTCAAAAGAATACTGTTTTCCTGCAGTGTCTGCAAGCCAAACAGCACAGGATCCTGTGAGCCTAGGAGAACTGGAGAGTGACACTGACCAGGCCGCCAATCCAGCAAAGTGCTTAAGATGGCTCACAAACAGTAGGGACTACTCACCTGTTTAGAATTCCACATGTGCTTAATTGCCTTGCAGGAGAGGGGCAGGCACCTAGAATCAGAAGTGAAACTGACTGCTCCGTCTTCATCCTCCCAGCTAAAAGAAATGCAAAAAATAAACAAACAGCAGCAAGGGTGGAAAGCAAATGGGAATTTTTTTTTTAATTTTTAACTAGAGATGGGTCCTAACCAAAACCTCCTGTATAGACACACCTGACAATGAGAAACTGTGGAGCGATCCCCAAGCTTAGCTCACCTCTTGTTTTAGTAACCTAAGGTGTTAGGAGTACCACAGGTTCGGAAATCTGTTTGGTAAAAATATCGGAATGCCAGCTTTACAGTGCTCCCTTCAAAAGCAGCTTCCCCTGGGGAAAGCCCATCACTTTCACAAGTGACTTCTGGGCTGCTCTTGAGGAAGCAGTCTGTCTTGCTGAGATACTGGCGTTGAATAGCCTGGCTGTGCTGTCTTGCCAGACCCAGCCACTCACCCCTCCTCCTCCTTGGTCCTGCTGCAGCATCCTAATGCTGACTACCCTGCGGCGCCACGGGGCTGAGGAGGGACTTGTCATCTGCATCACAACACGGACAGGCCCATCTTTAAAGAAAGCAGAATGTCAGGCCCCGAAACCATTCCAGGAGGAAGGGAAAGCCAGAGAAGAGCACCCCCTTCTGGATTTGTTAGGAAAAGGGACGCATAGTCTGGATCCCATGCTGATCTCAGCACTTGTGCTACAGTCTGCTGAACACCAGGGAGAGGGTGACTGACGGAGGATGGGAGTTGTAGGGGCTTTTGTAAATACCCCTGGTATGCTGGCAAATGTCCAGAAACACAGGCAAAGTGATTTGTTAGCCCCGATTACAATTTTCTCCAGGAGTCCACATAAAGCCTCAGACCCAGTTCTTCCCTACAGGATACCAATAACTACCACTGAAGTCAATAAGAGTTACGGGTATCCTGCCAGGGAGTGATCTGGACCCACTCTGGGGTATATCTGGATTTGTATAGCCTTGGAGGGAATGCCTGAACTGGATTCCTGAACAGCCTGGAATGGACTATGGGAGGAGGAACTGGATAAGAATCTGAACTGGATCCCTGTGTCCCTCTGGAATGGCCTCTGAGTGCAGAACCCTGGTGAGAGGAGACTCAGAAGGGGATTTCTGTGGCTCCTTGGCTGGAATGGACTTTGGGTACAAGTCCCTTGGGTGCTTTTTCACCTCTTCTGCTCCTGTAAGTGTCTGTGCAGTTTCCTACCCCATTCCCTTGCTACTTGTGTGCAGGCACGTACTATAATGCTGTCCAGTGAGGATTAGAGCTGTTGTTAGAACCCTAGACAAATGCAGTTGATCTAATCTTAATCTGCCTATCTATGGATTTTCTATAGTGCCTACCACCAAAGTCTCTAGGTGCCTGTGTCTACTCCCTCCTTGATTCCTTCTTTGTGCTGCTATTGGCCTGTATCATCCATGAGGTGTGACACTAGACCAGTGGTACCCAACCTTTTTTGCCTGGCGGGCGCCAGACGACGAGCCACGGAGGACCGTGGCGGCGGACGAGCATCCGCCAAAATGCTGCCGACAAGCGGCATCATCCAGAGGCGTCGCCACCGAATTGCCGCTGAATTTCGGTGGCATTTCGGCGGATGCTCGTCCGCCGGCCAGTACACGGGCGCCATGGCACCCACGGGCAGCGCGTTGGGAACCCCTGCACTACACTGACTGGGATTCAAGGGCTTGGCCTGCAAAATGGTTAATGCTTCTGCTAAGTATTCCAGGCTTCATCCGCTGTAGGAGGGCCATGCAAGATCGGCCACCACTGGGTGTTTGTGCCTGATGATCTCTGTGTGCAGGACTCCAGAGCAAAGAGGCAGCTCTTTGATACATTCATAGCTCCTTGGAAATGAGCAGCTCAGAAGGGAGGGTGGGGAAAGGAGGAAAGAGGGAGGGGGAACAGATAAGAAGGAGATAAATATGGAAAAAGGAAAGAAGAGAGGCACTGCAAGGGTTAAAGAGAGAAGAGAAAACTATATGTGGAGAGATGGTGATAGGAAAATAGACAGGAATCAAAAATGAGGGGAGAAGGGACGAGATGCAGAGAAAAAGAAGATAGGGGTGAGGGAAAGAAAAATGCAGAGGCTGACAGAGAGAATGAGATAGTGAAAGACACAGGGAGCGAGAAAGAGAGGGCATTGGAGGGATTGTCTGATGTCAAATCTGATAGAAAAGAGGATTTGTCTGCAAAAAATAACCCAAATCTAAGCCGCAGCTTCAGAGCAGCTGCATATTTAGCGCCATCGACGCTGCATATTGGTTCATAAAGAGGAGCCAAAGGGCTGCAAAATGAAAATCGTTGCTGTTTAGGAAGCAAAACAAAGCAAGCAGGGATAAGTATGATGGTCCCTTCTGACCTTAAAGTCTATGAGCCCCAGTAAGGCTGAATGAACCTCCAGAATGATCAAATAATGACACAGGCTGGGAGGAGATCAGCCAGGTGAGTGGGGTTAGCCGGACTTGGCTGTGCTGTCCATGGTGCTGAATGGAGTTGGCTCCTCAGTCTGGACTGGCCAAGAATGTAACTGACCACCCTCCCCCTGTACACCCCTCCACTCACACCCACACACTCTTCACTCAGAGTAAGAGGCACCAGTTAGAGGGTGCAATGCACTGAGAAGAGGCTCACACATCTGTGACGTTGCACTCCATAATGTTTTATGGAAATATGCTTATGAGTGTGAAATATAATGTAACTGGAATATGCTTCATGCAAAAGGTCTCTTGTAAGGTATCATTGCAAAGCTTATGATCTACTGAGTGTGGTCATCCTATTTGTTTGCATGTATTATTTCTATGTCTGAGGTTAGGAAAATACGATATAAACTTGTATTACTGATGTAAACCCATTAAGTGGAAACCATTAAGGGTGCTTCAGAATCAAAGATCTGTAAATGGCTCTGTTTACTTGCAAACCTTGCTGGGTATGTGTGGGTCAGCCCTGGAAGAATGGAGGCTGGGGTCTCACAGGACATGTGAACATGTCACCGGATACTGGAATCCATCTAAATCATTTAGTAGGAGGGGTGGGGAACCAGAGAGACAAAAGATTCCTGCCTTGTGCCAAAGCTATAAAAGGGGGCTGCCAGTCATGAGAACACTCCTGCTTTCCACCTAAGATGTCTGCTGGAACTAACAAGGACTGTACCAGGGGAAAGGATTGGGCCCAGACTAGGAAGGAGTCTAGTCTGTGAAAGAAGCTTATTGGAACATCTCTGAGGGTGAGATTTTACCTGTAAACAGTTTCTTAATGAATTAGGCTTAGACTTGCATGTTTTTGCTTTATTTTGCGTGGTGACTTACTTTGCTCTGTCTGTTATTACTTGAAACCACTTAAATCCTACTTTTTATACTTAATAAAATCATGTTTGTTTATTAATGAACCCAGAGTAAGTGATTAATACCTGGGGGAGCAAACAGCTGTGCATCTCTCTCTATCACTGTTATAGAGGGCGGACAATTTATGAGTTTACCCTGTATAAGCTTTATACAGAGTAAAATGGATTTATTTGGGGTGTGGAGCCCATTGGGAGCTGGGTGTCTGGTTGCTGGAGAGGTAACCTGCTGAGCTGTTTTTGGTTAAAGTCTGCAGCTTTGGGGGCGTGGACCAGACCTGGGTCTGGGTTGCAGCAGGCTAGCATATCTGGATCAACAAGGCAGGGTTCTGGAGTCCCAAGCTGGCAGGGAAAACGGGCTCAGAGGTAACTTCAGCACGTCAGGTGACAGTCCCCAGGGGGTCTCTATGACCGAACCTGTCACACACATCATCTTGGACAGAGGCAAAGATTGCCCAGGAAGCAGGAGTGAGTCCTGTGATGCTTCTAACAGCTTCTGTGTGAGGATCCATGGGTCTGGAACCCAGGTCTGCTGGCTCCTGGGTGGCTGCCATGTCCACACCACCCCCAACAGCTCTGGTGTAGTGGGGAACAGCAATCTAAGAGCCCTGTGGGGTCAAGCACCACTGGATGTCCTGCCAGAGAGGTCCTAACTGGTAAAGACTACCACGGTCTCTGACTGGCCCAAGCATGCTATTCAATAAACATCTGGAGGCTGTCTGTGCAACTAGGTGAATCCCTGGCTTTCTGCTGCAAACAGACCCTGCTGTGGATTCCTGATACGTTGCCTTGCTCCTGATTCCTGGCCCCAACCTTGCTCTTGATACCTGACCTCATGCCTAGTCCTGGTTCCTGGTTCCCTGCTCCTTGCTCATGCCTCACTCTGCCTCAGTTTCTAGTCCTCAGCTCAGCTCCTTACACCTCACCCTACCTTTGTCCCGCTAACCCTACTTTGACTGATTCACTTGGCTCCAGGCTGGTGTGGTTCATTGACCTTGACTCTGACCTGATGTTATGGCATGGCATGGGTACGGCCTGCTGCTTCTGGCCTTGACCCTCTAGACTGAATTCAGACCATGTTCTTGAGTCCCCTCCAACCCAGGCCCTAGCCTCTACCCACACCCCTGTACCCCGGGTCCTGACATCCTGATTTATACCTGGAAGGATTCCATTTCACTGCACAGAGAAACAACATAGGATTCAAGGGGTAGGGGAGGACTAGTGGAGAAGACACCCAGGAATGAAAGGACATAAAGAATGAATTCCTTTCCCTTTTTAACACTGGAGCAGGATCTATCTAGAGACACAGTTGGTGGTCCCAATTGGTGAACAGTGTGTCTACGATCTACTGGGGGAGAGGTGTGTATGTGTGTGCTCACACATACATGTGGGGAAGGGGCTTTCATGATGGAATGAATCTGAACACATGGCCCAGATCCTCAAACGTATTTAGGTTCCTAACTTCCATTGAAATCAATGGGAGTTAGGTGCTTTAATACGCTAGAGATTCTTGACCTTAGCTCCCCTCTTGCACTGGGTAATCAGTGTCGCACTAGGGAGATGTGTGATTGTGCAGGCACACAGTGGGGCTAGGGCTCTCCGGATGGGAGGAGCATAGAATCACAGCAATAGATCTAGCAAAGACCTTTTAAGTGACCTTTTCTCTCACATTCGCACCTCACCAGCCAGTGCATGATTGTTCCTTAGACTAAAGTACCAGCTGGGGTTCTCACCAGAGGCTGCATCCTGCCAGGTGCTGACAAATTGCCAGAGCTGCTGAACACTGAAGTCATTAGGAGACGAGGGCCCTCAGCACCTCCAGGAGTAGCTCCGAATCTTGCAGGATTGGGCCTCAAAGACAGCAGTGTACATCTGCATCTGGGCACATATGGTATTGTTGCCCCTTCTTTCGATCCCAGTAACCCCATCGTTCCTCTGCTGAGCAGTTGCAGATATCGGGGTCTTGCAGATCAGCTTCCCCATGTGGCATGTGGTATAGTCAAAGTGTAACTTGGTATATTTACACACATACACCAGTCCTGGAATAGAGGCAGGACAATCCCTTCTTTCAAGGATCTATCCAACACCAATGTCTGGTTCCCAGGGAGTAACTCAGCCTCAAGAATGAACTCTAATCAAAGAGCATGGCAGAGATCTGACTCGCCTGCCAATCTCACAGCTCCCTCTACCCAGAACCTTGTGTAACCCCAACAACAACACAACACACCTGCATTTCTGCCAAGACTAAAAACTTGCTCACACACAAAGAGGAAAAACAGCTTGGAAGAGTGTGTGTAATTGTGCCATCTGGCAACTCTCACCATAACAGTATGTTTTCTAGCCATGATAAGGGAGGGCTGGTGACGCTCTGGCAGCCACAGTTTCTGTGCTCACCATATCACTATGAAAGCCTGAAAAGTGCCTTGCAACAAGAAAGGGAGGGTGGGGAGCAGGGAAGAGACCCATAAAGACCTGATGGAGGTCATGACTGATAGAGCCCATCCGGGTGCCTCTGCCATTGGGTAGGTATCTGAGGCACACACCATCGTGAGGACTGACTCGGTCTTTTCCTGTAATTGAATTTACACCCAGATGCTAACTGCCCCAAGGTTTAGTGGGGTTTGGGGCCTGGGTGTTTGGAGCAGCCCATTGCAGATCCGGGGCCAGTCTTGAGCTCCGCTCTGACTCAGAACCAGCTCAACATTCAGAGAGGTTTGGATGCAGGGCTCCGGCTTGGCCCCATGTCCACAATGGATGGAATGGAGCCCAGCAGGGGAATGCAGGCTGGGTAGCAGGCAGTGAGGTCTGTTTGCCTACAGCGTGCTCTCCATAGGGACGTGGTGGCCGTCCCATTGCATGGGACAATTAAAACTAGACCTGGGAAAGCCCCGGAGAACACACTGTCCAGAACAACCCTGTACTAGCAGGGCACGACAGACTAACCCACTAGGTCTTTCCCATCACGGCTCCCTCTGGTTCTATCTGTGTGGAGCAGCTGCTGCTGGCCAATGCCCGGCTCCATCACAGTTGCTGCTGTTCCCCTCTAGCGGGCACGTGGCTGCGCTGGAACGTTATTTTCCAATTGGATTAAGGGTCAGAGAATACCAGCTGTTATTTACCTTTGATTAAAACCAGCCCTCCTCCCTCCCGGGCTGGAGAGACCAATGTTGCTGCTATTTACTCTGCTGCCAAGCCTGACGTTCCAGCTCTGCCCTGCGGCACTCACGGAAAGCCAAGGCAGGGCGGGAGCCTTGCGTGGGAGTGGCGACACAGGCCACGCTGTCCCGTTGGTTTCTTTTGCAATCAGGATTTCATGCCAGCGTGGTGCCGGGGCCAGAAATGCCAGAGCTGCCCGTCTCAGTGGGGCACCCCGGGTGAGAGAGCGAGAGAGACCTTGCAGGGCTGGGGGCTGGCCTGCAGAAGGGACAGAAACTCGCTGCCCTGACTGCCTGAGTGTGGGGCTGTTCCTGGACCATACTCTGCATGTTCCCACTTCGCTCCTCTCTCAATTACCCACACCCCCCTTCCAGCCTTCCCGCCTCGCTCGCCTCTGCTCTTCCCAGCTTCCTTCAGCTGACTCTCATTCACTCCTCACTCTTGTTCCTGTGCTCTCCCCTCAGACTCTTTCTGTCATCCTTTCTTTCCTCTCCTCCTCTCTAGCTCATGTTTTCACCCTCCCTCTTTCTCTCTCTCTTATCCCATTTTTTTCTGCCCCCCCTCCCCAGTTTGCTTTCATTATCTCCTCCATTTTTGTCATTCCCTCCATTCCCGTGGCTCGGGCTCCCTCTCCCCCAGCCCCAGCTGCTATTCCAGGACAATAGAGCAGATGGCAGACTGTTTGGTTTATATGTCCCTTCGGAAACTCAGCTCGGCTCGCGAATCTGCCACTGTTTCTAAAAACAGACCCCGTATAACGCTGAACCGAGCACTGCGGGGATTGGGAGGGGGGCTCGACTCCCCCCTCCCCCCCCCCACCAGCTGCACAGGGGCATCCTCCCTCTCGCTCCTCTGACCCACACCAAGCCCCTGGTAAAATTAATCTATTGCAGTTTCCCAAGCGGCTGCAGCAGAGCACAGTCACAAGTGAAATGAGTCTGGCCAGCCTCTGCTGCAGGGATTCCAGTGATAGGAGACTGACTTTAAGGCCCTCTCCCTGGACATCAGTGTTCCTGGGGAGTGTGCTCGCTCCTTCCAAAGGCGCCAAGAAACTGAGTTGTGTTTCACACAGCGACCCCGGCGTTCGATCCCTGGCTCTGCTGTGTGACCTTGGCACGGCGTTTCAGCTCTCCGTGCCGTTGTTCCCCACACCTTCCCATCTAGTCCATTTACCTGTAAGCTCTCGGGGGTAGGGACAGTCTCTGGCTCAGGCCAAGGCTGTACTGCATACTGTTGCTGGCATAGCTATGCTGATCAGGGGTAATCCCTGACCAATGCAGCTGTGACAGCACAAGCCCCTAGTGTAGACACCGTTTCGCCAGCAAAGCTCCATTTTTGCAGACCTCGCTTATTTTGCTGCTGGGAGAGGGGGCTTGGAATAAGGAGGGCAGGCCAGGGCCCTGAGGGGGCACTGAATGTTTTCTCTCTCTCAGGTGCTTGGCTGGCTGCTTCTTGCTCACGTGCTCAGGCTCTAGCCACACGTGTGGTCAAGAAGGACTCCTCCCCGGCTCCAGGTCCCTTGCAGGTCTTTCGCCTTCCTCTACAGTGGGTGGGTGTAGGTGTCTTATCTGGGTATCTCTCACCCATTTCACTGCCACTGCAGGGGCCTCGGGCATTGGTGCACCTCAGTTCCTCTGCTGCTCTGCCTGCAGCACATATCAAGTCTCCTGTGGGCTGTAACACTTTGGTCGAAGTTCGGCTGTTGGGTTTCGTGTGTGGGGGCTGGGTGATGCTGGGGGCCTGCGATACGCAGGAGGTCAGACTGGATAATCGGGTGATGTCTTCTAGCTTTAAACTCGATGACGCTAATAAGCTATATCATCAAAAGTGCAGTTTTGCCCACCCTGGGAGCCCTTTGCTGCTGTAGCAGACCAGCAAAGCACTCCTTGTGCAGGTCTGGCCCATGGGCTTGCAAAATACTAGCACAATGGGGACTATAGGCACAACTGCAGTACAAACAGTAAACACACATCAACCCTGGCGTACAACCCAACTGCAAACGGAACAGCCAGCCCGTCGGCTCTTCTGAGCTCATCACGGTTGAGCCAGGTCACTGCTTGACCTCCAAGGACCAGGCAGGTACGTCACAAATGCGGTGCGGGTGGCTATGAGGATGCTTTCCTTGGTGAGCCCCGTACAGTCCAGCATGGAATTATGACCCCTTGGGATGGGGGAAGTCCTGGCTTTTGGCTGAGACATAAGATCCTAACCCCTCTGTTGGCCATTAAAGAGCCCAGGCACTGTTTGTAAGAGTGTTCGCCTCGTTCTCCCCATCAAATTCCAACTCAGCTAATTACATCGGCCCGGATCCTCAAAGGGATTTAGGCACCTAACCACCATTACAATCGGCGTTAGGTGCCTAAATACCTTTGTAGATCTGGGCCTAAGGGGATTGGGAACTATGGGTCAGGGAGCCTTTCAACGCTTGACACCAGCTCTAATAACCAGCAATATGTCTCCCACTGGAGAAGCAGATCCCCAATAGCAAAAGTCTCCCCCCACCCTCCCACCAGTGGCAAGGGGAAGGAGAGGCAGCTCCTGGGTTTCAGTGTTACCCTTCTAGCTGCAGCAGGGCTGGGCTGGCATTGGAGCTGTGGTGATCTATCCCGGAGCGAGGTTGTTGTGACTCTCCAGCCTGCACCGCCGGGTGCCAACAAAGCGAGAGGCGTGTGTGCTTTGCAGAGCACAGCCGTCCCACCCCAGCCGCACAGCCGCTGCAGAGAATGAGTGTAAATAATGACAGTGCCGGCACAGGGAACGGCTCCCCAGAGCAAGAGAAGCACCTCATCACTCAAGCACCGCCTGACCTGAGTGAGTGATCGAGACTGTTCTTAACTGCAGGATTGGCCTGACTGTCGGGGGGAGACGAGCCTCTCACCCTTTTCCTTCACAGGCTGCATCTCCCGCCCCACACTCAGTCACGTGTCCTCGCTCCTTCCCAATGGGACAGATCCTCAGCTGGCATCAATCAGCAGCTACTAAAGTCAATGAGTCAACACTGATTTTCACAAGCAGAGGATCTGGCCTTATCTCGGTCCCTCATTCTGGCTGTCTCCTCTTCCCCTCCCTTATACTCCTTTCTTTATCACCCCATTTTACCGGCCTGCCCCACAAATGAAGCTGACGTGGGGCAGGGGAAGGAGAAGGTTGCTCCTGCTGCCCTTCCCAGCACTATCCAATTTCCCCACTCTGGCTTTCACTCCCAGACCCTTTCTCAATCTCACCCTTACCTCTTTGCATAACCCCAAAGGACACTCTGTCCCAGGGGCCTTCAGCACCAGATCCTCTTCTCCCTGCCAGCTCTGGTTGTGATTACATGGGGGTCACAGCAGTCTCTCCCTGCCTCACAGGCCCCTGATCAGTCCCGTTTGCAGCAGGTTGCTAACATTTCCAGCAGGAGACAGGCCAGATTCAGAGAATACAAGCACAAAATGTCCCATTTAATTTTTCTCAAAGCTCGCTGATAACAAATTCTGGCTCCAGGAACAGAAAGCAATGGGTGTTGTAATGAGGTGCATTCAGACGAGATGTCTGAATAACTAACTTGGGCTCAGTAAATCCTGGGAAGCAATTTAAATATCAGACATAGGCAAATCACCCCATCTTGGGGTCCATAATTAATCACACACATTTTAAACAGTGGAAGAAATGAGTTTTTAGCTTTCTTGGAATTCAAGCTAGATCAAATTGTACCAGGCAGAAAATTCAAGTTGTCAAGGGACAGCAGTTAAGGGACCCCATCAGCTTAGTCACCACAGGCCTCTCTGAGTTTATTTTACCTGCTATTGTCACAAGTGACATCCCAGATGATAGTACCTGAAAGAATAAAGGGGGAACAAATAGTTGTCACTAGTTTTTCCATCTTGTTTCCCTTGTGTATTCAATGGTGCTCTGTGCATAGTTAGTTTCACCATTTCCTCTCTTGGAGTGAAATCTTGGCGCCTGTGAAGTCAGAGGCAAAACTCCCATTGCTGTCAGTAGAACCAGGATTTCACCCTTTGTGGATAGTCAGTTAGGCCCTGATCATGTGAATTGTGCCACAAGGAGCCCCCACTCCAGTCAATGGGGTTCTGCTCAGTCAGTTGCAGGCCTGGGGGCTTAGTCAGTTTCACCTCTTTGGGTGAGTTTCTCACAGCGGCAGGCGAGAGACAAACATCTAATAGAGCTGGTCAAAACAGCTCAAGCCTCAAAATGTTGCCACAGAGAACAGTGAAAAAATTCAACAAAAACTTTCACATTAGATTGTTCCCAATAAAACAGGATTGTAAAACCCCGACTCAGGGATAGGGATAGTTCTTTAACACTGATTAGATTTCAAGTTGCCAGTGTCCCCTTAAGCTGGCTTTTTTGTGCTTAAAGAAATGCTCTTGGATCCCTTTGCCTGCTTTGAGGAGCCCTTTTCTTTCTAGTACAGCACCAGAGCAGTTACCACAGGCCCTTTTGAAGTTCACTTTAACACAACCCTGCTTTCCTCCACATCCTCCTCTTCTCATTAGTTTGCAGGCTCTTCATGAGAGCAGATGTTCTCCACAGGAGCGGTGCTTGCTGGTATGGCGAGGAAATGTTCCACCGGTTTAAGAAGGTTTGGACTCACACACCTGCTGAAGGACTCGACCCTTTCAGGGCCTGATTCTCAGCTGGGGTAAATGGAGCTGGTCCAGTTTACACCAGATGAGGCCCTGACCCAGCATTTGCCTCCTATTTCTGCAGTTTGTCTTCCCACAAGACTCAGAGTTTGTTGTTTAGTCGCCCCCTCCCTCACCCCCCACTGTGTTGTGCTCTGACTGCCTCTGCACCTGCTGTCACTTCTTCAGATATGATTGGCTTTTTTAATCTAAGCACTGAATGCATATGAGGTGAGATCTCAAATGGGGGGGGGGGGAAGGAATCCAGGCACTGGAGACTCCTCTCTTGGGCGCTAGACTGGCTTAGGCCAGCCAGAAGCTTTTTCCTGTTCTGGTTAACTTGAAGCCCCAAATCACTTCTCTTACCCCGGGGACTTCAAACTCATCCTTAATCTCAACGGATTGTCACACACATACTCCTGCAGTGTGGGTGACTTCACTTTCAATGGCTTTGATTCATATGGTTACTGGGCTCCCGTCACTGTGCAAGGAAACCATTATACACCCAGGGAGAGGTAATTGTTATCAGCAAGTCCTTGTTTCTGGTCATCAGAGAGGAGTTTCCAGATGAAAGGGTGCATTTCTTGTGACAGAAAGCAGGACTCGAGAGCCGTCTGCTTCTTCAGAAGTTGATCACTGACTGGAAGAAATGGTTGGATTGGAAAGTGACAAGAGGCCACTATATTCTTCTAAAAAATCAAAGCACGCTTTCAATTCTTGAACCCTCTCTGCCCAGGTGGAAACGCCTTTGAAACATGTGATTTTTAACCCTTCAATATCCTACACAAGGGTCTGCAGTGCAAGCCAGGACAATTGTAGTTCCTTTGCAGGGGGTTGGGCTAACCGGTTTGCAAAATGGTAAAGACACAGTGGTGCTCTCCGTAGGCCTCTACCACACTGACTGCAATAGATGCAGTTGTATTATCCTGTGTTAAAGATTTCTCTTCCAATCTGTATGACTCTGTAGAGCGATCACACCCGCACTTTCATCTGCATTCTCACAGAACGCCAGAGGTCCCCCTCGTACACCACTGGCTTTTGAAAAACACCTTCCCTTGAAAAGGCACCCACTTTACATTTCTTTTATTCAGAGCATCCGTTGCCATTGAAAGTGGTTTCTTTGCTTGTTAGCTTTCCCCCAGTCTGCTCTCTGTATGTAAGCAAGGACAAAACGTAACTGCTATTCATTTCCCATCAATTAGGAGGGACCTTTGGGCAACACAACAAGCTCAGTCCAGGGCAAGAGACATTCCCCCCCAGGATCTGGAAACACTCTGAACAGTCGGCAACCTTGTATGTCCCACCTAAGGTGACCAGATGTCCCAATTTTATAGGGATAGTCCCAATTTTTGGGTCTTTTTCTTATATAGCCTCCTATTACTTCCCACTCCCTGTCCCAATTTTTCACACTTGCTGTCTGGTCACTCTAGTCCCACCTCTCTCTCTCACTCCTTCTTCCCCTCTCTGCTGCACTGAGCAAGGAGTGAGGAGCAGATGAAGCTGGCCCCTAGTGTCTGGAGGGCTGAAGAGCAGGGGTAATAAGCTATTTGCCCTTCCATTTTCACTCCATAGTGAATTAGGGTTTTTTTGGCACTTAAATCCACAATCTCCAATCTGCTCCTGTGTGCTCCTTCACTATCTCCTCCTCCCGTCTTCTACCTCATTCTCCCTTTCTCCCACTTCAAATCCTTCTTTAAGTCTATCCTCTCACATCCCCTCCCACCAGGTAGAGATTGGAGTCTAATCTCAAAGGACAGGCTGGTCATTAGAAAGAGGGATTATCCTGATCCCCAGTGGAGCAGAGAAAAGGGAGAGTGCTCAGGGAGAGACAGAGATATCCCCACTTGAATAATGCACAAACCCACACACGCCTCCACACGCCCATCACATGGGAGAACCCAGCAGTCCGGCTCCTGGCCCCCGTCCCCTTCCCAGGGCAGTCCCGGTGCGGCGCTTCTCTTGGGCTGATCTAGCATGAAGACGTGATCACAATGTCATTTTATTGAAACAAATTATCAAAAACTTGAGTTTCTGACCTGAGAATGTAGCCAAACTATCTAAGCAGAGGCTTAGCAAGGGGGCCGGGGCAGGCGGAGCCCTGGCCAGCAGAGGCTCAACAAATGGGAGGACAGAAAAGGCTCTTGTCCAGCATAGGCTCAGTGAGAAAGGGTTTGGGGGCATAAAGGGAGGAGAGGATCTGCCCAGCAGAGACTGAAGTGAAGGCCAGCCGTACACTCCATTCACACTCGGCCGCACACAGTCAGTGTGCCTCAGGATGCATACAGAGATATGCTCCATCCAGGCAGCAGGGGGCACCAGGTCTCCATCTATTCCTGCACAGCCAGCAGCTGTGGCCAAAGTCTCGCTGTGTTAATAGAGGCATAAGGTTACCTCACCCACCTTGTCTCTCTAATATCCTGGGACCGACAGGGCTACATTACCAGCGTCACGTCGACTTCCCCTCCCGCCCATCCTCACCCCCCACAAGTGTCCCAGAGCCCGTGGGAAACTGGGTTGCATTTGAAGTGTGCCACCAACAGCGTCATTCCACATTTTCACCTGGGCGCCTTGCTGTGGATCCTACTTTCTCACCCTGTGCCGTGCTCAGCTAGCACTGACCCACAGAGCTGTTGCTAGCTGCAGCATGCGGCCCCAGGGCGGTCACTGCGAAGGAGAGAGGGAGCGCCCAGGGCTCCCTGAGTCCCCCACCCCCCCAACACGAACTGAGGGTCGCTGGCCTGAGTGGGACCCTTTGGGTGTGGGAGCTCAGACGGGCCGCGGGCACCAGGAAGTGTCCGGGTAGAGAAGGCAGTGAAGGGATTGGAACCTGCAGGAGAGAGGAGGAAGGTTAGGCGTGTGCTGTCACAGCCGAATGAAGAGGCGTGGGAGGAGCGCGTCTCCCTGGTGCCCCATCCCACACCAGATGCTCTCGCTCTGCACTGCAGCTAGTGCTCTACACGTACGCCTCCAGACTCCTAAACTTCACAAGGACGTGAGGACGGTTAGAGGTGAGCCCTGGATCCAGACCCAATCAGCGGCAATGTGGGCCCAGCTCCCGCCAGGGCCAAAGCGAATGCCACAAACAACAACAGGGAAGGCAGGATTCCAGCTCCAGCTACACAGCTCTGCCAACGCACCTCACTCCTGAGCAGCAACCTGCCCCTGCCCATGCCCTATTCCAACCCTGTTTTCCTAGGAGACTCTGGGAGCAGGCCAAACAAGCCAGAGACTCAGGGACCCACCTGGAGGGGTCATCGTGCTGGGAGAAGGGGCCGGCCAGCTCAACAGTGTTGAGTTTCTTCTCGAAGACACCATAGCTGAGGGTGACCTGCAGGGAAAGACCATGAGAAAGGAAAGGGGGAAGTTAGGGAACAAGGGGACAGCTTTGGCGGCTCTCAGCTTTTATGTGCCTGGGCTATAGACGCTCCCATCACCCCCCAGCCGGGAGCCACTCTACAAGCTTTGCGTTCCACACCCAGCTCCCCACTGCTTCTCCCCTCTGCCCAGGCTGATTTACATTGCCAGGCTGCAGGCTTTCACCCCCTCCTCACCTCCATTTCCTCCACGTCTCCAGCCCCCATCTCACCTAAGCCTCTCCCCCTTCCTCCATGACATGCAGGGCTATATTGCATGGGCCCCATGGGTGGGCAACAGGCACTTCCTCTGGCCGTGCTGCAGCTCCAGAGAGGAGGGCCCTCCCCCTGCTCTTTGACTGGCAGCAGTTTTACTGGCTAGTTAATTGCCTTTTCATCCTTTGCCCATCATTGCAGAGAAGCGTCTAGGGATGCATTTGTCAGGAAAACCTCATTGAAATAATGTGCGGTTGATTCAATCAGGGTCACAATTACCGCCGGAGTGACGTGAGTCATTGCCCGCCTGCTCCGCTCCTCTCCCCCCAACCCCCTCCAAATCTCTTCTCCAACCTCCCCTTCTCCCTTCTCACTCCCCTTCCCCACTCACCTGCTGCGGGAGCTGGGGCCTGGGGATCAGCTGCAGGTTCTCCAGGTGAGAGTGGAAGAGCATGTTGGGGAGCAGACGCCCGCCCAGTTTGCACTCCACAATGTAGCCCATGGTGCAGTCGTCCGGGAGGCGGATGAGCTCTGAGGTGCTCAGGAAGTTACTGCCGCTGGAAGAGAATGGGATGCATTGATCAGTGGGGAAATACAGACATCTAATGGGATCCCCGTCTTGGAGCGGGATGAAAGATCAGGAGCCAGAATCATCCCTGGGGTAACGCCACTGACCTCAGAGATTCGCATTGCCCTGGCTGTGAAGAGGCAGGTGGCTGCCCAATTCTGTCTGTTTGCACTGCAAGAACTTATAAACAGATACCCACTTACATGCCAACTCAGCTCAACGTGCAGGCAGTGCCGAGCACAGGTGGGGCCTCTAGGAGCTACCACAACACAAATACATGCCCTTACCTACCTGCTCTTGCACACTCACAGCTGGGTAGGCCTGCACTGTGCCCTCTCTCGCACACTCTCTGTGTGCTCACAAACACCCCAACTCGTGCATGATCTTCCATGACATTCCCCTGGGTTTCTGAAGCTCACGTATCTACTGGCTTCACGGCTCACCTGGCCCAAGGTGCCATCTTGATGGCCAGCCTGCGGCTGATGCAGAATCCTGCCCCTCCAGTAGCGAACCAGAAGCTCACGGACCTCTGGGGAGAGAAGAGCAGAGAAAGGGAAGGGGCTGACCAATGGGTGCCACAGCTCCTGTACCTGCAGGTCTCAACACCAAAGCACTGGCCATTAGATACACACACAGACCCAGCTATAACCCACCTTCTGCACCACAACATGGGGTGGCACAGAGGGGAGCCTGGCTTCACAGCATCAGCTGGTCGAAAATGCAGGACAACTGTGCTACTACCATAGGACCAGAATTCTTCTCTCAGCCCAGTAGCAAAGAGATGGGAGAGATGAGCTGAACATAGAGGTGGAATTCTCCCCTCACTCAGAGAAGTGGTGGTCCCGCTGAAGCAAAGGCGTCCTATTGGTAGAGCAGTATGGGATGAATCTCTTAGCAAATGGGGTGCCCATTGAGGAGCAGCATGGGTGTGACTGCCTCTCTCTCACTCTCTGGGCTGCGAATTGCTCAGACTGAGCCCGCACATGCTGTTGTGGTTGTGTGACACAGGACCAGAAAGGGTTAAGCAACTTGCAGGCTAATTGACCCAGATTTAACCATATTAGTAGTTAATGTTTCTGGTTTTGTGTGTTTACATAGATATTGCTAGAGGTGAACAATGTAACCAAACAGTTCCTGCTTATCACTGTATTCTGTTAATTCAGAGATCAAAAGGAGATATTAACAGTTAAAGGAGCTGTGACTGGAGTGATATCACTGTCTTGATTTCTCTTTGGAGAATATAGCAAATCACCTGCAAATGGTGAGAGATAGGCAATTGCCTTATGTTAATCCATGTAGCTAATTACCAGAGATGTTTAGGAAATAGGAGGTTACTTCAAAGACACTATTGTTCACCCAAGAACTGCATGCAGTCAAGAGGCTGCCCAGAAACTGTATAAAGGCCTCTTGGGATCTGATCCTTTTTATCTCAAATCTGCTTATGCTGCATCAGGGGAAGTTTGAGCCAAAAGATTGAGATCTCCAGTTCCATTCCGGGTCACCCTGATACTGAACATTGGATTGAACCTATGAACTAATAACTCTGCAATTCTAGAGCTCACCGTCTCTACTATGAACCTGACCTAAGGACTCTATTCATGTCTGTATGTATAATGATCTTTTAACCAATACTCTCTCTTTTCTTTTTTTAATACATTTTAGTTTAGTTAATAAGAATTGGCTGTAAGCATGTATTTGGGTAAAATCTAAAATATTCATTAACTTGGTGGGCAATGTCTCCAATCCTTTGGGATTGGTAGAACTTTTTCATATGATGAACAAGATTTTCAATAATCCTCATCATATTTGACTTAGCTGTCTGGGGGGGAGCCCAAAGGCTGGGTTGCTTTAAGGGAACTGTGTTCTTGGCTTCTGGGTAACCAATAAGATATTATAGAAGCTGTTTTGTTGTGAGCTAAGTATTGGAATAACCACTAGTTTTGGGGATTGTCTGCTCCATTCTTTATAGTTTGCCCTAATTGAGCAATCTCAGCATGGCCTCCCTGGGACTCTGGTCACAGGTGTGACGAACTGGGACTGTTCTTAATGTGGTCTTTGAATGCTGAGTGGGGAGTGTTGGCCTGGGGAGTTTTGCTGGAACTGTCTGCATTGGGGGATGGGAGACTTTCCTTGAGGGAGGATACCTGAGCACGTAACATGAAAACCCAGGAAGGGGGTTGGAGGCCAGGTGACACCTCTGCCTGGGAAACTGGACAAAGGCTGGGGGAGGAGCCGGGGGGAGGCTGAGTGAGAGAGGCTGGAGGGAGTTTCCGTTTGGAGCTGGCTGGGGAAATGGAGGGGAGCCCAGACGGGGCTCGGGCTCCCTAATGGGGCTGTGGTGTCCCTGGGGCCCCAAGATGGACCTAACTAAGGGGGTCCTGTTGTCTGTACCTGCAAGACCTGTCTTGGACTGTGTTCCTGTCATCTAAATAAACCTTCTGCTTTACTGGCTGGCTGAGAGTCATGGTGAATCGCAGGAAGCCGGGGGTGCAGGGCCTTGTCTCCCCCACACTCCGTGACAACAGGTTGTATGGGACCAGATTGGGTCCAGTGGAGGCCAGGCCTGGAGCCCTCCTCTTTTGGGGATTTGACAAGGCATGTGTTCAAGAACCATCAGCTCCCTTCAGAATCCCCAATGAGCCAATCAGCTGCTTGGCCCTGTTGCTGTGGGGCAGGATTTACCGTCTGATTGTTGGGCATTGTTTCAGAGGCGTGGATGGGCCGGTTCAGGCTGGGCTTCCCAATGTAAACGTCCTGGGCTGGAGAGTAGGAAGACAAGAGCTTCAAGAGGGCCTGTGGGTTTAGGTAGTTATCATCATCCAAGTGGCAAAACCAGCTGACAACAGACAGGGAGACAGACAAGAGGAGGTTAGGTCAGGAGGCTGCTGCTGACTCAGCTTCATGTCACGGGGCCTTATTGATAGAGGTCATGTGCAGCTACACGCTGATGGCCTTGAATCAGCACCTCTGCAAACTAGACCCTTCTTCATCCTTTCCCACTGGAACTCCACTCACAGCTCCCTCTGAGTCACACAAGCAGCCACCGGTTGACAGTGACCGCTTCCCATCCCTACCAGCCTGCGGTGGGAAGTTCCCTCCCACGCCCCTGCGCGCAGGTGTGAAGGCCACCCCTGTGTGCTCACCTCAGGCCACTGGCCAAGAATGCATCAAACTCGGCTGCCATCTTGCAGGAGAGGGCTGGGTGGCTATGCTCTGTGGAGCAGTTTGTGAATACCACATGGTCACCTGCGGGGAAAAGAGACAAAGCTCCCGGTCACTGCACTCTCACCCCACCCCACTCGCCTGGCCCGGAACAGGAAAACCCTCCGGCCAGAGAGAGCAGGAATCAATCATTGTGTTAATTCAGTCCTGGCCTTCTCACATTCACACCCTGCTCGCCAATGGGGTCCCCACGTCTCTCCGGCCTGTTCCCATCCCACCCTTCTCTCTGGGTTCTATCTTCCTATTCATGCAGCTCTTTGCTTCACAACCCACATGCTGCTCCCCTAATGGAACACCAGCCTTGCCCTGGAGGGGACCCCGTCCCTTCTGCTGGGCTGAAAGGGGAAACGCTTGTCTCTGTGGGTTTTCGATCCCGGATTTCTCCCCACACAAGCAAGACACCAGCAGGAATGAGCTCACTCATCACTGACGGTGGCACTTAGTCTGCGCCACACAAATGATCTGTTGAGGCGCTTGTAGCACCATGGCATGTGGGCGCCTCACAAGCATTAATGACCTTCCCAGGAAGTCAGGCTAGAGATGTGGCATTCCCTTCTGGCTGTAGACTCTCTGCCAACAGCACTGTGATACAAGGAAGTACCGTCCTCCCCATCCTGCAGATGGGGAACTGGAGCAGCCAAAGGGGAAGTGGCTTGACACAGGAAGCCTGTTGCAGAGGCAGGAACTGAACTGAGCTCTTCCAAGTCCCAGCCTAAGGGCCTTAACAACAGGACCCTCCTACCCACCGGTGTCTGGGATGGAAGACAGCGGTGCCCGACCCCCGTGTTACCACCCAGCTGTTCTTCAGGACAGCTGGAATGCCCGCAGCTTCTCCCGGCACATGCTGTGCCAGTTTCCTGTCTCCCTCCTTTCAAAAGGCAAGCCCATCCCCCCGACTTTTCAGAAGGGAACTAAGCTTAGCTGAGCCTCGTCCCCAGAGTGAATCAGCGTCACTCCTGCTGGGGGCTCTGCGGGATTCATCCTATCACACAGATCCAGCAGGGCACCCTGTCGTGCGTGGGAGGAGGAGAACCAGCCCTCACTCAGGGCCTGATCCAAAGCTCACTGGAGTTGGGGCAGGGGAGCTGCATGATAGGAAAGGCTGGGTTACCCATTCTTTTCTGCAGGGCTTCGTCTTCTTCGTCA
Source organism: Platysternon megacephalum (assembly GCA_003942145.1). Taxonomy (NCBI): domain Eukaryota; kingdom Metazoa; phylum Chordata; order Testudines; family Platysternidae; genus Platysternon; species Platysternon megacephalum. Next base: position 720,666 of record QXTE01000087.1, read on the forward strand.
GTAAAGACGTAGGTCTGAGAAAACAGGAGAGAGAGGAGAGGGCGAGGTTACTCCAAGGCCCGGTGCTGGCTCCATTCCTGGCCTCCCAAGCAGTCAGGAAGCCTCCCGCCTCCCCATTCCGGCCTGTGCCTTTGACATCCTGCGGCTGCCTCCCGCTAGGCCGAGGGAGGTGGGAGACGCTGCCCCAGCTCACTGCTCACCCACCTCTCCTGCTTCTCTTCCAGGGGTGGTGGGTGGATAAATAATCCTCTTAGAGCCCTGTGCCCTGCTCGCAAAAGGCAGGCACAGATCCTACAGCCCCCTCCTCCTCCAGCCGACACCAGCTGCAGGCCAGAGAGAGATTTCCCCTTGGTTCAGGGGACTGAAGGGTAGGGGCTCAAATCCTGGGCCCTCCTCTGCAAGAGGCAAGGGGAGCTGGGAAATCTGGAGGTTAGCTCCCCCCAGAGCTGGGACCCCCTCCTGTGTTCACACTGGGAATGTTCCCTGACAGCCAGGGAACCCAGGAGTCCTGGGGTCAGAGTCCCAGCAGTTCCATTGAAGTCAATGGGGCTATGCTGATTGACACCAGCCGAGGACCTGGCCCCTGGAGTCTTGTTTTCTTCAGAAAGACCCCCAGTAGCTGGCCAGTGCAGAAGAGAAGCCTGTTCTGAGGGCTTCATTACAATATGCACCCTTGTTACCTGCAGAGTCTGGGGACCTGTTCTTGAGCAAACTCCCCCCACCCCCCCATGGCCCTGCCACCTGGTGAACGGAGAACTCGGGCAGCAAGCCAGGGGAGGGGAGGCCCAGCTTTGGGGTTTGAACGATGTCAAGCGGCAGACAAAAGCAGCAGCTTTGTGGTCAAAGGAAACATGGGTTAAGAGGGTAACATCTGTTTGTGTGTATAGCAGTTATAGCCCCCTGCTGCTTCCCAGCCCCCCCTCCCCCCCCGCCCCCTCGGGTCCATTCACCCTCCAGCCTCTAGCCGCCATTCTATGACACATCCCCCCACCCCAGGGGAAGGGGGGATCACGGCCAGCTGAGAAAAGCTCCCCTCATGCAGAAAATGTGCTTTCAAGGAACTAAAGGGGTTGAAAGAAAGAGACACAAGCCTTAAACAATCTCCCCACCAGCTGCCCGCAGGCTGGTTAAACACAGCGCCCGGGCTGGGGGCTGGCGAGCGGAGGGGGAGAGTACAAGGGCATTCAGATGGGCACCAGAGCAAATGGCTCTGGCACCGGGCCAAGGGAGCCCACACCTCACGCCCTAGCTATCAGCCCGGGTGCTGCATCCAGGCTATTGGGCAAGGCGCAGGAGGGCGAAGGGGCCAGAACGCCAAAGGGGGGAAGCCAGGTTATGAACATTGGAACGGGCAAGCCTGGGGGAAGGGATGTGCAGAGGTTGTGCTGACGGGCAGCTGGCACCGGCCAATCCACCGGAGCGACAGGCTCCGAAGCAAGAGGGCGCGGCGGGCGGTGCCAAGAGTACCGGAGGGGAGAGACGCCGGGGCAGGGGAGGGGGATCCCCCCAAGAGCAGTGAGGAAAGCTGCCTCCAGTTCAGCACAGGTGAGGGAGCACTGTTTGACGAGGCAGTGGTAGATGGGGGCCACACATCTGTGGGGTGAGGGTAAAGGTGAGACAACTCTCCATCCCCACCCCCAACTCTGCTGTGCCTTTCCAGCAGGACCTGGAGAAGCCACTCCAGGGGTGTCAGAGTTCTTCCCGCACTACGCAACCCACCCCCCTCACGCCCATTCATGCAGGTCTCTAGTTAGCAGGGACCCTGTCCTGTCCCCCACCCCTTGCCCTCCACGAGTGTCTGAAAGGTGACTGCAGCAGCAGAGCCAGTCTGCCATCTGACAGCTCCCTCCCCGCCCCCCACGCCTGGTGGAGTCGCTGGAGAGATGGCCTGCCCCGTCTCCCTCAGCAGGGCTGCCCAGGAGGGCTGGGGCAGGAGAGAGCCAGGAGGGCCCCCGTTAGAAACCTGGCAGAGGGCATTTGCTCCAGCCCAAAGGTCCGTCTCTCCAGGAGACGCCAGCCTCCGTTATCCACATTGAAGGTGTCTGGAGGGGGTTTGCTGGAGCCTCAAACCACATCTCCCTCCCCCCCCCGCCCCTGCAGGGAACACCCTGCTACTTCTAGACAGGGCCAACTTGGTGCCACTTTTACCAGCTCAGCCAGAGGGAGGGATAAGGTTCCCTTTGGGTTCTCCGGCCAACTGCTGTGTCTGTCTAGGTTCGTACATCCCGCCCGTCGCCACGGTATCCCAGCACCTACAGCCTGCCCAAGGGGCTTGGGGCCTGGTTTGGCAGACATCAGGGTCAGGCGTAACAGAGCTGGAGTTCAACCACGCAGGGCAGCCCCCCGCTCTCAGAGCCCCTGTCTAATGCATGGAGCTTGCAGTGGCCTTTGCCACTCTTGCTACAGTGGGGTGGGCTCAGGAAGGCGGAGGGGCCTGGATGCGAGTCTATCCTTCGGTTCTGAGGAGGAGCGGACAGGCGTGGAGGAGGGGAAACTCCAACTGGAACCCAAGTGCAAAGGAAAGGCTGGAGCCCTTGCTTCCAGACAGCCTCGTCTGGCAAGCTCCCCCTGGAGCATATATGCCCACGGCTGGAGAATAAGGACCAGGCTTTGGGCCTGCACAGCCCATGCTGCCAGTGTGTTCATTAGCAGCATTGCAGTAGTGTGTCAGGACTCCCACCTGGGCCCCATCATGCTGGGCACTGTACAGACAGACACAAGGACAGTCCCACCCGAGAGAGCTTGCACTCCAGGGTTTAGACACCATGCAGCAGGTGAATAACCTGACAGACAGGAACAGGCCGGGATCCAGGGGAACTGGAAATGTCAGGGCCAGCATCAGTGTCCACCCTCACGAGATTAAATTTAGCCCTTCTCCTGGCAGAGCCAGCCTAAAAACACAAACCCATCATCAGGGGTGAAAGCTTGTCACATATTAGCCCTCAAAACAGGCAGCAAAGTCCAGTGCACAGGGGCACCGGGCTGGGACTCAGGATACCTGGGCTCTATTCCCAGCTCTGCCACTGACCTCCTGGATGAGCTTGGGGAAATCACTTCCCTGCTCCGTGCCTCGGTTTCCCCTCCCATCCTTTGTCTGGCTTGTCTATTTAGGCTATCAGCTGTTTGGGACAGGAAATGTGTGTGTGCAGTACCTAGCGCAATGAGGCCTGATCTTGGCTGGGGTCTCTAGGCTCTGCCGTTACTAATAATAAGGATCACAGGTTATCCCGACTCCTGCAAAGCCACCCAGATCTGGCCTTTGGGGCTCCATGGAACAAGGTTGTCCATTTGGGAGGACCCCAAGCAGATTCTCAGCTCAACGCCAGTGCCACCCAACGTGGCACTGATAACACAGACAGCTTCTGCAAGCGCCCGCCTGTACAGGAGGAGGCTCTGCGGCTTAGCAGCCAGCATGTCCCCAGGCCACAAGACGGGGAAGCTCAGTTAGCATGAGCAGCAGCTTGGTTTAGTGGAGTAACTGCAAGACTGAGAGCAAGTGATCCCTGCAGGTTAGTCCTAGTTCTGATACCAACTCCCTCTGTGCTGGTAGCAATGTCCCAGCCCTTTCTGCCTTCGTTTCCCCACCCACCGGCTAACGATACTTGCCTCCCTCATCAGCGTGGGTGTCACGGGGATGAATGAAGGTTGCGGAGTGCTAGCTGGGGGCTCCAATTCCCCAGAGTGCACACAAAAGCCTTCATAGGATGGGGCCTGGTGCAGTGGGACACCTGGCCCTTGCAAATCGGACAGGCTGGTATTTATTGTGCAAAACTTTCCTCGGGGTAGAAAATTTCAAAAGCAAAGCATGTTTGGTTTTGCAACATTTCTGTTTTGTTTCCAATGAAAACTGAAAGCTTTTCTGTTACAGTTTTTCCTTTCGCTCCCCTCTCCCCTCCACCACCACCTTTTTCACTGGCATGGTAAAAGGGGGGTGGGGGGGGACAAAGGGAGGGAAAAAAGAGGAAAAACTAAAGGTTTTCAGTACAAAAAATCCAACAAATGGCTCTTTTTGAAAACATTTTTTGAAAATTCCTCCCCTTCACCCTGCCCCCTTTTTTTCCAGCCAACTCTACTCGCGAAGCTTTCCTACATGTTGGCAACTGTACCAGACCTCAGCACCAACAGTGGTGCTCCCCTTCTGCAGCAGGACCTAGGGGGTTGGGCACATATTTCATAGAATCACAGAGTCACAGAAATGTAGGGCTGGAAGTGACCTCGAGAGGTCATTGAGTCCAGCCCCCTGCGCCGAGGCAGGACCAAGTAAACCTAAAGCGTCCCTAACAGGTGTTTGTCCAATCTGTTCTTGACAACTTCCAGTGATGGGGATTCCACAACCTCCCTTGGAAGCCTGTTCCAGAGCTTAACTACCCTTATAGTCAGCAAGTTTTTCCTAATATCTAACCTAAATCTCCCTTGCTGCAGATTAAACCCATTAACTCTTGTCCTACCTTCAGTGGACCTGGAGAACAATTGATCACCATCTGCTTTATAACAGCCCTTAATATATTGGAAGACTGTTATCAGGTCCCCCCTCAGTTTTCTTTTCTCTAAAGTTTTTTTAACCTTTCCTCATAGGTCAGGTTTTCAAAACCTTTTAACATTTTTGTTGCTCTCCTCTAGACTCTCTCCAGTTTGTCCACATCTTTCCTAAAGTGTGATACCCAGAGGCCTCACCAGTGCTGAGTAGAGAAGGACAATTACCTCGTAAGTCTGACATACAGCACCTCTGTTAATACACTCCAGCATGATATTAGCCTTTTTTGCAACTGCATCATATTGTTGACTTATATTCAGTTGTGATCCACTGTAACCCCCAGATCCTTTTCTGCAGTACTACCGCCTAGCAAGTTATTACCCATTTTGTAGTTGTGCATTTGATTTTTCCTTCCTAAGTGAGGTACTTTATACTTGTCTTTATTGAATTTCATCTTGTTAAATTCAGACCAATTCTTCAATTTGTCCAGGTCCTTTTGAATTTGAATCCTGCCCTCCAAAGTGCTTGAAACCCCTCCCAGCTTGATGGCATCTGCAAATTTTATAGATTTCTCAAACACACACACACACACACACACACACAGAAAGGTTCAGGTAATTTGGGGTGCTCCAGAGAATCTTCTCACTCCCCCTTCCCCTTAATTCTTGGCGTGGCCAGAATGGACAGGTGTCGGTTATGTTTGGGGTAGGAAAAATTGTTTTGCAAGCCCACTCAGAAACACCAAGGCCGGCTATAATCATGGTGCCCATGTGCCAGCGCTCAGCCCACATCATAACACGTATATGCCAAGAAGTATGATATCCGCTAAGAGCCATTAGAGGGTAGGAGATAGAGCACTCAGAGCTTGGAGAAGCATGTCTAGAAGGGGAAGTATGATATTTCAGATGCTAACGCACATAGAGGAAGTGGGTTCAAAATAGGACATGGCTTCCTCTGACAAACCGCAACTGACTAGGTAGTGGAAAGCACCAGACAGTTACAGCTCAGCGTGTAGAAGGGAAAACCGCCCTTACCCAGAATGCCCTGTTCTGTCTCAGGTGCTCTTTTCCTCTGTACCCCCACAACCTAGCCTCCTCATTTAGGCCCCGATTCTGCAACTGGCTGAGCATGGGCAGACCTGTGAGCCCATGCACAGAACCCCACTGACTTCTGTGGGGTTCTGTGCAAAGCCACTTGCAGGATAGGCACCTGCACTTGCAGCACCACAGCAGAAAAAGGGACCCCAAAGCAGGGAAGCAGCAGTCAGAGAGCCCTCCCAGCACCCCTTCAATGATCGTGAGATTAGCAATGGGGCAGCCACTAGGCACTGATTTAGCAATGGAGTTGGTACCATTGCCTCTACCGACTGACCTGTTTAAACATAGCCCAAGTGCCTGGAATCTACAATGAGCCCCGTGGGGGCTTTCCCCATTACAGAGGGAGATCCCAGGTAGCAAACGGTGTTTCCCCCCAGCCATTATTAAGTCCGTTCTGGGTCACCAGTGTGCACTGACCTAATGCGCCCCAAACCAGCTTTCCCACCCGGATGTGAAACTCTCAAGACTCTGCTGGGTGAAGGGGGAAGAACCGTCCAGGCGCCAGTACCAGCACACAGAAACAAGGGCCACACACACAGAGGGGAGCTGAGGAATCATCACCAGAGTGCGTGTGAATGGATTTGGTGCTCCAGCAAGCGAGAGACTGACTGCACTGAGACAGACATGGGGCGTGCAGGCACTGTGCATGCACCCACATGCAGCTCCACTGCACCCCTCCTGCTATTCCAGCCCTGGGCCCCACACACTCAAACTCGGCTACATGGCACCTCTGTGCCCTTTGCTGGGCTAACCCTGGGTTCTCCCCACCCCTCAGCCAGGGCACTGCATCTTGTTCTCAAGCACCCGTGGCCACTCCAGGCCCAGGCAGTCCTTTCTGGGCAGACACTGCCTAAACCAGATGTGGTTTTGTGAGGTGTACAAACGGTGTGAGACGGGAGGAGGCAGCTAGTCTGAAACCACACAAACTCATTCCACTTGTGAGCAAAGATCAGCAGTTTGAATCAGGCCTCTGAGGGTGAAAGAGCAGTGCACAACCCCGCCATGCCCCACACGTTTTAACCCCAGCAGCTGAAGAGAGGACAGCTGTCACCTATGTGCAGCATTGCACCCCTAGTGTAGCTGGATTTAAAGGAGGGTGAACTGCCCCACTGAGGCTACGCTTAGGTGAGGCTGACGGTCCCTGTCAAATATCACTCCTCTGCCCAACCCTGTGCGAACAGCCAGGATAAACCCCTGTCTCTCTCTACAGGGCTTTCCCCTGAGCCTGAAGCTGGTTCAGTCCCATTTAAGAGAGCCCACCGCCCAACCAGGGTGAGGTGTCCCTGTCTCTCTGCACAGTGGAATAGACATGATGTCGGAGACACACTGAATGGGACAGTTGTTCTTAACCCCCTGAAGCATGACCTTTCTTCAGTATAATGAGTCCCTGGGTCCTTATTCCTCCCCACAGGCATTAGATTCCTCCTGTCCCCTACACGCCCACCAAGGAGGCCTGTTACTGTAATGAACCCGTCCATCCCCACCTCCATACACACCTGCTCTTTTGCCTTGGTTATCCAAGTGTCCAGCAGCAGCTCCAGCCTGGTCTGGTGGAACCTCTTGGTTGTCTTCACAGCAATGAAAACCTCTCCAAGCTCCAGGCCTCTCCGCACACTAGAGCCCACCTTGGAAGGGCCTGGTGGCTCTTTCAGCTCCTGTCTCCTGCTGCTGTCTCCCAGCACATTCGCTGGGGACATTTTAGCCTGGTGCTCCAGGATATCCGATGTCCCATCACCAACCCCTTGGTAGCGGACCACCTCTTGAGTGCCACGGTGCCTCATGGAGAGGAAAGCCATGGTGACAAGGAGCAGAGCAGCTCCAGAGAGACAGCGGAGGAGATGCCGACGCATCACTGCCAACTTCCAACGCCACGGCCCAGCAGGCAGAGGGAGCTTCTTCCTCCACACCCCAGGGTCTGTGAGCCCCATGCTGGCCTCATGCCTCCCAAAGGGGAGGAGAGACAGGCTGAGGCCCAACTAGGACATGGCCATGGAAAGTGATGGGAGGGGAGCAGAAAGTGGCAGTGAAATTCTTAGAGAGCCAAACACCAAGGCTGAAAGGGACAATTGCCCCTGGGAATGGGGGCAGCCTCCAGGAAAGAGACACAGGGACGAGGAAGACCTGATTTTCCAGCTGGCAGGACAGGTGACAGGCAGACACCTGAAGGCCAGCAAATTACACAGACAGAGCTGAACTAACCCAGACCCCAGGCTCTTAGCTGAGAGGCTGAGGGTCCTGGGTGGGGGCCTGGTCAGGGTGAAAGGTCAAGGGTCCAGGAGGAGAGTCCATTCCACGCAAGGGGTTGAGGGTCCCAGGTTTCCAGGTGTGATGGGGGAATATCCAGGTGAGTGACTCTGGTTTCCGGTTTGGTGGAGGCAAAGAGGCTGACCCAGCATCAAAGGATGCATCAGGACAGGTCCCAGGCTAGAGGCTGATGCAGGCAAGAGGCTGGGGATAGCCAGGTCCGGGGAACGAGCAAGCAAGCTGCCTTCCACCTGCTCTGTCTGTTCAGCTCTCACTGACTCCCTCTAGCTACAGGCACCAGGCTCCGCCCACCCCTTCCTTGGGCACAGGGTAGGCGGGGCCCTTCAGCCTGTGGGGAATCCTGGCTAGCTGTCGCCTCTGCTCACAGCTGCTGCCTTGTGGGCTGCTCCTTGTGTCAGGCCAGGGGAAAGAGCTCATCCTCATGCTAGCTGGGGGCTCACATTCCCCAGAGTGCGCACAAAAGCCTTCATAGGATGGGGCCTGAAGGAGGAAGTCTCCAGGGACCCGACTCTCATGTCATCAACCTGAGGGGAACATGCTTCTGTCCCCACCCCCAACTCTCAGGGAGCCTCTCAAACCTGAGCCAGGCTGTCGGGGGTGGGAGGGGGGGGAGACACCCCACACTGCGGCCGCTTTGCAGTGGCATTGGGGGCCCCAGCAGGCACAGAGGCAGCATAACACCCCTGCAAAAGGCGATGTGCTGGCAGGGCTGGGGCACGGCTGAGAAGGGGAGGCGGCATGGCCAGGAGTTCTAATGCCCTTGGCACTTAGACTGGCTCTTAGAATGACCCAGAGGAGCCACTGCAGACAGTGTGCAAGCTGGGACAGCCACTGGAGAATCAGGGGGCACATTGCCTCCCCGGTCAGTCTCTGTGCCAGGCTCAGCACCAATGCAGAGAGGAATTCCCCCCCAAGGGGCTTTCCCAACCCCCCTTCCCAGCTGCCAGGGCAGCTCCAGGTCCAGTCTCAGGTTCTGTAGGGCCCTATGCAAAGTGACACAAAGTAGCTAGAACGCCAGTTTAACTGGCTCACTGCCACTCCTTGCCCTGTTGCAAGGGGGATGGATAAGGCATCCCTACACTCCAGCGATCCCTAGCTGTTGGACCTGCCCCGTGGGCCCATGGATAGTTGGGCATAACTTAGAGCAGCCCCAAGGTTTACAGCCATTTGCGCTCTCCCGTTTCACATATCTCAGCTGCAGCTGGGGATCTAGCCCTTAGCTTAGATATGTTGCTCACCATGCCATCTAACCCTGCTCAGAGCAGATCGCCTCCACACAGTGCTTAGGCCGATGGTCAGCCATGTACATTACAGCTGCTAATGTTAACTCCCGTGGCGCTGAGCCAGCGTGAGCAATGGCAGGGAAGTTTTGCAAACCGCCCCTAGGGAAGACTATAGCTAGTGAAGGACTTGGAAATCCACCCCCAACCCTTGACTGCACGCGCACTCAGATGCACACTCCAGCAGATCCCCTCCCCTGAGGGCAGGTAGAACAGTTTTTCTAAATGACTCTTTACATTGGGATTGTACAAGGCTTTTACGGCTGGTAATTGGTGCCCACGGTTGCTAATGGCATGCCACCTGTTCCTTAACCCATGACTCATTCCTCTACAGCAGGCAGCGTTACCTCCTGGGGCAGGGAATTCGGGCACCCCCCAGGGAGGAGTGATACAGTGCAGGGTGGAACTGAAGCCAGGGAACATTACTGGGTTAATGTTTACCTTGGATTCCTCTCTTCCCCTCCACCACATCTGGAACCAGCTGGAGCTGGGCTTGTGGAATGGATCAGTGTAGGCCAAGGTGACCTCTGAAACAAACCAGGAGGGAATGGAATGACTCCTGGAAGAAGCCTGGGAGAGAGGGGCAGTGCTGTCTAGTGGTTAGAGCAGTGTGGTGTGCGGGGGTCAGGATCTCCAGTGTGCTATTCCGAGCTCTGCCAGACTTGCTTTGTGACCTTACAGAAGTCATCCTTGCCTCCGTTTCCCTGTCTTTAAAATGGGGATAACACCTACATCTACGGGGTCCTTTCTCATCCACATCTGCTGCCATATGTCCAGGTGACAGCAGCAGCCCCGATGACAGTTTATGTTCTGCACCTAACAAGATCTAGTGTCTCCCTAGCTCTCATAGAAGGCTCCTGATGGCTGTATTTGTAGAACCCTTTGAACAGCCGCACATTCTGTCACGGATTGGCGGGGGCACAGCCATGGCATTCAGAGGTGCACCGTTCTAGTTAGCCAGCCTGGGGATGACTGCAGTGCACGCTCCATGGTGCCTTGCCTTGAGACGCCTCAGGGGCCTTAGCAGGGGCAGAAGATCCTGAATCAGTGTCAGGGATTTCCCTACATCTCGTGCTCACCCATCCCCCACTCACCTATCTGCCCCCCAGTGGTCAACTAGTTATAGGCAGTGTTGCCAATTTAGTCCTTTTCCACCCCACCCCCCTATAAATTCAAACACCTCCTCTAATTTCAATTCCTGGGGAAAACACTGTGTGGCTCGCAGACAGCCCCATGGTGCCAATGCTCCAGGAGCTGCACTGGCTGCCTGTTAGCACCTGGGTGCAGTGGAAGGTGTCGGTTTTGACCTCTAAAGCCCTCAGCGGGCTGGGTCCTGCGGTGCTGTCACAACTGCACTCAATGGCGGCACTTGAGCGACCATCTCCCTTGTTTCAGTGGGAGGGGGTTGCTAGCAGGGCAGTCTCCAGGAGGGGTCACCTTTGGGCTGGTCCAACCGAGGTCACTTTGCAAGAGGCATGCTGGTGGCAGCAGTGGCGTCCCTGGGATGGGTGAGGTGAGGGTTCTGAGGGCGCACGCATCTGGACGAGGGTGAACTCTCTGGCTAATGCTTGGGCTACGTTCTGTACTGCTGCAGGGCCGCTCCAGGAGGTTGCTCTAGGTTTTTGTGGCTGTAGGTAAAGACGCAGGCACTGATGTAAGAACAAATTACCTCATCCCAAGGGAGCTGTGAGGATCAGCGGGTTCATCTTTGCCCAGAGCTGGAAAACCACAAAGCACTAGCTCAGGGCTAAGCATCGTTATGGGGACACAAAGGGGACTTTGGCATTGTCTAGTCCATCCTCTGCCTGGGCCCATTTCCCACATACTGCAAAAGCAACAAGCATTCAGCCTCTGCTGATCTCTGCCCCTCCCAGCCCACGCTGTCCCAGTCCTGGGGACATGCAGACCTCCATCCAGGGCTCTCCTCCCTTCATGCTGCTCCCTATCACCCCTAGCATGAGTGTGTGTGTGTGGGGGGGCGGGGGGCAGCACTGCCTGGCCCACACTTTTCTCCAGCCTTGTGTCTGTCTGCACATACCAGCTCCAGTGCTGTCCACCCTCCCCTTCAACCTCTGCAGGTCCCCCAGCACTCCCCAAGCATCCAGCCTCTCCCAGGTGCTGAAGGACTCCAATTGCTCTGCAAAGCAGCCCTGGCACCGATGGGGGGAGGGGTCTCCAAGCTAACCGCACGCCTGAGAGCGCTATCGCTCCCGGAGGGCTGCTTCTAACGCCAGCCACGCTCCCAGGAGTGTGCTGCACAGACGACGACGCCTGACCCCCTCCACTCCTCTCCTTCCTTCCCTTCATGTCTGTCTCTTCCCCACTCTGCTTCTCTGTTCTTCCTTTTCCCTCAGCAGGTGAGAGGAAGGGGCAGGAGGGGGGGGAGGGACTGGATTTCGGGCACAGCTGGTGCCAGCTCCAGAGTCAGAGCAGTGGGGTGAGCACAGCCTCTGTTCGAAGGGTGAGGCAAGCCCCAGCCTTCCAGCAGCCCCACTGGCTCTCCCCTCTCCTATTGTTCCCCTGGAGAAGGTCCCAGATGGCGGAGGCCCCAGACTCCCAGTGGTAACCAGAGCTACAGGGACGAAGGCTCTGGGAGAACCGGGCAAGCGCCCTCAATGTTCCCCTGACTTTCCCAGAGAGGGACCAGCTGCCTGAGTCTGTGCTGGAGAGAGAGCTGGGAAGCCTGTGCAGGGGAGAGAGCAGGTTAGGAGACGTATGAGGTAGGGATAGGAGAGAAATCCCTCAGCACCCCAGTCCAGCTGTTAATGCAAGCAGCAGCCCCTCCTCCGTTCCCATTATAAATGGTATTTAATTCACTTTTATATACAGGTTTCCAATTAAAAGGGTCCATTAATCATTTATACACCATAAAGATTACAATTACCACCCACTGAGGATGCCTGACAAACCCCACGTAGTGTCACTCTGCCTGTGGCGGGGCATGTGTACCACCTCCACTTCCATCGGGACATCAGCTGAGGTAGACAGGATGCCAGAGAGAGCCATGATGGGGAAGGGGAGAAGGAGTGGCAGGGGAATGGAGCAATCGGAAGGCACACACACACACACACACACACACACACACACACACACACCACACCCCTTTGTTCCCCTCTTGTCTGATTCTTCAAATAAAGGAGCAGTGGCTGCAAGCTGGGAAGGGGAAGGAAATCCCTCCACTAAACCTGGACATGAGGGGAAAGGAGTTCGAGTCTGCATGTTACCCCCACCCTAGCCAGTCTCCAAGCAGCCTGAAGTGGGCCCAACTCCCTGACACATGAGGGGCCACCTTGTCCTTCCAGACCTCCACTGATGGCCAGACATCCCACTGCATCCAATCAGGGAGAAGTGGCACGCTGTTTCGGAAACAGTTTGGGGATGAAGGAAAGAAGCCAAGTGTGCTCCAGGCACTGCCCTTGGGATAGGAAGCTAGCGCCCCACTCCCCCATATGGAGCCTCCTGACATGAAGACACGGCCCCAGCTCTGCCGGGTGTGGGATCACAGCTCGCCATCCTCAACCCACACGACCTTGTTCTGCTCCTGGAAGATGCAGCGCCGCACCACTTTCACCAGCTCCTCAGCGTGGCACCAGGACTGGGCATCCACACAGGCCCACGAGCAGGGCAGGGCGTGGAGAGCCTGCTCAGCGCTCTGGCAAAGCTTCACCACATCAGAGTCACGCTGGCCTGGCTTCCGCAGTAAGCTCCTGACAGAGAAAGGGAAACAGCCATAAACATCACCCACCCAGAGAGCTATGGTATCCCAGTGTACCACAGCCAGCGCTCCCGCCCCTTCCCTCCAGTGACTCGCCCCCACCCAGGCAGCACTCCCACCAGTGGTGGAATACTCTGGCCCCGCCCCCTGCTCCTCCTCTCCCCGCCCCTCCTCTCCCCTTGGGGCCCCACCACCTGCTCCTCCTCTGCCCACTTCCCCTCTTCCCCCAAGGCCCCCAAACACCCGCCACTCACCCCTCTCCACCCCCGCATCCGGGGCACCCCCGCCCACCATTCAAGGAGCAAGCAGCAGGCAGGCGATGCCTTGAGGGAGGGGGCAGAGAGACGTGAATGGCGGACAGAGGGATGTCAGGGGAGGAGGCTGACTGACCGAGCAGGAGCGGGGCCTGAGACGGAGTGGGAGTGGAGCATGGGTACGGCCTCAGGGGGAGGAGGTCTAGTTGGTGGGGGGGCTTCAGGGCAGAGCCGTGGTCTGGGCGCCGGTGGCCTAGGGTTGCCAATTCTCCCGGTTTCACCGGGAGTCTCCCAGAATCAGGCTCTATTTCCCGGAGGCTACTGGAGCCAATTCGGGAGATTTTAGGCAGCTAAAAGTCCGGTGGCGCCGCGGGCCTAAGGCAGGCTCCCTGCCTGCCCTGACCCCACTCCATTCCCGGAAACAGCCATCACGTCCCTGCGGCCCCTGGGCGGGGGGCAGGAGGTCTCTGTGCGCTGCCCCTGCCCCCAGCGCTGACTCCGCAGCTCCCATTGGCCGGGAACTGCGGCCAATGGGAGCTGCAGGGGGCAGTGCCTGCAGGCAGGGGCAGTGCATGGAGTCCCCCAAAGGCGCCGACTTCCCCTCTGCCCTGTGGGTGCCCTGCCCCTTGCTTCTCCTCTTCCCCCTGAGGCCCACCCCCTGGCCAGAAGCCGAAGCCCAGTGAGCATATTGCCCTCCACCCCCAGCGGGCTGAGTCACTGGCCCGAGTCCCTCTCCTCCCCTCCCCACGCGCAGAGCTGGCCCAAGCCCTGCCCCTCCCCCTCCCCCTGAGCCCCTTTTTGGCAAAACTGGGCATTTGTCCCATTTGCAGTTGGCAAGAGCAAATGGGACAAATGCCCAGTTTTGCCAAAAAGTCAGGATGTTTGTGGCAGGGCTTAAAAAGAGGAACTGTCCTGGCCAAAATGGGATGTATGGTTACCCAAGGCTGTAGTAAGAGCCACCCAGGGAGCCAGGCAGCTGTGTGGAGCCCCAGACCCCCCACCCACCCTGGGATGCCTGAGAGCAGCCCCCAGCCTGTGTCCCTGCCCTCCTGGGCTTGCTGCCCAGGGCAGGTGGAGGATCCAGGGCTCCCCACAATGGCTCAGCTTCTGGCCAGGCAAGGGGGTGGGACTTGGAGGAAGGGGAGGAGCGGGGGCAGGGCCCCATGGCGGGGGGGGGGGGACAAAAGGTTCTTTGTGCCCAGGGCCCCAATAAATCTTAATCTGCCTCTGGCTCCTTCCCCCTCCCCTCCAGAGACTCCCCCGCCCCCCAGGCAGCACGCCCACCCCCTTCCCTTTGCTCTCTCTTCGAGCATGGGCCAGAGTCCCTCTTTTTCCATGGTATGACCTCTGCTAGTCCTCTGAAGGGCTTTCCGTACCTGAGTCCCCTGACGTTCTTCTCGGTGACCTCCACGTGGATAATGATGGGGTATATTTCACTTTTAATTAGATCCCTCACCCTCTGGAGGCCCAGCTCCAGCAGGCAGTGTTTATTCTGCAAGGAAATTGCATAGATGTACTGATTTAAATGGAAAAGAAATAACCCAAAGTCCCTGACAGTTACATTAAATCAAGCCCCATACTGTGAGATATCATTGCTTTTCCAGTAGTAATTCCATTACATGTGGATTTACAGTTAGACCCAAGAGGGAATCAGAGAATTAAAGAGCAGGGTCATTTGATACATAAGAGGCTGAGTGTCCAGCCTGGCCAGGGGGCCCTTCCAGCTCCTCCCTCCCCTCACGCATGTGCAGCGTGCATCTCCGGGCCTTCCAGGGCTTCCTCCACAGAGCCCATGTCCTCCTCATTCCGCCCCCTCTTGGAGAAGGTGAGGAAGGTGCTGGGATGGAGCAAACCCCACTGATTAATTAGTGCTTAGCATAATTAGCATTAACACCTGTTGCTCCCCCTTTGAACGGGGCTTGATGTGGACTCCATAAAGGGACCAGACCCGACGCTTGATGGGGCTCCGGAGTCTGATGGAGGAAGCTAGTGGCTGGAGAACTCCTTTGAAGGTTCCCAGCATCCAAGTCATTGACTCCTTTCCTTCCCCCTACTGTCCTCCCCATTCAGTGGTCTCTTCCCTTCCTCCTTCTCCCCCATTCAATAATCCCATCCTCGTCCTAGTGTCCAGTAGGACCTCCCGTCCCTGTCCCATCCCCACTACCACCCAGCAGGCAGTGTCCAGAAGCTGCTGCTCTCCGCTCAGCACCTTGCCAATGCATTCCCGGATGGTGCGGATCCTCCTGCTCTCCCTCTGGTCCTGGAGGGAACCTGGAGCCACGCAGTTCTCCTGGGAAGGGGTAGCAGCTGGCTCGTCATTAGCCAGGGTCTCTGCAGAGGGAGGCAGAGTGGGTTGGCTGTGACAGATATGGCAATTTTGTGTAGTATCCTAGACAAGCCTTACTGAATTACTTTAAACCTCATTGAATTAGGTTTCAGTATCCTAGGAGTTCATTGTGTTAAAATGCAGCTGTTTACCAGTTATTGTGGGGTTGTATTTAATGCCTCTAGGACACATGACTCATGTAAACCCTGGGAAGTTTTATGAGCATCACAAGACTCCTTGAAACAATATGCCAGAGAAACCAAGTGGGATCCCTGGAAAATACTTGGGAGGAGGGGAGGGCAACTTCTCACCTCCAAACCCAGCCTTTTAAAGCTGCGCCCTGAGAAGAAAGCCACTGTGGGCTGATCACCTGTTATGTGAGGACAAGATCAGAGGTCCAAACTGGATATGAGAGTGACTCACAGATCCATTGGGGGGGGTCGGGGGGGGGGGCTTGTTCTGAACTAACAGCTGTTATGAACTTGTGAACACAGGGGAAAAACCCTTGGTGGGATCTGAAAGGCTGCTCACCAGCCAGAGCCCTTGTAAGCTTATTAGCAGGCACGTCGGTTCTTTTCTTGTTTGTAATGTTTTCTCTGTAATGCTCTTACTTTAAGAATAAGTGTGCTTGCTTAGAAAGAGCAGTGTGGTAACTTAACTGTGGGTAATCACACTGTGTATAGCCTCCGAGGAAGGAAGGCAACGCTGGCTTGCTGAGGCACTCTGTCTTGCTGGGGATATCACAGTGTAGGCAGGGAGCTGTGCAGCCTGGAAAAACCCTGGTCAGAAGGGAGAGAGCTGCGGGTCTCTGCCCAAGAGAGGTTACAGCAGAGGAGCTAGGAGCCTGCGAGTGGGTGGACCACGATGGGGAATACAGGCGCAGTTGCCTGAATTGTGGCATTGGCTATGTGGAGGGACGATGCCCGTTAGACCTACCTTCACCCTGGGCAGGGGCAGTCCATGGGTGGGGAGCAGGCTAGCCAGAAGGGGAGCTTGTATCCTCACCATGGTTGATGTCCACAGCCCTTGTAAGTGGCTTTCATAGGCGCCCCAACGCCACAGTGTGGTGTGAGAGTGGGGTCCAAGGGGTGCAGGACAGGGCACTCGCAGGATGGCACACAAGCTGCACAAGTCACACGGCTCATGAGTGGAGCTTGGCAGAATGTTTTCTTTCAAAAGGTTCCTTTGCGATGGAAAATGGAGATTTTAACCCTCCCCCCAATTTTTTTATTTTATTTTTTTAATTTTCCAGTTTGGACATTTCTGAAGGGAAACACCAACGAAAAGGGGTGGCGGTGGTGGGAGATTAGTTCCCATAGAAATTTCTTGTGGGAAAAGAAATCACTTCCCAACCAGCCGTGCCAATCAGTAAAACAACAAAAACGAGAGGGAGAGGCGTCCTTACGGGAACAAGAGCGAGCGCGCAGCCCTGCGGCTGGTTACAATGGTCCCCTGGAGGCAAGCGAGGAAGAGACAGAGCTATCAGAGCTCACTGAGCTGCAGTCCTTCAGGCCACAGGCAGGGGGCTCCCTGCGAAGAAGGCTATGGACAATCTGCAGGAACCTGCTAGAGCGACCACCATCCAACCAAAGGAAGATGCTCCAGCCAGACCAAGAGACTGGCTGGGTCCCTGATGGCACGGAAAAGCTTGGGGGGAAGCTGGCCCTCCAGCAGGCCGAAGGCAATTGCAGACAAGATTATGATGGGAGGCATCAGGTGTTTCAGAGAGGCCCAAGCAAAATGGGACAGTAGCTGGTTAGAAATGGCTGAAAGATGGGGCAGATGGAGCAGCTGCCGGGTGGGAAGAGCCAGAGACCATTGCATTGGCTGCTGAGGAGGATATTGAGGCATCTTTCCCCATCCCTGAAACACCTGTAAGTGCACATCTCAGATCTCCTGGGTTCTTAGACAGCTCCCACACCTGACTGGAGAGGGCCTCCCATGGGCATGGATATCACCAACTCTAGAGATAGGAACGACCTATCATAGGTGTTGGAACTAGGGGTGCTGGGATGCTGCCGCATCGCCAGGCTTGAAGTGGTTTCCGTCATATCCAGGGTTTACAGTTTGGTTCAATGACTCTCAGCACCCTCACTATACAAATTGTTCCAGCGCCCCTGCGACCTATCTTCAACATCATCAAGACCCTCTCCCTGGTAAGTGGCTGCAGATTAGCGGGAGGAAAAAGGCAATCTTCCCCCAAAGAAGGGCCGTGTGATTAGCACAGGGACCGGGACTCAGCAGAGCTGGGGTCTGTTCCAGGGGGAGGGGTGACTCCACCACACGCTCCCTGTGGGATTCTGGGTAAGTCACCTGATTGCTCCTGCTCACCAGCTGGGCACAGGTGAAAGTCCAGGCGCGAGGTAGGCAGGTCCAGCAGGTTCCTGATGAGCCTGGGTGCTATGCAGTCAGGGGAGAGCACCACCGGGCGAGGGGCCTGCACCACCAGGGGACGCACGAGGCTGTAGGGCTTTGGGCTACTGTCTGGGTCTGGAAGACAGGTAGGTGAGTGAACAAGAGCTAAGAGCTGTCAGCAGCACAGAGATCGTTCCTTTCTCCCCACGTCATGCCCATTCCGGCCACATGCACCCCCGCCCCAGTACATACAGCCACCCAACCCCCTACTACATCCACTGCCAGACCCACCTGTCACCCCAAAGCCACCACCCCCACCCCGCCACCCCCACCTATCACCCCCACCCCGCTGCACCCACTGCCAGACCCACCCACCCCCCGCCTGTCACCCCAACCCCACTGCTTCCCCCAAACCCCTCCCAATCTCAGCCTGGTAGGCCACGAAGCTGCCCAGCCCCACTCCCTGATCACTGTGCAGGGTCAGGGCAGTGACACACACAGGGCACTGCTCTCCCTCGGGGGGCTGCACAAACCCACTGCCCCCTGCAGCCCTCCGAGTCCCACAAGGAACCTGCTGGCCAGGCTGTCTGCCCTCGACCTATGATAGTGAAGATGGAGCCCGAGTGGTGGTGGGGGGGTGTTCCCAGCTCTCCCAGGCAAACAGCCACAGAGGGGTCACATCAGGGACCCCCCAGGTACTATTCACAGGGATTGACTTTGTCCCCAAGGGAGCCCCTTCCCCTGGGGGGCTGTACCAAAGAAGGGCACAGACAGAGCAGCAGCTCACCTGGGCAGGGGTCCAGCAGCAGCTGCCGAGGAGGCTCCCCGGGCGGTTTGGATTTCACCAGCCGCAGCTGGCCCAGGGTCCGTTTCTTCAGCTGAGGAGAATGGGGGAGAGACCAGGGACACAGAACTCTTCGCTCCGCTGCTCTCCACCGGCACAGAAAGGGCTCGCATTGGAAGGGAGACGGGCAGGGGGAGGCACGGAGGCCCAGACCACAGGAGGTTCAGGGGCTCCATTTAGAGGAGTATGCAAAGCTCAGAGCAGCATTTCAGGCCTCCCCGTCCCAGCCACCTTTCCATGCCCGCTCCCTGACATGAGGCACCCCACTCCCTCCCACACAGCAGAGCGCTGCCTGCTGAGCATTCCCCCAGGCAGGCCGAGACCCGGCCTGGCACACGCAGCCCCACAGAGCACCCAGACCTGGCCCCTGCAGCTGACCCAGACCCCAGGGAAGCGAGAGACTGAGACTCCAGCTCTTCCAGACCCAGCACTGCAGACCTGCTCTTCACGCCCAGCCTGGGGAGCTAACACTGGTACTTCCATGCTCCAGCCATGGGAGAGTAGACAGCATGGCCCTGACTGCTCCTCCCATTCCCACAGCACATAGGGGGCTCAGACAGCCTCCAGCAAGGTGTTCTCCTCTCCCCTTCATTCACCCCACAGCATGTTCCAGTGGACGTGAGAATCCAGGCACAGGGCACACTTGGTCAAATGAGCATGTAATTACATGCTGGGATTGACTCTAGGCCCTCTGGAGCTCAAAGCATCAGCCACTACTACTACAGCCAACAGCCCCAGCTCTGCCAGCCAAGCCTGCAGCAGGCTCATCCGCCCCTATATGTTCCCATCTAGCAGTGGACAGGACATAGAGTGCAGATTACAGGCACTGCAATCCCCCCCCACACACACACACTTTCCACCACTTTCTCCTCCAGCTTACATTACTCCTGCAGCCCCTCTGCCAGCCTGGCACTTGCCCTTTCTCCTGTACCTTCAAAAGCTGGTGAGCCCTGGGAGGAGAGAGATTACCATCAGGTAGCTACAGAATCTGAAGGGGGCATACCCCCCTGAACCCACAAAGCTCTGTTAGAACATCCATGGGAAGGGATATACTCTATCACCCCTTCTCTTGGGGGTGCCTACATGCCACCGTGAGGGGCCCTGTGATATGACCTTGAGAAGCTAGACAGCCTGTACTCCTACAGAGCTGCTGGGAACCCAAAGGCAAAAGGGAGGAAGACAAACTCTCCTTCCCCACTCCCAAGACCCCAAAGAGAGGGCTTTCCCCGCCAAGGACTGCAGCCCCCTATGCCCACATTACCTGCTGTAATTAGGCACTGTTCCCTTGTCCAGGTCCCGTAGTGTCAGAGGGTCGACACGGGCACAGTACCACTCCAGCCGCCCCTTGTGCCTGGTGTCGGTGACGTGCAGGATCTCCCGACACTTGACGCACAGGGAGTAGGGGTCCGACTGCTCCGGGAGGGTCAGATTGGTACGCACATAGAAGGAGTCTCCAGTCACTTTCTTCCCTTCTTCTAAGGCCTCCTTGAGAGGCTGGTACCCTGGCACGAGACAGAATGAGATTCACCACAGCCCAGGCCCTTCTCCAAGGGACACAGGTAGGAGCGAGGTGGGCAGTCATCGCTGGAACTTCTGGGCCTCTCGTACAGCTGTGCTACATGAACTGGTATTCACAGCCACATGGGCCTGGGTGTGAAGACAAAGCCTGGAACTGAACGAACATGGCGATTCTCCTCTGAGGCGGGGTGGGGGGTCTTATGGTAGGGAGGGACAGAGCCCAGGACTCACGTTGCTCTGGGCTGAATGGACAAGGAGGTTGAATTCCCCAGCTCACCCTGGAAGGGAAGGGGAGCTTTTACCCCATTGATGACCATCATTACGCCCAAGACAAGCAGCAGCCACAGGAATTTACCTTGCATGTCAGGCAAGAAGGTGAGACCAGCTGGGTCATCCCAGTGCAGCAGGCTCAGGTAAGCTACCTCCCGTGTGCAGTTTTCCAGGGACAGCACCTGCCCATTCGGCAAAGTCCCCCTCAGCTGCCAAGGAAAGCAGGATAGGAGGGAGAGGTGGTGACTACAACAGGACACACACACCAGCTTGTGCCATTAGATGATAGGCCTCCTTTCTCCACTTCCCAGCTCCCGCCGCCCAGCGCCCCAGTAGGATTAAAGGACAATTGAGAGCTTTGGAAGGGACTGAAATCGTCATGATGCAGGGCTTAGCCCAGCCTCTAGCCAGGGGGAAACCATCCCTGACAGCAGGATACCCTACAGCTGCCTACTACAGAATTTCTTGCACCTTCCTCTAAAGCCTCTGCTGCTGGCCTAGATGGCTCACACCGTTCCCCAATGCTCTTCATACTGTGGCTCCCCTCTGACTGTCGAACCTTATAACCCCATGCAGCCCATGGTGCTTTGGGCTCTGATGTTCATACAGCCATAGAGTTTAAGGCCAGAAGGGACCACCAGAGCATCCTGTCTGGCCTCCTGTGTATCACAGGCCACCAGCACCACCCATCCTGTTCTCCAACTAAGCAGCATCAGGTGCTGTTAATACTCAGATGGGAGACCACTCAGGTACTGGACATTCAAGAGGAGGTGTTCTTCCCTCCTAGTCAGTATCCCAGCATGGAGCCATGTTGCTGGAGGTGCGTGTCAAAGGTTGTAAAAGAGAGTGTTTTTTCCAAGAGCAGGGCTGTTCGTTCAAGTGGCCTGGCCAAACTGCAAGTCAGGTAATTATATTCTGCCAACATAAATACCCCAAGGCACTTCCACTGGCGCAGTCCTTCCCCACGTAACTTCCTACCAACGTGGGAGTGGTCACTGAGGCAGAATGGCTGCCGTGGGGAGTGAGCCAGCCTTGGAAGTGCTTTGGGACCTGCAGGATGGCAGGCACTAGGGAAATATATGGTGGTATTACGGTCCCAGTATTGCCACTGCCCCGACTGGAAGGAACCCTACAGCCACTCATTCCAGAAAGATTCAGTATCTAAACAGACCTGTACTGATATGCTCACTACCATTATGTTATTCAACCACTCGTTTCTGTGTGCCGCGTAGGCAGGGATTGGCTCCCGGTGAACAAGGGAGACAAAGCAGGGACTCAAGCGGTGCAGAGACCCGGTTGTTTATGTTGTACTTGTAGCTGACTTGTTTAATAAATGTCTGCTGTTTAAGATGGACTGTGGTTCCATATAGCGTGACAATCTCCAGACTCACCTCTAGGAGCCGGCAGCCCTCGCGCAGTCCTGTACTCTCAGCTTCTGAACCTGGCTTCACCCACTGGACATAAATCCCTGTTCTGTTCCCCCCCAGGATGGAGATGTCCCCTCCAAGCCCCCTGTGCTGGGGCACTGAGTTGGTCAAGTGATCCATGCTAGACAGCTGCACCACCAGGGATCTGGTGAGGGAGAAAACAACAATGGGAAATTCAAGCCTATTGTCTTTGCAAGGAACCGTGTCCCTCCTCTCATCCCATCAGAAAATGGCCCTTCCAGATGGGACCATCTGGGAAAGCCCAGAAATGACAGAACGGGGAGACCACCCCAAGACAGGGAGTGGGATCCCCCATTGCCTCAGTGTTCAGGAGATGAAATCCTTCACCTTCTCCAGCACCAAGCCTAACCCAAGGATGAGTCAATGAAAGGAAAGCACCACCTGATGAGCTCCTTCTGGTCACAGATGGTGGACAAGCAGATCTCCGACTTCACCCTGGTGCATGCACTGCTGGAAAGGGAGGAGAGACCGGCTGATGAAACATTAGTGGTCACACTCCCTAGAAAAGAGAGAGGGAGAGTAGAGCGCAAGTCACCACTGACGACTGCATAGACACAGAATCCTGCAGGAGCCCAGCTCAGGGTCTGTCCTACCTACAGGGTGTTTGGAGTGAGACAGGTAAATTATGGCTGGAAGGAGGGCTAGAACCTGCACTGGGCTCCTGGGCCAGGACTCTGAGTACAGGCAACTCCCCCCACCCCCTTCCCGCCACAGGCCAGGGGTTGACAGCAGAACCCAGGTAGCCTGTAGCCATCCAGCTGGGGAGCCAGAACACTAGACCGTGCCACAAATCCAGCCAGCCCCGAGATATACAGTGGGACATGCTCTTGAGAGTTACAGCCCGTCACCAAGAACCGATAACAACCCGAAGCTGAAGCATTTATCTCTTCCCATTCCTACCCCTCTGACTCTGAATCGAATTCTCCATCAATAAAACCCTCTATAAATTACATATACCAGACCAGAATATCCTAAAAGCTCCGCAGGAGACAGGCGGGCCCTCCAGAGACTGCTACTGTGGCTGACGGGGGAAGCGTGGGGCAATGGTGCCCCCCAGTGGGCGCACAGCCTTGCAGCTCGCTTCATTGATGGAAGGCACTGGCGCCAGCTCCCTGTCCCCTCTCTCCCTTGTCTCTCCCCTCACGTAGTTCCCAGGAAAGTCCTTCTGGAAAAGTCATGATTGCGGATACCTGTGATGTCCTCCATGCTGCCAAAAGACCCGCAGGACAGGCTGGAATGGACAGGGAAACACAAAGGGGAATCACCAGGCAACAGTGTTTCTAATACTGGTGTCATGATATGCACCTGCTATGCCTGCATGGCTCCCCACAGCAGCTCCCCTACAGCCTGTGCTCTGCACCATTTCCCCAGCAGCTCCAGTCCACTGCCAGCACTCCCTCACCCTTCCAAACGGGCACCCTCCCACGCTGCAGCCAGGGCTGCAACCTCATTTCTCCCAGCAGCTTGGGCTTCCTTAGTGGTACCTTCCCATCCCACAGCCAGCGGCCCGCTCTCCCTGTAGCCAGCATGGCTCGCCCCTCCACTCCCTACCCCCACGCAGCCAGCATGGGCTGCCCCTCCGCTCGCCAGCGCAGCCCACCCCTCTGCTCTCCCCCCGACCCACACAGCCGGTGCAGCCCGCCCCTCTGCTCTCCCCCACCCCACACAGCCACCGCGGCCCGTCCCTCTGCTCTCCCCCACCCCACACAGCTGGCGCTGCATAATCCTCCACCCCACACAGCCAGTGCGGCCCATCCCTCTGCTCTCCCCCCGCCCCACACAGCCACCGCGGCCCGCCCCTCTGCTCTCCTCCCACCCCACACAGCCAGTGCGGCCCGCCCCTCTGCTCTCCCCCACCCCACACAGCCACCGCGGCCCGTCCCTCTGCTCTCCCCCACCCCACACAGCCAGCGCTGCATGATCCTCCACCCCACACAGCCAGTGCGGCCCATCCCTCTGCTCTCCCCCCGCCCCACACAGCCACCGCGGCCCGCCCCTCTGCTCTCCTCCCACCCCACACAGCCAGTGCGGCCCGCCCCTCTGCTCTCCCCCACCCCACACAGCCACCGCGGCCCGTCCCTCTGCTCTCCCCCACCCCACACAGCCAGCGCTGCATGATCCTCCACCCCACACAGCCAGTGCGGCCCATCCCTCTGCTCTCCCCCCGCCCCACACAGCCACCGCAGCCCGCCCCTCTGCTCTCCTCCCACCCCACACAGCCAGTGCGGCCCACTCCTCTGCTCTCCCCCCACCCCACACAGCCAGCACGGCCCGCCCCTCCGCTCTCCTCCCACCCCACACAGCCAGCGCGGCCCATCCCTCTGCTCTCCCCCGACCCCACACAGCCAGCGCGGCCCACCCGTCCGCCCTCTACCCCCGCGTGGCCAGCATGGCCCGCCCCACACAGCCAGCGCTGCACGACCCTCTGCTGTCCCCCCACCCCACACAGCCAGTGCTGCACGACCCTCCACCCCACACGGCCAGCACAGCCCGCCCTTCTGCTCTCCCCCGACCCCACACAGCCAGCGTGGCCCGCCCCTGCGCCCTCTACCCCCACATGGCCAGTATGGCCCACCCCGCCCCCGCTCCCGCCCCACACAGCCAGCGCTGCACAACCCTCCGCCCCACACAGCCAGTACAACCTCTCCACTCCGCTCTTACACACACACACACACACACACACACACACACACACACGCGTGGCCGGCCCCTCCGCTCCCCCCACGCGCAGCCAGCGCTGCCAACACCCTTCCTCTCAGAGACACCCTCTCCATGAGCAGTCAGCGCTCTTGCACCCTTGAATGTTGGTGCTCCTCTCCCCAGCAGCTGCGCTCCTGCATCCTTCCCTCCCTCTCAGCCAGCACTCCTGCACCCTGCAATGATTCTCAAATTTTCGGCAGCCAAGGGCATGTTTTCCTAGTCTGTGAAGTATGTGCTCTGGCAGTACCTCGGCGCTCCCCTCGGCCATCACTTCTGCCCCTGCCTGTACAGCATCCCTTGATGCCAGAAGCTGGGACTGAAGTAGCTGCTATGTCCCCTCAACTGGGGCCCCTGCCTGTGGCGGCGCCTGCTGGGGAGGCTGGAACCGAAGCGACCTGTAAGGGATTTCAGTGAGGTACGGAAGGGCCAGGACTCCATGTGTTACCTTTTGAAGGGCACGGATCCATCTTCCCGCTGCCGTCGGAGGATGGAGCCAGCACAGGGCGGGAAGGGGAAGGTGGAAAGGCGGTTAATGTCCTTCTCGCTCTCTGGAGTCACCTCCTGAACAGAGCAAGAGAGACACCATCTTTCACCACACCCACCATTCAGAGCCACCCTCAGCCCAGTGCCAGGGGCACCCTCATCCCGCTCCTCTTTGGGTGGGTCGCCTTCAGATCCCAGCCAGAGCTGCTGGCACCATATTCCTGTTTAGGGTAACCAGATGTCCCGATTTTTGGGTCTTTTTCTTATATAGGCTCCTATTACCCCCCACCCCCTGTCCCGATTTTTCACATTTGCTGTCTGGTCACCCTATTCCTGTTCAGTGCCCATTTGTTCTCCACCCCTGCCCTGTTCTTGGGGGCTCTGCCAGGCCTTGCCACCCCAGGAGATGGGGGAAGGGTCTCTGCAGACTTGAGACAAGATGCTGCACCTCACTAAGTCCCCATCCCTTTGCAATCTGTCCGACAAGTGGCGTGGTCCCAGCCGAGGCCGTGGGTAGGTCTGATGGAGGGGGGATGTAAAAGAAATACCCGTCAGGTCCTCATATTCATCCTCCACTGTAACACAGAAGGGATGAGCTGTAAAGGCAACGGGCACAAGCAGAGCAAGGACTCTGTGTAATTAACCCATGGAACTTGCCACTGCAGGATATTGCCAAGGATTAGGAGTTTCTAAGGATCGGGGTGAAATCCTGGCCCCATTAAAGTCAATGGGAGTTTTACCATTGAGTTCAATGGAACCTGGATTGCCCCCGTAGCTTTTTGTGTGTGACTGAAAATCACATCCACAGTGATACTAACTAGGGAACCAGGTACAAGGGCTACTGATCGCTGTGCCCAAGAGTAGTGAGCACTTAGGGGCACTGGTGGGTTTTGGGGGGCTGGTCTGCTCCCCAGGAATGAGCCCCCTCTGAACACTACACTGGGCGCTCCTGGGCTCTGCTCCCAGCTTTGATACTGACCCACTGGGTGACCTCGGGCAAGCCCCCGCCCCTCTGTGCCTTGTGAAACGGGGTCACGCCAACACGGACCCGCTCTGCAGAGGGGCTGCAGGGTTTAGGCTAAGGCCCCCTGCTCTTACCATGCTGTGGTGTGTGGAGTCCCCTGGAAAGGTGATGGCGGGGACACCCAGCGTGTCCATGACTCCATTCC
The DNA here is from genome assembly GCA_003942145.1 of Platysternon megacephalum. Taxonomy (NCBI): domain Eukaryota; kingdom Metazoa; phylum Chordata; order Testudines; family Platysternidae; genus Platysternon; species Platysternon megacephalum. The sequence goes on from QXTE01000087.1 coordinate 746,864, forward strand.
CCAGGGGGGAGGGGTTATCGCTCAAGCTCCAGGTGCTGCTTAAGTTGGAGCAGAGGGAGTAGGAGGAGGTGCCCACCTGAGAGAGAAGGAAGGGACCCAGTGAGAAGGTCATTGGTCCCCTCTATGCCCAGGCCCTTTGGAGACCCCTCAGCTCCTCCCTTCTTCTCTTCCCATTCCCTTTCCACTCAGGGTCTCCTCCCCAGCCTCCCCTCCCTCAGGGTCCTTTCCTTCTACGTCCCCACCCGCTCCTTGTCACTCACCGTCATGCCCACATCCCGGTTGCCTTGGCATTGCTGCAGCTGTGCCTCCAGAGTGCTCTCCACACCCTCCGCCTGGCTGAATTTGCTCCGAAGCTCATCTCTCTCCTCCTCCAGGGCCCGAACCCGTTTGCGGTACTGGTCCTTCTCCACCAGGCTCTGGGAGTACTGCAGCTGCCCCCTATCTCGGCTCTGGATAGCCTGCAGGGAGAGAGTCAGATCCCCAGACCAGAAAGGATCATTGTGATGCTCTAGTCTGCCCTCCTGCATAACACAGACCACAGAACCTTCCCCGGAATAATTCCCGGAGCAGATCTTTTAGAAAAGCAGCCAATCCTGATTGAAAAATTGCCAGCAATGGAGAGAGCACTAAGGGTGAGAGGGGAAGAGGTGACTATAGGCCTCAGGCATGCAGAGTTAGCCTCCTCCCGGTGGAGGCTGGAGAGGACTCTGGGGGATCAGGAGTGGAGATTCGGCCCCTCTCCTACTGGGGAAGGGGACTCTGGATGGGAGGACAATTCACCTGATCCCTCTCCTTCTCGATCTCCTCCAGCTGAGACAGCACCGTGTTCATCCGGTGTTTGTACAGATCACAATCTTTCTGCAGAGTCCGGTGCTTCAGCTGCAGGTTCTCCACCTCCTGCAGGTACTGGGGACAGGAATCAGAGTGTCACTCCTACCCAGGAGCAAATATCCCCGCTCCAGAGGGCCCCGCTCTTCAGCTGTACCGGGGGAGGGGGGAATACCTTATCCCTTAGTTCCTCAGCCCACTGCAGCTCGTTCTGCGCGGAGTGGAGCTTCTGGCACAGCTCCTGCCGTTCATCCTGTGCTTCCTTCCAGTCATGCTCCAGAATGTCCAGGAGGATCCGCTGGGAGCCCGGCGCCTGGGCCTCACTCGCTGCCTAGGAGACGAGAGAGTGGAGTAGCCTAACTACAGGCACCAAGAGATGCTCCCAGCTAGGAGCAGCCTTAGGCTCATCTGCTAAGGGGACTGACAATTGAGTGTTGTTATGGTCACCTTTATTACGGCAACACCCAGCTGAGATCAGGGCCCTCTTGTGCTAAGCGCCGCCCTGAAGAGTTCGCGCTCCAAACAGACAAGGGAAGGGTTATTGTGGAAAACTGAGGCACAGAGAGATCAGGTGACTTGCCCACAGTCACACACACAATCTGTGGCAAAGGCAGGAAATGAGCCCAGATCTCCTGAGTCCCAGTCCAGTGCCTTAACGACAAGCCTGTCCCCTGAGTACTTAGCGCAGGAGCAGCAGAAGGTCCCTAAAAGTGTGGGGGGGGCCCCACCGGCGCCTGAACTGTGGCCCCGCCCCTTTCCCCTGAGGCCCCACCCCCACACCGCCCCTTCCCCAAGGCCCTGCCCTCACACTGCCCATTCCCCTGAGGCCCTGGTCCCGTGCTGCCTTTTCCCCCAACCATCCCGCCCACCACTCGCTCCTCTCCTCCCCTCGCCCACAGTCACTCGCCCTTACGGCCGGTAAAAAATGGGTAGGCCATGGCCCCCTGGCCCGCCCTGTTCAGGTTCCCCTGACTTAGCATAAAGGTCCTGTTACCTCACCTCAGGTGTGAATCTGCAAACCTGGACTGCTAAGGATCCTCCAAGTACCAAACCAGAGACAGGGACCAAGAGAATCTGAGGGTTCGATTTTAGACAGGGACCTTGTTGCTGTTCAGAATTCAGCATGGGTTTAGTTTGCTATTCCAGTATGCCCTTGGGTGTTGGTCCTTCTATCCCATTGTCCTGGGGGCTGTTGTCCCCCAGAGAGGGACACAAGGAGACAGCTTCAATGGGCCGAACACCAGAACGAAGGGCAAAACTGGTGACGGGCAGAACCTAATGCCCACCTCCATACTGCAGAGATCCACCCTGCTGCATGGTGGGTCCGGCTGGTCAGAGGACGCCACAGGGAGCACCCATGCGGAGATCAGCCTTGGAATGAGAGCTGAGTGACTCTGAGGATTTCACGGAGGGGAGGGGAGCTATCTTGGAGGAGAGAGGCTGCTCCAGGCATATGGGGTGGTGATGGTGAAGCAGCAGAGGAGGGAAGGGAGATGTAGAGACACGGAGCAGAGCTGGCAGATCTGCAAGGGGGATCAAACTATCTCTCACTCCACACTCCTTCCATGCAGTCTCTATCCAGTAACCCTATTCATCCCTCACCATCTTCCCTCCTTCCACTCCACTCCCTCAGCCCCTCTCCACATGCATCACCCGGAGCTCCTCTGGCTCCTCCTTATCAACATGACCCGCCAGGGGGCTCAGCACCACCCTAGTTTCTTCCATCCCTACCTGAAACATGGGGGTGGGCCTCAGCCCCAGCCCCAGCCCCTCTCTCACTCCAGAGCCCTTCCCTGTTAGGGTGAGACCATGTCCATGCAGGACATATCTCTCAGCCCCACTGGCAGTCCAGCCATGGAGGAGTCAGGGTCACCCAGCCTTCTCTCAATGGCGGATTAGGGGGGTGTGGGGCCCTGGGCCAGAGCAAGTGGCGGCCCCTCCCTACCCCTTCTGCCTGCAGTCCCCCCCGTCCATCTTCTCTCCCTTCTGCCCTCCGGTGCCCCCACTCCCTGGCAGGAGCGCAGGGCGGAGTGTGGCAGGGCGCAGGGGCACCCATTTTTCCAGGGACCCTGTTGGCCCAGTGGCTAATCCACCAATGCCCACCAATGCCTCTCCCTTTGCCCACGCTGGTACCTGCAGCATGCTCTGCAGCTCCTGGAGTGAGGCCGTCAGCCTCTGGTTCTCGGCCTGCAGCTCAGGCACTGTGTCAGGCTGACCCTGTTCCTCTGCCTCTCGCTGGGGCCCAGCAGACGCATGTTTCCTCAGCAGCCTGCACTCCTCCTCCAGGCTGCTAACTTTACATTTCAGCTGGTCCACCTGGGGCAGGGAGAACAAAGACAGCCTCACGCCCACCGCCTCTGCCTTAGGTGTCATGGGGCGAAGCGGGGAGGCTGGCACACAGGGAGAGGGCTTGGGAGTAATGGGAGTAAGGGCTGAGACAACACGGTGGGGAAAGCCTTGTACAACTACAGGGTGTGGGGGATCTCTTCTGACTTAGCTCTCAAGTGAAAGGGGTTTGGTGGGCGAGACAGAGTAGGCTAGGTCTGTACCAAACTGTGAGCCCCAGTTAAAGTGACTGCCACTTTGTATTGTAATGGTCATATTGTATTGCAACCTCCATTGTGCATTAGAGCATCATTTGGTAGTAGGGGCGTGGCACCTACTGGAATGACTCTGTGAAGCTAAAACAGAGCAATCTAGCCCCATCAGCTTTCATTGTCTCTCAATGACCGGCCAGCCCCTGGAGCAATGACCTCTCTGCACAGCAGTCGGACTGGCGAGGAGGAGCTGGAATTTCCCAGCTAGAGCACATGGCTGGGAAAGCTGCAGTTTCTTCTGCTGGCCACCTGACCAAAGAGAATAGAGGCTATATTTCAGAAAGGGGGTTCTCTGAGCAAGGCCCCATCCATCATCAGAAGACCAGGTTAAGGAGGCAGGAAGGGCTGACTAGTTGAAGGATGCTGACCAAACCCAGGACTCACAGACAGGGTGAGATCAGAGTTGCATGGCTATGTTCTGAACTATTTGTTATTTTCCAAAAATCTGTGACTCTTGAGCATGCTTTGTTAAGAGTAAAGTCTCTGTGGCTAAGAAATTCCCATGCTAAGCCTGTGTTCCTTGTTTTCCTGCCTTTCTTTTGTCGTCTCTGAAGGGGTTAATCAAGAAACCAGAGCTTTCATGGTCTGGTGGGCTCTGGGGAAATGTATCTAAGCAAGTTGGGGGGGGGGGCTCAGGAGGGTGGAGCACTGGTTCTGGGGTCTAGGCAGCTGAACTGCAGGATCCTACTGCCCAGGAAAGGTGTCAGACATGGGGTCTGCACCTAGGAGCATGACAGAGGGTATGTCTACACTACAGTAGAAGACCCCTGCCTGGCACAAGTCAGCTGACTCAGGCTTGCTGGATTGGGGCTGTGGAGCTATAAAACTGCAGTGTTCACATTTGGGCTCGGGCTGGAACCTGGGCTTGGAGATCTCAAGAGGTGGGGAGGATCCCAGAGCTCAGGCTTCAGCCTAAACCTGAATATCTACTGCAATTTTAGAGCCTAGCAGCCCAGCCTGGCCATCCATGGTTGTTTTATTGCAGTGTAGACATACCCTGAGAGACCCAGAGCTAGGAACTGTGACCACTCACTACCCAGGCCCAGGGAGGTTAGCAGCACATGGGATCCAGAGGTTGGGTCCACTCATCACATCCAGAGAGGGGGACTGGGCCAGACTGTGACCGTGGGTCTCACCCTACTCTCTGATGGGTATTTGCCCATATTACCAAACCCACAAACAATCCAGCTGCCTGTGCTTAGAAGAGGCCTAGGATTGCTATAGCAGAGGGATGCTGGTCAAGAGTGAGGGACATGGGCAAGAGCTGTGTGGGGATCCCAGGGCTGAAAGAGCAGAGTGTGAGCAGGGTTGGAGTGACGTGAGGGCCATGGGCAGGGCTGTGTATGGGGGCCCAGCCCTAGAATAGCAGGGGGGCGGGCAGCACCACAGGGAGGGGCATCGGCAGGGCTGCGTGGGAGCCTGGCACTGGAACGACCCAAGGAACGGGTGTTACCAAGGACAGGCTTGTAAATAGGTGAACTCAAGGTGCAGCCGTCTTATCTGAGACAGAGGAAGTGGGTGTGTAATTGCTGGAGGCGAAAGCACGGTAACCAGGGCACATGTCATGAATTCCTTCTCCCTGGCATCATCTGAGGGGAGAGGAGGTGTCGGGTGGGCTCTGTGCCCGGCACCTCAGTAACCACACCCAATGCCAGGCAGTCCAGAGCACCTCACACAGATACACCCAGAGCCTAGTGCACACACACAGCAAGACACCCACGCTCCCTCCTACAGAGAAATGGATATGGACATTATGTAAGTGGAGAGAATAAATATAACACCAACCCACACAGAGCAACACCCAGAGAACACACAGTACACACACAGCAACATGCAGTACACCACAACAAGCATACACAGCAGAGATTACACGTACAAACACGCTGACAGAGCAATGTCTGATACACATACATACTAAAACACACCATCACATACTAATATGTAACTGAACGCACACATTTTCAATGAAACACTAATACCCACAACAACACATTAAATACACAACCTCAGCCACTAGCACACATACACTCATTCATNTTCATTCCCCCCCCCCCCCCGACATTCATCCTGCCTGCAGTACCAACACAGAACGTACACACTCACCCTTCCACACATCCCCGAGGGGAACACCCGTCACACCCTAGTCTGCAGCCTAATCCATGCCCATGCTCAGTAATAAGCACTCCTCTCACCCACTAACCGCCAAGCGCCCACTCTCCCACCCTGCCATACCACCAGCTGCAGGTCCCGGCTCCGCAGCACGGCCAGGTTCTTCTCCTCACACAGCTGTGCATAGCGCATGGCCAGCATGTAGTTCTCATCCTTCAGCCGCAGCAGCTCCATGCTGTTGGAGTCCCACTCCTCCCGCAGCCTCTGGCATCGCTCCTGCACCTTCAGCAGCTCCTGAAGCCGTTGCCCCAGCCGGGTCTGCTCCTCCTCCAGGGCCTGGTTCTTCACCTTTAACTGGTGCTCTCTCACTAGGTGCTCTTTCCTTTGCGCCCTCACCTTCTTCACCTCCAACATGAGGAACTGGGTCAGACCCTCAGGGCCCTCCTCATCTGGAAGAGAGAAAGGCAAAAAGTTCCTGAGTGCTGAGACAGGGACAACTAACACCCTGTCTTAGTTCTGGGACACAGACTTCTCACTCACTCTGTACCCCCAAACCAGGGTTCAGGGTGCCGCGGTTCCTGGTACACACAGGGCTGTTCCCATGCCAGAGTACAGCGTGCCTGGTTCCTCACATACCCTGGGCTCTCCCCGACCCGGGGTTCAGGGTGCCCGGGATCCTCACACATGCAGGACTCTCCCCGACCCGGGGTTCAGTGTGCCTGGGTTCCTCACACACGCAGGGTTCTCCCTGACCGGGGGCTCAGGGTGCCCGGGATCCTCACACACACAGGACGCTCCCCGACCCGGGGCTCAGGGTGCCTGGGTTCCTCACACACACAGGGCTCTCCCCAGACCAGGGTTCAGGGTGCCTGGGTTCCTCACACACAGGTTTCTCTAAGCCACTGCACAGCTGGGGAGGGAGAAGGGGGGGGGCTGCGTCTCTACCTAGGATCATAGAGCAGCGCTGCACTGGCTCCCTCCCTGTCAGCCGGATAAAGTGCTCTGGGTAATAAAACTCCAGGGATTCTAGGAAGGCTTCGTAGCCTCGCTTTCCTCGACATCGAAGGATATCCATCAAGTGTCCTAAAAGAGACAGAGCAACACAGGAGCAAGGCACTGCTAAACCCATGAGCAACCAGGTGTAATGACATCACTGTACCAAGGAGCAAATTGACCAGTTTCCCCCACTTTTAAGATCAGGGCAGTAGGGAACAGGGCGGGACCACTGGCTATGGGGGCAGTCGCTGGAGGGAATAAAATGGGGCAGGACCACTGGCTATGGGGGCAGTCGCTGGAGGGAATAAAATGGGGCAGGACTGCTGGCTATGGGGGCAGTCGCTTGAGGGAATGGAACAGGGCGGAAGCGCTGGCTGTGGGGGTGGGGGAGTTGCTGTAGGGAACAAGTTGGGAGCGCTGGCTGTGGGGGAGTCGCAGGAGGGAATGGGGCGGGTGCGCTGGCTGTGGGCGGGGGAGAGTCGCTGTAGGCATTGGAACAAGAGTGCTGGCTGTGGGGGGGGTCGCTGGAGGGAACGAGGTGGGAGCACTGGCTGTGGGGGCGTCGCTGTGAGGAATGGGGAGGAAGCATTGGCTGTGGGGGGTTGCTGGGAGGAACGGGGTGGGAGCACTGGCTGTGGGCGGGGGAGTCGCTGTAGGGAATGCGATGTGAGCGCTGGCCGTGGGAGGAATCCCTGGAGGGAACGGGGCAGGAGCACTGGCTGTGTGGGGTGTCACTGTAGGGAATGGGGCAGGAGTGCTGGCTGTGGGGGGTGTCACTGTAGGGAATGGGGTGGGAGCACTGGCTGTGGCAGGAGTCGCTAGAGGGAACGGGGCAGGAGTGCTGGCTGTGGGGGGGGGGGGGGGAGAGCAGGGGGGGGGGCGGTGGTGGCTGTGGGGGGGGGGGGGGGTTGTGGGGGGGGTTGGGGGGGGGGGGGGGGGGGCCGCCGGGGGGGGGGGGGGGGGAGGGGGGAAGGGAGGGGGGGGGGGAGGCGGGGGGGGGGGGCGGCGGGGGGTGTGGGGGGGGGGGTCGCGGTAGGGAACAGGGTGGGAGCACTGGCTGTGGGCGGGGGAGAGTCGCTGTAGGCATTGGAACCAGAGTGCTGGCTGTGGGGTGGTATAGTCACTGTAGGGAATAAGGATGAGGGAGCAGTGATGGTGGGGCTCTCCACTGAGTGGCAGAGGAGTCTTGGGCAAAGAAGGGCGCCACACACCCACTGTGACAGATTGCTTTCTCCTACCTGTGCGATTGCTCTTGTATGGGAAGCTGCATGAGCTCAGCACCTCATCCTCGTCCTGCTCGTCTATCACACGGCACTGGCGCAGGTAGGGTGTCAGCTTTGCTGGGAGCAAGGACCGGGTCAGCTGGTGCCGCACACTCTCCATCTTCTCCCACAACACCGCCTCCTCCTCCTCCTCCTCTGCGGGGCTATCGGCCTGTCCTGGTGCATCCTCAGGGCCTGGAAGGGGGAAGGAGAACTTGTGTTGTGACAGTGGGGAGTCACGGACATGGAGCGGTGCTAGGGGTCAGCTCTCCAGGCCCAAATGGCAGATTGATCATCTTAAATACCAGAACTGTCCAGAAGGATCAAAAGGTGATCACCCACCTGGGGCATCAGAAATGGAGGGTTAAAGAGAGGCCACCCAAGACAATCTGCCACCTTAGGCAAAGCTCAACACCTCCGTCTGCAGCTCCCAAGGTGAGAATGGAATCGTCCTTTGCTAAACTGGGGGCTAAACGATACCAAACAGCACAGCAAGGGTGTCAATTTGAGAATTCGGTAGGAGTTAATCCAGCAAGAGCAAGGCTAATTATCTCTAGCCTGTTGCACTTGGGGTAATTAGAACACGAAGCGCCTGCAGTCTTCCTATCAGCTAGAAGGCCCTGGGGGAAAACGTTGTTGCAACTAATGTTCTATTCTGCATCTGTGATTAATTTATTTGTCTGGAGACAGACTTGTGCAGAAGGGGAATTTAACAGCAGCCCCTGAAGGGTGTGCCGGCTCCTAAACTGGTCTGCGGAGCTGGCGCTGGGCATAAGCAGACTAAGCAATTGCTTATGGCCCCGAGCAGCTCAAGGGGGCCTCCTATTCCCTTTTTATTCTAAGAACTTGCCTGCTTTTGTATTGTGTGTGTGTGGGGGGGGGACTCGAAAATATTCCTGCTTAGGACCCCCAATGGTCAAGCATTGGCACTGCTGGTTTGGCTGCTGGGTTGAACTCTGCTTCCTGGAAATTGATCTGAGAGTTTGAATTACCCACTCATTAAGGAAATCCAAGCGGGGGCCCTGCGACTGTTCAATACGCAACCAGCTTCCTGACAGGCAGTCACAGCAGTAAGACCCAGGCTAGTTCTGGAGGCTGAATTCCCTTTCCCCGCGGCCCCCATGGCCCCCTGCAGGCAGGGCTGAGCTGAACTGCTCCAGGTGGCAGGGGAGGGCAGCGTGGTGTCTATAAAAGCATTGTCTAGTCTGAGTGAACAGGGAGACTGAATTTCCTTCTCCCGTCCCCCATCTCCTCCCCGCCACACACAAACCAGCAGACCTGGGGGAGGAGGGTCTTCCCCACTGCACAAATAGCAACGTGCAGCTCCATAGGCGGGGGGCGAGGAGGTGCCTCCAGAGCAGGGCTGTGATGATGCCCTAAGTAAACTCTGTGAATCACAGAAAGCAGCCAGCCAACAGAGCCCCTAAATCATCTAGCACCCCCACACACACACCCCGGCCAATGCATGTTTGTCCTGGCACAGGTCCATTTGCTAGTGGTTTGTACAGTCTGCCTTTAAAAGTCCTAAATGATGAAAATTTCACACACACCCTCCCCCTCCCCCTGCACACACACGCACACACAATTGTACTAGTACAAGAACACCACACGCTAACATCTCCCTTCGCCTGACACTTGCCCATGGCTGTCAGGGCTCTTTTACCTATCATGCCAAAAGGACACTGCCAGAGCCAACCGCTGGATCAAACTTCTGCTCCCGCAAATTCCCCTCTGCCTTCTCAATCTGAGCAGCAAGAGTCCCTGTGTCTCAGTAGTCTCCTTTCCAAGTGCCTAATCTGGGCTGGGAATGGAGTATGGGTGGGATCTGGGACTCATACTCCTGCTCTGGTTGGCTGACCCTAATTTCTGTCACACAACAAGAATCTAGTCTGGATTGTATTCCCCCTGGGCAGGTTTCTGATTGTATCGTAATCCCAGCAGGTGTGTCCCAGGCCCTTCCCCGCCCTGTCTCTTTCGCAATCTCTTATTCCCCTGGTCGTATAGTGTGCAGAGCAACAAACTCTAAGCATGTGAACAGTGTCGTCACAGCCTATCCCCCCTCCCAACTTTACAAACCGATACAATGTTAATATAAATCAAACTCACCCCTCATCCCGGTAAAAGGGACCTCGGCCCCCTACCAGACAGCTGCTTGTGCCCAGCCCTGGAGGTCGACAAGCATGGGCCTGTGAGGGGAGTTGCAGAGTCCAGAGCCCCAGCACTGAAAACTGCTGGCCCCTTCCTGTTTGAGCCAGTCCCTCAGCTGATGGCCGATGCCACAGTGCCAGCTAAGGAGAGCAATCGCTCAGGTAGCAGGGTCCCAAACCACTGGAGCCAGCTGCTTCTCACCTCTCTCTCTGCTTCCTGCCTTTCTCTCCTTCTCCCTCTCTCTCTCACCACCCCCAATACACACCTGGCATGACCAGGCAACAGTGGCGAGGCAGATTTCCTTTTCAGGAATGCAAGAAGGCCTGAGCAAAAACATGTGCTGACACCCCTGCTTCCTGCCCAGGAATGCGAGCTGTGAATTCCCTTCACAGAGAAGAATCCGGCCAGGTGGGCAGGGAGGGGGGTGTAAACCTGACCTCTGGGCTGGAGAGAAAGTGCTTCCAGCTCAGGGCTCCCTTTCCTCTGGAGCCAGGCAGCTGCACGGTTGCTGATCTGCTCTCCCTCCACAAAGCCTCTTGGTGCTCTTCACCTGGCCAGCCGCCCCAGCGATTCTCTGGCAGGATGAGGGTTGCTTTGTCGCATGCCCCTACCTCCTGTCCTGGCACTTATGTCACTTGACATTCCTGTCGAGTCTGGGTGCTCAAGCTTTACGGTGGCAAAAGCCGTGCTGGCAGCTTCCCAGGAGCCTGCGGGCTGCACCTGATCTGCACATACAGTAGCATTCCCTTGGCAGAGAGAGACTGAGGCAGTGTTCGGTGTCAGGGTGCAGCAGCTATCAGCTCTGTCCAGACCCTGGGGTCACTGGGAGATGAAGAGGGGCTGTATTTTAGAACTCAGTAGGTTGCATGCTGCGCATCCAAGCCGTGGAGCCAGACAGACCCCATTCAGCAGTGGCTAGAAAGCCCCCTGCCACTGCCAGAGCTGAAGGGGCCTCAGAAGCCTGGCCTGCCAAAGGAGTGGCTGAATCCAGGCATCGCTCTGATGCTTCCTAAAGTCAATGAGTTACAGGCGCTTGGTGGGTGGTGAGCAAACTGCGTTCTCAGAATCATTAACCACATCCGGGCAAACACCCATCGTCTCTAAGAGGTGCTGGCCAAAGGGTGCCCGGGGCCAGTCACTGAAGATGTTGCTGTCATATCTGAACAAAAGCAGCCTTTTTCTTGTCTTGGGGAATCTCTAAAAAACGAGGAGTACTTGTGGCACCTCAGACACTAACAAATTTATTTGGGCATAAGCTTTTGTGGGCTAAAACCCACTTCATCGGATGCATGCAGTGGAAAATAGAGTAGGAAGATATATATACACAGAGAACATGAAAAAATGGGTGTTGCCATACTAACTATAACAAGACTAATCAAGCATCCATAGAGCCATGGGTGGGGTAATGCCCTGCACTGCTATATAAGGGCTTGTCACCGCCTTGAAATTAGGTGCCGGTTGACCACCCTGTGATTCCTAGTCCTGGTCTCTGGTACCACGCAGCCTGGCAGGGGAGGACAATAGGGTAAGGGCTTGTCGCCCTAGGGATGCTATGTAGGAAGAGGCCTGGGTTCAATCCCTCCTGGTGCCTCCCTTCTAGGACTGATGCTTTTTTGCGTCTGTCTGGCAGCCCCACTGGTCATTGGTTTCTTCCCGCTTGTCTTCTCTCCTCTTTTCATTCAAACCTAAGGGTCAGAGCCTTGAATCTGGCCAAGCTACAGGCAGTTCAGGACCCAAAGGGGGATGGCAAAGGTGAATTAAAGCCACCGTTATGCTCCCCTGATCCCTGAGCTAGCTAGGGGCCAGTTCAGCCAACCGTGTAACTCGGAGCAGCCTCGGGGCTGCTTTACGTTCTTCCAGCTGCAATGGCCCCAGGGGCTGTTGTGCCAAGTGGAGCTCTGCAGAGCACAAAGTGTTCCTGCCTTTCAAGGGTGGAGCTTAGAAGGGAATAGGGGCCATTGCCCCCCCCTAAAAAACTGTATACATTGATAGTGGCGGGGCACAACTTAAAGATTCAGCTGCCCCCCAAACAGCACGTCAAACACACCCCTGGGGCAGACCCCTCCCTGACCCTCCGTCTCCTCCCGGAAAGCAGCAGCCCCTCCCCGCAGTGCCCAGCTGTTGCTCCTGCCTCTCCCTGCGGGGCGCAGCTCACACAGCCAGCTCGCAGCTCGCCTGGCCTCTGTGGTCACTTGACTGGCTCGGCTCTGCCAGCTGCCGTGCAGGGAGGGGGCCTGGCAGCACCATGTGACCGAGCCCGGGGCCGGCTCTGAGTCAACAGGAAACCCAAGCACAGGAGTGGAGCAGCCCAGCCCCACCCGGAGCCCCTCGAGGTTGGGTGGTTTCCAGCTGAGGATTCCAAGATGCCCCTCCCCCGGCTGGTGTCTCCTGCGCATTAGCCACCCCGTGGCCCTGGTTAAATGCCCGCTGCTCTGCCCCCCCCAAATATAGAAGTCAAACTATGCCTATTCTGCCATCCCCCCTCTCACCACCAACACACCCTTGTACCAGAAGGAGCCAGAAGCAAGTGGCACAGAGGGTGGGGTCCCCCAACTGGTGCAAAGGGAATCCCTAACTGCCCTGCTACCACAGCTTTCTGCCCCCCTGGCTCTGCTGGAGCAGGGCAAAGGAATAGATTGAGGACCAGTGATCTGGCCCATAATGGGGAGGAAATATGCTATTTTTCCACAGAGGCACAAAATAGGAGAAAAGGTGTGAGGGAACCTTGGCCCATCTTTCATGAGATCAGAAGGCCCCATAGGCCATTCCTATGGCTGGAGTGGCAGAGGAGGGGGTGCATCCTCTATGCAGTTCCCTGCAAGGAGTGGGTGGGAGCAAGGCCAGAGAAGCTGCAGCTACCTGGATCCTCTCCCAAGGAAGAGGGTGTGAGGCCTCCCCCAACATTTAGGCTGGAGCAGCAGCTGTTGGGTTTGACTCTGGTTCTCTGTCTTGGCGAGGGAAGCATTCCTCCGTTTGTCCCCATGCAGCTCCTCAGCTCGGCTATGCAGGCTGGTCTTGGGAAGAGAGGGCTTAGCCACTAGCAAACAGGCCCTTTGCCCTTGGTGCTGCATTATTTTCAAGGTCAAGCACATCGCAGACCCGAGGAGGAGATAAAACAATTGAGTCGAATGCTCCATTTGTAAGACTTGATTTATCGCCCATGTTCTTAAATATTCCTCTGCTCACCAGACTTGGCAGCGATGCCTGGCCTCCGCACTGCTGGAAATGCTGAGAGTCCTGATTTATTTCTCATGCTGTGCAAGCAACACAATATTTGCACTGCAGCCACCAAGCTCTGGTTAATGCAGGAAGAGTTAACTTGTCTCTGACTCATTCTCACTCAGTGGGGCCAAACGCCAGTCTTCCCAGAGACAGTCACCGCCTGGCTACTGCACTGTGAGGTGGGAGAACTTAACCCGTAGTCTCCAGTCAGCATTCAATGCCGGTGTCACTCCGCTGCCTCCAGTCAGAGGAATCAATTCGCCAGTTGCACATGAACAATCAGAAGCAAGTACCAGCAGTGCTGGCTGCTCTGAACTGAGACTGACTCATGCAGAGACAGTTCTTGCTGCTAGTTACTCTGCTGGAGCCAGCCAGAGTCAGCCTCTCTCTCTCTCTTTAATGAAAAGATTTTCTGAGGGGGATGTCGTGGCAGCCATTTACACGGCACAATGTGGATGTCAGACACTACCATTCCAAACTGGCTAGGGCAGGGGTAGGCAACCTATGGCACCTGAGCTGATTTTCAGTAGCACTCACACTGCCCGGGTCCTGGCCACTGGTCCGGGGAGCTCTGCATTTTAATTTAATTTTAAATGAAGCTTCTTAAACATTTTAAAAACCTTATTTACTTTACATACAACAATAGTTTAGTTATATATTATAGACTTATAGAAAGAGACCTTCTAAAAACGTTAAAATGTATGACTGGCACACGAAACCTTAAATCAGAGTGAATAAATGAAGACTCGGCACCCCACTTCTGAAAGGTTGCCGACCTCTGTGTTAGGGTGACCAGATGTCCTGATAAAATTGGGACTGTCCCGATATTTAACCCTTTGTTCCGCATCCCGATCAATATATGATCGGGACACCATTTGTCCCGATATTCAGGTAAGAAGGCGAGTGGGAGGGAAGCGCTGACCCGTGGGTGCTCCAGGGCTGGAGCACCCACAGGGAAAAATTGCAGCCAAGCTCTCCCCTCCTCGCCTCCTTCTCCCCCCCTCCCTCCAGCTCACCGCATCCCCACTCCTCCCCCCCTCCAGCGCTTCCCGCCGCCTAACAGCTGTTTGGCCGCGCTTAGCACTTTCCAGGAGGGAGGGGGGAGGAGCGGGTACGCGGCGCGCTCAGGGGAGGAGGCAGAGAAGAGGCAGGGCAGGGACAGGGAATTGGGGGAAGGGGGTGGAATTAGGGTGACCAGACGTCCTGATAAAATCGGGACCGTCCCGATATTCAGCCGTTTGTCCCGCATCCCGACGGATGTATGGTTGGGACGCCATTTGTCCCAATATTCTGGCTCGGCTTTTTTTTTTTTGCTTCGGCGGCACTCCGGACCTGCCCCCCCCCCCATGTGGGGGGGCGAGCGGGGAGGGGGCGGGACCTGGGGCAGAGTGGGGGCGGAGCCTGGGAGGAGCGGGGTGGACTGTGGGCGGGGCTGATGGCACCCCAATGTGTCCCGATATTTTAGTGTGGTGATCTGGTCACCCTAAAACTGGTAGCACTGCTCACCTGCTTCCCACTCACTTGCGCTGGTGGACATGACTGCACAAGGCACAAAGGATCAAGCCCAGTCTATTTTTCAGAAACAAATGACAGTATAAACATTTCCAGCAGGAAGGGCTCTTATCATGATGTTTGCCTCATTCGAGGACCTGGTTTTGTTTAGATGGGAAAACAAATGAATAGATTCATAGCTTTGTAGATTCCAAGGCCAACAGGGACCATTGTGATCATCTAGTCTGACCTTCTGTATAACACAGGCCAGAGAACTTCCCCCAAAATAATTCCTAGAGGAGATCTTTTAGAAAAGAATCCAGTCTTGATTTTAAAATTGCCAGTGATGGAGAATCCACATGAACCTTGGTAAATTTGCCCACTGATTAATTACTCTCACTGTTAAAAATTTACACCTTATTTCCAGTCTGAATTTGGATAGATTCAACTTCCAGCCATTGGATCATGTTACACCTTGGGAGCAAAATCTGGCCCAGTTTCAAAAGAGAAAAGATAAACAAATGATTGAATAAATTAACATTGAGTTCAGCCTCTCTCTCTTTCCAGATCTCCTGTAGTGAAGCCTACAGTTAAGGTTGCACGACATAAGAACATAAGAATGGCCATACTGGGTCAGACCAAAGGTCCATCAAGCCCAGTATCCTGTCCTCTGACAGTGGCCAACGGCAGGTGCCCCAAAGGGAATGAACAGACAGGTTATCATCAAGTGATCCATGCCCTGTCACCCAATCACAGCTTCTGGCAAACAGAGGCTAGGGACACCATTCCTGCCCATCCTGGCCAATAGCCACTGATGGACCTATCTTCCATGAATCTATCTAGCTCCCTTTTGAACCTTGTTATAGTATTGGCCTTCACAACACACTCTGGCAAGGAGTTCCAGAGGTTGACAGTGCGTTGCATGAAAAAATACTTTCTTGTGTTTGTTTTAAACCTGCTACCTATTAATTTCATTTGGTGGCCCCTTGTTCTTGTATTATGAGAAGGAATAAATAACACTTCCTTATTTACTTTCTCTATACCTCTCATGATTTTATAGACCTCTATCATATCCCCCCTTAGTTGCCTCTTTTCCAAGTTGAAAAGTCTCAGTCTTATTAATCTCTCCTCATACGGAAGCCTTTCTATATCCCTAATCATTTTTGCTGCCCTTTTCTGAACCTTTTCCAATTCCAATATATCTTTTTTGAGATGGGGCGACCACATCTGCACGCAGTATTCAAGGTGAGGGTGTACCATGGATTTATATAGAGTCAGTATGATATTTTCTGTCTTATTATCTATCCCTTTCTTGATGATGCCCAACATTCTGTTCACTTTTTTGACTGCCGCTGCACATTGAGTGGATGATTTCAGAGAACTATCCACAATGACTCCAAGATCTTTCTTGAGTGGTAACAGCTAATTTAGACCCCATCATTGTATATGTATAGTTAGGATTATGTTTTCCAATGTATATTACTTTGCATTTATCAACATTAAATTTCATCTGCCATTTTGTTGCCCAGTCACCCAGTTTTGTGAGATCCTTTTGTAGTTCTTCGCTGTCTGCCTGGGACTTAACTATCTTGAGTAGTTTTGTACCATCTGCAAATTTTGCCACCTCACTGTTTACCCCTTTTTCCAGATCGTTTATGAATATGTTAAATAGGACTGGGCCCAGTACAGATCCCTGGGGGACACCACTATTTATCTCTCTCCATTCTGACACTTTCCATTATAAGACCCTATTTTCAATTGCTCATAACTAAGGCTACGATTTTTTCACAGAGGTTGTGGAAGTGGCGGAATTCGTGACTTCCTGCGCCCTCCGTGGATTTAGCCCTGTCGGGCCGGAAGCTGCAGGGTCCCCCTGCCGCCTGCTGCAGCAGGGTGACCCTGCAGCTCCCCATGGCCACGGGCCCCCCAGAGTTCCCAGCCGCCACAGGCAACAGGGCTGCAGCTCCTGGCCGCAGTGGGCGGCGGAGGGACCCTGCAGCTCCCCGTGGTGGCAAGTGCTGGGGGCCCCCCAGAGTTCCCAGCTGCCATAGGCAGCAGGGCCGCAGCTCCTGGCCGCAGTGGGCGGCAGAGGGACCCTGCAGCTCCCCGTGGTGGCAAGTGCTGGGGGCCCCCCAGAGTTCCCAGCTGCCATAGGCAGCAGGGCCGCAGCTCCTGGCTGCAGTGGAAGGCGGTGGCTCCCTGCAGCTCTGAGCTGCTATGGATGGCGGCCCCCTCCGCAGTGCCCGGCCACCACAGGCAGCAGAGGCCACAGCTCCAGTCCACAGCAGGGTCCTTCAAAGCTCCTGCTGACACAGATGGCGGGGTACCCTGAGCTCCAAGCCAGGGAACCCTGGAGCTGCAACCCCCCACATGTGGTGGGGGCCCCCAGAGCTTGGAGCAGCCCCCGCAGCTGCCCAACCTCTCCAGGCGGTGTGGGACCCCATAGCTGGGCTCCCCATTTTGTCAGGGATATTTTTAGTAAAAGTCAGAGACAGGCCACAAGCTTCCGTGACCTGTAGGATATTTTTAGTAAAAGTCACGGACAGGTCACGGAAGCTTGTGGCCTGTCTCTGACTTTTACTAAAAATATCCATGACAAAATCTTAGCCTTACTCATAACTTTACCAGACTTTAACCATTTGGGCTGAAAATTTTCCACACTGCGGTGTATGCATTCGGCTGAATTTTCTGGGAAAGTTTCAGCCAAAACAGTTCAGCCGTTTCCAAAAATGAAGTCAGGGGAAAATACATTGTTTTGCCATGTTAAAAAAAAATTCTTACAACCATTTAGATGAGAAGCTCTAGCACCTCCATGCTTTGGAACAAAAACTTGAAATGTAGGGGGGAGTTGTTCTGGTATGAGAGATGCGCCTTTCGCTGTCCCTGTGAAAACTCAGCCACGTTTGGCCAGTTTATCAGCATCTGAAAAATCCCAGTTCGCACATGTTCAGTAGAGACTTCAGTTTTACCAGCTAAATTCTCTGACGATTCCATCCTCACGGAGCGTGCTCCATTGCCTCACAGCTTTCCCATGACCAGTGGACTGCACATGTGCCATCCACACAGAGCAATGGAGCATGCTCCATCCACTCACATCTCCTACATGTGACAGGATTGCACATGCACAATCATCACAGAGCAACTAAGCAATGTTCCAGTCATCCTGGGGCTGAGCAGGACTTTTCTTGAAATAACTCCTCCTAGCTGCCAGGGACTGCTGTGGTAGCACTGAGAGCAGAGAGACTATCTCCCCTGTGCACTCAGTGCTCCCAGGCAGCATGGAAGGGAAGAAGTAGGGAGTGGTCAGGTTGGCAGGAGGCAGGGGCGGCTCTATGTATTTTGCCGACTCAAGCACGGCAGTCAGGCGGCTTTCAGCGGCGTGCCTGCAGGAGGTCCGCTGGTAACGCGGATATGTCGGCATGCCTGCAGGAGGTCTGCCGGTCCCACGGCTTCAGCGTACCCGCCACCGAATTGCCGTCGAAGCTGCGGGACCGGCGGACCTCCCACAGGCATGCCGCCGAAGGCTCCCTGACTGCCGCCCACACAGCGACCGGCAGGGCGCCCCCCACGGCTTGCCGTCCCAGGCACGCACTTGGTGTGCTGGTGCCTGGAGCCACCCCTGGCAGGAGGGAAGGGTTAGAAGCAGGACCCTAGAAGGGCAGAAGGGGGAGGGAGAGGAGAAGGAACTGGGGGCACAAACTGGGGGGTTGCAGAAGAGGGGAAGACAGGGGCAGGAGCTGGGGAGAAGGAGATAGGAGCAGACAGGGAGAGGTGTGGTGGGGGGGAAGGTCTGTAACCACTAGAGAAAACTTCCCTAGAAAACCTGGAATAGAACCTAGCATTCCCGAATCTCAGCAGTCTCTGCTGTCCAGCAAACAGCTGTGAAAACAACTGGTAAAGTGTTTGTCTCCATGCTCACAGGCACCGACTTTCTCATTTCCCCAGGGGTGCTCGACCCCCACTCTACTCCACTCCTTCCCCCAAAGCCCCACCCCACCCAGCCTCTTCCCGCCCCATTCTGCCCACTCTCCAAAGCAAGCCCCACCCTCATTCCACCTCTTTCTGCCCCCGCTCCTCCTTCTGCCTGCTGCTGAACAGCAGATCATCAGCAGGTGGGAGGTGCTGGGGGCAGGGGAGGAGCTGATCAGTGGTGCCCGCCGGGGGGTGGTGAGTTGTCACCTATGCCCATGCTCTTCTAGTGGTAGGTCCATGTAGAAGATAACAGCTGTCCACTGCTACCGGTTACTCCATTAGCTCACGTGGAAGACGACTGTGCTGTGGATCTAAAGAGCCCACCCCTGCAGATGATCTGTGTGCGGCGTCAGTATGGTTCCATGTGCTGAAATTTTTGGCTTTTAAATTTTTGTAAGATTTTGTTACAAAATTAGGAAGTTATATCCAAAACATTCTGGGAAAAGACCATGAAGGTTGCAAAGTCCAGCACTCCAACACTAGGAAATAGCAGAATTGAAGATGCCCATGAAACCTTCGTTTGGCCCCTTTGTGTGTTATGCATTATGAAACAATTTTTAATTACATGATCACATACTGTTTTTTCCTTAGGAGCCCTGCCTAATTCAGTGCACAGGATGGATGGTGCTCCAGGGATGAATCAGGGCTGTGTAGTGAAGGAGGCTGTTGTCTATAGGAGCCCTGCCTCATTTGCTGAGTGGGTTGGAAGGTGTGCGTTGAACGAGGCAGGGGCTGCAGGAAGAGGCAGGATAGTCTCATGGCTAAGGCAGCTGAGTGACACCCTGGGGACGTGGATTGTCTCCCTGCTTTTGCCTCTGAGTTCCTGTGGGACACGGGGTGAGTCCCAGAAACTAACATTTTCCCAGGAAGCCGCTGTGTGTTCCTCATTTTCTGGGCACCCAACTTGGGACACCTGGGTCTGGTTTGCAGAAGTGCTGGGCACTCACAGAAGTCAATGGAAGTTCCTCTCTGAATAAAGTGCTGTACATGCTAAGTACCCTGAACAGGCCCGCTGACAGGAATTCCGGGCTCCAGGACCAGGGTCATCCTTCGGGGGGGGGAGGGGGGAGGGGTGGAAGTGACGAATCCGTCACTTCTGGGACTGACCCTGTGCCAGCCCACAGGGCCCCCCTAAGTGTGGGGCCCGGGCCCGGAGCAGTTGCACGAGCCTAGGAGCCCTGCAGCCTGCCCAGGAGATTTAAAAGGGCCTGGGGCTCCCGGCCGCCACTACCACAGCAGCAGCCGAGGGCCCCTGAGCGATTGCCCCCTCCCCGTCGGCGGGCCTGGCCCTGAATAATCAGGCCCTAGGCATTTCAAATTGGGCACCCAAAATTAATTGACACAACCATTTTGGCCTAAACCTCCATGCCTCAGTTCCCCTGGTGTAAAACGAGGCTAATCATACCACCTCATGGGGGTGCTGTATAAATAGTACTTTACAGACCTGAATGAACTTAAGGGACACAAAGGGACAGGCGCTACAGTGCTGAGCATGGCGGCGCCTGACTTTTAGGCACCTAGAAAATCCCAGGAACAACACTGCAATCCACAAAGCCTGAGTTAGGCACCAGGGCTCTTCTACAATGAATGGGGAGAGGCAGGTGCCTAGAATGTGATCCACAAAAAAGTCAGCATGTTAGGTGGGGAGCTGCCCAAGCTAGCCAACAGGAGATGCCGAGGAGAGGGGTGTGTGCTAAGCCCCACCCCTCTCTTGGAGATAGGCACCTAAATCCAGGCTGTGGGGAGGTGCCTCACTCACAATCCACAAGTGGGAACCTGCCACCTGGAGTCAGGTGGTGTAGGCACCTAAGCCGTTCCTTGCAGGAATGGGTTAGGTGCCTGCCTTGCTCCACACAAAATGGCCAGAGAAGGAAGTGATGCCCACCTTATAACTTTTAGCTTAGTGGGTAGAGCACTCATCTAGGATGGGGAAGACCCAAGTTCCCCCTCTGCCTGATGAGGGGGGGTAAGGATTTGATCCTGGGTCTCCCCTCTCTCAGGTGTGGGCTCTACCCAGAGCTATGGGATATTCTGATGTGGGGGTTCCCTCAGTGAGTCTTGGTGAAGCTGTTCCACTGTGGACAGAAGTGAAAGTAAGCCGGTACGGTACGGCATACCAGCAAGAGCCAGTATGCCGTGCTGAACCGGACTGGCTTCCCCAGGCTGGCGGCCCGGGGCTCCCTGCAATGGCCGGAGCCCCAGGCCCTTTAAATCGCCTCCCAAGCCCTGCTGCCAGAGCCCTGGGTTAGCGGCGGCAGGGCTCCAGCAGTGATTTAAAGGGCCCAGGGCTCCGGCTGCTGCGGGGAGCCCCAGGCCCTCACTGGACGCTACCCTGGGGCTCCGGCAGCGGGGCTCGGGAGGCGCTTTAAAGGGCCTGGGTCTCCCTGCAGCGGCCTGAGCCCCGGGCCCTTTAAAGCGCTGCCTGAGCCCTGCTGCTGGTGCCCTGGGGCAGCGGCGGCAGGGCTCCAGCGGTGATTTAAAGGACCCGGGGTTCCCCACAGCGGCCAGAGCCCCAGGCCCTTTAAATCGCCCCTGAGCCCCGGGGCTCCCAGCCACCTCTGCAGCTTCCGGTTGAGGCCACGCCCCCTGCTCAGGACTCCGGAGTACCGGTACGTCCTTTAAGTTACTTTCACCCCTGACTGTGGATAACTAATAAGAGAATGATTGGAGTAGGGGGACCGGATGCCAGGTCTCCCATGGGGGTGCCCGGACCACTGAGCTACAGAATCTCTCATTATATACATACATACACACACACACACACAATTGCATAACAGGCAAGGTGGCAGCAAATCAAGCCCATAGAGTTTAGCACAAATCCAGATTGCACACTAACTGCAGACTGCAACAGATCGAAGATGACATTTCCACACATTATTAACATAGTAGCATTGTCAACTGTTCTGTGTACAGTCCCTTTTATTATGGCCCAACTTTCACCTAACTGGCTTTCCTCTAGTCAAGTCAAATCAGCCCAGTCGATCAACTTAACATAAAACAAATCAATCCAACCTTAAATTCCAGGGTTTGCAATCCATCTCCCTATTAGCTCCCTGGAGATAGCCTGACATGGGGCTGTTTCCACACTATCATCCCAGTCCTTCCTTTCTGCCTTCCTTCCTTGTTCAGTTCTCCTCCTTTTATAGCTGGGCTTGTTCTCCTTATTGGTCCTAGCTGAGGGTGCTTGTCTCCATAAATGGCGGTTCTGGCAGTTGTGCTGAGGTATGGTCAGCCTGGTTGCCTATAAGCAGGGAAGGTGCTGGTCTGTGTGGGGTTTGTAATCCCTACTACAAGCAGTATCCTCTCAAACTTTCATGCTTGTGTAGTAATACTCTTCTGTTGCAGGCTACAGCCACTAGAGGGTAACATGGCCATATCAACTTGTGCAAACCAGATGTTCCAGGCAGTGGTATGCAACATTATGGAAAGACAGACATACAAATGTAGTTTGTAATTTCTCCCCCTAGAAAACAACTTTGAAATAGATTTAAG
Organism: Platysternon megacephalum; assembly: GCA_003942145.1. Taxonomy (NCBI): domain Eukaryota; kingdom Metazoa; phylum Chordata; order Testudines; family Platysternidae; genus Platysternon; species Platysternon megacephalum. Next base: position 768,981 of record QXTE01000087.1, read on the forward strand.
GTTGTGGGTAAATGAATATTAATGCCATTAAAATAATATCACCATAGAACATTGTAGTTAGAAAATACAAATATTTGAAAGTGAGAACATTCACAGCTAAGGTTCCCCAACCTAAACTCTGATGCCCGTAACCCTCCTAATAGATACAGGAATATCATTACTAGTCCAACAACTTTAGATATGTTTCCTATCATTGATTTCAATGGAGCTACGCTGATTCACACCAGCTGAGGATCTGGCCCATTAGCTACAGATGAAAAGGGATGTTCTACAGATGTTGGCTCCCATCTCTCCTCCATGGGAACTCTCGGAATAGGGTTCTCTGGTGTCTGCAGCCAATCCATGTAGAATGAATGGGAGAAAGGTACATATCTGACCCATATCCAGAGGGAGTGAGTCTCAAAGCCACACTGGGAGGGTGAATGAGAGGGATACACTGTGGTTACTAGTCCATACACAGAGAAAGCAGCCTTGGCTCTCTAGCTCATTGCTGGATGGTGGGTGGCCTAGGATGTAATCTCTGGACCTTTTAGGAAGGGTATGGCCACTTGCCCATAGCAGCAGCAGCAGAGTGGGACTGCAGGAAGGTCAAGTCAGCCTGCAAATTGAAGGTAAGACAGAGTACAAGAGGTTGGTATGCCCAGCTCATAACAGGCGGGCAGACTAGAGGTGGAAGAAAGAATATATTCTGATATATTTGATTAATAAGTGTGTGTTACAAAACTCTCTGGTCTCGAGCACCTCCTTACAACACAGTAGGGCAGCTGAGCACCTCTGCTTTCATTTCCCCTTGGTCTTCCTGAACTCCACCCAGCCACCAACACCTTTCAGTTACTTTGGTCACTCAGCCCTCCACTTTAGCTAAGCCACACTTAGTCCCATCCCTTCCAGGACGCTAGTGTCCATAGGCCTTACACTCAGGCCTGTAAATACTTTTTCCAAGGCACAGCACCTTCCTTCTTCCCCTTGACTTCAGCAGTCAGAGTGTCAGCTTTCCACCTTGGCTGAAAGACAGCACCTCCAGCAGAACAGCATCTCCCCATTTCAAGGCTCTGCTTGGGCACTGGGTCAATACCTAGTGTGAGGGACGAGCACTGTATACTGAGCCACTGACACCACTGCCTGAAGATAGCTAGGTTTTATTTGGTGGAGTTTCATCTGAGTACAGATCAAGCCTCAGCCTAACTTAATGGCTGAGATCTGAGCCCCAATGGAGGTGCAAGTACGAATAGAGAAGATAACCGGTAACTCAGCCTCCTCGCATGGTGTGTCAGCTCTCAGCTTTTGGAGGTCTGGCTCCCAAGGTTTTTGTCAGTCCCTCTAATGCAAACTCCTGCTCGTGGCCACTCAAGACAGGTTCATGACCCGTTGGTGCCGTTTTGAGATTGGTGGTGAAACTGGACACACCGGTTGCACAAAGCCCTTGTATAAATGCTCCCAAATCTTGCTCGAGTGTCACAGTGTTAATAAAAAAATTTCAATTTGCTGAAAGAGGAATTTGCTCATATAAGTTCTGCGGCTGTGGAAATGTATCTTGCTAAATGTATACGTGGGGCCATTGAAGATCCCACAGTTATCCCCTGGTCTCGTGATCATAAGAGGAGACATTGTTCCTGATGTCCTGCTCCCAGAACACACAGGCATCTGGCAGGAGAGTCTCTGTTAACTGTAGTCACAGCAGAGGCTACAGCTGCCACAAGTTGCAGCCACTAGAGGGTGACGTGATCACAGCACCTGAGCAGGTCAGGCAGCCCATCCGGAAGAGGACGGTATACATGCCCATTACAACCTATAGCATGTTTCCCTCAAGAGTTTAGGGCTGCAAGCCCAGGGTCTGAGCAGTGAGGCTGGTAAACCCACATCAGAGACATGCCTAGCCCTGCTGTGCTGCTACAGGAGAAGAGGAAGGAGCAGGCACCTGTCCACTCTCCCAAAGCTGCCCAACCCTCCCACATGTACCTTGCTGACTCCCCACCTGAACTCTCACCCATGTGCCCCCCATCCCCCACCTCCCTGTAGCATGGGCTATGTTTTTGCACTTGGAAAATCTGGTCACCCTAGAGAGGTGGGAGATGCAGCTTCAGGGGAGGGCAGGAGTATCAAGACTCCGCTATGGCACACACGGAAAGGCACAAAGGGGAGAGCGACCTGCCCTCTTTGTGCCAGAGCTCAAACTACCCATGACACAGATGGGGTAAAGCTAAATCTCCTGCCTAGGATGTAAGGCACTGTCTGCAATTAGCCATGGGGCGGACCCCAATCTGCTCTCTCTGAAGAGATCAAAGGGAGCCTACACAATAAACATCTGCACTGCCACCACCGAGCCACAGGGTGGTGTCACCCTCACTCTGCCATGCACGCGGACAGGAAGGGAGGAGGGGGTGTCCCGCAGGGATGTTGGCTGGCTTGCTGCTAAGTGGCATGGGGAGTTCATGGAGCTGTAGGCAAAAAGGGGAAAGCCTGTGGCAAGCAACGGCTGGTGCAATAGCTTTTGATCTTCGAAGGGAAGAATTTGGATTGCTCATGAAAGCCAGGGCTGGAAAGTGCAGCCTAGTGCTGTGCAAGAGTCTGCCAGTGCCTCTCACTCCTGACCTGCAAAGCCCCCTGTTAGTCCAGCCTTGGGCTCTGCATGTGCACACTCACCCACTCCTGACCAGCATCCCTTGCTATCTCTAGGCCCCTCCAGAGGACTGTGTGGCACTTGTGGAGCCCTAGGCTGAGACCCATCAAACTCATTACACTGCTGACATAAGCCAGAATTGGGGCTCAGGTCTTTCAAGGGGATAAGCCAGTGATTTCACCCCTTACATCCATCTTCCCATGCCCCCTCCCAGCTGGCCCTTGGGAAGTGACCCTAGATAATGCGGGGGTTCTTGAAGCTCTTCTGTCGGCCGCAGAGGCTCAGCTTTGGTGTCCTCATTGCTAACTCGCTGTTATTTGTACAATTCCTTTAAATATTCTACTCCCACATTCCTGACCATTCCCAAGGCTTCTCATTCCTGTGTCCCGAGCCAATCTATCCACCCCCCCCAGGCCATCCCACAGAGACCAACACCAGCCAAGGACAGAGACAAGATCGCATTCAGCACAGACAAACAAAACGAGACAAATCACAGCCCCAGCCCCCGGTGTGGCAGGAGTTATGCCTCAGCTCCCAAGAATCTAACCCCAAATTCCCCGCATGGGGAGGATTTATGCTCAGCCCCTGGGAATCTAACCCCAGTCTCTGGTGCAGTCAGATCTATGCCACAGCCCCTGGGAAACTAACCCCAGCTTCCCTGCCCCAGTAGGATCTATGCTGCTCAGCCCTGGGCAAGCTAACCCCAGACTCCCTGGCACAGTCAGGTTCATGGCCTTACAAATCAAAGCCCAGTCTCGGCAGTGCAGGACTGCAGCCCTACCCCAGGGATGCAAGCCCCAGTCTGTCTTTCTAGCCACAGACATACCGACAGACCAAGAGCTGTGAGCGCTGGCTCCCTCCCTTTTGGGGGGGTCTGTTAGTCACATAAACAGGAAGAGCCTGGCCCTCCCCTCCCCCCCTTCAGAGCTAAACAAGTCCCTGTATTCTGTGTGCATGGCCTCCTGGGGGAGGGCTGTTGGCTGCCCCGACCTCCGTCTCTGCATTTCCCGTGGCTGCTTCAGAGGGAGACTAAGCCCCTTATTCTCGACACAGAGCATGTCTCAGTGTAAAAGAGCCTACGTGAGACAGATGCAGGGAGAAAGGAGGTCACCCCAGGCTCTCCCAGCCCGTCTCTGTCACCCCCAGCGACCTAGGGGAGAAGGGGGGGCCCTACAACAGTGCATGTGGCCGTGGCTGTCCCCAGCCCTGGGGGCAGCATGCCCCGAGCTTCACTTGGGTGCTCCGCCTTAGGAACGGAGGTTGCTGACGCGTAGTGAAAGGGAGCGCGGAGCACAAAAGGGCAAGGGCTCCTCTCCAGCCCCGGGGCCAGAGTCGACTCCGAAGAGCCTCATTTGCTCCCAGGCTTATTTTTAAAAGCTCTGTGGTGTTCCCTCCCAAAACCAAAGGCGTCCGGGCCAGTGCCAGGCCTGGCAGCTGCCGAGGAGGGCGTGCACGGCAGGGCCTGGAGAGCTGCAGAGGGTGCCCTCAAGGGAGGGGCTCGTTTCCTCCTGCTGCCAAGCTGGAGCTGGGTTGTCCTTGGCTCTCGCAGACCAAAACTTTTAACCCTTGGCTCGCTGCACCGTGGCGCAGGCAAAGGATTCAGGGCTGGGACCAGAAGCTGGATCTCCTGCATGGCAGCATGGAGCGTTGTCCCTGAAGGTACTGGCCCACACAGCTTCTCCCAGCCCCTGCCAAGCCACTACAGAGTGAGACTAGCCTGGGCCCCCGCAGCACAATCCAGCCCTGGGGAGCAAGACACAAGACTGTGGGTGGAACCTGGGTTAATTCCTTGGGCACCAGGCCCAATGCCCACAGGACTCCCAGGACCCGAGAGTTGGACTGGGATCTGGGTCTCTCACATGGCAGTGCAGAGCACTAACCCTGAGCGGGAAGGAGCAAGCACAGCCCAACCCACCTTGCTGTAGTAACTTCAGCTCATAAGCCAGGGCTCAGTTGAGCCCCCAGCTCCGCAGGTCCAGGGTACCACTCCACAGGTACCATCCCCCCCTCCCACAGTGCTCTGTGCCACCCCCAGGGGCTGTGGTGCTCCTCCCTGCCTGTCTGGTGTAGGAAGCAAAGGGGTGGGTCCCTGATCGAAGCCCCCTTGCATTCCTCTCTCCATCCCTTCCCACTCTCCCCAGGAATGCAGCAGCAAGCTGCACGTGGGAAACTGGAATCAGCAGAGACCTTGGATGTGTCAGCTCCCAGCTAAGTAAACAAGAGGCGCTTTGGCAGGCATTCAGCCCCACAGTCAGAGACCTCATGGAGGGGTGGAGAGGGGTGTCCCCCCCCCCCGCACAAAGTCTACAAACCTCTCTCCAGGCTCAGGCACTAGCCCCGCACCCTTTTAACCTCGTGAGGTCAGGCCCTGAAGGGAGCTGCCAGGGACATATGCTGCACACCCCTGCCATGGCTGGGGGCCATTTAGGANCGCACAAAGTCTACAAACCTCTCTCCAGGCTCAGGCACTAGCCCCGCACCCTTTTAACCTCATGAGGTCAGGCCCTGAAGGGAGCTGCCAGGGACATATGCTCCACACCCCTGCCATGGCTGGGGGCCATTTAGGCAGGGCCGGCGCAACCCATTAGGTGACCTAGGCGGTCGCCATGGGCACTACTATTTGGGGGGTGCCGGCGCCCTGACCGGCCGTGGAATTTTGGGGGCGGGACCTTCCGCCGCCGCTGTCAGGGGCGGCATTTCGGGGGCGGGACCTTCCGCCGCCTAGGGCGCCGAAAAAGCTGGCGGTGCTCCTGCATTTAGGCCATTCCAGCTAAGGCCTCTGGGATCTGACCTGGCACAGCCCAGCTCGGGGGACCCCAGTGAGGCCCAGAAGGAAATGCCGAGCAGGATTCTGGGAGAGACTCTGCCACAAGCTGGGCTTAGGGTGCACATGGGGAGAGGAGTCCCCAGGACTGGGCGTTAGAAGAGGATGTATTGTGCCACCCACACCCCTGCCCTCCCCAGGGGGCAGTCTGACCAGGCTTTATCGGAGGGAGAAGAACCTGAGCCACCACTCAGCAGAAGAGAAGAACGGACACTTGCCTATGGCTCCAGCCAGGGGCACGCACAATAGAGGTTGGGTACAGGACAGCTCAAGGGGAGTGGAGTCGTCAGCTCTGAGTCTACACAGACTGGAATGGTCTCCTTAGTAGCACTAGGGGGCGCACAGTTTGCGGGAAAGGCTCTATCATCCCCTTACAGACAGTCCTGTTGGGTCCATTCCCATAGGAGAGCTCCCTCTCCCACCTCTCGCTACATTTCCCACCTTCTGCAGGTGCAGGGAAAGGGGCACCATGTGCCACGGCCCCGCTTGAGGCGCTTTCTTGAGCGCCACCGACTGGCCCTGTATGTCGTAACGAGCTGTTTGCCCCTCCCAGAACACTGTCTGGTTTGGGGGCACCCCTTGGGAGCAGCGGGGTCCGGCGCAGCGTTGCACAAGGCCCCAGGGCAGCTGTTCGTTCATCCCCCCTTCTCCCCACCGCAGCCTGTGTCTGCCCGCCGGAGAGGCGGTCAAAGGCAGTGCCCGCCTGCTGGCCGCCCGCCCGCATCCCTATCACTGCTCCGCAGGCACCGACTGCAGGAGAATGAGCCATTGTTTCCCAGCATCACGGCCTCTTCCTGTCCTCGTAGGCCTGAGACACAAACAAAGGCAGAGCCAGACAGTTCGGGGAGGAGACCGGGCCTGGTCCTCTCCTCCAGACCCTGCAGCATCCCCGCAGGCAGGCAGACGCCGCCTCAGGGGGTGGGTGGGGAGACCCCTATTTTTAGCTGCCTCCCCCCTTCCCCAGGCCAAAAATACCCAAGCAGGAGGGACAGGCAGAGCAATTAGGATAAAATAGCCATCCAGCCCCCACTAGCTGCCTGCCTCCCAGCCTCTCCTGCCTCCTGCACTTCCGCTCCCGTGCCCATCCCCACACACATCTCCCCGCTCCACCTCACTACCTTACCTACAGGCACGCACTGCCAACCCCAAACCTTCCCTTCTGGCACTTTCCCCACAGTCTACCTCCCTTTCACTACCTCTCTCCTCCCCTCCAGTCTTCCGGCTCGGTCTCCCCTTTTCCCCCTTCCTCCCCACTCCCAGGCAGTCTCCTTTTCCCTGCTCTCATTTGCCCATTAAACTCCCCCTCCCCCCCAAGTCTCCCTCATTCTCTCCCCATCTCCCCTATCCTTGCAGTCTCCCCCTGCCAGCCCCCTAGCCGTCCCCCCACCCCCCTCCTCCCGCCAGCACAGACAGACTTTAAACTCCTGCAGATGTGCAAACCCCCCCGCCCCAATCTTCTGCTCAGGGAATGCATTTGGGGGAGGGGAAGTGGACCCAGAAGTGCCCCCCTCGCTCTGTTGCTACACAGGCTCCTGCAGGAAAGAAAGCTGATATCTGAGCCCCCCTCTGCCCCTCCTGGCCCCCGAAGGGCCTGTGAACAGGAACCGGAGAATTAAGAGGGATTTGGGGGGTGGGGGGGTGAGAAGAAGACGAAGAAAAAAATCCTTTCCTGGCGCCTGGAATTCCAGAGGAGTTTCCGGGCCCCCGGCAGCTGTTCCTGATCTCCACTTACTGTCTCTAGTTTATAGTACAGCCCCCCACCCCATGGACACAATCCCACCCTCCCCTCTAGAGGGGGCAAGCAGAGAGTGCCCCTGCCCAGGGCTTTCCATTGCCCCTTCCTCTGCACCCCACTCCCTCCAGCCCTCTGAGCCCACCTCTGCCCTCACCACACCCATGCCCAGCCCCCACAGCAGGCACACCAGCATTGCAGCGCATTCCCCTCCGCCATGCAACCAGGGCTGGTAGGAAGCAAGAAGGACGGGTGGGAGAGGAAGAGACAGAGATATAAAGGTTGGGGGGGGGGGACAGTGAGAGAGGGAGCCTGGGAACTCAGCCCTCCCCTGGCATCTGGCAGACAGCGATGCCTGTGCTTTCAGCGTCTCTCCCCAACTCCCAGGGGAAAGGCGCCTCCTCCCCCACTAACCCCCTGGCCACAAGAGGAACGTGGCCAAAAACTCCGATCACTGGGAAGAGGAAGATGGGGGAATAAAGCCCTGGAATTCCTCTAGCTTCTGCTATTCAATGGCCCCGTGAACTAGAAGCTGAGGGGGTGGGGGGAAGAAGGTCAGAAGTCACCTTCCCCCCCCCCCCCCAAAAAAAGCCCTACTGTCACTCAGTGAGACACACAGAGAGGGGGCAAGTGCCCAGTGCCAGAGGCTTAGGATAGGGCCTGACAGACTGGCCCTGGGGGCGGGGGGAGAAGGAAGCTGGATAACCCTAGGCAGGGTGTGGGGAGGAAGGCCCCCTCCCCTCCACTTGTGGCAGGGGGCTGTCTCTGCCCAGATGCCTGCAGTTATTCCCAGACCGTGTGGTATGCGACCTCACAGCCGCTGCGAGGAGAATGGAAACATCTGGAAGTCGCCCGCAAATGAACGGCGCTCCCAGTTAATGAGGAAACATGAGCCAAGGAGCCTGGGCAGCAACAGGATATCTGCTTCTCGTGTGCTGAACCAGACGCCTGCCCCTGCCCCCACCATCTCTCTTCCTCCCTCCCAAATAACGGTTCAGGGACCAAGCGCTCAGAGACCCCACTCCGCCTGCGTGTGGATGGAGCCCTGGAGCCCCCAGCACAGCCTGCCCTCAAAGCAGCCAACGAAAGCAGCAAGCCCAAAGATAGGGCATTGCTCGCAGGGAAGGGAAATCCCCTCCAGCCCTGGCCATGCAGAGAGCACTGTCACAACGCCCACTGTCACCTACAGGTGGGCTCCTGGCACACGCCCACAGCCCTCCTTGGCTCACAGACATGGGTCAGGGAAGGGCCACTGGCCAGACATGGAGGGAGGAAAGGAGACCAGGTGGAGAGACAAGGGGCATCCCAGAGAGGCCAAAGGCCACTAATGAATTAATTTTCCTCTACCATTGGAGAGCACCTTCCAGTGTCCGGGAGCCCGAAGCACTTTACAGACTGCACTGTGGCTGGAGAGCAGGCGGATTCCCAGCCATTGAAAGGCAATTACCCTTAAGCTGGGCTTCAGCAGCCATCCTGCACCCAGCAGCTCTCTGTGACAGGGAAGAGAAGAATAACTGGAATCTCCTTCCTGATCAGGCCCAGCACCCTGGCCTCCCTCAAAGCCCATCTTGCAACAAGCACCTCCACCAAACCCTAGGTGCGCGGACACGGCAGACACGAGGAGAGGGAGGAGACGTAGGGCAACGAAAACTCAAAGCCAGACGGGGATCTAGCAAGACACACTCTGAGTTCTGCTGCCCAGTCACTTGGCTTTTCATTGCATCCCCACCCCTCACCTGTGCATTAGATTGTAAACTCCTTGGGGCAGGGACCGTGTCTCCTTGTTTTCTCCATGCTTTCGATGCCACAGAAATCAGAGCTAATAATGACATCTCCAGCTGAAACTGTGGGGTCACTTGAACATCACAATGAGAGGCAGGGTAGAAATGCCTATTGATTATTAATTATTAATTAATATTATTATTTATTTGTATTATAGGAGTGCCTGGAGGTGCCAGCTGTGATCAGGGCTCCATTGTGCTAGGTGCTGCACATATCATAGTGAGAGACTGTCCCCACTCCAAAGAGCTTACAGTCTAAGTAGGCAAGACAGACAAAGGGTAGAGGAAAGGAAGGATTATGTCCCCATTTTCCAGGTGGCTAGAGGTGGAGGGAGGACTGTATGGAGTAAGTAATTACCCACATTGGAATGGAGCTACCCGGGCTAACACCCCTGTACTTGTGCCAGGGATCAAATGTCCTGGCTCCCTTTTAAGGCACTTTCCACAGCACAGCACAGCACAGCACCCCTTCCACTGTGCTGGGCTTGGGTTCAGTTCTGATTCAGAGTGACCCCACTGAATGGCCTCTGGTTGCAGCAGCCTGCGTGTTCCTTGGAGGTCTCCTAGCCCAGTTGCACCCCAACCTAATCCTGCTCAGATGAAGGGATACGAGAATCACAATTCCAGGTCGTTTGGCTGCAAAACCACCAGCTGGATTTCCACCCACTTTCCTGGAAACATAGTGGATCCTGCTGCCCTGGAGCACAAAGATGCTTAGAGTGTGGTGGGGGAGGGGACGGAGAGCAGGAGGAAGAGAGTGGACTCCCTGCAGCCCCTCCCTGTGGAGAGTGTTGCCCCCACCAGCGGCGGCTCCAGGCACCAGCGCTCCAAGCATGTGCCTGGGGCGGCAAGCCGCGGGGGGCACCCTGCCGGTCCCTGTGAGGGCGGCAGTCAGGCAGCCTTCGGTGGCATGCCTGCGGGAGGTCCGCCAGTCCCGTGGATTCGGCGACAATTCGGTGGCGGGTACGCCGAAGCCGCGGGACCGGCAGACCTCCCGCAGGCGCGCCGCCGAAGGCAGCCTGCCTGCCGTGTTTGGGGCGGCAAAAAAGCTAGAGCCGCCCCTGGCCCCCACCCCCATCTGGAAGAGATTTGTTCTGCATTCCCAAGCAGGGATGATTGCCACTCATCTGGAATCAGTGCTCCCCAGCACAGCCAACACTGGGGAGAGTGGGGGGCCCTTGAGACTACAATGGAGGCGCGGAGGTACCCATCCAGCCAAAGCCAGCTTTGGCTGAGTGGCTCCAGCTTGGGAGAGATGCAGACTGAAGGGGATGCACCATGACAGGGAATAGGATTCCCAGATCCCTCTGGGGATGAATGAGATCTGATGAGAGGGCCTATCCTGCCCCTCTCCCCACTTCAGATGGCTTCCTCTAGTGGGGCAGCTCCTTTGCCAGGGAGAAAGGGGTGTTTCAGACATCACCTCCTACCCCTCAAATCTATAGGGCTGGCAGGTAATAACTATTCCAGGAACGCAGGCTTCGCGTGTTAATAATATGTTGCCCTAATGAATCTGATCTCCCCTCACCCTCATGAGACAGAAAAAATTATCCTTGTTTTACAGATGAGGAAACTGAGGCTGATTTACCCAGGTCTGTGGCAGAACCAGGAATGGAATCTAACTCTCCACACTGTGTTTTAGCCCCAAGGCTATCCTCCCCCACTAACGCCGGTCTCACTGCCCTGTGAGCGTGTACTCACACACAGTGCTATTAGTAGGACTCTCTATCCCATCCCTGGCCCACGATATTACATGGGGCCACAAGTAGCCTATCCAAACTTCATCAGAAACCAGCCATAACAGTGAAACTCCCCAGAATCAATTTCGTGCTGCTGCTTGGAAAAATTCAGAGCAGCTGTAGAGGCATTCTGAGCAGTCTGCAGACTCTGGAAGGTGACCCAGCTCCTAACTTCCCCAAGCAGCACTAGCTACTCATGCATTGGAGCTAGTCATGTGGAAAGGGGAACCAAAGAGCAGAGGCCCGGGAAGGGGTGGAGAAGTGGTAGCAGCAGAGGCTCTGGAGGGTGTAAAAGAGATAGACATCTTCCCCTACCAGGAGCTAGAAGAGAGTAGAGCTTCAAACTGATCAGACACTTTGTAGACAGAGGCCCATATCAAAGATGGAGTTTCCCAAGCAGAGTCCAGGGACAGCACCCTGGCATAATCTCAGCAGCACCCAGGTGGAGATGCCAAGGGTCTGAGCTTCATTCCCAGCTTCCATTTCTCCCTCTGGCTAGCAGCTGTGTAGCAATTTTTTCATGCCTGGCCTACTCAGTGCCAGAGTGCCCCATCTCCCCTCCTCTACCTAAAGGCCCCACATTGTGCCACCAGTGGGACCCTCCATTCCATTCTGGCCCAGAGCTCCCACACAGAGCCACAGGATCTCATCCCACCTCTACCTTGTACCTCCTATCAACCAGACACTCCGCCCTACCTCTCCCAGGAGACTCCCCTCATGATGACATTAATGCAACATTCCCTCCCACAGGATTTTTCACCACACTCCCGTAAAGGGACAAACCCCTGGCGATACCATGGAGATGATCCATACAGATGCAGAAACCCTATGCAGTACCCCCAATAGGATCCTCCATCCCCACCCTATACAGTGCCACCAATGAGACCCTCCAGCCTTACCCTGCACAGGGCCACTAATGAGACCTTCTGTGATGTCCCAGGTCTTGAACTCAGGCCTGGGCCACTCCAGACAGCTGCCATGTCCTGGCCTCCCAAGGTCTGTCAAAACCTGGTGGACTGAGAAGCTAGTAGGACTATAGCCTCAGCCAAGGCACCACCCACAGGAGCCCTGACTGGAGGATCCCCCGGCTCCACCGATTGGTCCAACCACACTTTTTAAGCCAGAAGGAGGCACAGGAAGTTTGTCTGAGTGACAAGGTGATTTCCTGTTGTGGCAACATTGGACCCTATTTGTGCCTGCCTCTTGCACCCAACCCTGTTCCTGATTCCAGCTCGGTCCTGCCTTTGCTACTGTTCCCACGGTGCTCCTGCTCTGTGCTTGATCCTTGTCTCTCCTCCCGTTCCTGCCCTTATGCCTCACCTCCAGCCATCAGTTACCAGTCCTAGCTCTGACTTCTGACTCAACTCTGACTTGGCCCCAGCTCTGGTAACTGGCAGTTGACTCTTGTGCAGACTCTTGGCTTTGTTCCCCAACCTGGACTCCTGCTCTGACTACTAGGCAAGATTGCCTACATCCCGCTCCGTAACACCATCTTTCCTGACCCTGCACACTGCTGCCAGTGAAACCCTCCGTCCCCACCCTGATCAGTGCCCCTAAGAAGACCTTCCTTCCAACCCTACCCAGAGACCCTGCCCAATTCTACTAATGGGACCCTCCTTCCAAGCCAGCCGGAGCTCTCCCCATCCCTTGCTGGTAAGAAGGGGATGTGTGTGGCAGGGGCGATCCTGGAGTAAAAGTATAGTGGTGGAGGTGAATCTCAGAGCTCTCAAAGACTGGGATGCCCTCAGACATGTTCTTAGTGAGGTGTGCATCACACAGCAATTCTTAGCCTTGCTGGCCACACCCAGTCACCTGTGGGCAGTGCTGTCCCACGGCACATACAGGCTGGGGCAAGGGACCTCCGACCCAACCATGGCTTCCTGATAGACTCAACTGGACACAGGCGTTCTCTGAGGCTGCTCTCTTGATGAGGGTGAGATGCTGCGGACCCAGGCAGAAGGGGTAGTGGGGAGGGAGGGGGCAGAACAGGCGCTCCTGCAATCTTTTCTCCTGGACAGTTGGACTAACTCCCTCTTTTTCTCTGGCCTCCTTTCCCAGACAGCTGGGGATTGGTCAGTAAATGTGGAGACCCCACCCACCGCTCCCACATCCCCTCCCCATTCCCTTCTCCCTCCCTCCCTCCACTGGCACCAGTGCTCCTGCACAGCAGCCAAGGAACAGCGCAGAGAAGGGGGAGACTGCTGAGGAGCCAGCCCCCAAGCAGTGGGAAAAGGGGGTCACCTCCCCTGGGAGCGGCAGCACTTCACCAAGAGCCACGGGGAACGTTTGAAACCTCGGAGAACTTTTCTTTTTTAAAACCTTTTTTTTTTTTTCAAAAAGGTAAAAGCTAAAGTTAAGACTTGACGGGCATGGGGGAAAGTTCAGTGGAGCAGAGGGCAAGCGAAGGAAGGCGTGTGTGGGGGGGTGTTGGAGAACAGGGGGTTTGAAGGAGGGGGTAGGGAATGGGGGAAAGGGAAATATGGCAGAAGAAGGGGAAGGGAAGAGGGGAATGTGGAAGGAGGGGGAGGAGAGGAAGGGGGATATGGCAGAAGAGAGCATGGGGGGGTGGAGGGAGGGACGCAGAAGAAGAGGGGGAAGAAGGGGCACTGAGGCAGCAGGAGAGCTGGGAGGGTTGTAGGGTTCCCTCTGCCTTCCTACGCTCAGCTGTGGCCACCCATTCCTGCAAGGTCTGAGAGAGACTTTTTTTTTTCCTAACAGGAAAGGGAGTAGTTTTGTTTTGTTTTGTTTTGAGGGGGGAGGGGAATGGCCAAAAAGTGCTGCGTTTGGAATTCCAGCCTCAGCCTCAAAGTGGGTCTGTTCGGAAAAACCCCTACGTGATCTATATATATATAGCAGCAGGCGGCCCGGGAGCTGAGCGTTGCTTTATTCCAGCACATGCACCCTGCATTTCTCCTGCACCCAGTGGAGCTGGAGATGGTCCTGTCTAGGCCGGGCTGTCCCCTATAGCATGCTTCAGTCTGGCTCTACATGACCCAAGCAGTGGGGCTGCTGTTTCCTCTGGGAGACTCTTCCACAGCTTGATAGATCCTCCCGGCTAGGAATGTTCTCCCAATTTCCAGCCCAAATTTCCCTTCGCTCCTCCCCATCCCGGTGTTCCTCAGACCACCCTGGACATCTCCTCTCTCTCCTGGGCCTTTACGCCCTTGGGGCAGGCATGTAGTGGGGGAGTCTGCGTTTGGCAGTCCTGCCCGTCTGGATCACTTTTCCCCTCTGTGCTTTCCTTCCATCCCAGCGGAGACAAATCAGTGGAAACCAGCTGAAGTTAGGGAGAGGGGAGGCTGGAGAGGGGGAGAGATGTTGGCAGTCTGATTGTGGCTTGCCTTTTGGGGGCCCCTGGGGAAAGGGGAGTCGGGGGGGAGGATTAAGGAGAAGGGGAGCTGTTGGAGAGGGAAAGGGCCCAGCCGTTGCAGTGATGGGCTGTAACACAGACACCGTAGGAGGAATAGAATGCACGCCCTGGCTGACCCTTTGCTCAGAGAATCACGAGTTTCACTTGGATGAAAGAATAACGGGAGTGGAGCTGAAAACGAGAGAGACCAGGTGGGAAGGCAGGGTTCTGAGCGCCTCTGTTGATTTTGGGCGGCCACACACCAGCGGGGGCTGACAGGCAAGAAGGAAAGGGGTGACAGGGACAGGCCGGAGACAGAAGGCCTGCCCTGCAGCCTAGGTTTGGCATTGCAGGGGAGGGCAGTGCCAGCTAGAGGCAGTGGGGGCTGCTGAAATCCAGACTGTGGTTGTGGGCTAGTCATTTTTGTGGTAGTGAGGGAAAGAAAAGTACCCACCTCCTCCTCCAAGGATCCCGCCAAGCAGGGAATGGGCCCACAACCCCCAGCCCAGATGGGCCTTTTGCTGAACACCACCTCTCTCCTGCCCCCTTTCCCTCTTCTTTCTGATCTGAGCCCGCTGTAGCCTTGAGCACCCGGGCCTCATGTGCCCCAAGGAGAGGGAGACTCCTGGAGGGGGGGGGGGGGATGCAAGGGCACAGCTCATCCCCTCTCCCTGTTCTCTGAGCCTGGCCCAAGGCCAGGGGAGCTGGAGTGCTGGGAACCGTCTCAACCATCCCATTGCCTGCTCTGCACAGGGGGCTCGGCTCTTCCTGGCCCCGGGATAGCTCAGCGAGGCTGCAGGGGGCGGGCAGGGCCCCGGCAAATTCCCCTGCTCTCCCCACCCCCGGCCTTTTCTCGCCTGGCCCAGTGGGTGCAAGCTGTGGATGGGGGGAAGGGTATTCATGGGGGGAGGGGTGAAGCCAACCCCCCAGCTGGAGGCAGTGGGGAATTCACACAGCCCAGCCCAGTAGGAGCCCAGAGGGGAAGCCTGGATCCCCATTGTAGCCAGGCCTGGCTGATCCCCAACCCCCCCCCCCCCAACCACCACCACCACATGCCTGGCAGGTCTCAGCTGAGAAGGGAGAGCTCCCCCAGTTTCTACATCAGCAAGGAGGCGAGGCCCTGGGAGCCATGGGATAGAGGACCCAGGGAAACAGGCTCCCTGCCCCCCCATCCCCAGGGAAACAGCCAATGGTTGCAGTGGATTTCAAGGGGAGTTTTGTTTTCCATTTGCCTACCTCTACCCCCTGGCAGATAAGAGGGGCCCTGGGTGAGCAAACAAGGCTGGGGTGGGGAAGGACACGTGGTGCCAGTGGTGACGGAGACTTGTGGCCGGCGTTCCCGGAGCATAGCCCTCCCTGGCACCTGCTCCCTGTCAAGGTGACTTGCAGGCAGCAGCACAGGGCCACGTGGCGGGGAGGGGAGCACAGAGCGGGAGGCTGAAATGGGCTAGGAGCACGGTTGGGGACAGGACAAAGGGTGGCTCTGTTGGGGACAAGGGCCAAGGAGCACTGGAAATGCCACTGGCGGGGGGTATCGGCTGGGTTTATCATTGATCTCCTGGAGTCTATTCTGGCATTCCTCCTCCTCCCCCACCCTACTTCCTCCGCACCATCACCCCCCCTAGTCCCGTGCACACACAGCCACAGAGGGTATCTGTGCTCTCCAGCTGCAAGGCAGAACCTCAGGGGCTGGGCTGTAGGTAATCTCACCCCCAGACCTCCAAGAGTCCTCCAGACCCCAGCCCGGCCAGCAGCCTGTCTGGCTCACTCCTCAAGGCAGCGTCATCCCCCTGCCGCTAATCCTGCTGAAAGGACCCAGCCCTGCCCCTCAGTGTAGGAACTAAGGTGTCTTCAGCCTCTGGCCCCGGGGCTGAGCTTACCTGGGCAGGGGGAACATGCCAAGGTGCCAGCAGCCTTTGGCCCATTGATTATTCACTNGGGCTGGAAAGCAAGACTAGGAGTCTGCTAGGAGAGAAACTTGGCTTAACCTGGGATTCTGCCTACTTATTTCCAGCGTGCCTATCGCTATAATATTTAGGGAAAGATCTGTGCACAGACTCAGAGCTGGCTTCCAATCCCAGCTTGGCCACTGGCTGGTTTGCTGACCTTGGACAAGTCACATCATCTCTCTGTGACTCAGTTTCCCTGCCTCCAGAATGGGGGGGTACAGGGGCTGATGTTTAATACGGTAGCATTGGTGAAGTGCTTTGTGAACCTTGGAGAGAAGTTGCCATAGAAATGCAAACAAATTCCCTAGTAATCATAATACTTAATGTATTTCTTTCCCCTTCTAGCTACCCCCCGGGTTGGGCTCGGGAACAGGTCTGGGGGGATACAAGTTCAGCAGTGGGGTCGGACATAGGTCAGGTGCAGGGGTGGGCGGGCATAGGGTCAGGGGTGGGTACAGGTTCTGGGGTGGGGTCGGGCGCAGGTTCGAAGGCGGGTGCAGATGCAGGGGCGGGCGCAGGTTCGGGGTTGAGCACAGGTTCAGAGGTAAGTGCAGTCACAGGGGTGGTGTCGGGCACAGGTCCAGAGTGTCCATTCTTATTTCACCTGGCCCATCCCTCCCCAGGCATTGGCATTACCCATTCCTGGCAGGAACCCCGCGGAGCATCCCGGTAACTCGCTCCTGCAGCCAGAACAGTCAGAAAATCTCAGCCTGAGCCTTCACCTTTGCTGTTGTCATTTTTAGGCCGTCTTACATCAGGATCAAGGAGTTTGCCCTGAGATCCCCCCTTCGGCTGTGACCTGCTGCCCCATCTGCCAGCCGCTCCCACGCTAGCAGGCGGCGGGGGTGGAAGCGGGGAGACGGAGGATGGCGGATTAACATTAATCCCCAGCTTTGCTTACTTCCAGCCGCACGAGAGCTCCAGCAGCAGCAGCCAGGGTGACGACTGACTCCTTGGAGATACCTTCGCCCCAGCCCTGCCGTCCTACCTGCCCAGGGCCAAGCGGGACTCCCCGCACCCACCCTGGGGCTCTTCCTGGAGATATGAGGATCCAGAGGCCTGCACTCAATAGGGGTGAGCCGGTTCGGAAAAGCCTCCCCTGGGCAGTTGAATGAGTGCTGTGGAGAGCAATTATCCAGGAGTGCCGAACCGGAGAAAAGACAGGCCCACGCTCCCCCCGGCAGCTCTAAGGCATCTCCAAAGATCGGGAGCAGGGGCTGGTCCCGGGAGCAGCTCCCCGGCCCAGGACACGACACGGCCGAAAGGAGGGGGTAGCATGAGTGATGGGGAGTCCGGGGGCATGACAAGCCACTGTGACCCCTCTGGAATTTGTGCCCCCCCACACTGAAGGCCAGTTTCCAGTGTTTTAGGGGAGAGGGTGTGGAGTAACAACGGGGTGTGACATGAGTCTTGGGAAGCTACCGGTGCTCGGCTGGGTGTCGGGCTCCCACAGCAAACGCCGGTTGAAATCGGAGCTGACACCGGACATGATCAGCCCACCGCTGGGGGACTTCCGGCACACCATGCATGTGGGGCGTGGCGGGGACGTCTTCGGGGACACCTCCTTCCTCAGCAACCACGGCGGCACTGAGACGGCCAAAGCCAACAACTTCTTCGCCCGGACCCTGCGGCATGTGCGGAGGACGCCGCTAAGGAACCGGGGCAGCGGGAGCAAGGCCGAAGCCTCGCCCGCCCCCCCAGACATCTCGCCCATCATCAAGAACGCCGTGTCGCTGCCGCAGCTCAACGAGGGGACCTATGGGGGCGGCAACCCAGCTGGGAAGTTCGCCTTCAAGAGCACTCTAAACAACGTGTCCGATACACACTATGCTTACGGTGAGTAGTCCTGTAGGGGGGGGCATGGGCTTCGGAGATTTCAGTGCTATTCCAGGCTGTCTCGCTGAAACCAGAGCAAGTCCCTGCCCCCCTCCCGTGCCTCAGTTTCCCCATCTGTGCAATCTCCATCTCTGGATGGACCGGACTATTTAAGAGCTATGATCAAGGGAGTTCCTGGTCCCGGTGAATCCCAGATTGATCCTGTTCTGAGATACGCCCTTAGCCCCCAGTTGTTCCTCCCCCACACCCACTTCCCCTTCGACTTCACCTGTTAAAGGCCCTGCAGAGCTCAGGCCATTATGGGTGGGATATAGTTTCTCACCTCTGATCCACCAGCTCCAGTGCTGGGATGGTAGTAACCCAAGGTCGTTCCCATCCGATGGCCAATTGGTGACCTGTGGGAAATGAGTTGGGGGGGGGGAGCAGGTCTCGAGCCACCTCCTATGAGAGAAACTTGTTCACAGACAGCAAGGGAGACTCACTGCATGCCCCACTGGGAATGGTCCATCCAGTGTGGAGGGGAAGCACAGGGGGAGAGGCTGTGCTGCTGGCGTTCACACAGAAGGGCCATCTCCAGCCCCACAGTGAAGAAAGGAATGGGGGGTGATTTAGGTGAACTTTACTGCTCCCGGGAGTAGGCAGCAGGCAATGCCCCCCCAGCCAGCCAGCTCTGCAGACACAGCCCAGTGGGAGGCAGTGGCCTAATGGTTAAAACATCCCTGGCCTGCTGGGTGACCTTGGGCAAGTCACTTCCCTGTCCCGTGCCTCAGTTTCCCCATCTGTAAAATGGGGAGGATGCAAAACGCTTTAACATCTGCTGAGGAAATGCACTGCGTAAGAGCTGGGTGTTGTTACTATTTCTGGGCCTGCAGCCCCCCCGCTTATCCAGTGCCCCCCCTCCATGCCCCCAATGGCTCTGCTGATGCTCCTCCTGGTTGCCCTGTTCCAGCCCTGGCTCCCTGCCCAGGCCCCTCAGTTCTGGCTACGTCTGAGCGACGCTCTGGCGGGTGCTGGGGGCTGGGTTCTTTAGCACAAAGGCCGCGTTCTCCAAACGCAGCGGCCCAGCTCAGCATTTCCCGTGGCGCTAATGCTCAGGTCAGTGTGACCGGTGTGGGAGTGGCTGGGCCTGGGCCAGGGACGGGCAGCGAAGGTGGCATGGTGCAATGCTGCCACCTGCTGGTCACAGGTTATACAGCCATTCCAGTGGAAATAGTTTCCCAGGGCTGATCCCCATCACCCTCTCGACTCTTGGCAGAGACCAGTTCCAGCACCGTGCTGTTATCTTCCGATTTGTCTGGGCCATGGGTGTCCGGCACCGAGCCATCCTTAAACAGCGGGACTGATTCCCATCTTCCCTAGCACCGGCTAGTCACGTTACAGTGGAGTGTAACTGGTGCTAGTTTTCACTAGTACAAGCCAGACTTTCCCAATACTGAGCGGTCACTAGATGGTGAAATTGGTCCTAGGCTGTCTAGCAAAGTGATCCATAAGAGAGTGATTGATCCCAATATAGCCCAGCTGACATGAGTGTGACTTGTCTATCCCCGTTCACATACAGTCACTGGTCCCAGTCTCCCATAGTACAGCCCAGTCCGTCCCCACCCAGTGTGACAGTCGCTGCCTCCCCCTGGCTCTTGCGCAGTGCCAGAGGCTTCCCACTCACCAAAGGCTCCTTGTCCTTTCAGGGCTGGAGTCCGGGTTCTGCACCATCCCGCGTGCTCCGCGCTCAGAGAAGGCCCGGGAGAGCTCTTTCCCTGCAGAAGCAGAGCTCCAGCGCTCGGACTCCCTGCTGTCCTTCCGCCTGGACCTCGGGCCCTCCCTCATGAGCGAGCTCCTCCAGGTCATCAGCTTCACAGAAGCCATGAACTACGGTGACAAGAGGGAGGAAGCCAGGGCCCTGGCTGGCGGCCAGGCTGCGTCGCCCCTTGCCCTGCATGGCGAGTGGGTTGAGGCCGGGGTCCCTCGGGGATCAGGGACACCCAATGCCAGGTGTATAGAGGGCGACATGGCAGAAAGCCTCTGGGGCCGCTCCAGGCAGGGGGCCAGCTCCCCATCGGGACACTTGGTGCATGCCAATGGAGATGCTCGTGCCCTAGAGCATGCTGAGGAGGGGCCTGCCTATGCTGGGAGCGGGCACCAGAGCCTTGCATGGGGCTCAGCACCCGCCGAGGAGCCAGGGGCGCTCCCGAAAGACAGCCTGTGGCAGGGGCACTGGAATGACTGCAGCATGGAGGCGGGAGAGTTCCACCGGGCTGCCCAGGTCCTGGCTCGCCACTACAGCGCGAGAGGTGCACATGGCAGCCTGGAGGAAGAGGAGGAGGGGCCCCGGGAGAGCCCGGGTGTCGGCTCGTGGCGGGCGGACGAGGCTGGGTGGAGTCACAGCGAGGAGGAGGAGGAGGAGGCTGCGCTCTCAGCTGTGCGGGAGGGGGAGGCCACGGCTGGGGAGGGCCGCAGCGACTCCTTTGAGTACGCCGATGAGGAGGAAGATGATGATGAAGTGAAGGTCTGAACAGCCACCGTCTCCCGTGGCCTTGGGACTCCCCAGCCCTCCCCGAGAGACGTCAGCTGTCCGGGGGCCAGCGCCCCTTGGGAGCTGTGAACCCTCCTGCCGCAGAGGGTTGGTGGGGATGGAGGCAGGGGAAGCAGCTCTTTGATCCGCCCAGTGCCCTGGGCAGGCCCCGCCTTCCCCAAAGGGCAGGTCATGCTAATGGAGAAATCACAATGATCGCATGCTCCTTCCTCCCACTCCTTGCTGTCATTGGAAATGAGGCGCCCACCCCCTGGGAGACTGGGCTGGTAAGGGAATGCTCCTGTCAGGTCACCGAGCCCCCAGCAAGCAACGAACAGGAGCAGATCAGAGAAAGCACTCCAGCCACACGGCTCGCTCCCCCGTGTCCCCCTGAGCTAGAGGCCTGGGGCAGGCTTGCTTTCTGAGTCGGCCACCCTGGGCTGGAGCAACACAGCATTCTCCCTCTCCCTGGGGCCTGAGCGCTCTTGGCCGTTCTCCGGGCCTGGGGATTGAACCGGGTTCTGCCATGCCACACCACACAGCACTGTCCGTGAGCGGGCTGGGCTAGTCTCACACAGCTCCTACCAGCCCTCGCCAGTTCTGTTGCCTTCAGCCAGCTGGGCTAGCTAATTCCTGGTTCCCTCCTGCCAAGGCCTGCCCTAGCAAGCCAGTTCAAGGGCCTCCCCTCCCCCCTGAGGCCATTCCAAGGGCACAGCAATCCCGTTCCTCTCTCCTCCCCGTGGAGCAGGCAGCAGAGTGGGGAGTCCTCCCACCTGAGTGGGGTGGCCCTCCTTCCTTGAGCTGATGCAGGGCTGTGCTCAGGGAGAAAGGCAGGTGTGGCTCTTATCCTCCAGCAGTACCGTGAGCTGGAGGCTCTGAGGCTGGCTCCAGAGAGCCAACTGCTCCACTCTTCAGATGCAGCTGGGTGCAGCCAGCAATGACTTGGTATCCGAATGCAGCACAGCTGGGGAAATCATGCCATGGCCCTTAACCTGGGCACCAAGGAGCCCTGTCGGAGTCAGGCGCCAAAACTCATGAGATTTTTCAAAGCTGTAACTGGTGGGTTCTTTCCATTTGCCCTCCGGTGCTGGACTGCGCAGAGGGGCCGTTTTCAAGGTTTCCCCCACAACCAGGAGAGCTAGAAACTTCCTGTTGTTGTGTAATGAAAGCTGGGAGGCTCAGGCAGTAACTGGCTTTGGCAGCTGGGCCTTCAGGGGAAACACCAAATAGCGCTAGAGTTGCAACAACGTCGTTAGCAATGCTGTGACTCCAGTAATCAGGCAGAATAAGGACGATGCCGGGGTCCCGCTGCCCTTGCCCCCGGTAGACCCCTCTGTACCCCGGAGGGGACACCCCCAAACTCCAATACTCCCTTTCACCCCCTTTTAGAACAAGAATATTTTCTCTGTTCTATAGTGTTCGGCCCAGGCAGTTGAAAGGGAGCAGCCGATCCAGGGATGGGTTCCCACTGACACTATTTAGAGGGGTCTAAACTCACCCCCCTCCAACGCACTTCCGCTTTCCGGTGTCCTTTTGCCGGCGGGGGTTGGGGGCTGCTCACTGTGCTCCTTGTGTCTCTGGGCAACGTGGCCTCTTTGGAAGGAGCCGCTCCCCACGCTGTCCCGCGTGCGGACACGCTCATACAGAGGGGGCTTTGTGGCCCGGCCCGGAGTAGGAATGACCGGCGGGTGAGGTCATTCCGCTTGCCCGCACAGCATGCCCATTGTTCACCCAGGGCCCGCGAGCCTGTGGCCCGAGGGATCCCGTGCCCACGCTCCCGCTGCCCAGTCGCCCCAGGGGTCTGTGTCTATCAGGGAGCACATGAGAGCATAACCACCAGGCTTTGACACCGGGGGGGGAAAGAGTCCTAGGAGCCCGTTCTGCTCCCCACACAGCTGCCAGCTGACTGATCTCATCACATTGCAGGCAGCTGCTCAGCCTTTCACGCTCAGCCATGGGGGGAGAGAGGGCTGAAGTGAACCGGAGCTACTGGTGCCCAGCAGGGCTCTAGAGTGTAGAGTCCAGAGCCTGCAACCATTGCTACCCATCACTGCCCCCACCCTGGGAGCCAGGGTCTTTCTCAGGCTCACCCTGCTCATTCAAGTTTGTCACAGAAGCTCCATACCAAAGATCCACCCCAAAGGAACACCCCAGCTGTCTCCCTCTGCAGCCTGTGCACTTATTATTGATCTTATTAAAACAGTTTTTGATACTCTTCTCTCCTCTGGTGGTTCTTCCCCATGCCCCAGCCAGCCCCAGGGTTTCAGCCTGCAGAACAGCAGCAAATCAGTCTATTCCCTCTGCACTTTCAGACTCCAGGGAGTCATCTCCTCCCAGCTCCAAGTGCCTGAACCCCCTCCCTGCCTGGGTATTCTCTGCACTTCCAGTCCTGGGACTCCTGGGAAAATAGGATTTGCTACCACATCTGAGATCACTGGACCAGCCATTCTGGTCCCTATGCTCCTGCTGTGACCCATACGTGTTGCATCAGGGGAAAGCAAAACCCCAATAATGCTGGCCAGGGTGAGGAGATTCCATCTTGACCCCAGCAGAGATCAGTTTACACCTCGCATCTAGAGCCCTGATTACCCTGCTCATAGCCAGCCTGGCTACAAATGTTATCAACCAGCCCTAGCACTTGAGCCTGCAGCAGTGAGTTCCACAGGCTGACAACATATTTTATGAAAGTTATTTGTTCTGCATTTTACTGAATGACCCTCTCAGACACTGGAGCAGGGTGGAAGTAGAAGGGAAGGAGCAGTGTGTGCTCCTTCAGTGGAGTCTCTCTAAATATCAGTCTCTTCCATGCTTGTCCTTTGCCGACTAAATAACCCTAACATTTGCTATCCTTATATCCTGAGCATAGCGTTAGCCATATGCATTGCCAGACTGGATCCAACCCGCGGGCCATGTAGCCCAATATCCTGTCTCTGACTGTGGTCAGCAGCAGATGCTGGAGAGGAAGGGGTAAGAACCCTGCACTAGTCAGCTATGGATGAGCCGTCCCAGTTCTTCCTCACCCCCCCCACTTGTTAGAAGTTGGCTCTTCTCTGAAGCCACTTTAAACCTGGTGAGGCGTGTCCCTTTGTGGGGGTCACATCTAATGTCTGTTTTCCCTGTGCTGGGAACCCCTTGTCCTGTACTGTCAGAGGGTAAGACTGCCCCCTGCTGGTACCAAAGACTGTTCCTATATTTCAGATGTATAGGGTGGAGGGAAGTTACCCATAATGCTTCAAGCCAGTTTTTCTCCAGAGCCATTCCCCCTGTGGCATGTGAACCTCTGGAGTGAGTCACTGTAACTTTAACCAGAGCGGTTTCACCAGACATTAGGTAGTGCTGGCCCATGTGAAGGACTCAAGCTGACACAGGTTTCATTCCCTTGCAATTCCAAAGCCTCCCCCTCTCTCTCGCCCACACTGACTGAGATAAGATATGGGAAAGGCTGGGTAATGGATAACTTGGCTGGAATTTCCCAGCCGATAAGAGACAGTGATAAGAATGAAGGAGATAGAGGAATATTCTCCTTATCTCTTGCTGGATACAAGCGCTTATTAACACCTGTGCAGTTGCATCCTCAGTGCTGTGCCTGGTGCAAGGGGGAGGGTCAAGCCTCCTCTCACACCAGCTGGTGGGGAAATTCCATGTTTAGGGACAGCATCCCCAAGGAGAGAGAATCTCCCCCTGCACTGGTAGTGTTCCCCAGCCTGGAGACAGAGCGTTCTGCAGGTGCAGGACATTACCATCCTCCTACTGAGATAAACCCTGGGCTTTGTCTCCCACCTGGCCATCAGTTCATCCCAGCCTGCTGAAAGCGCAACCCGCAACCTAGCCTTACCAAAGAATCACTTCCTTCCTTTGCACACTCAGGCTTGGGAACTCCTTTCCACTCTGTCAGTGCACCCCAGGGCAGCGCCCCCTTCTGGTGCCCTGGAGACACTTTCATCCCAGCCACTGTCTCCCGCTCCACTAATCACACCCATAGGTGCCTAGAGAAGACGTCCTACCAGAATAGCGGACATCCGCCTCTTCCCAGCAGATGGGGAGCCCGGTTTGGGGTGTTCCCACAAGAACCTTTCCTGTATTGGGTGCTGAAAGGTCATGGCCAAGGACATCACAGGAGCCAGCACAGTTGGAACAAAATGGCCCCTCACCTGGGGTCTTTATTAGAGCAGGGAAGCGGGGCCCATCATTCTTGTTTGAAGGAGATGACTTTGAACCCGCCCTGCACACTCAGATAGCTGATCTTGTCGTAGCCGTGCCGGTTAGGGAACTCCACCTCATGCCCGTCCGGCAGCTTCACCTTGAACTTGTCTCCCAGGAAGCTGACGATAAACTGCGAGAGCGGGGAGCAAGGAAAGGACAGGAACGGGGAGGTGAGTTAGCATCAAAAGCAAACAACTGGCTGGCAACAGCAAGCACCTGTCCCTACTGCCCGGGCGGAGAGGCCCCGATTCTGCTGGCCTTAGGCAAGTTGCTGGGAGCTGAGCTCACTAAACGCATTGCAGGGTTGGGTGCCAGAGGCCCGGATCCTCAAAGGTATTTAGGCACCTAACTCCCATTGAAATCAGAGCGATCAGCTTGTCTCAGGAAGTTGAACTCTTGCCAACACCGGGAGACTGGGGGCAACGTCTCCCCTACCGTTGCTAATGCTGGTTCAGCTGCACTGGCGGAGGCAACACAGGGAGCCCTAGTGTAGACAAGGCTCCTGCGTCCACCACTGTTTTAAAGCACTGCGTTGCTTAGGCCTGCTCTGGACCTGGCGGGACAGCACATGAAATACCAGCGGCTGCAGGAGCCTTGCCCCACTGGCTCTCGCACTGTTACCCCACCAGTGGATCTGACTTGGGGTTAGCAACAGTGGGGAAATGCCACTTCTAGCCCACAGCACATACAGTGTGAGGGGACAGGACGGACCCGGGACTCTTCAAAGAACAAAACTAATAACTGATCACTGGAAATGAACTGTCTCCTTCCCACGGGCACTCCCCTGCCCCACCCAGCCCAGCCCGGGGAGCGCTGGGCAAGGAGAAGGAACCGTTTCCAAGCCACAGAGAAACCGGGTGATCTAACTCTGCAATGCTAAGAGGCAAACAAAGAGCTGCCCAAGGAAAAGGGAGCAGGGAGGCCCAAGAATCTCATTCTACAAAGCACTGGAGGGAAGAAAATAAGGGGTGGGAGCAGGGAGAGAATGATGGAGACAGATCCGAGGGGGGAGAGGGATCTGCTCCCTACAGCCCTCTCCCTCCCCCAGCAAAGGCGTGAGCACCTGCTGGGCAGAAAGCAGGTCACAGGCAGCCTTCAGCATGGGCAGGGTTAAATGGCGAGAGAACAGGGTCTGTGGGGATTGGGACTCTGAGCAGGCTGAGGAGGAGGGTTCAGGGTCGCAGGAGCCAGAGACACCGGCGGGGAGAAACAATGCCAGCCAGGAGGGGAAGAAGGGAGGCAGAGTAAGAGCTTGGCAGCTCGTCCAGCCACCACCACCCCCCGCCCTGCTTTTCCAGGAGCCGCCTCACCTTGACCTCCGAGCCCCGGGAGAACGGCAGGTGGTTGTCGCGATGCTCCGACTGCCAGCAGTTGGCGCATTTGGAGTTGCAGATGATGGTGGATTCTTTGAAGCGAGGGTTGAAATGCAGCCCCAGCTCACTAGGGCTCTTGCCAAGGTTAATCACAAAGCTGCGGGGTGGGAGCAGAGCGGGCATTAGAGACTTCCCCCCGTCCCCCCGGAGCCAGCATTGCTGCTACAGGAGCCCCACCCCTGCCCGAAGGAGGGCGGTTGAATTAGTTACACCCACCTCTCCTTTTACCAATTTCATGGGGGGCAGAGGGCTCCACCCTGCCAGTTTTAGGGAGAGCTGGGGCTTCCGGCCCAAGCGCCACTTTCCCTGGAGGAAGGCCAGGCCTGTGGCTCAGGCACTGGCCTGGGACTCAGGAGACCTGGGCTCAGCTCCCAACTCTGCTGCAGACACCTTTGCTAACCACGGGCAAGTCGCTTTAACCTCCGTGCCTCAGTTTCCCCATCCACGCACAGGGCCAGGACATTTGCAGAGCACTCAATTATGAGGGTGGTGGGGGCTGTATAAGTACCAAGCCAGAGAGACGGGCTGATCTCTGCATCAGACAGCAAATACCTGGTACAGTCAGGGAAACTGGGGTGCTGCCCCCATCTCTGCAGCCCATGCCCCCCTCGTCTGAGACCGCTCTCTCACACTCACTTCTCAGCATCATTGGCGACCTTGCCCTTTATCTTCAGGGTGTCCCCTGCTTTCACGTCCAGGTTCAAGATTTCAAATTTCTCCTGCGGCAGAGAGACCTGACGTCATGAGACTCCCTGGGTGACCCATGCCCACCCCCTGCCCCAAATGAAAAGGAACGAAGCTCAGCAATTCCACCTGAGCCGGGACAGAGGCCGGGAGCAGGTCCCCTGCCCTCCAGTTGTCACCTCATGGCCCTGAGCCAGGACCATCCTGGTACCCCGCACTCCTTGCCTGGCGAGGGGAAGAGGTGGGAGTGGAAACCGGAGAGCTGGAAAGGGGAGGGGGAATGAATGACTGAGCGGGTGTGATCACAGCAGACACAAAGGCAGAATGTGAGAGCCCACGGATACAGGAGAATAGCTGAAAGCAAGAAAAGGAAA
The DNA here is from genome assembly GCA_003942145.1 of Platysternon megacephalum. Lineage (NCBI taxonomy): Eukaryota > Metazoa > Chordata > Testudines > Platysternidae > Platysternon > Platysternon megacephalum. The sequence continues at coordinate 795,954 of QXTE01000087.1, forward strand.
GAGCTCACGGCGAGACACCGCAATCCTTACAGACATCCTCCTTGCTGGTACTGGATAGACGCGGCTGGGAGCTGCTGAGGATCTGGCTCAGGTACACCTCCCCGCAGGAGATCTTATAGGCCTAGCGTCTCCAAGAGTTACACATTAACAGCTCTCTCCCACCTCGCCAAGCCATTGAGGAAGGCTGTAAATCAGGAAACTTTGACCCAAAGAATTATCTGCTCCCCAGCTTCCTCTGACCAAAGAATTGACGTGTCTTGATCAATACCCTGCCCCAGCCCCAGCCCGGTTCCCTGATAAGGGATCAGCATTCTGATGACTCAGGAAAGTTACTCCAGCTGCCTGACCCCGAGGGGGTTTAATCACCAAGGGACCTTGTCATGGGGGTGCACTCACCACTAGAGGCGCCTCCTCCTGGCCACTCTGGGGATCAGCAGAGCCCCCCGGACCGGTGGCCAGGACCCGGGCAGTGTGAGTGCCACTGAAAATCAGCTCACGTGCCGCCTTCGGCACCCGTGCCATAGGTTGCCTACCCCTGCACTACCACATTGGAGCCATTTCCCCAGTGGCTGGGAGGGGAACCCAGGTTCCGGCTCAGGGGCCCTCTCACCAGCAGCCAAGGTCTGACCTATCCCAGACCTTGCTGCCTTTCCCCCAAGTCTCTCCTACCTTGCTGGCTTTCCCCACCTCCCTGGGTTTGCCAGCCCAAACTCCCACCTCCCCGGGAGTAACTGTGGACTACCCTCTGTACTCCCAACCATGCCTCCCTTCTTCCAGGCCGTGAATGTAGCCTACTTCCCTGCAGCCCCTTTCTGCTCCCCACTCCTGGGTTTTATACAGGCGCCTCCTGTTCCTGCCCAGCTGAGTCTCATCTAATTAATCCCTGCTCCCTGGCACCTCCTGCAGGTGCAGCCTGGGGAGTTCATTGGCCCAACTGCCATCTTAACCCCTCCAAGTCTTGTGAGGGGATGGAGCCCCCCATGGGCGGGGTGTATAAGAGGCCACGGGAGGTTAAACCTCCCCGCCAAAAAACTGGCCATGCATGGGGGAAATGCCACGGCAGCGTGGGTCACCCCTCCGAAGGCACGCTGGCCTGCCACCACCTTTGGACCACCAGAAGCGAAGCTCCATAGAAGTGGGGAGGAGGCCCCGCACCTGAACCATGACCCCACCTGCACTCCACCTCGCCCCGCCTCTTCCCCCAAGGCCCCGCCCTCGCGCCGCCTCTTCCCCCAAGGCCCCGCCCTCGCGCCGCCGCTCGCTCATCTCCACCCCCTCCCCCTCCCCTCCATCGCTCCCCTAAGGCAGGACTCCCGTTCTGGGAAGGGGGCAGAGAGGAGCGAGTGGCGGGGGGGAGACCTTGCGGGAGGGGGCGGTGAGGAGAGAGCAGCGGGGGGGTCTCAGGGGAAGAGGCGGAAATGAACGCTGTGGCAGTGGGCAGGGCCTCGGGGGGAGGGGCGGGAAAAGGCGGAGGGAGGATGGGGCTTCGGGAAGGAGAGGCCAAGCAGAGGTGGGGCCTTGTGGGCAGGGCCACAGTCCAGGTGCCGGTGGCCCCACACACTTCTAGAGAGCTCCCAGTCCCTCACACCAAAAATCACAATATTCAGGTTATTCCCAGTCCCAAAGGACCAGTCACTTACCCCAGGTCAACTGCACTTAAGATCTTATACCAAAGATCACACTTTAATAAACTAGCCTGTAATAAACTAATTACAAATGTATTAACTAAGAAAAAGAAGTAAGGGCATTATTGACAAGGTTAAAGCAGGTAAACACACACGAGTTACAGTCTTAGGTTCCAACAGGTGGTAGAAGCATCTATAATAAGCAAGCTCTATATGTCCTTAAGGGCTAACCCAGGCCAAGCGCTGGGGATCTTTTGCTTATGCTTAGTACCGTAATCCTTTCCCCTCAGCGTCCAAGCAGCATAAAGATACAGTTTCTCCTTGCCAGGGATTTGTATTCGTTTCCCCCAGAGTTCAAGCTGATGGGACGAGTCCACATGCACATCCCCTGTTCATGGCTGGAGGGGGAAACAATCAGCAAAGTATTTTGTCCTCTGATGTTCCACAATGGCTTGTCTGGTGTCTATGGGCCTTCTTTTGTTGGGCAGGAGATGAGACCTCTTGTGGCAAACTAGTATTTCACACTTGGTAATGCTGCTCTCCTGATTTAGAGTTTCAGAGCCAACTCTTTAATATCTTCTAACATGGGCTGCAGCTATTGTAAGCGAGATTAGTGCATGCAGCAACTCACAGGCATTTCATAAAGTCTAAACACTAAATAGGTTTTATAAATCTGATACCTATTTTAACAATACTAACACCTAGGTGAGCCAGACTGGTTTCCAGCTATGAAGTTGTCAGTGTTCAGTGAGGCCTAGGGGACTTGCCATGAGTTGGCACCTGGTCTGTCAATGTCACAGGACCATCACCCCATCTGCTCCTTCCCACTCCCACCCCACAAAAGAGTAATGTCCTAGCTGCTCTCCTCCCATGAGGGAGCATTGGCCTGGCTGATCTCCCCTCCCCCAGTAACAGCTACAATTCAGTGGGAAACTGGGACTGTCAGATTTCATGGAGGGAAATGATCTTGCCCAGGCGCAGAGGGGACGCTCCGATGTGGTCAGTGGGAGGGGATGGGGGTGTCCCCAAAAAGGGGAGCAAGATCTTGGAAGACAGAAGTTACTCCAGAAATCCCCCTCTGCCCTGTCACTTCAGAGAGTGGCTGCATGCAAATTCACACTGCCCTTGCAAAGCAGATGGGAAGGGACGGTCTCTGCTCCTTCCACATAGAGGCGGATTAAGGTTTCGCTGCGCCCTGGACCAGAGCAAGTGGCCTTTCAGCACCACAGCTGAAACATATATACACAGAGAGAGAGAGCCCTTTTCGTGGTGCATTGGGGAGGGGGGGAATTCATCCCTGCCATGTGCTATATAGATTCAGGGAATACCCCCAGCGTAGCAGGCGTCTCCAATGGGCACACAGTCAGTGTAGCCAGCTCCATAACCCTGGAGCAGGGGCAGTGGTGGAGGAGCAGGAGAGGACAGGACATTCCCGAATGCCAGCTTTTGGCAGTGGTGCAAAGGTCTACAGAGATTGTTGCAACCATAGTGTAAATGACAGCTGCCCTGACCGCCACCAAAGGGCCAAACCAGCCCCAAGTTAGGGGAGGTGCATTGTCTGCCCTCTTGGTCCCTGCGCCGGGCTAGGGATGAATCCCGCCATGTGTCAGCAGAGCTTATAACTGCAGGGAGGCCTCCACTGTGTTTGATGGGGAGACTACAGGTGGATCTCTGGCTTGTCTCTGCAACATAGCATCTCCACACTGCTGACTTGCATGTGAAGACTAATGCCTGGTCTACACGGGGGGGGGAAATCGATCTAAGTTACGCAACGTACTTAGACCTACTCACCGCGGTGTCTTCACTGTGGTGAGTCAACTGCTGCCGCTCCCCCGTCGACTCTGCCTGCGTCTCTCGCGGCGCTGGAGTACAGGAGTCGACGGGAGAGCGCTTGGGGGTCGATTTATCGTGTCTAGACTAGACGCGATAAATCAACCCCCCGCTGGATCGATCGCTGCCCACCGATCCGGCAGGTAGTGTAGACATACCCTAAGACGCAGGGTGTAGTCTCACCTTTAGCTGGAGATCAGGCTGGTGGAGGATCAAGTCTCTGGCCCCAAAAGAAGTCCCAGCACATGATAATCTCGTTCTGGTTCTTTCTGGGTTTGTGAAGGTGAGTCACAGAGGAATTGCCACTGAAGGGCGTCTGCCAAGGAGGAAGATGGTCTGGGCAATGAGCTGGGGGGGAAAGAAGGGAGGAGGGGAGCGTGTGGGGGAAAGGAGGAAGCAGCTCTAAGGGAAGGGAGGAGGATACTAATTGAGAGTGACCATGTCGGCCAGCACAAACCAGGCTGCAGCCCCCAAAGGTGGGGATCCAGCAACCCGAGCTGCCCATACACCTGGCTCCACCAGTGCCTGGATCAGCATATCACCTGGGCAGCCTCCTCCAGGCCACGCCCTTTTGGATGCCTGTGGTGGGCAATGGGCCTACCACTGGCTGCCCCCTCCCTGGACACAGAGTGTGCATGCAAACTGCACCCAGGTGCGGGTGAACCCAGCCCCACCCTGTGGGAATCGTGCCTGGGAGGAGGCCCCACGAATGGCAGGAAGTGTTTAACCCACTTGAGCCACAGGAAGCCTATCCTAACCAAATGTGCGCTTTGCAGCTGCATGTATGGTCACGGACAGCAGAGGGCGCCGTGCAGAGCCCTTGCCCCAGAATGACTAACCGTCACGAGCAGCCATACACGCCTAGCGAGGATGAGCCAGGCTTTCAACAGGATGTGAGTCTGCAATTCAGCGCAGCTACAATGGGACAATCAGATGAGAGGTGGGGGACCTAACTGTCATATGGAAAAGAGCATGGGCGTTAATACCATACTAATGACCACAACTTACATTGATAGTCCTGTTCATCCCAAAGGGCTTTACAAACTACATAGGAATCACAACACTGAAAGGCAGCCACCTCTGGGATGGAACAGGGCAGCTGATTAACAATGAATGACAGCAACAGTTCTGGACAGGAAGGGGAGGAGAATACCATTTCTAAAGAGAAAAGCAGAGAATGCATTTACTAAATTGGAATTTGACCCAGGAACTGAGATTAACATGCCTATAAGCAGAGGCGGCTCCAGGCACCAGCGCAGCAAGCGCGTGCCTGGGGCGGCAAGCCGCGGGGGGCGGCCTGCCGGTCGCTGTGAGAGCAGCAGTCAGGCGGCCTTTGGCGGCATGCCTGCGGGAGGTCCGCCGGTCCCGCAGTTTTGGTGGTAATTCGGCGGCGGGTACGCCGAAACCGCAGGACCGGCAGATCACCCGCAGAAACGCCGCCGAATCCACATGTCTGCGGACCGCCCGCAGGCATGCCACCGAACGCCGCCTGACTGCCATGCTTGGGGCGGCAAAAAACATAGAGCCGCCCCTGCCTATAAGATTACCTAACCTCTAGCTTCGAGGAGATCTCTTAGGCCCTTGGGAATGCTTTCAAAATCTCAGGCTTCTGGAGGTGGAAACAGCTGCCAGTGTCACATACGTGTCCCGGCTGTAGCAACCACAACCTTGAGCATGGCATTTAATAGTTTTAGAGAAGGAATAGAGAGTTCAGTCCTGCCCTGACAGGCTTCAAAGATGACAGCTCTTTAATCCTTGATTCCTCGCTGCTGCCAGAGCTCATTTAAAACAGGGGAGAGATCGTTACACGGATTTCAGACAAAGAGATGGACATTATTAGATGCATTTCATTTCTTAATGGGAGAGAGAGACCAGGTGAGTGTGGAGCCAAGAAGGACATCCAAGGCTTTTCAATTTCTCACTCTAGGCCGGTATGATCCCTACATGTGTGAAAAGCGTCTGGGGGCCTTTAATGATCACAAGTGATCCAGGCCTCAGTTCGCAGCTCATCCAAATGGCAGCACCTGCAGCATCTTCCTAGCACTATGCTGGGGACTGGTTCAGTGCAGACTCAGAGGGAAGAGTGCCAACTAGTAAATCACCAGCACCATTTCCTCTGCACGGCCTGGTCTACAAACAAACTTGCACTGAAATCACAAAAGTTGTGACTGAAACCTGGTTTCATTATTTCCGTGCCAGGCTGTGTGTGGACCAGGCCTAAGTGCCTGTTCAAGATACTAAAAGAGCTGGAGAGAAGACACACCCTTGCTTGGAGTCGCAGCCATTCATATGATGTTATTTCCTAGTACTTACAATAATTTTTACTCCATGACAAGATGCTACCCCTTACCCAGCAACTGTTTATTTCCCTGAATAGGCTCTTGGAAAGGATTTCAGCAAGTGATTTTTAAAAACCCAAATAAAAATCAAGAAGCCACATGATTTAAGCAAGGCCTGGGAGCAAGAAGTCCTCAGCTCTGAGCCTGGCACTGACAGTGATTCCCCATGATGGCCTTGGGCAAGTCACTTCTCTTCTCTGCAGGAACTGATCTCCACTTAAAATTTAGGTCAACATAGCTATGGCGTTCAGGGGTGTGAAAAATCCACCCCCACCCCACCCTGAGCACTGTAGCTAAGCCGACCTAACCCCTGGTGTAGACACTGTTAGGTCAGTGGAAGAATGCTTCCATCAACCTAGCTACCGTCACTTAGGGAGGTGAAGTCCCTACAGCAACAGAAAAACCCCTTCCGTCACTGGAGTCCATGTCTACGCTATGGGGTTATCGCGCAGTAGCTATGCCACTATAGCACCCATAGTACAGATGCGGCCTCAGTTTCCCCTAGTATAAAACCGGGACAGTATTGCTCCCTTGTCTCACCAGGGCATGGTGAGGATTTCAGTGAGGGGGTCCCGGTTTTCAGAAGGGCTAAGCATGCACCACTGCAGCTGAGATCGACGGGAGACGCGTTCAGTTCCTACTAGTCTGTCTAGAATAGATCCTTTCAGGCCGTAGTAACTGAGCGCCTGTGCATTAGAATGGGTGAAGCTGGGAAGAGGAAAGGTGCTCTGCAAAGGCTAAAGACAATGCTATTATCTCCCCACCTCTCATCTAAGATTGTCGTAAGTTCCCCCCCTTCACAAAACCTCCCCGAACAGGTAAGACGGAAACAATTTTCCCTTTGCAGAGCGGTATGGGTTTGATTCCAATCAGATTAGACTCCTACCTTCACCCAGCCCAGCCCTAAACCCTACAGATCAGCCAATTTGCTAAGGGAGGGAGGGACGGACAGGGGAGGGCTAGAAGCAAAAAACGTATTTAGATAAGCCAAACAATGGCACGAGCGGGTTGGCTTATCTAAATCTATTTGGTTGGCTAACCAGGCCCATGCATCTGGGGGGTGGGGGAGGTGAACCCCAAGAACAGAAGGGGATCATGCAGGGTGGTAGAACTAGGCCAGGAAACAGCTCCTGCAGGGGAGATTTGTCAGGCTGTGGACCTCAGGGAAGGGGTGCTGGTCCCATCACCTGGATCACTGGACTAGACAAGGCACTGGAGAGCAGAGTGTAACTGCCAGCCCATCCCCTTCATTCACAGTGGCCCTGCTGCTGGGGGAGTACAAGGCCTCTCCAGGGACTGGGTGCAGTGGCACGCACGCCGCGAGGTTGGAGGAAAGGACTGCAGGTGCTCGTCAGCCCCATCCATGGCCCCACGAAGTCGCGAGACCTCCTCGTCAACCTCCTCCTGGCCCTGGCCAAACTCTCCAGCTACACTACCAGGAGGAGGATGCTCGACGAGGGGGTGCTCTGCGACTGTGGGGCCTATTTCCGTTTGAGAGCAGCTTCACGCCTCCGGGCAGAGTTCCACTGGGCAGCGTCCGCTGGCTCCCTCGACACCTTTGAGGAGCAGTGGGCGCTGTCCGGGGTTCTCTGCTCGGTGTCCCCATCCGGTACCCTAGTTTTGAACCTATGACCCTCACCTCAGTCCCTGTTTTTCTCATTTGTTGTCCCCCGTACTCATTTGGTCCCTGGGTCCAGAGGTCCCTCCCGCTAGGCTGGGGGAGGGGCCTTTAGAAGTGGGCGGGCGGGTTTTCCAATAAGACTAGCACCGGGTAGGTTCTCAACAAGGCCCCTCCCAAGGGCCTGGTAAGAGGAATGCTTGTCCTCAGGCCTTCCCACTGGCAAAGGGGAGAATGCACAGGTTGCTCCCTGGCTCTCCGGCTCTGCCTCACCCACTCAGATGGGATGCGACACTGCCAGGCAAAGGGAGGGGAGAAGAAACCTATTCACAGTGCTCCGGGAGGAGGAGAAGCCTCGCGAGACCCTGCACTTCCCTAGCACCTTTCATCCGATCTCTGTACAAAAGTAAAGGCACTGTCACCACAGCCCTGGTGGAAGGGAAATATTAGCCTCCTCTTTAGCAGATGGGGAAACTGAGGCACGTGACCACATCAGGCCTACACTTTGAAAAGTGCCCAGGGATTTTGGGTGCTCCACTTGAGACACACCGGGCCAGATTTTCCAAAGAGCTCAGCCCCCAGCATCTCCCACGTGCTGAGCGGTCTGGTTTTGCAAATCTGCCCTAGGAGCCTAAACGGGAGCTGAACTCTTTTGAAAATCTGGCCCAGACAAGCCGGCGTTCAGAGTAGCCGATCACTCCCAACTCCAGTTGAGGCCAACAGGAATTGGAGATGCTCAGTGCCTCTGAAGATCAGTCCCTTGGTGTTTCAAACTGGGCCTCCAAAAACAGAGGCATTCAAAGTTAGTGGCCACTCTTCAAAATTGAGGCCAGGGTCTCACAGGCCAAACTCTCACTGACTTTGAGGGGAGCATCTCCCGTAGCAAGGACTGCATAAGGCTGGAGGACTGAGCTCAATGCAGTAAAAACAAACCTGCAATTGCTGCTTGCTGACGACACTGCTGAGGGGGCTGTGGATTGGACCCCGCCCTAGCGTCCAACCACCTCCACATCCTTCACACTCACCCGAAACGCGATGGTGGTGACAGACAAATCACTGCACGCACATTACATCCAGCCGGATGCGGCCAACGCTGATAGCACATTATCAGTGACTGTGGCTATTCATCACAATGGGACGGCAATGATCCAAGGCAGCCTGGTCAAATCGGAAGTCTCTCAGAAATCCCTAAGACAGGCAGAAAGTGTCTGTCTGAGTCACACATGTGACAGAAATGCCAAGGATGGCTCATCAACTGGAAAAAAAGGAGAAGCTTCTAAAGTTCAAACAACACGTTGAGCGAAGCCACAAGAATTCGTAGCTCATGAGCTACCAAGAGGGAGAGCAAACAACGTCTGTTCCCTGGTCATCAAATTGCCAAAGTCCAAGGGGATGGATCCTACAAGGTGCTGAGAGCATGCAGGAAAATGCCAAGCATCCTTAATTCCCACCAGCTTCAACGGGGTCTGAAGGCACTCAGCGCCTGGCAGGATCCGGGCCTAAATGATGGCTTAGAGCGGATGTCAAGTTGAAACCATATGTTGCTATGAAATTAACTAGAACAAATTCCCTTTGATTGCCTACAGAATGAAACAGCAAAACCAAACCGGATGGAAACTGAAAATAAAAGCCTCTAGAAAAGGGAACTGAAATCCCCAAATAACTGAGTTTAGTGCTGGGAAACAAGCCTCTAAAAAAGGGAACCATAGCTAAAAGAGAACTAAGAGAAGCCCAGGTCGATGCAATGACGTGCTGCCAAGAGAAACGCCAAAAATAAATGAAGCTACTGGGAACAGAGCTGAACCGGAGCTGCAAACACCAGGGGAGAACTAAGGGCTTGTCTACACTTACACTTGATGGAATAGCCTAATTTTGGCAATTAATTTATCTTTGACTTTTGACTATTGGCAGGTAAATATGCCCAATGGTCTGTGATGGGATGTTAGATGGGGTGGGATCTGAGTTACTACAGAGAATTCTTTCCTGGGTGTCTGGCTGGTGAGTCTTGCCCACATGCTCAGGGTTTAACTGATCACCATATTTGGGGTCGGGAAGGAATTTTCCTCCAGGGCAGATTGGCAGAGGCCCTGGAGGTTTTTCGCCTTACTCTGCAGCATGGGGCACGGGTCACTTGCTGGACGATTCTCTGCACCTTGAGGTCTTTAAACCACGATTTGAGGACTTCAATAACTCGGGCATAGGTTAGGGGTTTGTTACAGGAGTGGGTGAGTGAGATTCTGTGGCCTGCTTTGTGCAGGAGGTCAGACGAGATGATCATAATGGTCCCTTCTGACCTTAAAGTCTATGAGTCTATGAGTCTTAAAACACTATCGTGGCACAGCTGTAGTGCTTCAGTGTAGACACTACCTACGCTGACAGCAGGGATTCTCCTCTTGACATAGGTAATCCACTTCCCCGAGAGGCAGTAGCTAGGTCGATGGAAGAATTCTTGCATTGCCTAGCGCTGCGTACACCGGGACTTAGGTTGGCTTAATAGCACTGCTCAGAGATATGGATTGTTCACACCCCAACCGACATAGTTAACCCGACCTAATTTTCTAGTGCAGACCAGGCCTCAGATGACAACCATATAGTTATAGCAGATCGGAGGGGGATCTTGAGAGCATATGGCAGATTGCATTAATTACATCCTTCCTGCTCCCCAAGGAAGGACAGGTGACAGCAACTCCCGGTGCACTCCCCCAGGGTTTCCACCAGGGCAGGGCAGCTTTCGAATCCACCAGCAGTCAGCTGGGCCAGGAAACTGCCTAACTGTTCTGACAAGAGCCCTTGGCTCTTCAGGCAGAGCTGCCCCACGCCAGCCTCCCTACAGCAGAGGGATTGGGGCTGCTTTGGCCTGCCACAATTCCCCCCTTCAGTGGGCTTTCTGCCCTACGTGTTACACTTGCAGGAGCCGCTCTGCGCCCCTGGTTGAATCCGGCCTTCCGTCTATGCCTGCCCCCAGGTTTCTTGGGAGAGACAAGCCCCCACAAGCGATCCGTTCCTTCTATTGGATTCAGATTGCTGGCTGGGAAACACTCATTCCCACAAGAGGGAAAGAGTAATACAAGTTAAATGCCTGAATGCAGATCAGGCCAGACAAGTTTTATCAAGTGCCAGGCTGAACAAGCCAAAACATATTGCCATCCACCCAGGAACAAACAAACTCGCCCAGCCAGGAGATCTGATAAAAGCAGTGGGACAGCTGGCAACAGTAACTGCAAGACAGTACCCGTCAGTGCAGAGATAGCCTTATCTCCTCAGCTGCCAAGATGGGACACGCATCCCCATCTACTATGCAACAGAAGTGCAAGGCCTGTGGAGGCCTGTTGTCTGTTCCTGAGCCTGCATGGAGCACCTTAGTACAGCACAATTTCTAAGGGGTGTCTCTATGTCTCACTGCATCTCGTTAAAACAGGGGAGTGAATAATCACTGAACAGCTCCATGGTACCATCTCCCTGTGGATCAGGGACCAGAAATTACTAAAACATGGTGCCATCTAATCTGGACACAGAGCTAAATGACAGCAGCTTACCCCGCTGCAGAAACAGAGCACAGTGGCTACAATAGATTGAAACAGCAGGGGGAGCTCTTGCTGCACCAGCCAAAGGGCAAGGGGGGAGGAGGGGCAGAGCCAGGGAGAGGAGCGGGGGGGGGGAGAGCCCCTCTGTTTTTAGCAAGGGAGGGGGCTGTGCTGCTCCACTGGCACGCCCCTCATTTTAACCCCTGCCGTAGCACCACCAAGGAAAGATCCCAGTGGGAAGAAACAAAGCACAAGCTGCCGGGCCTGTTGGGAAAGGAATAAATAGCCCCTGGGCTACTTAGATTGTAAGCCCACTGGGGTAGGGACCATCTCTTTGTGCTGTGTTTGCACAGCGCCTGGCACAGTGGGGTTCTGGTCCAGGGCTGGGCTCCTAGGTGATACAGATAACAAATCAGAACAGGAAGCGTACAGGCTGAAATGATTGCTAGGCTGTGCCAGCATTGCCTGAAGTACAGTATGGTGTCATGGAGATTTTGTGGCATGAGGGTTTAATTGGCGCAGGGACCATGTTCGTACAGCACCTTGCACCATGGGGTGCAGGCTAGGAGTGGGGCTGCTAGGCACCCTGTCAATAAAAATAAATAATAATATTAATCATGGGCCAGATCCTCATCGGCTGTGAACCAGTGTGGCTCCACTGACGGCAGCAGAGTTATGGTACTTTAATCCAGCTGCGGATCTGGCCCGATGTTTGTATCTAGGGAGGATTTATAGTTTGTCATGCTCTTGGGGATCCCCCAGCTTTAGGTGTCACCTGAGATATAAACCAACAGATTCCATCACTCTCAACCCCATGCCCAACTCACTGGGGGCACCCCACTATTCATAGCGTCATAGGGCTTAAGGCCAGAAGGGACCACCAGTCATCTAGTGCAAGGACCTGTAAATCACAGACCACCACCACCACCCAGCACCCGCACACTAGACCCAACAATTATTCACCGATCCCCACTCACACAGAGTGACCCTTCTGGGGGATTGCTGGGGCAGGTAGGAACAGACACCCCCATGTCACAGCTCACACGGGAGCAGCTGAAGAAATAGCAGCTTGCTTGCTGGGAAATACAAAGGGCTTCTAGTTCTGATTGGGCCAGCTGCCAGAGAGCCTACGCAGCAAACACCATGCACATGGGCACACAAACTACAGCTGCCCCAGAAGGCGTCCGTGGGGGATTCACTCAAAGTCCTGCCTGGGGGGTGGAGGGGTCTAGGATTAATATGGCCCATAACAGTTCTCCAAAGGCAGGAAGCTGGGGGCCACCGAACCCCACCTGGAGAGAAGTGTGCACCTGTGCAGGTACATTTCAGGTCTCTCCTCCTTTAAGGCTTCTCTGCCCTTTTTTTGTGCCCCACGCCCAGCTCTCTTGCATCTCCCAGCTGCTGGGCTGCTTCCTCTTCAGTCAGCAGCCACACCTCCGCTGTCTCTTAGCAGCAGGCAGCCGGGGCTGAAGCTGGCAGCATGTGGCAAATGGAAGGGGGCGAGGCTCTAGCGCAGCCAGGATAGATAGTGCTGACAGCAGTGGAACAGCCTCCTCCAGCTGCTTCCCAGTCCTGACTTAGGCCAGGACTGAAGTTTCTCAGGGAGCCTCGGGCAGGATAGCAGGTATGGGATTTTCAGCTGGGGCCAAGGACTGCTAGTGAAACTCAAACTAGCCCTGTATCACATTGATGCACAGCTCAGACCGTATTCGAGCAATGAGGCATTTAGAGGCGGTAACTCCTAGGACCTCCCTTAGCTCCATGTTAAAGCCAGACTGCAGAGGTCTGACTTTCTTAGCTTCCCTAACGGTCATGGGACTAAGCATCCCCAAGAGTAGCTCTGCTATTTCACACTTGATTGCCACCGCGACCTATAGAGGTATTTACCATCCAGACTTGGTGATTCACTGCGCTTGGTTTTCTTATGCTGCTCCGCAACTTCCACCTTGGAGGCTGTACTCTGTGCTAGGGCCAGACTTTGCTCATAGAATATACTTTTGCAATAGGAATTCCACCCCCCCACCCCCCCGCCATCATCCTTTATGGTAAAAATGGATAGCAATAAATCAAAGAAATGCATTTAACCTCTCTTCTACTTCCCCCACTCCTCCAATCCCTCCCTCCCCTCTCTGGCAGTGGCAGGGATGAAAGCCATGACTCAAGCCATCTGGTTTCTAACAGAGAATCCATTTACCTTTTCAATAGCCTCCCTCTGCCTTTATCATTTGCAGTGAGCACTTCACCAGCAGAGCATTTGTCCCAACCTGGGCCTCCAATCCTGCAAGCTGCTCCGTGCTTCAGCAACTTCAATGAGGCTCCCCCAGCCGGATCCGGGCCTGGCTTTGTACACAGGATTTCCGCTCTTAAGAGAGGCTCACTGAGCCCTAATGAACTCCCACGCTTCTCCGCTTAACCTGACAGAGTTTCACTCTCCCCGTTTCATTTCTAGTTTAGAGGAACACAACCCATCCCTGCTCCTCAGGCTCCAGGCCGAGTCTGTGAGCTGGGCTTTCAACAAGTCTCCTTGCTGTACTCTTCAGCCTGTTACTGGGTATCTTCATCGCCATGTTAAAGTCTTCCATCCTTCGTAAAGCTCACTAACTCCTGCCCCTCTGCAAGAGCAAATTCAATTGTCCTCTTTCCCACTGTATGCACCATCTTCTCCTAGCGTCCGCGGCTGAGAGGCAGGCAGAAAGAGGGGGACTGCCAGGGATTCTTCAAAGGCACCAGGGGACCCCTTGGGCGGTTGACTCGGCGGGAGGGTTTGCACAGGCGAGGGGGAGAACAGATGCTGATGTTCACCTCCAAATGCCCATAACATTCACTTCCTCTGCTTCCCTGTCTCTCTGGCTCATCTGCTACTAGGATACTACTCTGAAAAGGTTTTCAATCCAGAGATCTGAAAGCACTTTAAGAAAGGCAGTAAGTGTCATTCTCCCATCTAGGCACAGAGAGGGAAAATGGCTTGCCCAAAGTCACCCAGCAGGACAGTGGCAGCTCCGGATTCCCAGTCCAGTTCCCTAGCTACTCAGCAGACTCACGCTAGCATGACTGAAGCATGGTTTCCCTGATCACAAGGCACCCATCATCTTACAGTAAAAAGAAACCTGCTGCATTAAGAATTTACAGTGTGGAAGAAAAAGGACTGGACAGCTCGTGAATATGTTCCTTATTGCACATCAGTCCCCTAGGAACTGCTGACAGAAACTCCTATTAGACTAACGGGGAAAAGCCCGAAACCGTCAACTCTGTCACTGGCTCTTAAATAGCAACCCTCCACGGGGAAAAGCATTGAAAACTCTTCCAGGGGTGGGGGACAGCCGAGGTCAGGGAATAGTGAGGCTTCAAATCCAGAAGATTGTGTAAGACGCATGGACAGAGGTGATGTCAGGAGAGGAGATGCTGGCTCTGTTTCAAGGGAACGTGGCAGCAGCAATTCAGCCAAAAATCTAGGAACTGTCTGCTGCAGTCAGCTAAAGGAGGCACATGGGAAGAGAACAAAGGCACTGCAGTACAGAGTCTGCAAAAGTGAGTGGTACAGCATAACGCATCACAGATCAAGGAGCAACTTAGCTGGGGAAACAGAACCCACACTTACAGGCTATATCTGAAGATCTAGCACCCAGTATGGTGAACTGTTTGGTAGGAGGTGTTAGAAGATGGCGACAAGCAATACTGCTTGGACCATACATAGACTATTATTCAAAACCAAAAGAGTCTGTGGTGGGGCTGGGGGAGAGGAAGGACTGATATGTTCCAGGGGAGATGCACAGATAACCACAGCTGAGCCCTGGCTGCTAGAACTTTCTTCCACATGATCTTTGGAGTCAGCTGAGGCAATCCCAGATGCAAACATTCTCTTTCTGATTACTGTGCATGTACTGCTGTGTGTCTGTGATTCAAGTGCACAACTTCATAGATCTTTCGAATATTCAATAGCCTTTCTCCTACTTGCCACCACTGCCCTCTGCTGGATGGAAAGCATCAGAGCTGCTCAAACGTGTGCGCACGCCTCCCTCTCTCAGTCCTAACTCTGAAGTATATTCCCTGTTACTACTAGTGCACAAACAATGAAGTGCTCCAGTTTGCGTGTGGTGACATCCCCAGCTAGCAACCACAAGCCAATGGTTATACATCATAATACTAGTATATAAGAAGGAATGTTTTCTAGGTTGGAGTTAGTAATAATATGGAGCTTTTCAGCTCATCATCAGTTCAAATCTGGTCCAGGAGAGTGTTGGCTGAGAGGCATGGCCGTCCTAACTACCTGTGTAGAGTGAGGTCAGGTTTTCATCCCAGAAGACAATGTCCCACATGACATAAACCACCACTGTAAGCGCAGCACAAATGAGCTCCCAGCTGCAAACCAAAGCTCTCTTAATTTTACTGAAGCACATCGATGGGGATAGCATCAGTGTGACGTGGAATAGATTCAAACGGGTATGGAGGAAAGGCCCTGTGTTAGGTTTGCGGGAAGGAACAGGTGGTGTTCAGTAGGAGGCCATACATATAGGTGCTGTGTCTGAGTTCATCCAGCATCTTCACTGGTGATCCAGAAGAAGGTCCAGACAGTGTTCTAATTCAATTTGCACATGCTACTAAATTGGGAGGAGCTGCAAGCCGTAAGGAGGACAGAAAAAGAACACAACAGGACTCAGAATGACAAGAAATAGGAGCTGAAGTTCAGTGATCCAATCAGGACAATGCAACTGACAATATCTGGTGTGGGGAAGGGAGACAATCTAAACTGGTATTTAATGGGAGACACTTGAGAAAAGCAGTAATGCCAAAATGCTAAAGCTAGAGACAATCAACAGCCTATTAGATATGGTCTTGAACTGATGTGGTGCCCACCCCAAGAGTGTCAGTAAATTTGAGCTGCATACACAGAAGCATCACCTCATAGAGCAGGGAAAGGATACACCCTTTCTATAAAGCTCCAATGTGACTGTACCTAGAATACCAGGTTCCAGTCTGGGTACCATGAAGATTTTAAAGATTCTCAGAAATGCAACAAGAGGCATAAGGGGCCAAAAAGACTGACTCATAAGGAAAGATTACACTAGCTAATGTATAATGTACTGGAACCCAGTTGGGGGAGGATATGGCAGCTGTCACGTATCTGTGAAGGGCAGAATAAGGGAGAAAGGGAAATGGCCAGACATGGTACAATGGAGTAATGGGATAAAAGTAAGAAAAGAAATATGAAGGTTGAACACCAAGAACTATTTCCCAACAATAAGGCAGATTAGTCTCCTTCATGGCTAGAGGCATTTAAGATCAGCCTGACAGAATGTGAGAGAACACACGTTGGACAGTGGGGTGAGACACACTAGATGTGACCTAATAGGTCATTTCCCTCTTTAACACCCATGGGCCCAATTCTGCAGGCACTTACACACTTTACCCATCTGTAATCCCATACACATGAGTTCCGTGTGAGCCTGCGGGATTGGATTTTTATGATTGAATGGACCATGTAGGATTACTGGATTCTTCTTAGTGCTACAGGTGGTCCTTCAAGTCAAGACATGCTGGTGGGCAGAGATGATGCTTGGAATGCCCCAGCCCATACTGTGCAGTATCCGTTCTACAAATAAGCAGAGGTCTTTAGTTTCCAAAGTTGTCAAGTTGGCACCTTTCACCAGCATTACATTTTTTTTTAAAAGGCACTGTGTAGAGAACACATAATGTTCCCTCCAAGACCACTAGAGCACAGAAAATACAACCAGGGCTTACTAAGTGTCATAATTAGAGCCAGACTGGATTATTGAAGCAGTAAGGAGAAAGAGGACACATTGAATTTGATTTTTTTTTTTCCAGGATTTTTTCCAGCAGCTGTTCAAACAAGGAGGAAAAGTACGTTCCAAATTAAAAGAGAAAGGAATGCTGTTTAATGATGTATCCGGCCACTTTAAAGTAAGCCACGACGGGAAGCAGCTCACATTCTGGTTTTTATATTTTTAAACCTTCATTTCCTATCGTGAGTTCTCACTCTTTACAGTAAATTAAATGCAAGAGAACTGCAGTAAGATTGAAGACCCCACAAAATTCAAAGGGAAAGGGAAACTATCCACTTAAAAAAAACTCAGTCTGAAAATCTTATACTTAATATCATTACAAATAATTTTTGTTACGGGTAAAGGGGAGGAGAAAAGAATTTCTCCCTCATTCTGCTTCTTTTACACATTTGGCAGCACTTTGTGGGCAGTCAGTTTCAGTTTTCCCTCTCTATATTCAATCAGTTGTGTGGATTTAACTTACTTGTGTGTCTCCACAGCAACAGAAGAAAAATACTGAGATAGGAAAATGTCCTCAGAAAGCCAGTTTCCAGGGTAACTCAGGCAAGTTTAGTAGCTGAAATTACTGCTGACTCATTTTAAGTTGATTAGATTTTAGGTCAGTATCCCTTTAAGGTTCCAGCAGCATCTGACTCAGCCCCTTGCACATACATTACAGTAGATGTCATTTTACAGCCCTGCAGATGGTGTGAACTTTAATATCTTAATATACAGGCTCAGTGTGACCAAGCTGGCACTGCTGCTGGAGCGTGTACTTTAAATAAACCAGAGGAAGGAAATGCTAAAGTTGCACCTGCATCATTTCAGATCTGTGCAATAAGTAACACAGAATGTTACTGAGCCCAAGAGAGAGGAGGGGGTGCATTAGCTATGAGTGGTTCAACTGGCAGCCTATGGTCCAAATCCAGCCCATGGGATGATTCCCCACACGATTTTGCTCAAGATGGGATCCTCCATGCAGCATGACCTCACACACACACACACTGTACTGCATGATCATGCTCTATGGAGGACACCATTTTGTAAACCAAAATGGCATCCTCTGCAAAGCATGACCTCGCACCTTAAGTGTGAGGTCAAGCCACATGGAGGATGCCATTTTGCTTCTCTATGTTGCCTGTGGAAGTGCCACACAACTACGCCTGCGACCCATATCACTGAAAAGTTTGGCCCACCGGTAGGGTGACCAGACAGTGTGAAAAATCGAGACGGGGGTGGGGAGTAATAGGAGCCTATATAAGAAAAAGACCCAAAAATCAGGACTGTCCCTATAAAATCGGGACATCTGATCACCCTACCCACCGGCAACCAGAGATATTGAGAACAAATGTTGGAACTGCCCTACAGGATCAAACATAATGTCAAACCACACCAATACCTTGTCTCTAAAATTTCTACCAGAATTCTTCTTAATGAAGCAGTGAAAAAAGGAGAACCAGTTGTCAAGTTATTTAGACTTCAGCAAGAGGCCACTAAAGAAGCAAAGCAGTCATGGTGTAAGGGGTAAAATATAGTCCTGGTTAAAAACCTGGCTAAGAGCCAGAAAGCAAGGACTAGGATTAAATGACCAGTTTTCATCATGGCAGAAGGTTAACCATGAGGGCACCTCAAGATTCTGTACTAGGTCCTTTATTGTTTAATATATTTATTGATGGTCTAGAAAGGGGGTGAGTAGTGAGGTAGCAACACTGGCAGATGACAACGTTATTTCGGTTAGTCAGGACCAGAGAGACCTAACCAAGCTAGATGAATGAGCAAACAAACGCTGGTGTTAAAAGGCACACATTGCAGGGGAAATATACCTCACAAGGTTCTGAATTCACTTATCAACCCAAGAAAGGGACTGGGCATTATCACAGATAACTCGATGAAAACTTCTGCCTAATGCATAACTGTGATCAAAAACAGCTAACAGGGTTAATAAGGAATGGGATGGAAAGTACTACCAAAAATCATTATGCCTTTATATAAGTCAACCTCACCTTGAATAGTGCATGCAGTGCTGGTCACCTTATCTCATAAAGGATAGTGCAAAGCTGGAAGGGTTTCAGAGAAGAGCAATGAGAATGATCAAAGGCCTGGACAAATTCCATATATAGAGAATGAAAAGCTTGAGGATGTTCTCCTTAGAAAAGAGACATGACAGAAGTATATCAAATAATGAATGGCATAGCAAAGGTGGATTGGATTAAAAGCTTTTATCATCCCTGTTTTATAACACAAGAACAAGGGGCCACTCACTGAAATTAAAACATGGGACATTCAAATGGAAAAGGCAAATACTGATTGTATTTAAAAAAAAAAGAAACGACAACCACAGCCTGTGGAACTCACAGCCACATGGCATCACTGAGATCCAATAACATCATAANGGGAAGTTGCCTTTCACCAGCTCAGAATTCCCCAAGAGCCGCCACCCCCACGCCTGGCCCAGACAGCGGGAGGGAAGGGGGGGCCCATTCCCCGACGGGGTTGGGGCGGATGAGAGCACCCACGGCGCTACAGCAGCAGCACCACCCCCTACCCCCCAAACGCCCTTTTAAAGGACACGCGCCCCGAGGCGGAAGTTCCCCTTCCTCTCCAGTTTCTCGCCACCGGAAATGCCCTTCCTGCCCCAATCATAGGCAGCCAGCCACCCACCGGGACAAAGGCCCTCCCGGAAGTTAGCTCTATGGCGCTGTCCTTTTCCCGACGCTCTAGCGCTGCCACATGGTCTCTATGGCACATACGCAATGGCTTCTAGACAGTTCTTCCGCTTCGTCTCTTCTGTTGGCCCGTGGCGCGGCGGACTTGTCCCGTCCTGAACTCTATGGTTTTCGGCGCTGACGCGCTAGGGGAGGTGGCGCTCTAGCAGAAGGCTGAGCGGCTTTGTGATTCCCGAGACGCTCTGTGCGGATGTGGGGAGCTCCATGGTCTCCGTAGCGGCGCTCTAGACGGTTCTCCCCGATCTCGATGGCTCCGCGCCGCCGGGCCGGGAAGGCGGAAGGGACGTTGCCCTTTTAAGCCAAGGGGCGGCGGGGGCCGCACGAGCCGCCATGGAGCCGGACACGCTGGAGTCGTGGATCAGTGAGTGGGGCTGGGGGTCAACGGGGCCCTCCGCGCGGACACCCGCCGCCCGGGGATCCGGATCAACCCCCCTCACTATCCTTCCGTCAGCGCCACAGTGTGATCCGGATCAATCCCCCTCACTATCCCTCCGTCAGCGCCACAGTGTGATCCGGATCAACCCCCCTCACTATCCCTCCGTCAGCGCCACAGTGTGATTCGGATCAATCCCCCTCACTATCCCTCCGTCAGTGCCACAGTGTGATCTGGATCAAGTCCCCTCATCACTCCCTCGTCAGCGCCACAGTGTGATCCGGATTAACCCCCCTCACCACCACCCCGTCAGCGCTACAGTGTGATCCGGATCAAGTTCCCTCGTCAGCGCCAGTGTGATCCGGATCAACCCCCTCCCTGATCGCTTCCACAGCAGGTTCCAGATCAGCTGGGCCGTCCACCCCTGGCGCCCCTGCCAGACCAGAGAGCCCACCTCACCGCCTGGCCCTCAGCCCCCTGGCCCCTACCCCCCCCAAATGCACCCACCCCTGCCGTGACCAGTTCCACCCCCAACTCTGATCTGTGGGGTGTCAGTGTGTCTCTCTTTTAGGCTTGTTCTCAGCCACTGCACCCTCAGATACACAGTTTGTTATCCTGTTGATGTTAACTTGTGCTCCTCCGTCTCTTCGTTGTGTGCACCTGTTGTCTCTCAATCATATATTTTAGATTATAAACTCTTTGGGGCAGGGACTCTCCTTTCATATGTGTGTGCAGTGCCTAGTGCAGTGGGGCCTTGATGTCTGGTTGGGGCCTCAGTACTGCCACAATACAGATCCACCTGCCACCCACACTCTGATCCAGCTTCAGTCCCATCATTCATTTATGCTCTCCTGACAAGTCATTAATGAAGGATAATGGAGTGGACAGTATGCTTATAAAATTTGTGGATTACGCCAAACTGGGAGGGGTTCCAAGCACCTTGCAGGACAGGATTAGAATTCAAAAGGACCTTGGCAAAGTAGAGAATTGGTCTGAAATCAACAAGATGAAATTCCATAAAGACAAGTGCAAAGTACCCCAGGAAGGAAAAATCAAATGCACAACTACAAAATAGGGAGAAACTAACTAGGTGGTAGCACTACTGACGAGGATCTGGGGGGCTTTAGTGGATCACAAATTGAATATGAGTCAACAATGTGATGCAGCTGTGAAAAGAGCTAATGTCATTTGGGGTGTATGAATAGGAGTGTCGTATGTAAGGCCTTGTCTACGCTACCAGGGGGAGATCGATCTAAGTTACGTAAATAACGTAGCTGAAGTTGACGTATTTAGATCTACTTACCGCGGGGTCCACGCTACACTATGTCGACGGGAGACAATCTCCCGTCGACTCGCCTTGCGCTTCTCGTTCACTAGACCCGCTAAATAGACCGCCGATGCATCGATCGCCACGCATCAGTAAGTGTAGACAAGCCCTTAAACACAGGAAGTAATTGTACTGCTGTACTCTGCACAGGTGAGGCCTCAGCTGGAGTACTGTGTCCAATTTTGGGTGCCATACTTTAGGAAGGATGTAGACCAATTGGATAGCCCCCGGAGGATAGCAACAAAAATTATAAAAGGTTTTGAAAACCTGACCTGTGAGGAAAGGTTAAAAAAACTGGGCATGGTTATACTTGAGAAAAGACTATGGGAGGACCTGATAATAGTCTTCCAATATATTAAGGGCTGTTATAAAGGGGAAGGTGATCAGTTGTTCTCCATGTCCACTGAAGGTAGGACAAGAAGTAATGGGGCTTAATCTGCAGCAAGGGAGATTTAGGTTAGATATTAGGGAAAACTTTCTAACTGGAAAGGTAGTTAAGCTCTGGAACAGGCTTCCAAGGGAGGTTGTGAAATCCCCACCATTGGAGGTTTAAGAACAGGCTGGACAAACACCCTGTCAGGGATGGTCTAGGTTTACTTGGGCCTGCCTCAGTGCAGGGGGCTGAAGTTGATGACTTCTCAAGGTTCCTTCTAGCCCTACATTTCAGTGATTCTCTGTGGGGTGGCTCTGATCCCCTCCCCGACTTCACCTGCAGGTAATGTTTGCAAACTTCCTGCCATGGTATTTCACTAACTTCCATCTCAGTTCCAGTTTTGACCCCTTTTGGGGAGGCATGTGGAGGGTCTACTCTCCCCTCAGTGTGAACCTCTGTTAATGCAGCTTGTGAAAGGCCAGACTCCTGAGTTAGTGGGTGGCGTTGGTATTACACCCCACCCTTACAACCTGTGTGGCTGATCCTCGCTGGGTGGGAGATTCTCTTTCTGACAGGATACTCTCTTTTCTTCTCTCTCACATCCAGACAGGGCTACGAATCCTCTCAACAAGGATCTGGACTGGGACAGCATCAATGCTTTCTGTGAGCAGCTGAATAAGGAGCTAGAAGGGTGAGTACACTCTTTCTCCTTCCTCCCTCCAATACAGGGGCTCTCAACCTTTCCAGACCACTGTACCCCTTTCAGGAGTCTGATTTGTCTTGGGTACCCACAAGTTACACCTCACTTAAAAACTCCTTGCTTCCAAAATCAGACATAAAAATACAAAAGTGTCACAGCCACTATTACTGAAAAATTGCTGACTTTCTCATGTTTACCATGTAATTATAAAATAAATCAATTGGAATATAAATGTTGTATTTACATTTCACTGTATAGTAGATAGAGCAGTATAAACAAGTCATTGTCTGTATGAAATTATAGTTTGTACTGACTTTGCTAGTGCTCTCTACAGAGCCGTCCCTTGGGAATGGCGAATCAGGGCAACCGCTCCGGGCCCTGCGCTTTGGGGGGCCCCGCGGGCCGGTGCAATTGGCCGGAGCGGTCAGTCCCGGAAGTGACAGATTTGTCACTTCCGCCCCAGGCCCTGTACCGCCCTAGGGAAGGCCCTAGCTCTCTATGTAGCCTGTTGTAAAACTAGACAAATATCTAGATGAGTTGATGTACCCCTGAAAGATCTCTGCGTACCCCCAGGGGTACACGTACCCCTGGCTGAGAACCACTGCTCTAACAGCTCCAGGTTACACACCTGGATTCCAAATGCACGATCTTGTAAGCTAAGCAGGGTCATTCTGAGTCTGTGCTTGGATCTGGGAGAACCTCTCAGGGAAAAATCCTTCTGCTTCAGGAAATGGCAGAAAAGCCCAGTAGGTGGCACTCTTTCTTCTCTCTGAAGCAGCACTGTGCCCTGCTCCTCTTCGGCTATCCCTCAGTGCCAAGGGGGTTCATTGGTGGTTTTTAGGTGGCTGAGGAGCCCAGTGATGCCCTGCAGATTTTCCCACAGAAGTGACAGGTGTAATTTTGGAGGAGACATAGTTGTTCTTTCCTCCTTTGTCGCTTCTCTGTCTACATGAGCACGTCTGTTCTCCTCAAAGTGAGCTGTGGCTTGGAGTATGGTGTGGCGCCGCTGTGTTCTTTTCTGCGCCGAGTCCTCCCAGTTTGTTGGGTTGATGCCTCCCTTTTTAAGGTGTACTTTCAGTATGTCTTTCAAGCGCTTCCGCTGCCCTCACATGGTGTTTGGGGGAGGAGAGGGAGGATGTTGCTACTAGATGAGATGTAAAACTGAGGTCCTGGTTGCTTCTGAACCATGGCTCTTTTTGCGAGAACAGGAGTCCTGGCCAAATTCCTACAAGGATAGTTACATTCTGCCAACCTGAAAGTGCCTTTAACGTTTCACATTGGGAGATCACTCTTCTCTTCTCTCTCTCTCCTCCCCCCCCCCCCCCCCCCCCCCCCCCATTATGGCTTTGCTTGTGCATTCTGCCCCAGAGGCAGCTGCATTAGTGAGGCAGTGAAGGATTCCTACAGAGATTTGTCCAGGACTTTGAGATCCTTTGGGATTGGAGATGCTCTAAGGCCCTATCAGTTAATTAATGAAGTTGCCGTGTGCTATTGAAACTAGCCCCTTTGCCCCAAGCACATTGAGGGGCCCCGTAAGGACTTTGTGCATACCCAGTGGTATGAGCAAGAGCTGTGTCCCCTGGAGAGAGGCAGGTCCATTTCTCATTAATAATAATAATACCTAGCCCTTGTACAGAGGTATTTCATCAATAGATCTCAAAGTGCTTTACAATGGAAATCAGTATTATTGTCCCCATTTTACAGATGGGGAAACTGAGGCACAGACTGGGGAAGTGACTTCCCCCAAGGTCACCTAGCAGGCCAGTGGCACACCCAGGAAATTAACCCAATCTCCTGAGTCCCGGTCCAGTGCTGTATCCTTTAGGTCACACTGTCTCCCTACAACCACTGTGCTTTTTCCCCTTCCAGTCCCCCGCTTGCCACCCGACTTTTAGCTCACAAGATCCAGTCTCCGCAGGAATGGGAAGCCATCCAGGCCTTAACGGTAAGGGAGAGGCTCTCCAGACGGGTTAGACAGATTAAAGGCCAGGGCGGGGAGTGCCCTGTTTTGCTCTTTGGGCCGTGGGGACTCTCCCGTATTGCTCAGCTAAAGCCCTGGTGCACTCAGGCTGTCGGGAAGGGCTGGTAGAGCGCTGCCCATGGGCTGAAGGTTGTTCCATCTGAGTGAAGTGGGGGATCTTACCCCAGAGGGAATCAGTGGGAGTGGCTTGAATGGGCCTTGGATCAGGCCCCTCATAGACTAATCTGAGCTAGTGCTATGAATGCCTTTGCTGTGAGCTCCCGCGTTTTCTGTGTCTCTGATGGATTCTCCTCCTCCTCCCCCCCCTTCCCCCCCCCCCACACACACACACTAACGTGAGCACCGGGGTTCACTGCCTGTCTCTGGGGTGGGGGAGGGAGCCCAGAGGACATTCCCACCAGCTGTTTCTCCCCTCCCGTGGTCTGCTGTGTGTTTCAGGCAACCACATCTGCCTGTGCGCCCACCCTTTGTGGGGACAGGTTGTTCCCCTTAGTCAGAAGGCTGGCACCTGTGATATGAAATGGAAGGGGGGAGCCAGCCTAGCTGCAACAGAGGCACCCAGGGGTCCCTCCCCGGTGACCCTGACCCCACGAGCCGGGATGTGGGGCCTGCTCTCCCTTTCCCTCGTGCTGCGGGGTCAGTCCTGCCAAGGGGAGCCGGCTCCTCCGCCTGCTGACCCTGACTCAGCCTCTGCTCTCTCAGGTGCTAGAGACCTGCATGAAGAACTGCGGCAAGCGCTTCCACGACGAGGTGGGCAAGTTCCGCTTCCTCAACGAGCTCATCAAGGTGGTGTCGCCCAAGGTGGGTGCCAGCGCCCCATTGGCAGAGCGGGGCGTCAGGCTGGGACGAGCCAGTGAGGGACATAGAGAGAGGTGGAGCTGGGTAGGGATTTCCCCACCCCCATCCCCAACCTGTGCAGATCTACGTTACCTGCTCTCTGTGTGCTCCCAAAGGAGGCCATTGCTGGGCGTGAATGTACTGGGGGAGGGGGACTCGGTTTGCCTCCCTCTGTGTTCCATTGGGACATAGCAAGGCAGCTTCTTGTTGGCCATTATAAACTCCTCTCTACAGAGGAATCTCCCCATATGCACCTTCCCCCTGCCTGGCAAATGGGACATAAACTGGCCCTTCATCTCATGGTGTCTGAGGGCTGCCCCACACTGGCTAGTGCTGCCTGGGATCTCATATAAACTCTGGCCCTCAGGGCCTCACCCACCCTCCCAGCCCCCCTATGCTGGAGGCCAACCACAGTAAGGGGCATGTTGCAAGGGCAGTTACTCACTTCCTCCTTCCCTTCCATTGTCCGTTGGGAGCCTCTCACTTCTCCCTGAGAGGTTGGCCGTGTGTGGATCAGCTCTGCCCACCTCTCCCTCAGTATCTAGGCAGCCGGACTCCTGAGAAGGTGAAGTTGAAAATCCTGGAGCTGATGTACAGCTGGACTCTGGGGCTGCCTCAGGAAGTGAAGATCACAGAGGCCTATCAGATGCTGAAGAAACAAGGTGAGAGCCAGGTATCTCCTTTGGGGAAGGGCCTTCCTCTGCTGTGGCAGAAGCTGGGTCCAGGCTGGATTCTGGCCTTCTCCGTGCTCGGGCCTGGTCTAGCAACTGTATGGGCTGCGCAGTTCAGAGGCTGGAGGGAGCAAATGGGAACTTTAGCAATCCAAGCAAGATGGGGAGAGCCACTGATGGTCTGACCTGTGTGTGGGGTGAAGGGGGATGTGACATCTGTCTTCCTCACCAGCCCCAAGATGTGGCTTCATAAGAGGTGGGGCCATAGGAATAATAGGGTTATGGCAGACCAGGACATGTGATGCATGGAATGACTGGGATGATTTCCTGCTAGTGGGGACTTAGAGATGCTGCAGACGATGCACAGCTGGAGCAGGGGGTGGGTGGAGCATGCCCCCAACCCTGACGCAGAGCTGAATTGGACCGGCCAGAGGGAAAGAAGATGTCCATTGTGTGAGGCCTAGATCAGGGCTTCCTGGAGCGGGGTTAGCAGAAGAGCCATCTGGTAGCCCCAGCACCACCCCAGTGAGGTGAGGGCTGGGCCCGGTGATGTCTCTGCTCCTCTCTCCTGCAGGAATCGTGAAGTGCGACCCGAAGCTGCCAGACGAGGCTCCCTTGCCCCTGCCTCCCCCCCGGCCCAAGAACATCATCTTTGATGACGAGGAGAAGTCCAAGGTGAGGGCTCTGTGGGAGGAGGAGCAGAAGGCCTGGCCTTCCTGCGTCTGTGCTCACTCATCTCCGTCCGTGGGGCTGGCTGGCGCAGCAACAAGACCAGGAGCTCGTTCGCCTGCTGTGTGCTGTGCTCAGGAAGGGGACATGCTTAGGGCGTGATCCAAAGCAAACCAGTAGAGAGATTCCCACTGATTTCAGTGGGCTCTGAATCGGGCCCTTAGAAAGAGAGAGACTTGCTGTTTGACCTGTTGAACTAGATGCTGCTGGATACTGATTAGGGCGATAGCATGGGGACTAGTCTGACCTAGCATTGACACTCGTATGAATGAATAGCAGCTGCCATAATATTACCGGGGCGATGGCTCCTCTTGCCACGTGGCATAAACTGATTGCAGCTCAGAGCGCAGACACTCTTCCTCTCCCTCCCCCCAGGACACGTATGGCCCAATTGTTTAACCCTTCCTTGAACCATCCAGCATCGGTCTCCCTCACAGCTGGGATACCAGACAGATAAGCCACCACTCTCTTCCGCTCTGGCAGTGCTGATGCTCTTAAAATGGGGAAAGCTGGAATGAGGCTCCTCTGGCAGCAACTCCATAGTCAAGGCTGTCCAGCCGTTTCCAGTGGCAGCCAGGCTGGGATCCCAGCTCTTCACTGTGCAGCGCCCTGCACAGGAGACTTGGCGGGAGGGTCCAGTGTTGATCGGACAAAGTGTTTGTAGAGAAGCATCTGGAAAAATGGCCTTCCCCTTTTCCTGACAGTCACCTCTTGTTGGAACAACTCCTTGGTGATGACTCCAAAGGGTGGGTGTGGCTGTGAGGGTGAGTGGATGGGTGTGCGAGGAGCTTTTGGAGTCCCTATAGGAAGGGCAGTGGGTCTGAAGCTAACAGAGAGAGCTTTACTCCCAGGGAGTTATTCATTGGCATTAACGAAGGCAACGCTTTAACAAGTCTGGGGCGTGGCTAAACACATGAGTTGTGGCACTTTGACGATACTGGTAGAATTAAAGCTGACCCCCCCACCCTCCAGCGTGGACCTAGTTATACCAGTGTAACTGTGATGTGTGCTGACCTGTATAGCTATTCTTGTATGGGATGGGGAATAAGGTAGGCCGTGTAAGCGCCTTTATCGTGGTATAAATGCATCCACTCTAGGGGGTTGTGCTGCCATTCCTGGTACTAGGGAAAAGTCACTCCCCCAGCCAACATAGCTATACTAGGACCAAAAACTGTATGTAGATTGGGCCTGAGGGAAAATCCCTTCTGTCAGGTGTCGCTTTTCTCTGTTAATCAGGTTTCACTTCCTCTGTGCTGGGGAAGTTGTTCTCCAGCTCCCCATACCGTCAGACAAGGCTGGAATTTCTAATGTAATAAAACAAGCCGGGAAAAAATGTGTTTGTGTGGAGTGTTGGGGGACCTTTGAGGTTCTTTAGTATGTATCAGAAAGAAGCACACAAACAAAGGCACAAGCCCAGTTATGTTTCCCTTTGCCGCTCGCCTTTGAGGTCATTTGTGGCCCTTTAACTGGCCTCTCAAACGTTCAGGGTCTTCCCTGTGCTGAGGGCGTGGGGGTTCCGTTTATCAGTGATGCCCAAGCCTTAGTTCTGTGTTAACAGAACAGTCTGTCTGGGAACCATCTGCTTTAGAGTGACCCCTGCTGCCAGCGACCCAGGCTTAGAATTGCCTCCTCTGCCCCAGTCCACGTGCCTCCCTGTCTCTCTTGCAGATGCTGGCTCGCCTGCTGAAAAGCTCCCATTCTGAGGACCTCCGGGCTGCCAACAAGCTCATCAAGGAAATGGTTCAGGAGGTGAATTTCCTCATACAGACTGTCACCAGGGAAGGGGCGCGGAGGATTTATCCTCCGCCACCCCCACCCCCCCCGGGGAGGAGAAGCCTGGCACAGGATACAGAGAGGTCCTGGGATGGGGTGGAGCATATGGCCAGTGTGCTTGCATCCCCGTATTGACCTGGCAAGCAAGGGAGCCCACTTCCTATGACATCACGGGAGGGGCCAATAAGGGGGTGAGGAGAGAGATCCCTGGGATTTGGAAGTAAATTCTGCTCTCCCCAGTCAGGTGGAGGTGGAGGGGAACATGGGTACAGAGGGTGTTCTTGGAGCACATACAGGTCTGTCGCATCTTACGCTGGGGTTACGTTCCGCAGTCAGCGCCTAAAGCGAAAATCGCGTATAGTCAAAATTACATTGAGTGTAATGGCGGGCGGAATCACCCGCACTACAGAAACAGTATTTAAATTGTTATTTTTCTCGGGGGGGTTTTGGGGGGGGAGGGGGGGTGTTTTTGCTGACCGCGTAAAGCTGAAATCGCGCATGTTAAATGTGCGTAAGATGCGACAGACCTGTACCCTGCTGTGGCGCCCTCTGCTGGTGCAATCCCAGCCCCTGTGCCATGCAGTGGGTGCTGGATAGTCACCAGTGTAAACTGAATCTCTCCACCCAAGCTGAAACCATTCCAGGAGGAGCCCCTCCCTGCCCTGCTCTCTCCAGATGTCATTCGAAGGGGGAAGCAGCTCTGTGCCCGCTGTCGTAGCCGTCCCAGTCCCAACTTGTTGGGAGGGAGGACATCAGACCCCCCCTCACCCATCTGCTCCTCCCGCTCCAGGACCAGAAGCGAATGGAGAAGATCTCCAAGCGTACGAACGCCATCGAGGAGGTGAACAACAACGTGAAGCTGCTGACGGAGATGGTAACCAACTACAGCAAGGGGGAGACGACGGAGAGCAGCGAGGACCTCATGAAGGTGAGGGCGGGGACTGCCCCAGAGTCACTTCCCTCTGTCTCGCACACCAGGGTGAGGTAGAGGGGCCCTAGGATGAAGTGGGTTTTTACTCTGCAGCTCCTGCCATCTCCCTTTCCCCGTCCCCTCCTGAGCGCTTCCCCGCCGCCCACCTCCGCCCCCTTTCTCTCCCCCAGGAGCTGTACCAGCGCTGCGAGCGCATGAGGCCCATGCTCTTCCGGCTCGCCAGCGACACAGAGGACAACGACGAGGCACTAGGTAAGCTGAGCTGCCCGCCACCGCAGCACAGCCCCCCTCGCTAACCCCTCCGCCTCCCCTTCAGCTGTGTCCGACATTGCATTGCTATGCACCCCGTCCCCACCCTGCCCGCTGTGCCATCCCCCTGGGATGAGGGGGGCTGATCTGCAAGCGGATGCTGGGGGAAGCCCAGCTGTGCGTCGTGCATTGCCAGACAGTGAATTGGGGGAACCTATGTTCACCCCTTAGGAACATGCCATTGAAAGTGCAGTGGTGTGTGGCAGATTGGAGGATAACCCGGGCAATGAGCGATTGCTTTGGGGCACGGGGCTGCGATAACAAAGATGTCTTTGCCAAAGCAAAGAGTCAGTTCCCTGGCTCTCCTCTGCCCCATTCTATAGAGGGACAGGGAACGCCAGGGCCTGCACAGGGCACATGGCCGGGCTGCCACTTGACACCCCACCTCCTCTTCTGCCTTCAAATCCCCTGCCCCTCCTATTGCAGCGGAAATCCTGCAGGCCAATGACAACCTGACCCAGGTGATCAACCTGTACAAGCAGCTCGTGAGAGGAGAGGAGATCAATGGAGAGACTGTGGCTGGCCCCCTCCGAGGTGAGGAGCCCTCCAGGGAGGAGGGGAGTTAAGGGGGAGATCCAGCCAGGGGAGGTGGCAGTCAGGCAGCCCCAGGGGAGGTGGAAGGGTGTGGTTGGTGGCCTGGAGCAGGGTAACTGGGAGGCTGAGATGAGGAAGACACTTGATGAGCCAGACGACATGCCGGAGGTGCTTTGGGAGGGGGAGATCAGAGACTGTGGGTGAGGCTGAAGCCAGAAGGGGGAGCAGAGAGGGGCGTGGGGGTAAGAAGGTGGATTGGTGACCGAGCCAGCTCCAAGCAGAGTGAAAAGATTAGGGGAGGGATTCTCTCTTTACAGCTGCTCAGTGATCAAAGCCTCTGTGTCTTCCCAACAGGCAGCACCTCAGCACTCCTGGACCTGTCGGGACTGGACATGCCAGCGCCGGGCCCCTCCTACCCAGCCTTACCCACCCTGTTGGGTGGCTCCATGCTCCCTGTGCCTGACCCAGCCAGCGCCGTCTCCCTGCTGGATGACGAGCTCATGTCTCTCGGTGAGGAGGGAGAAAAACGCTCAGCAGTTACTGCGTGGTTTGCAGGCGAGCGGCGCCTTGAGGGGGGATAGCTGCTGGTGGGAAAGGCTGACGGTGTCTTGAGGGGGGTATGTCTGCACTGCAGCTGGCAGTGAACCGCCCCACTGGGGCAGGGCAGTCAGACTGGCGCTAGTGGGGCTCGAGCTAACGTGCTGAAAATAGCAGTGGGGACGTTGCGGCTCCAGTGGAGACTCAGGCTGGTGCCCCGAGCTCAGACCCAGGGTCACGTGGGTGTGAGAGCCTGAGCGGCAACATCCACACTGCTACTGTTAGCGCCCGAGCTCGGCCCCGCTAGCGCGAGTCTGTCTACCCAGGCTGGGAGTGTAAACACGTCCTGGCAGGCCGAGAGGTTACTGCTCCGCACTGCCCCGTGGGAAACCCCCATTCGCTTCTGAGTCTTCTTGCCTCGCGTGCACCTGGGCCCTTTGCAAGCCGCTCTCGTTTCCTAGAGTGCAATAAACCTCTAGTGCGCAGACACAACATAACACCGGAGCTAATGGTTACGAGCCCAGAGGGGTGGGGATCTCCGCCCCGGGGCCCCCCACTCCGTCGCTGGGGCTGCTGACGTTGCCCCGGGGAGCTGCCTTGTACAGATATGTTGCCAACAGACACTGCGGGCTGCTGATGCAGCGTAGATCCCAGGGAAGGCAGCTCCCAAGGAGGCTGCTATGGGACATAGGCTCCTAAATCACTTAGGGGCTTTGGAAGCTGTTCCCTTTAGTGATTGTCCTCTGTCTGCCTCGGGGGGTAGGATCGCTAAGTGACGTTAGCGCCACCTTGTTCCATTGACTCTCTTGGGTCCCTGCCTGTCCCCTCTGTGCTGAAGGGCGACTGAGTAGCCTGGAACCAGAGAAAGAAGCTGATGGAGAGTGGGGAGTGACCAGCCCTGATGGGGTGGAAACTAGGGGCACTTTGCTTTCTTCCCGGCATGTCTTCTCCGCCCCACCCAGCTCTGATTGGCAGCTGCCCACCTCTCAGGCTGTCAGCCCCCGCTTCAGTTACCCGCAGGGCTCTTTTCTCACGTCGGCTCTTTTCTTCTCACAGGGCTGAATGACCCGGCCCCCCAGGCTGGGGACAACAGCGGCTGGAACAGTTTCCAGGTAACGGCCTTAGAGCAGAGGGGCAGTAGTTTGTGAGAGGGAGGAAGAGACTGTGAAGATGAGGCATCATGGTTACATGGGGCGGTGGTGTATACGCACTGGGAATGGTGGGGCAGCGCGTGGGATAGAGGGGGTGGTGCTGCATATGTGATGGGGACGGCAGGAGTGTGTGTGACGGAGTGCAGTGTGTGGGGCACAGGGTTGTGGCATGTGTGACACGGACAGCGGTGTGCGTGGGGCAGAGGGGGGAGCCGCGTGTGTGACGGGGATGGAAGTATATGGGGCACAGGGGTGTGGCATGTGTGACGGAGATGGCAGCGCATGTGACATGGATGGCAGTGTGTGGGGCACAGAGTGTGTGGAGTGTGTGACAGGGATGGTGGCGTTTGGGGCAGAGGGGAGCGGTGTGTGTGACACGGAGGGCGGTGTGTGTGACGGAGATGGTGGCATGTGGGGCAGAGGGGAGCGGCGTGTGTGACGTGGACTGTGGTGTGTGGGGCGTCTGTGACGGTGACTGCGCTGTGGGGCAGAGGGGGGAGCGGCATGTGTGACACGGAGGGCGGTGTGTGGGGCACGGGTGCGGCGTGTGTGACGTGGACGGTGGTGTTTGTGTGAGGTAGAGGAGGGTGCCATGTGTGACGGGGATAGCAGCGTGTGGGGCAGAGGGGAGTGCGGTGTGTGGGGAAAAAGGGGGAAGGCGGCGTGTGTGACGGGGACGGCAGTGTGTGGGGCAGAGGGGAGTGCGGTGTGTGGGGAAAAGGGGGGAAGGCGGCGTGTGTGACGGGGACGGCAGTGTGTGGGGCAGAGGACCTGTGCAGGGAGCAGAGGCCCACAGAGTGCTGGGGAGCCGTGTTGTACAAACCCCAGGCACAGGCTGGCTGTTGAGCCAGGCGTGTCCCTTGCTGTAGTGCCCTCTGGCTGTCATTGCAGGATAGCAGTGAGCCCAGCCTACCCTCCATCCCAGCTGCTCCAGCACTTAAAGCAGAGGCAGGAACACCTGCCCCGGGCCCTTCCCCTGTCACCAGTGGCCTGGATGACCTGGATCTGCTGGGGAAGACTCTGTTACAACAGTCCCTGCCTCCAGAGTCACAGCAAGTCCGATGGTAAGAGCCAGGGCCAGGATCGGGGGTGAGGAACGGACGGGATCAGCCGGCCTTTCCTTTGCCCTCTTCCAAGCACCATGCGCTTGTTCCAATGGCCTGCTCCCTTATCTCTTCCACCCCCAGGGAGAAGCAGCCGCCCCCCCGGCTCACATTACGGGACCTCCAGAACAAGACAAGCTCTGGCACCTCAGTGACTGCCACCAGCAGCACCCCCACCCTGCTCCGGAGCATCTCCTCGAGCCCTGCGGCCCCCCTACCGCCTCCTTTGGAGCAGCCTGCCCCTGCCACGCTTCCGAGAACCACCCCCACGCCAGCCGGAGCTATGCCGCCCCCGCTGGGGCTCCCCACTCCCACATCCCCCCAGGAGATCTCGCTGGCGAACATCACAGTGCCTCTGGAGTCCATCAAACCGAGTGAGTGATGGGGAAGAGACCGCTGGCTGGGGGCAGCAGGGTTATAAGGAATCCTCACCTAACTGGGTGTAGGAGAGGGCCCAGGGGGTTGGTTGTCCCGTCTGGGGGTTTCCATCAATCCCATGTCTGTGTAGCATGATAGGCTCCACCTGGTGCCCATCTCTCTGCTCCTACTGATGCTGTTCCCTGGCCTCCCCTCCCTGCAGGCAGCATCCTCCCAGTGACGGTCTATGACCAGCACGGCTTCCGGGTCCTCTTCCACTTCGCCCGAGACTCTCTGCCCGAACGGCCTGACATGCTGGTGGTGGTGATCTCCATGCTCAGCACAGCCCCGCTGCCCATCCGCAACATCGTCTTTCAGTCTGCCGTCCCCAAGGTAGCGTCCCCAGGACTGGGGGAGGAGAAGGCTAGATCCTCTTGGGGGGTGGGATGGGGGAGGTTCTTACTGCTCCTGACCCAATCTCGGGAGCTTGCAAAGGCTGTGTTTCTGCTTCTCCCCGCCCCTCCCACAGCAATGGGAATGGTCCACATGCTGCTCGTGGTCAGTGAACCAGCCTGTATCTCTCAGAAAGGAGGCTGGACAGGTCACCAACCAAGTGATCTCAGTGCTTGGCTGCTCCGGGGTGGGTGGGTACAAACCCCAGATCCTCCGTCTATTTATGCACACTGCAGTGAAGGCAGATTTGGGGTGGGGAGGGCTCCAAGCTGGGGTCTGAGTTCATTCCTTCTCTTCTCCCCACCCCACTGCCTCCGCACCCAGTGGATGGAAATCTCTGGTCCAGGGGCCAAGCATGATCCAGTGGAGAGGGCCAGGCGATCCAGGCTCTAGTCCCAGCTCTGCCACTGACCTGCTGGGTGACCTTGGCAAGTCACTTCCCCTCAGCATCTCTCTCTGTAAAGCAGGGCGACAATGTGTCACTGTCCTCTGGGAAGCGCTTTGAGATCAGCGGGCAGGGAGGGCTGTGGGAGAGCTAGGTTACTAGCGAGGGCTGGGAGTGACTGAGCGCCCTCTGGGGAGTTTCTGACTCGGGTGGCTGGGGTGGGGGTGCCTGCCCTCATGGGGCAGAGTCTACGCTCGGATTTAGACAGCTGGACCCTATCACCCTCCTCTGGGGGTATCGGACGGTGACGCCCCCGGCCTCTCCCCACAGGTGATGAAGGTCAAGCTACAGCCGCCCTCGGGGACAGAGCTCCCGGCATTTAACCCCATCGTCCACCCGACTGCCATCACCCAAGTCCTGCTGCTCGCCAACCCGCAGAAGGTAAGGGCACCTCGCCTGCTGCACAGAGCCCCCTGGGGCGAGCGTCTCCCTGTGCCGGGTAGCGCTGCTCCGGGACGGGGCTGGCACCTCTCTCCCTGACCTGCAGCTCTCCCTCTCACTCCCATGCTCACGCCAGCTCTCCTGAGCCCCTTCCGCCTTCCTGTGTGTGGGTCTCTCAAACCACATCCCCCAGCCCCACCTCCTGACTGCGTTTCCCTTCTCTTCCCAGGAGAAAGTGAGACTACGATACAAGCTGACCTTCACCATGGGGGAGCAAACCTACAATGAAATGGGGGACGTGGACCAGTTCCCCCCTCCAGAGTCCTGGGGCAGCCTCTAGGGCCACGGGAAGGGTGCTTTTCCCGAATCCCAAGGACTCCACATGCCTGCAGGACTGGAGTCCCCTGGGGCCGGCGCGTGGACTCTGGAACTAGCCACTGGGGGCCAGGGGGCAGCGGCAGTGTGTGTGAAGGCCTGTGGATGAGAGCAGAGCCAAGAGAAGGAGGGTGTCGGCTCAGTACAGGGTGGGGGACCGGGATGGAGCAAGAAGCTGCTCTGACCGTCTTCCCTGCTCTTGTAATCCAGCCTCCCATCCTGCTCCTCTTCTAACCCCGCTTCCCCTTCAGCAGTAGGCATAGTGATCCGCTGAGAGCAACACTAACAAACCCTGGCCTGGGGGCAGAATCCGGGGATCCTCCTTCCTCTTCTGATGTAGGGCCTTTGCTGCTCCTGACCCCCGATCTGCTTCAGACTCCCCATCCAGTCCCTATTCCTAGCAAACTCCACTCTGGGATCTCTGGGGGTAACTCTTTGGGGGCTCCCCCTTTGCAGCCGGGCCCCAAATCGTCTCTCCTCACCCCGTCATGATTCCCTACCCACGGTGGGATCACCCCAAGAAACCGTGTGGAGCAAGGCTGAACGGGCTGGGCGAGGGGCCCTGACCTCCCTTCACCGCAGAGCAGGCATCCATCCCTGCTGGGGGCAGGTTTCCCAGAGTCCTTGGCTCTCGCCCAGGGGCAGAGCAGTGCTGGGGAGGCTGGCTGCTCTGTGACACGGAGGCTGTGTAATGCCAGCAGGGAGCTCTTCAGTTCCATGGCACCCAGGCTGCATCCTGGCTCCCAGCCGCTGACTCAAGCAGGGGGAGGGGGTTCTGGAACTGGCCATGCCCCGTCAGACCATGTCCCATTGCAGCAAGCGGTCAGGGTCATGGTGGGGGCGGGGGGCAACATGCCGTATGCGAGAAGGACTAGCAAGAAAGCAGCATGGCCGCCTTGGGCAGCAGTGAGGAAGAGGAGCAGGTATTAAGCATGTCTCCACCCCTGGGCTTGGACGAGGCTGTTCCGACCCGCAGGCTCCCCTCCCCTCCCCACCTGTTGCAGGAGCCTGGGGTGAGAAGCAGCTAAAAGCCCTTCCATCTCGCCATTTGAACTCCTTGGTTTGGGGGGTTTATGTCCTTCCTCTTGTGAGGATGGGCCAGCAGGGGAGTTCCCCCCACCCCACCCTGCTCGCCACCTGGGAGAGTGCAGGCAGCTGCCTGAGGACTTCAAAGGGGGACCCTGCTTCCCTGCTGGTAGAGCCCCACGTTGGTACGGGGGAAAAGGAAGGGGACATTTCTCAGCACTGTTCCCGGAGGAGCTGACTCAGTGCAGGTTAGTGATGAGGGAGCCCAGATTCCAGAGGGCTCTTTGGAGGGAGATGGGAAACTCCTGATGCTCCGTCTGACTGACATAAGGGGCAGGTCTTTCTCCGTGCATCTGGGATTCCAGCAGTTCAATCACTGTGACGCAAAACTGGTATCTGCTGGACCATGATGCTGGTACAGAGGGGAATGGATGGATTAATAGTTGAGCTGCAAACTGCGTCCTTCCCCACTACACCCTCACCTTGCTGATCAGCTTGCAGGCTGCACTAACCCCTCTTCCCTTGCCCACCCCCAGGCAGGTTTCAGGCTCTGTGCTGAGAGGGGTCCGTCTATTTGCAATTGACCTGCAGGTCATAGGCAAAACCTCTCCCTGGAGATGCCTTGGAGAGAGGGTGCAGGCATCGGGACCTTGCCCATGAGTGAGGGCTCGATCCAAGTGTCGGAGGCCAACCAGTGGGGCTGTGCTCCTGTCTTGGGGGAATCAGAATTGCTCTGGGGTTGGGGGGTAGAGCATGGAGTGGGAGGATGGGTTGGAGGGAAGGCCTCTGTGAGGTGGGGCTCTGCTGCGTCTTATTTTCTTTTCTGGTCTCTTTCAGGGTTTTTGTATGGATTTTCTTTGCAGATCTTGTTGGTTCTCGAACAGACTTGTATATATTTTCGGTGCAAATTCTGTACATGGAAAAGGATTTAAAAAACCGCCCGGCGCGAAATCTGCTGTATTTATGGGAAATAAAGAGTGTTCTTTCCTGATGTCTGTGTTTCCTGAGTCAGACTTGGGCAGAGCGCCCCCTGCTGTCACCAGCGAGCCCCACACCTGTAAGCCATGGGAACTCCGGCCCCTGCACTGTCAGTGTCCCTACGCCCTCCCACTGTTGTGAGGATTCCTCTCAGTGCAGCCGGACCTGGGGAGAATGCTGTGCTAGCGTGCTGGAAGTGTCCCCATTCCCTCTGCCCATGTCAGCACACTGCAGCCTAGACAAATGCAGCATGGACCCCCAGTAATGGGGAGGCAGGGGCTGGATGGTGCCCTCCACCCGCTTTGAGCTCTGTCTACGGCAGCCAAACCTGCGTTCACACCCAAACCTGGCCTTGACGCTCACCCTAGCTCAGTTAGCCTAACCATGAAACTCAGGAGCCTCCCTAGACTTCGTTCACTGCCCTGCGGGAACCAAGTGCCAGTGCAAACGAGAGCAGTGAATCCGCTTGCTGGCTAGTTGGAGCTGCTCTGGATTTCATGGTCTTGGCTCACTGGACTGGGAGCAGCACCTGCTCCTGTTTTGGGCTGGAATGCCCCTCCCCAGTTTCTCAGTTCCTTTTTCTGTGCAAGGCTGATGTCAGGAAGAGCTGCCAGGTTGAAGGAGGATGGAGGGAGGGGACTGCGCTCTGCAGGGCTGAGCATTCCCACCCTGGAAGGGATTGCTAGGAACTCCTGGCGCCGGGGTTAACCCTGACTGTCGAGCCCCCTGACTGAACAGTCTTGGTCCAGGTTCAAGTGCTGTTTGCAGCCAAGCGGCTCGGCTGGCTGCTAGTAACTGTCCCCACTTCCTCTTCCCCTGGGGTTTTCTGTGGGAGCCTCTGCAGCAGCTGCCGCAGCGCGTCTTGTCACACACTGTGCAGTGAGGCCCCGCTGGCCTCTCAGGGGGCTGGGAAAGATGGTTGGTTTTGGGAAGTAGCAGTAACGGTCGGCTGCAACTTGTGGGTGGGGTTTTCCCATCCCCATCCCTGCTGTAGCCCTGTGTCTCTGAGATAGTGGGGCTGGCCCGAGGGCTGTGTCCCTACTGCCAACTCCCACCATTAAATGCCAGCTAGGGTGGCTACCAAAGTCTATGGTGCACAGGTGGTTTGGATCCTCATTCCCAGGCCAGGAGTGGCAGGGAGGCCTCGTTAAATGGATCCCATAGCAGGCAGGAGTGCCCCCTGCTGGGGGTTTCCACCCTCTGTGCAACGGCATCCCCTACTGCCCCTACACCTAGGGCCTCTGAGTGCAGAAGCTCAGCAAGCAGCT
The DNA here is from genome assembly GCA_003942145.1 of Platysternon megacephalum. Lineage (NCBI taxonomy): Eukaryota > Metazoa > Chordata > Testudines > Platysternidae > Platysternon > Platysternon megacephalum. Next base: position 834,008 of record QXTE01000087.1, read on the forward strand.
TCTTGGGCTTTGGGTTTGATCCCTGTGGAGTCTGGCTAAGGAGTCAGGGGAGAGAAGGGGCAGTCACGATGGTACCACACAGCTTGTCCGTACAGAGACTCCCTCTTGGGGTTGCCTTGCCTTGGTGTCTTTGGCCACTGTTGCCCGTAAACCTCACTCTTGTTTGCCTATATTCTAATCCCTGTGGATCAAGTATGGTCTGGGCTCTAGGGCACTGGATTGCAAGCGAGGAACCCTGGGTTCTGCTCCTAGCTCTGCTCTGGGGTACTGGGTGACCACCCCTCAGTTTTCTCATCTGGGAAGTGGGGATGATGACACTACTTCGATGAGATCTCTGGGTGCAGAGTACCATATAAGGGCTCAGGGGCGCTGTTTATTTTAGCCCTGGGCCATGCATGGGGATGGTGTCAGATGGGCCACTTCTTCCTGCCTCTCTCCCTCCTTGACAATTATACAGTGTATTTCTTTATATACACACACATACACACACTCTCTGACCACTTCCTGTCCCAGCTTTTGTGCTTTCTCACTGACCTTGCAGGCTGGCCACAGCTCCTCCCTAGTTCTCTTTCTGGCCAGGCTGCTCCTGGCTGTGGGGGGTTTGGGGATGACCTCTCAGCAGGGAAAGAAATCTCCGGTCTAAACAGCGTGCGAATAAAGTCAATGGGAGGGTAAGAGCTGGGCCCGGTTGCCGAATGTCCCAGAGCCCTGCAGCTGCGGGCTGTGGCTAGGGAGGCTGGGCTCTGCAGAGGAAGGCACCAAGGGAGTTTGCAGAGTTGACAGCTTAAATGCTGAGCTGCCCACTGCGCTTGGAGCAGGGCGTTTGCAACACTGCGGTCCCCTGCCATTGGTTTGCTGCAGACGTGCAAGTGGGAGGTGCTGCAGTGCACCTTACAGATAAAGCGGTGGTGAGCCCACTGCCACAGCCTCTCTACAGGGTGCACATGCAACACCTAGGGACCCAGCCTAAGCCTGCAGCACCGCTATTACCACCCTGGGGGTGCAGAATAGAGTCCCCTTGCTGCAATGGCAAGGGGTTTGCAGATCAGGACTGGGGTGGGGGTTTCAGGACAGGAATAGCAGCAGGAGCTAGGGTGACCAGATGTCCCGATTTTATAGGGACAGTCCCGATTTTTGGGTCTTTTTCTTATATAGGCTCCTATTACACCCCACCCCCGTCCCGATTTTTCACACTTGCTGTTTGGTCACCCTAGAAGGAGCTGCAGATCAGGCATGAGGTACACTGACAGCTGTTGGGGGAGATCTCCCAGGACTGCAATGGGCTATCATTTATTACTACAGCCACACCTAGCTGGTGCCTCATTGTGCAAGGTGCTGTACATAGAAAATGACCATCCTTGCCTTGTTAGAGGGGCCGTACAACAGGAGTGAGGAGGGGAGGAGTTCATGGCTGCAACAGAAGGGACTGCTGCTGGCCAGGATGGGGGCGTGTTGGCAGAGCGGGAGTGCTGCAAGGGCAGGACAGGAATAGCAGCTAGTTCGGGGCAGGAGGGCGACGCACCGAAAGACCTGTGGGCGCGGTGTGAGGCTGGACTGGAATAGCAGGAAGTGAAGCAGGTCAGGAGTGGAGCTGGGTGCATAACTGATGTGCTGGTTTGCTGATAGTTTCAGGGGAAACGATGGTTTGGCTTGAATCAAATCTGAAAATTGCAATCACAGGAAAAAGTCAGCAAATTGAAAACAAATCCATTTGGGGTGAACGACGCACGGTGTTGGACCCAACACGTTTTGGTTCAGGCCTTTAGAAAGCTTCACAAAACAGGAGAAGAAAGTGCACTCCTTATAACTTTCACCCGTTTATAACGTTCAGGGGTGACTGGGTGAGGGCATTTACCTGGGAGGTGAGAGAGCCAGGTTCAATTCCCCCCTCTCCCTAATGTGGAGAAGGGATTTGAATTTGGGACTCCCATATCCTGCGGGAAGACCCTAACCACCAGATTACAGAGTCATCCTCGCTTGGTATGGCTAGTCATTGTCATCACGAATGACCATGAGTTTGCATAATGAATAACAATGGATAGTCATCATGGGGGAGGGAACAGTGTGGGGGTTAGAGCGCTGACCTAGGTAATGGGCGAACCAAGTTCAAGTCCCTGCTCCGCTGGCTAATTATTTCTACAAAGTGGAAGAGCTTCAATAGGAGAGCTGGAGAAAAGACTACCCCAGATTATCCCATAGCCCTGCAGCAAGGGTGTTCACTTGCAGGGTGGGAGCACTAAGTTTGAATCCTTTCTTCACCTCAGGCTGAGGGGGGGTTGAACCTCCCACATCCCAGCGGAGCACCTTGACCACAGGGCTAGAAGAGACTGGGGTTCCCCCATTTTATGAATAGCACTTCAGTCTAAAAGAAAAATGGCCGAAACGATTTGGTGAATTTGTGTCAAATTCACAAATGGTTTTGGGTCAATCAAAACTGCATTTTTTGGCAAATAAACTCTTCATCTGACCAAAAGCCAGGAATGAAGGGCATTGGCAGAGCTGGCCAGGGATTCCAGGGCAGGTACAGCAGGGAGGCTGTGGGTCACGACTGAGGTGCATTGGTAGAGCTGCTGGGAAGCTAGCGTGCCTCCTGCCCACTCCGTCCCTGCCTCTACCTAGTGGGATCAATTGCCTAGGTCCCCGAGTGAGTTTGACAAGGCGTATGGAAGGCAGAGTAAGTGCCGGTAGAGAGAGCGTGTGGGAAACAAGAGGGAGAGCGTGTGGGCCCTGCGCTCTGGTTAGGCGGTGGCGGATGCTTGTTCTGCCTTGTTACATGTTTGCTGTACAAATATTTCCCCTTTAAGGCTTGGCTGAAGTTATTTATACTTGCGGGGTGGTGACAGGAACAGAGAGCAGCAACAGGAGCACTGACTGCTCTTACCTGCTCAGCAATGACAGGGGGAGGGGGAGGGTGGGAACCAGACCAGAGAGGAAACTGAGGAGAGAATGAGAAGGAAGGAGAAGTGAGAGAAGGAGCTAGAGGAGAAAAGGGAGGCAGGACACCCATGAGCAAGAAGGAGTGAGAGAACCGGAGGAGGGAGGAGAGAAAAGGGCGGGAGTCCGAAGCGAAGTCAGAGCGGAGAGAAAGGAGGAGAGAAAACACCGAGTGGGGAGGGAGGAGAAGAGAGAGGGAAGTAACGAGAAGCGCAGCGGGGAGGAAGAGGCAGCGGGCTCTGGCTCCTCCGATGACAAGTGCAGCTGGCTGGTGCTGAGTGGGGGAAGTCACTCGTGGGGGAGGTCGGTGCTGCGCTCTCTTCTCCACTCCCAAGATGATGAAGAGGCAGTTTAATCGGATGCGGCAGCAGCTCTCCCATCCCAGCATCACAGGACGGTAAGGACCCAGCCCCAAGCCCTTCAGCTCTCCGCTGGCGGGGCTGCCGGGGAGGGCAGGAAGCTGCACCGGAGAGCGTTGCATCACCACCACCACCACCCAGCCTTCCAGCAGGTCGAAGGCCGGACGTGCGCCTGGCCCGGAGCTGGGGAAGAAGCTGTGACGACCACCGAGGCCCTGCGGTTCAGTGACCATGGAAGGGGGCCGGGGTTGCTCAGAGCAGCCCCAGTTGTGGGGAAGCTTTAGCTAACCCCCAGGGAGACTTGGTTAACTCGGCCCTCTTGGCTGGGAGAGCCGGAGGGACACAGCAGTGTTGCTCAGTAGCGACTCCCTCTGGTCATTTATAAAGCCAGGTTAACGAAGAGCTGCTGGCTGGCTCCACTTGTCCTGCTGGACCAAGCAGCGGGGCCCCTCCATCCAGTCAGGCCCCGAATTGCCCTGTAAGCTCAGCTTCGATGGTGTGGTTCAGCCCCATGAAAATCAGGCCAGGTGGCGACCCTAAGCCTGACAGGCTAGGCAGGGAGGGCCTGTCGCATTGTGCCCCTCTGTGCGGCAGGATGGCAGCCAGGGAGTGGGGCCAGGGAAGTGTAGAAGTCAGCAGCACAGGGAATCCCCCAGGCCCCATTGGGGTAGAGAGGGACAGGGATGCAGGAAAAGGAGTAACAAGACGAAAGGAACATTCCCTACCAGGGCTTCTCTCCCTCCTGGGCTGGAGGCCCCCTTTGGAGCTGAATCCTCCACACGGTGCTATGGGAGCTTCCCCTTGTATCCCTCAGTGTCTCAGAAAAGCCTGCCTGAGGTGGAGAGGGGAACGGGGAGCGTCTCGGTAGGCTGATGAGAAGGGAGGGGGCTCCGGGCGTATGCCCTGCTCTTCTTTCCTCTCTGGGTCTCTAACTGTATTTCCATTCCTGCCGTTCCCCAGCCCAGTGCCGCCTCTGCTTGATTGTTTTTCTCTCTGTCTAATTGTTCCTCTTGCAAAACCTTGAAAAGCCCTGGCAGGGCTGGGCTCTCCCGTCTCGGTTCTCACCCACACTCACACACATTGTTTTTTTTAATGTCAGGAGGCTGAGAATGGCTTAAACTCATCTCACTGTTTGCCTGAGCCCCCAGGCCAGGCGAGTGGGTCTTTCACTGGGAGCAGTAGGTTATGCTGCTGCAGGCTCTTCCCTCCTCCCCCTCCCCTTACCCCAAAGCAGTCCCCTCCTTCAATTCCCCCTCCCCTTGTGTAAGGACTAGGGCACTTGCAGTGCCTCTCTTCTCCCCACATCCTCTGCATTAAAGGGGTCTCCCAGCTGTGTCCAGCCAGGAGATTTCATTAGGGCCTGACAGAGCATCAGCTTGTTCAATCCAGCTACAAGGCCCCCTCACAGGCTACGGATCCACCTCAGCGCCTCCCTTCCTCAACCTGCCGTGGGATCCCACTGACAGCCCTCTTTAATCACTGCCACCCCACCCTCCCACTGCTGCTTCTCCTGTTCACCTGCCCTTCACTCTGGGCACAGTCCCTGAAAGAAGAAGACCCTGGATTGGATGGACTCTGGGGGCATTTCCTGGTAGGAGGAGGAGGAGGAGGAGGAGGAGGAGAAGAACCAGAACTGGGGCCAAGAGCTGCCCAAGTGCCTAGTGATTTTGGGTGCCCAACCCCGACATGTCTTGTAGGGCCCTGATCACTAGAGGGCGGGAGCTCAGCGCCTCCTGACAATCAAGTGTCTCTGGTGCGGTGCCCCAAATCACTAGACACTTCTGAAAATCTTGGCCTAGATCCCTTGTTCAGCTGAGAAGGAGCCAGCGTGGACCTCCAGTGCTATCACTCTGCCCCGTGCCTGAGTCCCAGCCCCCTCTGCTCTCAGGTTGGGAGCCATTCCCATGCCTCACATCCGCTTCCCGTGGGCCCATCTGAAAGCTCCTCTTGGTCAAGCCCAGCCTTAGATGGGATGACCCAGGACCCACCATCTCCCATCCCCCTGGACCAACCCAGAGCAGCTGTGATTCAGTGCCCTCCCTCCTGAGGAGGCTGGCTGGAGGTTACCAAGTGTAATAAATCTCTCTCTCCCTCCCACACCCTCTTCCCCAGAGCCCAAGAAACAGCCGAGTTCCTGACTGAAGACTTGCTACAGGTAAGGCATGGGTTCGGTCCATGGGCATGTGTGGGCCTGTGCCTGCATGTCGGGCAAACATCTGGTGTGTCTGCGTGTGAGTTACTCTCTCTCTGTGTTTATATCAAAGTCACAGGGCAGCCGCATCCTGGAACGGTACCTAGGTGCAGCAGTGGGTGATAGGCCTCTGACAAGCCTCCCTGATTACATCAGTGGGGGACAGAGCTAACCTGCCTCCCACACTAGCTCTGCTGCTGAGGCTTTGTCTACACTATGTCTCTAGCCACATTCGGGACCTCAGTTACAACACAGCCTAGCCGCGCTGGAACATGGGTTGGTTTTTCCTGTGTAGATCAGACAAAACCGTGTTATAACCACATTAAGGAAACTATGTGACATCTACCAAAATCAAGCGGTGGTAGAACAGGATCACCATGCAAACGGGCTGTACCTGTAGTGTAGGCAAGGCTTCAGCGTCCAGCCCTCCATCTCTCTCTGGCAGTGGTATGGGATGGGGACACAGCGCCTCACCAGATCCCGCACACACAGGGGAGGCACCAGAGGGACATGGATGGATGTCAATAGGCAGAGGGGGTTACCCCGTGCCCTCCGGAAGAAGGGAAGTTCTCTTCCCTCAACGCACAGCTGCCTTCTCAGCTAGGAAACCCCAGCAGAGAGATCCCAAGGCGACCCTGGAACCTGATACATTGAGGGGTGGCTTGGGAAGGGAATCCCCCAGCCCAGCCCCACCCGCTTCCCAGTCTCTTCCCTCTCTCTAGATTGAGCAGAGAATCGAGCCAGCCAAACGGGCAGCGCACAATGTGTCCAAGAGGCTCCAGGCGTGCCTGCAGGGGCAGTGCGGTGCAGACATGGACAAACGAGTGGTAAGTGCCTCTGCCCCACGCTCCGCTCCCTGGCAAGCTGCCTCTTCAGCCTACACATGAAGAGGATGTCAGCCCCTCCCCCAGCAGCCCTGCCCAGCCGCTCCATGCGAGACTCTGCTGGGTGGAAGATGCTTCAAGGGTGCAAAGCGCCTGAGACCTGAGTGTTACAGCATCACATTTATTCCCCTCCACCGTAGAGGGTCTGGTCTGGAACGCTAAACTTTCACAGCTAGGTCACCACTTCTGCTAGAGCCTTGGGGTAAGGCTGGCTGCTACCGGAGGCCGGGAAGGGAATGGAGAACATTTCTCCTCTAAGTCACTGGTTCTGATCTGCTCCCAGATTGGAACTACAGCGCTTAGGGGGGTTGGGGAATGGGATAAAGGGCCTTTCTCCTCTAAGTTGCCATGGGTTCTGAGCTGGTTTGGGAGGCTGTATGCACAGAGGAATAAGATGCAGAACCTTTCACCTCAGATGTGACGGTACTTTGACCTCCCATGTAGTAGGCCTGTCCTAGAGCGAAGGGGTCCTGATCCTGAATAATCACACTCCGCTCAGGGTAATCTCCTCCTCCCTGGTCCAGCTCCCTACACTCCAGCATTCTGGAGTGGGGCTCACAGATCCGGACTAGCTGTTGGAGGACTCTGCACTAGGGGGACCACCACAGGGTGGGGATTAGTTGGAGAGAGTGAGGCAGGGTTATGGAGCCTTAAAGACCATAGTAGCCATTTGCATCATAACCCCTCCCGTGTATCTCCTTGGCTTCTGCTTTGATTCTCATGCTGGTGAGGAGGATTCTGAGGAGGGACTGTGAGGTGGGGATGGATGTGAAATCTGTCCTGTGTGAGGTGGCACTTCCTTGGCTGGCCCTGCCATCAGCAGGTTGTGGTGCTGAAGGTGTCACTCCCACACTGGAGGGGGAGGGAGGATCTGACCTGTCTGCTCATTGTTTCCTTCCTCCTCCCCCCCGCCCCCTCTCTCCTTGGCTCTGTGCAGAAGAAGCTGCCCTTGATGGCTCTTTCCATCACTATGGCTGAGAGCTTCAAAGAACTGGATACCGATTCCAGCCTCGGGTAAGTGCCCACAGGGAAAAGCCCTGAAAAGTATCAGTGCATACGGTACAATCAGCGCACACTCCCCAGGGCACTGGTTCGGGGGTTCATGCTCCCAGACTGAGCCTCTGAGCACTTGCGTCAAGGTTAACACTGCCAGCCACAGGGCGGCACCCCGCCTCTGAGCATGCACGCTGGGGGATTTGTGCTCTCGACCTCCGAGTGCAGCAGGATCTGGGAACTAGTGCTGGGACGGGCACTGCCTGCCTCCCTGGTGCACTACCCCTGGGAGGAGAGGGGTAGGGTGTTTTGGGCCTGCTGTGATTCTCCCCTTCCATTCCTGCAGGAGAGCTCTAGAGATGAGCTGCTTCATACAAAGCATGCTGGCCAAAGTCCTGTCTGAGTTTGAAATCACCTTAGAGAGAGACGTCCTACAGCCTCTGAATAAACTGAGTGAGGTAGCCCTGATCTCCCTCTCTCTTTTATCTTTGCTTTCCCCATCCCTTCTTTGCTGACTCTCCCTCCATCTCTCCTGCCTGCTTGTGCTCTCTGGCCCACCTCTGCTCTCTCCCCCACCTTCTCGCCTCTCTCTCTTTGTGATTGCACAAAATGCAGCATAAATGCAGCCATTCCTGGCAGCACAGGGGTAGGATCTGTAACTAACTCCCTCATCCAATCTCGGCTAGGAGGAGCTGCCTGTCATCCTGAAACACAAGAAGAACCTTCAGAAGCTGATCTTGGACTGGAACTCCATCAAGAGCAGGTACTGAGCGAGGGGGAGCGTGGTGGGTTACAGCTGGGATCCAGATGATTGCCCCCTGAGAGTGAGGATTGATGGAGTGGAGCTGACAGCTGCACTCTCAGATCAGAGAGGGTCTAAGTCCCTGACACGCAAGGATGAGTCCAGGTGCAGTGTGCACTTGTGAAGTCCCTTCCTGTTAAAGACACTGTGGATTCTGCTATACAAGCAGAACAGGCAGTCACCTGGGGCAGCAAAATGCTCAGCCCTTCTTTGTATGGGTGACTCCAGTTGGTGCCTGCATGCCCAACTCCCTAGGACAGGTCCTGGTTCCAGGAGGTGGGGGGCGGGGGGGTTCTCTATGGTCACACGTTCTGAATGAGCAAATCCTGTGCCAGGGGCAGAAATGGAGGGTTTAACCCACAAGTAAATGCTCTGCCAAGGGGAAAGAGAGGGGCAACCCTGCTGCTTCTAGGCGTATTTACATATCGGCTAGAGTTCTGATGTGGATGGAGGAGAGGACTGGAGGGTCTGTGCTTCTCCATTTAAAGTGTCAGCATCCCTGGTGTTAAATGCCATCAGGCTTCCAGGGTGTGGGCCTCAGGGCCGGCTCCAGGCACCAGCCCAGCAAGCAGGTGCTTGGGGGGGCCAACGGAGAGGGGCAGCACTCCAGCAGTTTTTGGGGCGGCAAGGCTGGGTCTTCGGGGGCGGGTCCCTGGGCCCCGCGGGGAGCGAAGGACCAGCCGCCGAATTGCCGCCGAGGACTGAAGCGGCGGCTGTAGAGCTGATCGCGATCGTGTCTTTTTTTTTTTTTTTTTTTCTTTGGGCGTCAAAAACTCTGGAGTCGGCCCTTGGTGGCGTTTTTTTTTTTTTTTCTGCTTTGGGGGGCAAAAACCCTGGAGCCGGCCCTGGTGGGCCTGATTCTTCTTTTGCAACCCAAAGGCTGAACCAAGCTGTCAAGAACTCCAGTAACAGTGCTGGTGCTGGCCCCGGCCCCGGGGGGTCGTCCGCTGCCATCAAACTGGAGAACCTGAAGGAAGAGGAAGAGGAGGTGAAGCGAAGGGTGGAGCAGTGTAAGGCGAGTGGAAAACGAGTCTGCCCTCTTTGGGGAGGGGAAGCTGATGACACAAAATGGGGGAAAAGAGGCCAATTCTGGGTTCATTCTGAGAGCTGGGCACCGATCCACTCATCTCCAGCGGTTGTGTCCCGGGAGACCCCAGGAGCCACTCACTAGTTACAGGCTAGAGCTCTGTCTAGAGTGAGAGGGTTGGTCCGGACACAGCCAGCACCAGTGGTATGCTGGCCTTAGTAAGATGGCTGTGTCCCAGACTCCAGAGGGGGTAGACAGCCGGCGGACTCCAATGCCAGCCCCACGCCCCAGTGTAATAGAGTAGTAAAGGGTTTAGAGCAGCAGTGTGGTGGTCAGAAAGTAAAACCGCTACAGGAGAGCTTGGTGGGGTGCTCACCACAGAACAGAGAAACCTGCAGCAAAGAGGAACATATTGTAGAACAGAAGGTCCATCTTGTGGCTCAGGCACAGGCCTGGCACTCCGCAGATCAGAATTCAGCTCCCAGTTCTGCCACAGATTCCTTGTGGGACCTTGGGTAAGTCACTTCAGTTCTCTGTGCCTCTGGTCCCTGGGGGTGACAACCCTGCCTTCCTCCCTGCCTGTGTCTGTCTTGTCGACTCAGACGGTGAGCTCCTCCACGCAAGGACTGTCTCTCATGCAGCACCCAGCACAACGGGACTCTGATATTCGCTGGGGCCTCAACCCCAATCATAATAACAAAGAGGAAGCATAGAGACTTATTTCCTGGGTGGCTGAAGGGAGAATGTGAACGCTGACCAGTGTAACCCCAAATCTAACAAGCCAGCTCCTCTGGGGTGCTGTCTTCATTTGCCTCCGCTCCAAACACCAGTAAGACCCCCTGCATCTCTTTTTGTAGCCTGCCGTGTGTTCATGGCCCAGATCTGGCTATGAGAGCACTGTCTGGGGGACTGGCGGGGTTAATGATGAGGGCTGATGGGGGGCCCCTTCATTGTGGTGGTGCTGAGGAGAAGGTTAATGTTCGCTCTATCTCCTCTCCAGGATGAGTACATGGCTGACCTCTATCACTTCTCCACCAAGGAGGACAGCTATGCTAACTACTTCATCAAAGTAAGTCCCGCCCCTCTGTGCTGTTCCCTCGCCCCCAGCTCGTTCCCATTGTGTACAAGTCCCCTAGGGTCCATGTTGCTCTGGCCTCTTCTCGGTCCCATCCCACCGCCCCGCCGCTGCTGGCGAAAGAGGCTTCTCCCCTGCTGCTCCCACTCCGTCTTCGCCACTTTCCTTTGCATCGCACGTCCCATCTGAAAGCGCCCATCCCTGTCAAATGCCCCGGGACCCGGTGTCTCTAAGAGACGCTGTGCAGAGTAAAGCTGTGTTTGCCTGTGATCTGTCTGGCAGCTGATGGAAATCCAAGCTCAGTACCACCGGAAGTCTCTGGAATCTCTGGACACAGTCTTGGCGGAGCTGAAGGAGACCCACGGCCAGGCAGGTGGGTAGGACAAGCCGGGCCAGGGCAGGGTTTTGTGGATGGCAGTGCGAGTAGCTACACACGGAATGTAGGCAGAAGGGGTTGATTCTCTCTACTGCTTCCTCAGGGTCTCCCCAAGCTCCCACTGAGCCTGCTCGCTGGGCAGCTCTCTTCCTCACCCCGTTACACTGGGATTGTACGAACGCAGCAGGGCGAGCTTTGCGCACCAAACTGACCCCTGCCGACGTACCTCAGCCCTCACTCGAGAGACCAAAGCTAGGAGTGAGAGGAGAGTTAGGCTCCCATGGCTCATTTGGTCCTCGGCCTCCCTGCTGGGACTGCCAATCGGAGGGCAATTTACAGCCAGGCGTGGTGATGGCGGTTTGGTGATATGGAGCCCCTGTCCTGCTAGGAAATGGGCTGACACCTCTTAGCTCATTTACCACAGAGCTGGTTGTTGGACAGTGATGAGCACTGATCCCTCCCCAGCCTGAGCCTGGCCTAGAACCAGAGGACTAGGTGAGAGACTCCAAGTGCCCTCTCCACTTGGGGTTTGTCCTCCACCCCCTCCTGATCTCTCTCCTTTTTTCCAGAGTCCCCTTTCCCCATGGATACCCCGGTGTCGGGGTATTATGGGGTGCCTTTGGAGACGCACCTGAGGACTTTGGGTCGGGAGATTGCCCTCCCCATTGAAGCCTGTGTCATGATGCTGCTGGCGTCGGGCATGAGGGAGGAGGTAGGTGTCGCTTGCTGCCCAACTCCTTCCCCCCACCACAGCCAGTCCGTCCTGCTGTCATGCTGTCTCTCACCTCCCTCCTCTAGGGGCTCTTCAGGTTGGCAGCGGGGGCCTCGGTGCTGAGGAAGCTGAAGTGCAGCTTGGCCAGCGGCTCCAACGCGCTAGAGGAATTCTACTCCGACCCACACGCTGTTGCAGGTACGTGCTGGAGGCCCAAGGTAAGGGCCCCGGAGATACTGACTGGACAAGTGGCAGCCCCAGAAGCATGGTGTTATCTTTAAAGCGGCAGTTCTCAAACCGAGGGTGGGGTCATGAGGTTATTATGGGGAGGTGGCAAGCTGCCAGCCCCCACGCATGCCGGGGCTCTGGCTGTCAGCCATGGACAGGGCTGACAGCCAGAGCCCTTCAGAGCTGGGCGGCCAGAGAGCAGCGGCTGCTGGCCGGGTGCTCAGCTCTGAAGGCAGCACAGCCCCCAGCAGCAGTGCAGAAGTAAGGGCAGCATGGTATGGGGGGGGGTCATCCCTTTTTTGGAGGGTCATCAAAGCCTGAAATAATTTCAAAGGGGTTCAGAGCAAAAAAAAGTGTGAGAACCCCTTCTCTAAAGCATGACCCTTTGCCTCCATCTCAGGTGCACTGAAATCCTACCTGCGAGAGTTGCCCCAACCCTTGATGACCTTTGAACTCTACGATGACTGGTTTAAAGTAGCCTGGTAAGAAAGAACCAGAGAGATGGACATTCTTAGGCAGGCTAAATTATCAAAAGGACCCCTCTGATTATGGACTCTTCAGCAGGGGTGTCAAACATAGGGGTCCCCAGGCTAGATCTGGCCCGCATGATGTATTGATAGCGTTTTGCCGAGAGGTACTGGTGACTGCATCGGTCACAAACCTCTCTGAGACTGGGCGGAACGCACTCTTCTATTAACATGACTGCCAGGAGGAGTTAATCCGAAGCCCCCCACCAACACAAACGGGTATTGTGAATCAGCCCCAGGAGTTTGGACTGAGTGGGCAGAGGGCTTTTGCTGAGTTTTGTGTGTGTCTGTGAGGAAAGGAGCAACTGAAAGCACAGTGTCTAGACAGTCTGACCCTAGAAGAAGCCTGGGGAGAGGTTTTTTGGGTCAGGCGGCAGGCTGAAAAGGGTGTTCTTAGTACGGTGAGCAAAAGGTGCTGTTTCCTGCTATTTGATTCCTTCTGCTTTCAGAGGCACAGGATTTTGTACATTCTTTGTTGTAACTAAACAAAACTACCTCAGAGAAATACTTGACTACCACCAACTTCTGCTCTCAACTGGACCATGCCCAGGGCCTCACATTTTGGGTTGAAAAGGGGCAACACTCATGTCAGGAGTGGGATCTGGTTTCCAAGGAGAGAGCTGGTGAGCTTGGAACCATGATGGAACAAATCCCAGAAGGGCTTGCAGAAATCAAAAATGGCCAGCAGGATTTAAAACAAGCCCTCAAACAGGAGCTGGAGACGTCGCAAAAGGCATTAAGACAAGAGCTGAAGGTTTCCCAGAAAAGGCTCAGAGACGACTTGGAGGCCGAGATGAGATCCCTGTTGGAGCACCAACGATGAAGTGCCCAGGCAGGTTGGCAAAACCAACTGCAACACACCCAGGCTGGAATGAAACAGATTGATGAGGTGACCAACAATCGGACTGCCATAGGCCAGAAGTTTTCCCACAAAACAGCGGAGCCAAGCATGCTTTAGCCAACTGGGAATGGGCTAGCTGAGATGAGCTGCAGCAAGGACTTAAGGAGCTGAAAATTCAGGTCCAGAGGAATTCAAAGGGTTGCTGACCACAGAGGAAGTCCACCGCCTGAATGAGGGATTGAGCCAGCCAGAGGATGTGGGGAAGGCCGGACATTTACAAGTTTTCTACCCGATTTGTAATCCACAGCAGCCCAGAGGGGAGAGGTTGGTCTGTCCCAGCTCAAATGAGGCAAAAAAAACCTATCGTTGAGGGGAAAACTCCCTGGGAAGCTTATGTGGTTGAACTCAACATTATAGCACCAATGAATGGCTGGGAGGAAGGACAGGAAGGGGCGTTACTCACAACATGGGTGGCCCGGCTCTGATTGTGCTGCAGATCTTACTCCTAGAAAACAGACTGTGTAATCCAGACCTGGTACAAGCCCTTGACATGTGGTTTGGAGCTAGCCATCAACCTGAGCTGGCCAGGGCACAGCTAAGAGCTACAAAGAGAGGGAAAGAAGAAACCCCATCTGAACTGGCAGAGGGCCTGCAGAGACTTGTGTTCATGGCATATCCAGATAACACCAAGGCCTTTTAGGATGGGCTGGCAATGGACCAATTTATAGATCTTCAGCAGGACTTGGGCTTGCAGATCAAGATCAGCGAAAGGAGGCCAAAGACACACCGAGAGGTTGGGGGAATTGGCTGCAGAATTTGAATATTTTCTTGCAGCTGTTCACCAGACACGGAAGGAAGCATCTGCTAGTGAGGAAGAGGGAAACTGCTTGCCATGAGCCCTGTAAGTACAGCTCTGCATCTGATGTGTATGATGAAAGAGGGGATTTTAATCTGGTTTGTGACCGTATTGAATGATGACAAAAACTGATACATTTGGTTTGTAAAAGAAGAGAAATTGACATGTATGCAAAAATTAAAGGAAACGGTTCAGTTAAACGCTGGTACTGTGACAAAACTGGCCACAAAAAGGATTGTTATAAATGTCAGGCAGACCAACACAGACTGCCACAAGTGGCTAATGAAAGTCTCTCTCTCGCTCCCAGTTTGGGGAATGGGGATACCCCAAGCTGAAAGAGCAAAGCTTGGTGGAGGTACCAGGATCAGCCCCACCATTTTTGTTTAGATGTGGGCATTTGAACAACATGGGAATTTGACTACAGTAGGATCTGCAAAATGCACAGCAGTGATTGACACTGGCTCAGACACAGCCGTTTATTAAACCAGATACATTAAAACGTCTTGGGAATCAGGGTTCCAAAACCGAACCACCTAACTGGTTTCAAGTGGAGACAGTGACTGGGGCAAGGGCACCTGTCCCAAACTGGGTTTGAAGAATGGACCTCTGGAATTCGAGCAAGAAGTCTGGGTGGCTGACATAGTGCATGAGCTCATAATTGGCTTGGATTTCATTATGGCTAATGCCTGTGGAATCAGTGCCAGGAAAGGTGACTTACAAAGTCAGTCTGTGGAAATTGCCTTTTAAAGATAGGGGCCAGGCAGGTGAGACAAATGGTGTGTAGGCAGTTGATTTGCAGTGAGTGAACTATCCTGCCCCCAGGGGCAGAAACCATTATAACAGGTACATGCTGTAGTAGCTTTCCGGCAAGGGAGTGGTTGAAACCTGTTCTGAGTCTCAAGGAATTCTTGTGAATCTGAAACAGCCAGGAACTGATTTCTGTTCATTTGCTGAATGTTTCTGACAAGCAGCAAATAGTGAAGAAGGGAAACTGTTTAATTGGCCCTCAGGGTGTGATTTAGCATTTTCAGAGCTGAGAAAGGCTCTGGTGATGACTGCTCCTGTCTTGGCCTATCCATGTTTCAAAACCCCTTTCATGCTGGACACAGATGCTAGTGCTTATGGTATGGGGGACAGAGCTTCAGTTTGGCTCTTCCTTCCCCCCTCCCCCCAGATCTGAGAATGTAGCTGTGGAAGTTGAGGCTGGAAAAGTTGTTACAGAGGTGAATCCCCCATTCAAACAGAATAAGCAGGGGGGCTGGTTCAGCCAGAAAATTCCACAGAAACAACAGGCATCCCTCCGGGGCTGACTGAAAGGGGCCCTCTCCCTGGTTGTTTAAAGAAAAACCATAGTGGGGGGGGGAGGGGCGGGAGGGGGAAAAATCTGAGTGGGATACTGGATGGGAATAAAAAGCAATTTGGACTGGTGATGTGAAAACATCTGGACAGAAGGCCACTGTACCTATATACATCATTAACCTTGTATCATTTTTAATTTGCTAAACTGTTTATTTGCTTTCTGTTTGGGATGGGTCATACAGGGCATCACCATTTTGGGGCATCATCAGGATGATGGGCAGAGCTAAAATGTGGGGAGTGTTATGCTGAGAGGTACTGGTGGCTTCCCTCACAAACCTCTTTGAGTGTGAATACGCCCTTCAGTTAACATAACTGTCAGGATGAGTTAATCAGAAGCTCCCCCACCTAACACAAAAAGGGGTTCGTGAACCCACCTGGGAGTTTGGACTAAGTGGGTGGAGGACTTTTGAGGGTCAGGCTGAAAAGAATGTTCTTCGTGCTGTGAGCAAAAGAAGCTGTGTCCTGCTATCTGATTCCTTCTGCGTTCAGAGACACAGAACTTTGTACATTCTTTGTAAATAAGCAAAACTGCACCAAAGAAATCCCTGACTGTCACCGATTTCTACATGGATGATATTTTCATCCTCTAGACAGACAATTTAAACTCTCTCACAGATTTCCACCACAACTACAATTACCACCACCCATCCATTAAACTCTCTCTGGGACGCTCCCACACTAGCATCAACTTGCTAGACACCATGATCGGCTTCAACAATGGACCCCTACAGACAGCTATATACAAGAAATGCACGGATCACCACACCTACCTTCATAGATCCAGTAACCACCCTTAACACACCAAGAAAGTTATCTACAGCCAGGCACTCACATACTGCAGAATATGCTCCGGGATATGCACCTTAATACACTCAAAACCTCCTTCACCAAACAAGGACACTCCACCAGAGAAGTAAATCACATCATGGACCAAGCCACCTAAATACCTTGAGAGAACCTGCTTCAATACAGAACTAAAATCCCCTCGCACCACACACCCCTAACTGTCACCTATCTCCCCGCACTGGAGGAAACCATACAGGGTATCATCAAACAACTATAACCATACTCGATGGAGACCCCATCCTGAAAGAAATCTTTCCTGAACCCCCTCTTCTGGCCTTCAAACAATCCCCCCAACCTCTCCAAGCTCATCATCAGAAGCAAGCGCCCCTCAGACCAGGATGCACCAACTCAAAGTGGTATCAGACCCTGCCAGAACAACAGATGCAAAACCTGCAGACATATCTCCATTGCTACAATGATCAACACCCCTCATAACACACCTATCAAGATCCATGGGTCCTACATATGCCTATCACAACATGTGGTGTACCTCATCCAGTGCACTAACTGCCCCAATAACAATTTATGTGGGTGATACCAGACAATCACTACGCTCTGTAATGAACTCACACAGGAAAATGATAAAGGATAAAAACACCACATCATCGGTGAGTGAACACTTTTCTCAGAGCGGTCACTCAATATCTGACCTATCAGTCCTCACTCTCAAAGGAAACCTGCCCAACTCCTTCAAAAGATGAGCCTGGGAGCTTAAATTCACTACTCTGCTAGACACAAAAAATCATGGACTGAACAGAGACACTGGATTATTGCAACAATCTGGAACCCACTAACAACACACAGCCCAGCTGCTTTTTTCTCCCCCCACCCCACCTTCCTTTCCTCCCTGTGACTCGGAGGGGTGCAGTTATGTTGTAGTCATGTCAGTCCCAGGATATTAGAGAGACAAGGTGGGAGAGGTAATAGCTTTTATTGGACCAACTTCTGTTGGTGAGAGAGACCAGCTCTCCAGTTTACACAGAGCGCTTCTTCGGGGCTGGGAAACTTGCACTAGCACAGCTCTGCCATTGGCTTAATAATTCCACCTCCGCGAGGCATCTTCACCAGAAGCACTACAGCACCTCATCCACCTCGTCCCTCTAATATCCTGGGACTGACAGGGCTGCAACATTACTGCACATGCCCGTTTCTGCTCTCAGCTGGAACGTCCCCGGAGCCCCAAACGTGACTAGCTGCTCAGGTTGAAAGGGGGCAGCACTATATTTCCATTGCCCAAAATCTAAGCTTTCCTTTTAAGAAAGAAAAATATGTTTCTAGCCCCCTTGATTGTGGAGAGAATGTTCCACATGTGAACTGAGTTGAAGGCATGCAGTGCTGTCTGCCTGAGTGTGCAGAGAGCCTGAAACAAGGACTCAGGGGGGGTGAAATCTGCTGGCCCCTATTCATCTGATTGGAGTATCAATTTTAAAGTCCAGTGATGATGATGCTTTGTCAACATTAGCTATTTAATGGCTGGTCATTTTAGGGGATGGTAGGGGTGGTGGGAGTGAAGGCAGTTGGGTTGGCATTTGGGAATTGCTGCAGGGAAGGAAATGCAGAGGAAGGAACAGAGGAGATTCACAAAGACAGGGAAGGGAGAGAGAGAGAGAAAGGCGATGGGGAAGGAAGAGAGACAAAGGGCGGGAATAGCGGTGATCTAAATAGAAGCAGATTTTCTCCATAGTGAATGCAACAAGAAGGCATTGAATAAATAATAAACAGCTGGATTCTCCCCTTGATCCCTTTGCAAGCCCCTCCTGACACCAGTGGGCTTTGTGAGGAGCACATAGAAATCAGTTCGGCCCTTTCCCCAAATGAGTCTGATCCCCTGTTCTTCAGCCTGTACTGGAATGGAGAGGGAAAGGGGGTTCTCGCCTCTCCCTGTGACACTGCTCCGTCCTTCCTTTTCTCAGGCCACATTAAATCTCTTCTTTTCCCTCTCCTCTCTCAGTTTCAAGGAGCCAGAGGGCCGTCTACAGAGCCTCCAAGACACCTGCAGCCAGCTCCCCCAGGACAACTACAACAACCTGAGGTAGGGGGCAGGGATCCGTCAGTCTCTAGGCTTTGCACTCTGCCCATCTCCGTGGTATCACAGTGCCTCAGCTGGTGAGTGATCCCCTGTCTTCTGAGACCAGGGGCTACAGTCCCCAAAACACCCTGGCCTCAGCTTCTGCATGGCTCCCAGGCAGCCAGAGACCAGGATGGGGGGGAATCCTAAGCTGAAGTTTGGTGTGTTACAGTGCACAATGCCAATCCCTCAGACAATGGGCGCAGCCTTTGCCGTGCCCCCTGCCAACCCCGGGAGTGGAACCCTGCTCTCCTGCACGGCACTCACCCTGAGACCAGGGCCTGGTCTCCATGCTTTTGGCAGCCCCACTTGTTCTGAGGGAGAGAGAGAGAGAGACCCAGTTGGGAATCCCAGTCTCCCCGTGTGGCTATGCAGAGCACTGACTCCTATGGCCAGGAGGGGTGGCATTCCCCTGATATTTACTAACCCCCTGCCTTTTTCAACAGGTATTTGATCCGGTTTTTAGCTAAGCTGGCTGAACATCAGGAAGTGAATAAAATGACCCCTAGCAACATCGCCATCGTCCTGGGCCCCAACCTGCTGTGGTCACAGCAGAGCAAAGGGTAATGCATGGGACTCCCCAGGGGGTCAGCAGCTGGGGGTGATCCAGGGCACGAACCTCTCCACCATCACCTCTGAATGTTTCCTCTACCAGCCTCCCCACAAAACAAGTGCTTTGGCCGGGAAGCAGCACCAGACCTGGCTGGGATTTATTAACCATCAAGGCCAGTTTGAGAACTTTTAAAGAAAGGGATTTTTTTTTAATACTAATGGTCCATAGAGCTCCGTACTGACTGGCAGCACCTGCTGCTATTCCCATCCTACACTCCAGATCTCACCCACACCCCGCTGTTCCAGTCCTAGGCCCCTGCCCCAGCTCTGCAAATGCACCCCAATCCTCACTGGATGCACCTCTTTCTGTTCCAGTCCTGCCCCACCAGCCAGCTGTACTAATGTACCTCACTCCTGGCCTTTCATTGTCCTGCCCCCATCCCACACCTCAGCCTCTTCACCTGTCCTGACCTGCAAACACCCCCCGCTGTTCCAGTGCGAGGATTGGCCCTCTCTTCCTCAGCTCTACCGATTCAACTCCCTGCTGACCTGCGCCCCCCTGCCAAGCCTCTTCCCCAGCGGCGGCTCCAGGCACCAGCGCACCAAGCCGCGGGGGGGCAGCCTGCCGTTCGCTCCGAGGGCGGCAGTCAGGCTTCGGCGGCAATTCGGCGGCGGGTACGCCGAAGCCGCGGGACCGGCAGACCTCCCGCAGGCATGCGGCCGAAGGCAGCCTGACTGCCGTGCTTGGGATGGCAAAAAAGCTAGAGCTGCCCCTGCTCGTCCCCCAGCACATAACTCTGCCAATCCACAGGGGGTTTGTGCAAGGGGGGCAAATGTCTATTGGGCAGTGGCTGAGACCCAGCACGCTCGTGGCACATGTGACCTACGACAGGGCTTGAATCCAGGTTTTTCAAGGTGAAAGGGGCAGTGTGCTCATTGCACACAGCGCCACGTAGCCCCCACCTCAGAACTGCACCCCTCAGCTGTACTTTCTGCTGCGAACCCCTGGTGCCAATAGCACCCCATGAGTTTTTGACTAGCTATAAAATGAGTTCATCCTGCTGCCTTCCATGATTCCCCTCCAAACAGGTCCCGTGTTCAGCAGACAGACAGTCACAAGCGCTGTTGCCAGAGGAGAAGCAACAGCCTCATTAACTGTCCATTTCTAGCTCCATCCTAACGGCTCCTCTCTCTCTCTGTCCCTCAGAGACCCGTTGCAGCTAGACTTGGCCTCCGTGTCCTCCATCCAGGTGGTGGGCATTGTGGAGGCCCTGATACAGAATGCCGACGCTCTCTTCCCTGGAGGTAAGGCAATGCTGGTCTAGATCCTGGCTTCTCTTAGGGTAAGTCCAGTGGGGCCAGTGTGGAACAGGTGGGAGTGAGGGCTGTTCAGAATCAGGCCCTGCGTGCTCAGAGTCCGAGATGAGAAGGGTACAAAGCCAAAGGAGTGAGCCACGCTGACATGAAGGGGTGTCCTGTCCAGGGCAGTTCCCTTCTCCTCCCCTGCCCTCGCTGGTAGGCTGGCGGCTGCAGTGCCGAACATGAAGAATGGTTTAAAGCCAGGCAAGTGGGAGATCTCCGAGGCGGTACAGCTGGGCTCCCCACCCAGCCCTCCCCTCAGGCTCACTGGGAAATTTGGTTTCAGAATTGGACAGGTGAGAACCAGGAGAAACCCTTGGGAGCCTCATATAGTGACAAAAGGCTGCCCAGGGGCTCCAAGCTGAGCTAACGTAGTGACATTGGTAGTGACCTGTCTTCTGGAGGGTGGCGTCCTTCTCTCACCCACTCCGCACTCAAGGCACCAGCCCCCAGGACCTGCTGTGCATGCTCTTGGGGGTCTGGGGGGCTCTTGGGGAATGATGTTGTGCAGGGTCTGGAGAGTCTATACTGATGGGCGCTGTCTGTCTCCAGGCTGCGGGAGGATAAGAGGGTAGCTGTTCTCTGGAAGCTCAGTGTATTGTGATGGGGGCACTGCCCGCTCCCAGACTTGAGGCCAATACACTCAATACTCCTGGGGGAATTCTGCGCCAAAAAAATTAAAAATTCTGCGCACAATATTTTAAAATTCTGCATATCTTATTTGTCAAAATAACACAATGTAATCACACCAGTTTCAATTATTTTCGTAATTTGTTTCAAAACACCTGTCAGCCACCCCTCCTTCCCCCATCCCCATGTGGCCCTGCACCCCTCTACCAGCTGTCCCCATCTGTCCCAGCACCCCCAATCCCATTCCAGCTCAATGCTGTCACCCTACTAGCTCCTGTGCCCCAGTCCCATTCTGTCCCCACACTAGCCCTTCTGAACCCCAATCTATGTGACCCTCCCAGCAGCCCCGTGTGCCCCACACTGTCCATCCTCCCCCTCCCCCACATATCCCGTGCTTCCTCACCTGGCCCCGCGGGCAGGGCACTGTGAGGAAGGCAGCCACTGCCCACTCCCTCTCCATAGCTGGCTGCTCCAGCTCTGAGCCAGCTGCCCTCTCTTCTGGTGTCACAGCAGCCACTGGTGGGCAAAAGGTGTAATTGCAGTGCCTCCCTGGCAAAATGTATTTTCTGCGGGGAACATGAATTCTGCATGTGCGCAGTGTCGCAGAATTCTCCCATGAGTAACTCGAGAAGAAGAGAGTGAGGGGTCCCTGTGTATGGTGAGTGGGTTCTGCAGGATGGTCTGTGTTGGCTGCGCTCTCCCAGGACACAATCCAAAGCCCATTGGAGTCAATAGGATTCTCCCAGTGACCTTTGGATCAGGCCCATTTGCGCTCTGCATGGGGTGGCTTTGCTTTGGGTGTGGGGAGTGTCTGTGCAGACACCGAGGAGGGTGCTTCTGTGCTGCATTAATTCACTTTATTTCTTTATTTTTTAAAGAGATAGACTTCAATGTTTCGGGCATGTTCACTCCCCCCCCGGAGATCATACCCAGCGAAGCCCCTTCAGTGGAAGAGCCCTCGCCTCAGCCCCTTCCTGCCAGCGCTCCCTCTCTAACACCTGGAGAAACGTACGTGTCTGGCAGTGAGTGAGGCTGTGCTGTTCTGTCTGTCCCCTGCATGCTGCAGAGAGATGGGGTCCCCACATCATAGCCAGTGGCATCTTTTGTAGGCGACTCTAGATATGAACTGAATCTTCCTCCCTTACCTGGAGGTTTGGCACGCACAGCCCCCCACCAGAAGAGAGAATGCTTCACAGTGCCCCGATATGTGTTTCCTCTTAAGGCAGGGCAAGAGGAAGGATGGTCCTGCATTAGTGTTCTAGCCTGGGATTCAGGAAACGTGGGTTCAATTCTTGGTTCTGCCATAGACTCCCTGTATGACCATGGGCACCTCACTTAGTCTGTCTGCAAAATGGGGATAATGGTAGCGCCTTATTTCATAGGGGTGCAGTGAGGCTCAGTACATTGATGATTACAAAGGCACTCAAATGCTATGGTAAAGGAGGCCATATAAATAGGTCCTACGATAGTGATGTTCAGTATCTTCTCCTTTTCTCTCTGTCCCCCTCCCTCAGCGTCCTGGATAAGCTGCACTGCTGACCTATGTCAGTTGTATAGCTGCCTCTGCATCCCACACCGTTGTCTCCTAGCTATATCCCACCTGGGTGTCTGAGAGGGGAACCCCTTGCCACCAGTGTCACAAGAGGAGAGCTCCATCTGCTTCCCCAGTGACACGTGTCTTTAGCACAGTCACCCTGCACCAGTAACTGCTCGCCCCATCCCACCTCCCGCTCTGTACGACTCATCCTGGAACTCTGCACATGCGCATTTACAACCCCATGCAGCTAACAGCATGATCAGATGCTAGGTGTGTCGCCCATGTGCCCACTGCATTCACACAATGTGTCTCTGGCAGAAACATGTATTTGAGGCCCATAGTTCAGGTCTCCGGCAGATGTGATTACAGAGACCTGACTTGCCCTTTCCCCACAGCAGAAGAGATCCCGAGATGTCCTCTGGACCAGTCTCCCCAAAGGCGACCAGAACTTCTCCTGTGGCTGTGGGCCCCTCGGCTGATGACACCACACGCAAAAGTAAGTCTGGCAGGCTGACACACCTCAGTGCGCACGGTCTGTCTCGCTTCCGGTGCATGGCCCAGGCACCGACATGCTGCCGATGGAGCTGCAGCTCAGTGGGCTCACCAGTCTGCTGAGGGGTATGCCTCAGCTGGGCAAGGCCCACACTGGGGTACGCTGGTATCAGGGTCCTGCCTGAGTGGCACCACCAGTGCTGGCCCCCATCTCGCCCTGTTCCAAGGCTGGCTTCCCCTCACCAGCCCTGCTTGTTCTGGGAGTGAAGGGGACGCTGGCAGGTGATCAGGGGNGCTGGCCCCCATCTCGCCCTGTTCCAAGGCTGGCTTCCCCTCACCAGCCCTGCTTGTTCTGGGAGTGAAGGGGATGCTGGCAGGTGATCAGGGCCGGCTCCAGGCACCAGCGAAAGAAGCAGGTGCCTGGGGCGGCCAATAGAAAGGGGCGGCATTCCGGCCGCTATTGGGGCGCACGTCCGGGTCTTCGGCGGCAATTCGGCGGCAGCTCAATCGGGTNTCCAGGCACCAGCGAAGGAAGCAGGTGCCTGGGGCGGCCAATAGAAAGGGGCGGCATTCCGGCCGCTATTGGGGCACACGTCCGGGTCTTCGGCGGCAATTCGGCGGCAGCTCAATCGGGCTTTTCTTTTTTTTCTTTTTTTTTCGCCGCTTGGGGTGGCAAAAAAGCTGGAGCCGGCCCTCCAGGTGATAATGTTGGGGACTGTCTCTAAGCAAGGCTATGACGCAGAGATGTGGGGAAAGGGGCACTGGCCCGGGGACTTGAGCTGGTCCTGGCTGGGCATATTGGGATATAACACGCAATATGGAACTGGGAGCATTTATCGAGCTGGGGCAGGTGAGCTCTGGCCTCTCTGGCTGTTGGGCTTCTCCCCTGCCATAGGACCAGCCTCTGTCATGCCACAGACATCCCTAATGCAGTTTGACTTGTGGCCCAACTAGTGCAAACAGAACACCATTGTGGGGCATTAATGACTATAAGCCTCTCAATTTACCCATCCTGCCCCTTCTGTGGAGGCAGCAAGCTCCTCCCCTGGCCGTGGGGAAGGTCTTGGCATTCTGCACTGGTGCCTCTGGCCAAAGCTGCTACGGGCAGTCCCCTAATTATTTGTGGGGTCCCTGTCAGGGATTAGGGCCCCATTGGGCTGGGCACTGTACGAATACATCATGGAGAGCTGGATCCTGCCTTGTCCAGTTCAGCCTGGCTGGAAGGGGAGGAGCTGCGCCATGGGACTTGGGCATGGGAGTACAGGATGGGAGAGCCAGGAGTCAGGCTGCAGGCCTGCCATGTAGGGACCGTATGGATGGAAAACAAGCTGGTAAAAGGAGTTTTGTTTCCCTGTTTGCTTTGCAGTGAAACGAGCTGCCCCAGTCCGACCCGTGGTGCCCCCGCCACAGGTGCAGCCTCGAACCCAAACTCCCACACCTCAAAACCCACCTGTGCCTGAGAGCACTGCCATCCCCAAAGTCGTCCCTCGCCGAACGGTGAGTGGGTCCATGCGAGCTCCCGGTATCCCACCTCCGCTTCCACCCCAGCCTGCCAGACGCCAGAGTCGAGGTGCTCCGCTGTCCCCCAAGCCTCCACTGACCCCCAAGTTGCCTCCAGACACCATGAGGGATGAGGGCTCTGCAGCTGGCCAACCTCCTGCACAAAGCGACAGTACAGAAACCACTGCAGACTGCACCCCAGAGGTAGAAGGGCCAGAGGAGCCATCATATACAGGAGGGCCAGGCTCTTCAGCCATACCCCAGCCAACGGTCCAGTCCCCAGAAAATGACTGAGACCCACTGGAAGCTTTGAAGGCATCAGTTCTGCCTGCCTGCCAAGGATCCAGGAAGGAGAAGGGAAGTGGGACTGGTGCTCCTCCAGAGTCCAGCACACCACATACGTCAAAAATCTATCTAGCAGCTCACGTGGCACCTTGTGAAGATGGACCAGGATGATCCATGGGACTATGTTTCCTGGGAAGGTAGTTCACACATCTCCAGCCTTGAAAGTGTTCCCCTCTCCTCCATGTGCTTCCCTTATCTCTCTTCCCAACGCTCCCTGCATGTGCGTCTCTGTGCTTTCCAATCTCTCCCTTGAAATAGGGAATCCCACTCTTCCCACTGCTTCCCTCCTCTCTCCTTAGTGGCACCTCATTGCCTATGCCTTCCCAAAAGTACCAGTGAACTTGCTCTTTCCTCTCCAACTACCAGAAACTTTCCATAGGAAGACACAAACTCCAGCTCCTGGAGTTCTAGGATCCTGCCACAATCTAAGGAGATAGGGGATCATTAGATGCTTATCTAGCATTCCCCTTCTAGCCTTCCCAAATGATTCTGCTTCATTCAACTAATCTCAGGTTTTCATAAATCCCCTCTCGCACTTTCAAAGGACCCTGCAGACTCTAGAGAGCAAGGAGTTCACAGCTCTTCCTTCTTTTTAAAGACTGGATTTCAGTTACAGGAAACTCGTCTGTATCCAGAATGGTTTGGAGCCATTCAAAGCATATCCAGAGAAATGTAGTGTATGCACTGAATTGCAATTGATTCACACAGCAGAGGCCATGACTGAGATGAGTTTCCAGTGAATGAGGTTTGGATACACAGGGTTGTTCTGACGTTTTCTACGTATGCAATGCAATAATTCTCTACCTTTGGGACCAACTTTGCCTTCAAATGAGTTCTGATAAACTCCTCCCACTAAGAATCTCTGACATTGACATGGTGAGGTTTGGGGTAGGACTATTTTTTTAACATGTTGCTGATAAGTTATTTAAAGACTTGGGGCCAAATTTATAGTTGGTGTAAGCAAGCACAACTTAACTAACTTCAGTGGGTTGATCAAGTCTGCGTTCATCAAGTCTGAATTTGGTCCTGGGATTGTACGTGAGAAAACCCAGTAAAATAAATGCTGCTTTCTGTCTTTTGTGTTTCGCGGTATCTCACGGTTTCCTTCGGTAATGTACTTTTACAAATATATATGTACATATATTTTAAAGAAAAAGTCTCAATTTTGTCACACTGAATGCTTGCAGGGCTGATCCCTTCCTTCCCTGTGCTTCTCCGCCTCTCTTCACGGAGAATACTAGGAGGTAGGAGACCATCCCAGTACTGAGTTAACAATGGGTTCCCCCATCCCCACCTGCGGTTTCCCCCTAGCCTCTGGGAATACAACAGCATTTAGTTCGCTACAGTGCATGACAATCACATAAGCTCTGGGTTTTCTCTCCTCCCAGGCAAGCCAGAAATTATTACAACTCTTGGGATAGGCGGGGTGGTGGTGGAAAATCCTGTTTAAAGTGCAGGATACGACTGACCCATAAGAATTGGGATGGGCAGTGCACCCTAAATATGGTCCTGGAAGGTACCAGCTGGGCAGCTTGGGTATTACAGTCACCATGGGTTAGAACTGTTAGATGACTAATGGGGGCAGGTCCCAGCCTCCTGTGACCTCCCATTCCCCACTCCTAACAGGTTTCTTCCTGCCTTTTTGTATATGGGCCAGCGGCCATCACCTCTGAGAGGGCCCATGGTTCTGGGGGTGGAAAATCACAGTATGTGTGAGTGCTTCGTCCATGGAGGGAGGGGAACAAAAAGGTGAGAGGTGACTGCTTAGTGGGTCCGTAAGGGTGGTTAACTGCATCCCTTCTGCGGGGCTGCCCAGACTCCCTGGTTTGAGCTCTCTGGCAACACTCAGCCCCAAAAGAGCACTTGTTTCCTTCCGGCTGCTTTCGCTATGTGCCCGGCCAAGGGAACTGGCCAATTTAGTCTATGGATTTTGCCCCTTGTGGTCCCCTCATCGTGGCCAAGCAGCCGCCCCTGCAGGAGCATATCTGTCCACTTCCACATCTAGCCACTTCCACGGCCCTCCTTGTAGTAGCTCTGAGCACCCTGCGGCCCACTGGGGGCTGTAATGAGCTGGGGTGGGACGGAGGCCACAGCTGCTAGCGTGTAGGACACCCACCCCCTTGCTCTGCTGACTTGGCTATTCCGGGTGCAAGTNTGTCCACTTCCACATCTAGCCACTTCCACGGCCCTCCTTGTAGTAGCTCTGAGCACCCTGCAGCACATTGGGGGCTGTAATGAGCTGGGGTGGGACGGAGGCCACAGCTGCTAGCGTGTAGGACACCCACCCCCTTGCTCTGCTGACTTGGCTATTCCGGGTGCAAGCCTGCGGGGGCAGAGGCTGCCCCCATGGTGTTTGTACAGCGCCTGGCACAGGGGTCCCCTCTCCCGGCCGCCCTGCTGCTGCGGGCCGGTGCCCAGGCGGCAGGTTGCAGACGAGCCGCTGCGGGGCCGCAGAGCGCAAGGAAGCCTCGCACTCCCCGCTCTGCAGCCACGGCCAGCACAGCACGCGGCCCCGCCCCCCGAGCCCAGCCCTATTGGCTGCCGCGGGCCTCTAGCTTCGACTGCCGCGCTGTCCGCCTGCCAATCATCTTCCTTTGCCCCGCCTCTATTTTCTCGGGTGTTATTAAATTAAATTAAACAGCCCTGTGGGTCTGTCACTCTCTTAGCCCCACCCCATTCAATTTTACGAGCATCTCATTGGCCACTCTGTCACTGAAAGCCCCACCGGTAGCTATCCTTTCACCCATTCGCCACCTGCTGAGCGTGTTACAATATTTGATAGGCTAATGAGTCTGTCAATCTTTACTGTCCACGCCTTCTCGTTTATTTCCTGTTATTTGAGAGGCTAATGTAGCCGCCATTTTCGTTTTGCCCGCCTCCCTACAGCTTTCTCCCCCTGTAATAGGCTATGGCGGCTGGGGGGTTTTCCGGCTTCTCGTTCAGAGCGGCGTGTGGACAGACGCTGATTGGCTCTGAACACCTATCAATTCTTCCCTATCTTTCCTCTCATTGGTCCTCGAGGAAACTCAAACACAATCCCTCCTTGCTGCCCCCGAGTCCCTTTTCCCCTTGCATGGGCGTGGTTAATTCTCCCTGCCCATCAAACCTGTCCGCGCTAGTGATTGGACGCTGAGGCCTCGCCCCCGATTGCGGTAGGGCTATCGCATTTATCCGTCACGCTTCCCCCACCTCCCGCGGTGATTGGACGGCACTGGCCAGCCCCTTCCAGGTGGGCGGGCCGCGGGCCTGCCCATCAGGCCGAGTGCGCGCGCTGATAGGCGGCGGCGCTGCGCTTGGCGGTGAGGTCATTCCCGCGGGAGAAAGCGGCATGGCGGCCTGCAGGCGGCTGAGCGGGGCGAGCGCGCGGGAGGTGCTGGGCCCGGCGCAGGGGCTGCTGTTCGATTGCGACGGGGTGCTGTGGACCGGCGAGCGGGCGGTGCCCGGCGCGCCCGAGCTGCTGGAGCGGCTGAGCCGCAGCGGGAAGGCCACGTTCTTCGTCAGCAACAACAGCCGGCGCTCGGTCTCCGAGCTGGAGCAGCGCTTCAGCCGCCTGGGCTTCCGCGGCGTGCGGGCCGAGCAGGTCTTCAGCTCCGCGCTCTGCTCCGCGCTCTACCTGCGCCAGCGGCTGCTGGGGGCCGGCGACGACGCCTGCCCCGGGCCCGGCCGGGTCTTCGTGCTGGGCGGGGAGGGGCTGCGCGGGGAGCTGCGGCAGGCCGGGCTGCGCCTGGCCGGGGAGGGCGACCCGGCCGGCGGGAAGGACGAGCCGCCGGTGCGCGCCGTGCTGGTCGGCTACGATGATCAGTTCACCTTCGCTAAGCTATCCGAGGCCTGCGGCTACCTGCGCGACCCACAGTGCCTGCTGGTGGCCACCGACCCCGACCCCTGGCACCTGCTCAGCGACGGGAAGTGCACCCCGGGTGAGAGGCCCGGGGGCTGCGATCTCCAGTTGGGGGGTCTGTGGGTCCCACTGCTGCGGCCTCCAGGCGCCTAGAGACTCAGGCCTGCCCCCGGCTGGGTCTGGGGACCCCCCTGCCTGGGTGCTGCTGCTTCTCTTGACACACTGAAGCTGCTGGGCTGAGCCCCAGGGTGTTCCCTGGGCAGATGCAGCTCCGGCAGTTGCCCTGATCTCTGGGGCTAGCCCTGTGGGCTAGAAGGGAGTCAGATGGCTCAGTCTCTTCCTGAGAGTGACAGCCAGGGAGGCTTGGTATCTATGGTGATGGGGCCATGTTACAAAAAGCCACCTATCCCACTAGAAACTGCACCAAGAGCTTTAATTCACTTCCCACAGCTGGTAGCCGGACTGGGACAGGGACCGGGACTATATGTGAGAGGTGCCATGCCCCATCCCTAGTAGCCCCTTCAGCTGGTGATGACTGACAGTGGTTCTCTCTCTCTCTCTATCTAGAAAAGACACATCTAATCCTTAAACTTCACTGAACCACCAGTGGTTATTATTTGTTATGGGGGCAGTGCCTAGAAGCGCCATTCATGAACCAAGACCCTATGGTGCTCGGTGGTGCACAAACCCACAATAAAAAGATGGTGCCTCTGCCCCTGACAATAAGGGCCCATCTCAAATAAGAGGGACATTGCTACCCCTCAAACTCTGGGTATAAAGTGCACTGAACCTCAAAGAGGCAGGCAGGAGCCCTTTGAATTCCACTGACTGGCAGGGATGCTAACTCCCTGTCTGTCCTGGGATAACAAGCGTTTGTTCTGAGTTTCTCCCTCGTGGCTGAGTCCCATAGTAGCTAAAATCTCATATTGATTTGTGAATGCCTGTTTCTCTCCTTCCCAGGGACAGGGAGTCTCATGGCTGCAGTGGAAACAGCCTCAGGGCGCAAGGCGGTGGTGGTGGGGAAGCCGAACACGTATATGTTCGACTGCATTGTAGAGCGCTTTGGTGTGGACCCTTCCAGCACCCTCATGGTGGGCGATCGGCTGGAGACAGATATCCTGTTCGGCAAGAACTGTGGGCTTGCCACGGTCCTGACCCTGACTGGTGTGTCCCGCCTGGAGGAGGCACAGGCCTACATGGCCAGCGAGAGCCCTGCTGCAAAGGACCTGGTGCCCAACTACTATGTGGACAGCATTGCAGACTTGATAGCGGGCCTGGATGAGTAGGGGGTGGGGTGGGGTGGAGTATGTGGGGGAGGGTTCCCAATCCCAGTCCAGATTTCCACCCATTCCCATTCTTCTCTCCCTTCTTTCTCAATTCCTGGCTCTACCCAGTCCAGTATTTATGTATTTATTTTGCAGGGGGGCAGGGTGTGAATAGTTGTCTTTCCTCCTTTATCCTGCCAAGTACAAAACTTGCCTGATAGAACCCTTCCCCTTCAGTTAAACCTGCTACCACTGACTCTAAAGGAGAACTGGAAGCCTTGTGTTAAAAGCAGGGCAGGGGCATGTGCAAGCCAAACCAGTGTCTATTTGCTCCCCAGTGGGGTGAGGGCAGGCTGTCTTATTTTTATTTTGTATATAACCAGTGGCGGCCTTTACTGCTATGCCCTCCACTCTCTGTGGAAGAAAGTGTAGGGAAAAGGCTCTTCTGGCCAGACCAGTGAAGTGTATCAGTAACGAACTGTGTAGCTTTCGCCTGTGTCTGATGGGTTGTGATCTCACTACTACAGTGGGAAAGGGATCTGTGTCCATACCTCACTGCTGTTGTGTGGCCGTGCGCGGGATAGCGTTGGTATTGTCAGTGCTGTGAACGTGCCACAGCCCCGGAAATCATTCCTTGCTGCTTTCTTTTTACAATTTTATTTATTAATTAACTTATTTATGGAAGTGTTTGTATAAATTATTGCTGATTGGCTGTGCCGGGGGTGGGGACGGTGCCTTTGGGCCCCACTCACTGCTTCTGTTCCATATTGTTGTGGTTCTTTGACACTCGCCATTTTTCGGTATATAATAAAGTGCGAGCGTGAGCTGGAATTGGCCTCCTTCATTCCCCCATCTCTGGTGGGCGGAGGGGCAGGAGGGAGAGAAACACGACAAATATAGGACTGAAATTAGCAGGGTCTTAGTCTAGTTTCTAGGGGGCAGGAATTGTTGGTCCTTCCCCCTTTAAGGACTGAGCGGATTATGCAGCGGGAACCCCTTTCTCGCTCGGAGACATGGGCGGGGGGGCATATTGGAAGCTTATGCTACTGCTGCCTGGCATGATGAAGGCCTCTGGTTGATGGGGCTATCTGGCACCTTTAATAGCACTGCACCCACGCATGCTAGGTGTCTGAATTAGGCTTGGTTGGCTTGCATCTGAGGGTGGCTACAAGAATACAACCCAAGCTCAGTGGATTGGCCATGTGATTCCACTGCCTGTTTCCTTCCCACTCTGGAGAAAGAGCGATGTCTTGGCCACAGATCTTCAGGGCTCTGGCTGAGGAAGCATGACTCTGCCTCACATGCGTGGATGCTGTGCCAGCTGCTAGTCAAATGGTTTTGTATCTCTCAGGCATCTGTAGCAACTCATCACGGTCTCCCAAATTGTGTGCTGAGAGCTAAGATGAATGGAGCATGACTCTGAAGCAGTGCTTCTCAACCTATTTACCATTGTGGGCTGTACGTACAGCTCTCTCTGTTACGTGGGCTACAGCCACACTATGTATACTACCTGTATGGCCCTGAGTATGTCACATGGGCTGCAGCTGTATGCTGATTGGGCTGCAAGTGGCCTACGGGTTGAGAACCACTACTCTGAAGCTCTGATCCCTCTCAAGGAAAGACTTAAAGCACCTGTTGAATAAAGCTTTTAACATTTTATACTTCTCATCTACTCTAAATCTCGAGGACATGAAGTGTGAACCTCTATCTCTCCCCTCAAGGGGAGGTGGCCTCTTCAGCATTGTCCTAGGATGCTTGTGTGCTGTACCTCTTCAGTGGATAAACAGGTGTCCGGCATTCAGCCTGCACTCTGCGTTCTTGTAAATGAGAGGGCCAAGGTTGTTGCTAGCAGCAAAGGGAAGGAGGAAACGCAAGGAGTGTAAAGGGAGTGGCTGAACCCCCTGGAGCTACTGATGTCTCCCTCCCCTGCAGTGACACGGGTGCCTTGCTCCCAGGTGTGAATATGTCCATTGTGTGTGGTTGCTGGGCCACTAGCACATCCCATGGCTTTACAGCTACTTTTGATTCACTACGCAGCCTCTTGCTGTAAAGCTTTTACTCTAAGGATTCTGGGTCAGTGCTTGGGCTGCTGAGGGGATGGGCTAGAGCCAGGCAGGCTGGTGATGCCTTGGCTCATCACATCCTAGGGCTCATCACATCTGCTGCACAGTCAGCTACAGTAGGAGGACTTTCCAGTTACCCATCCCCAGGCATTGGCAGCAGCATTGTTGATGAAGCCTTCAGGGACCTGCATTCAGCTTCAGGGCAGGGATGTGTATGGTGGGGAAGGAGATGATGAGGAATGAAGTAAAGGTTCTCCCAGCTGCATTCAACCCTCAGTTTTGGTGCTTGTTTCTCTGACTCCATCTTTCTGTACACAATAAGGGTGACTGTGTCAGACCTTGGTCTCCTATTCTGCCATCGCAGGGGTTTCCACAGGGACAGTTATGTGGGCACATGGAGGATTTACATTTCAGAAGTGACATGAGCCGACCGCTTTGGTGTAGTTCAGAGGTGGGCAAGCTACGGCCTGTGGGCCACATCCGGCCTGCGGGACCGTCCTGCCCAGCCCCTGAGCCCCTGGCCTGGGAGGCTTTCCCCAGCCCCTCCCCGCAGCCTCAGCTTGCTCGCTCTGCCGCCGGCCCAATGCTCTGGGCAGCGGGGCTGTGAGCTCCTGGGACAGCGCCTGACCGGGTCTCTGTGCTGCGTGGTGGCAGCGGCGTGGCTGGCTCCAGCCGGGCGGTGTGGCTGTAGCGCCGTCAGCCACCAGTGCTCCAGGCAGCACGGTAAGGGGGCACGGAGCGGGGGGGTTGGATAGAGGGCAGGGGAGTTCGGGGTGGTGGTCAGGTGGCGGGGGTGTGGATAGGGGGTTGGGGTGGGAAAAGGGGGTTGAATGGGGGCAGGGGTCCTGGGGGGGGCAGTCAGGAAAGAGGGGGGGTTGGATGGGGCGGCAGGGGGTAGTCAGGGGGCAGGGGTGTGTATATGGGGCAGGGAACGGGGGGTTGGATGGGGCAGGGGTCCCGGGTGTGTGTGGGGGCAGATAGGTGGGGGCTGGCCCTCGACCCCCTCCCCTTCCCTTCCCTAACCAGCCCTCCATACAATTTACGAAACCTGATGCGGCCCTCAGGCCAAAATGTTTGCCCACCCCTGTGCTACAAGAGTAAAAGTGAGGGAAAGAAGTGTCCCCTCCCTCTGTTTCCTTTCTGCTGAGCCTGACCTCCAGGGGAACACTAGTGTGAGTGGGGTTTGTGTGTCTCCTTATGAACTGGCCTAAGATCCCCATCTCATTACCCTAGTCCAGTAACTGTACCACACTCCTAACCATAGCAGCTGCATGCCTTGCAGCAATGCGCTTGGTGTTGTTACTGCCAGCTGTCATGCAGGCTGATTTCCCTCCGCCTCTCTTCCTTTCCCCAGGGGGAAGTTGCGGGTGGATTTAAAATAACCCATTCTATTAGTCTGAGCTGTGCGTGAGGATGATGAAAGGCAGGGTTAAGGCAGCAGTGCACTTTCTGCTTGGAGGGGAAAGTGCAGAGGCTTGTGATGAATGCATTAGCCTGGCTAAAACCACTCCCCGCTCCTCTCTCCACAACTATCCCTGTGTAAACACAGGAGATAGCAGGAAGATACTTCCTGATGTATCCTCTGCATAGACAGCCAAAGTACAGGGTACATGTGGCCAAAGGACCCAATCTTTTATCCATCTTCCCCAGCCCTTGGAGACTTGATGCAACTTCCTCAGGGCCTCATCCACCCTGCTCCTTCAGTTGGCCAAAGGAGGGTTTGTCAGTGGAAAGTCACAGGAGGCTCCCCCACTCTGCATGCACAGCTCCCACTGAGCCTGGGGAGCAAACTGGGTTCTTTCACACAGAGCCCCTTTGGGGCCACAGCAAGAGGATGCTTTGCAGATTGCAAACATCAGATACCTCATCTCAACAACAGCGGTCACAACCACCAGATTTGTGTTTCAAGAATCCCCTCCCTCCATCAACAGTGGAAAGGCTGCAATGGCCCTGGCCACACCATCCACATTACTGCAGACCAGCAGAGGGCAGCATGACACATTGTGTTCCCCTGCCCCAGCCTGCTAGTCTTCCCCTGCACTGGAAGCAAGCATCCTACACACACCACCCCGTGGGGTCTGGAACCACCGTTCAGGAAGAGCAAGGAGACCCTTCTCTAGGGCACGGTGGTAGCTTCGGTACTAAGTCCACCAAGAAGAGGACTGCTTAGCACCAAGGAGTACCAGTCCTACTAGCAACTACACCAGCGGCGGGCAAACTTTTTGGCCTAAGGGCAGGGGCGGATTAACAAATTTGCCGCTCCTAGGCCCTGACAAAATTGACGTCCCCCCGCCAGCTCACCTCCGTTCCCCCGCGGCAAGCCTGGGAGGGAGGGGGGAGAAGGGGAGTTGCAGCGCGCTCGGGGGATAGCGGTGGTGGAGCGGAAGTGAGCTGGGGTGGGTGGGGAGCGGTTCCCTGCCCCCCCACCCCCCGGGTTACTCCCCACGCCCGCTGGCCCCAGCTCACCTCCTCCTCTGAGCACGCTGCTACTTGCTTCTCCTCCCTCCCAGCGCTTTCGCGCCGCAAGCTTGGGAGGGAGGTGGAAGGAGGGAAGTGTGGCGTGCCCAGGGGAGGAGGCGGGCTGGGGATTTGGGGAAGGGGCGGAGTTGGGGTGGGGCCGGGGGGAAGCGAGCAAATTTGCCGCCCTAGGCCTAGGCCTTGTTGGCCTAGGCGATAATACGCCGCTGCCTAAGGGCCGCATTGGGTTTTGTAAATTGTATGGAGGGCTGGTTAGGGGAGGGGGTCGTGGCCTGGCCCCCACCTCCTATCTGCCCACCCCCCAGGACTCCTGCCCCATCCAACCCCCCCTGTTCCCTGACAGACCCCCCGGGCCCCATCCACACACCCCCGCTCCCTGACCGCCCCTGGACTCCCGCCACNGCCCCCCCCTCCCCCCCCGCCCCCTATCCCCCCCCCCCCCCCGCCCCCTGACCACCACCCTGAACTCCCCTGCCCTCTATCCAACCCCCCTGTTCCGTGCCCCCTTACCGTGCTGCCTGGAGCACCGGTGGCTGGTGGCACTATAAAAGGCTGGTGGCCACCGCACAGCACAGAGACCGGGTCAGGCCGGGCTCTGCAGCTGTGCTGCCCCAGGAGCTCACAGCCCTGCTGCGCCGCCCAGAGCATTGTGGCGGCGGAGTGAGCTGAGGCTGCGGGGGAGGGGGAACAGCGGGGGAGGAGCCGGGGGCTAGCCTCCCGGGCCAGGAGCTGGGCAGGACAGTCCTGTGGGCTGGATGTGGCCAACGGTTCCGCGGGCCGGATGTGGCCTGCGGGCCGTAGTTTGCCCACCTCTGGGCTATGAGGTAGGGTCCTCATTTTCTCTACGGTGCTGGTGGGGTCTATACATGCAGAGGGTCATGCAGCATCGTTTGCAGTAATGCATGCAGACAGCGCACACACATACCTGCACTCAACTGAAGCATCTGGGGAGCAAAATCCAGCCTGTGTTGCTTTAAGCCATGGGCATGTACAGGAGAATGAGCTGGGGGATTCTAATCCAATACTCGCTCCTAGAAGCCCATGAGGTGACGCTCCTCTGTCTATACAGAGTAAAATGGGATCTTAGGCAGAAATTAGCATTCTTTACTGGGCCACCTGGTTAGTTTCCATGGGGCAGGGGTATACATGAAGGATCTCAGTCACTGAGACTGCAATGAGCTGTGGCCATTTTAGTGAGACTTGTGCCCTTTAGTAGATACTAAGGTCCAGATCCTCAAAGGTATATCGGCACCTCACTTCCATGTGAAATCAGTGTGTTAGGCACCTAAATACCTTTGAGGGTCTGGGCCTAACAGGCCCCCTCATTGGCAGCATCAGCCACAAAGCCAACAGCAGCATGGGCCATGAAGGGTGAACTCCCTGCTCCTCCTGATGGATGGTTCCTCCAGAACAGGGGTGAGGCACCTTGGCCGGCGGACGGTGTGTGTGGGAAGCTTGCACTGCCACTACCTGTTCTGTGTGTTAACAGAGCCGTCCAGGCAGTCGTGCTGACAGTCTGGCAAGTTTAGTAAGTGCTGAGATCAATGTAGGAGGCTGAGAATCCAGGGTTGGTGTGCATTTGCCAAGCTATGCGCAAGGGTGGCTAGGAGAGTGCAATCCAGCAAGAGGGTGGGGCCACCTCCTCCCGCTGGGGGTTGTGCTCTCTCCTCATTCTGGAGTACCCGGGACACTCTGGCCCCAGGCATGGAGGACTTTCCACTGCTAAAGGAAAACCAAATGTAGTGGCTATGACAACTGCTGCTGCCTAAAAGATGTTTCAGCTGTTTTCAAATTGCAAAGCATCCTCTCGCTGGGGAAGGTGCCTCAAGAGAGGCTCTGCTGGACCAGACCCATCTCTCTGTTCTTGCTCAATGGGAAGGAGCTGGGGTGAGGGGTATGGCAGGGAGAAACCTTGCCTCACTTCCCAGCGACAAGCCCTCCTGAGGGAGCTGTGTTGAGCTTGTCTGTGTGGTTGCAGGAGCGTGTGGCAATGGGGTAAAGAAGGGGTCCTGTGGTGCCCTCACCCCTTGGGGCAGTGTCCTATGTGGAGAATGAATTAGAAAGTGCAGCTTTCCCTCTCTTGCTGCCTCACCTTTGCCTCTTTTGTTGTTTGCACTGGACTAGTTGTGGGACCTGATGCACAACCTCTGTTGTCAAGGCTGTCGGTGGTCTCAGTCCACCTCCAAAGGGTGGCTATGCCACGTAAACCCTATTCACCGGCTAAGGCCAAGATCTGCCAAAGTTATTCGTGATTCTGGGTACCTAATTAGGGACCTGTGGCACGTTAGCTGGGCCTGATTTGCAGAGACTGAGTGCTCAGCACTTTCTGAAAATCAGGCCCCCTAAAGTTATCTCAAGTTGGGTTCCTCTTAACCAAGGCACGCAAAATTGCTAGTCACTTTTGGAAATCTTGGCCCACTTGCCTCCCTTGGCAACAGTCTGAGCAGAAACGCTAAAGGTGGCTGGAACTCAAGTGAATTCCCCAGTCTAGCCTGTACATGTCCCCTACAGTAGGGTTGCCAAGGGGTGTGATATGTGGGAAGCCGGCAGTTCTGCTGTTTGTCCTGTGCATAGAGAGGACTCTCAAGTCCCCCGGACCACTGAACTGGTGCCTCTTGCCAAGACCGAGCTCACTATGGAGCCCAGTGTGGGGATGGGGCAGACCTGCCAAAAGCAAGTTGGGGATCTGAGAATACAGCTGGTGGGGACGGGGCAGTCACTGCATCCAGCTGGGCCTCTTGCCATCTCCTCCCGCTGCCTGGCAAAAGGGTCACCCTGCCCACAGGTGCTGGGGACTTTCCATTGCTGAAGGAGGCTTCTTCACCCTGCAAATGTAGCTGCTTTGCCACCCAGTGGTCACGTGACTTATCAGCTATTGTTGATCTTAAAAGCATCCTGCAGCTGCTAGAGACTGCACGGAAATTAGATGACATGAGATAAGGCCCGAGTTTGCTGTTCTATGTTGGTGCATTTACCCATCTCTTTCCAATGATGCACTCGCACGCCCACCCTTGACTTAACTGAGGCAGATGCAGAGCTGCATTCAGCTTTTATCAGCTTAGAACAGCCCTGTCTATGGGGGATCCTGCGGTTGTGTTCACCCCTTTACTCTCGTGAGGTGCCGCTGCCATTCTCCATCTGTCTGTACATATTAAAGTGCAACCCTGAGCTGGCATTGGCCTTCTTTGGCTCCACTGGTTCAGCTGGTAGGAATGGAGAACTTCAGCCATCAGGACGGCAATGAGCTGCAATGTTCACGTCCTAGGGAGACTTGTGTCCAGTGGTCGGCCCCCTTGTCAACATTCCTACCTCCAAAGCCCAGGGCAGAATGGAGCACAGAGGGGGAACTCCCTGCTCATCCCAAAGGATGTTCCTTCGCAGCAGGGCTGAGGCACATGGGCAGGGTGGTGTGCAGGGGAAGCTTGCGCTGGCCCTATTTGTTGTGTGTGTATACAGCAGCCCAGGCACTAGGGCAGCACCTTTTACAAGTGCTGAGCTCAATTTAGACCCCTGAGAACGCAGGGCTGGGGTGGGTTTGCCAAGCGATTAGAGAATATGGCCTCCCGAGGAGTAGGCAGCCTCACTCGCTGGTCTCTCCCAGGTGTCGAGTGGTCTCCCACACTTTGGTAACCGGGGCAGCCTGGCCATTGGCACTGAGGACAAGCCCTCGCTGAAGAAGAGGCGGGACACTTCACACCACAACAGTGGTGGTTGTGGCAACATCTGGGCAGATGGTTTTTCAGCATCTTTCAATCTGCAAACTACATCCGAAGGGAGTGAAGGGCCCCATGCTGTTCTTCTGGGTTGGGGGTGCTGTGCAGGCAGATCGGGAGTGGCAAGGCTTAGCAACTCGTCCCAGGAACACCCTCCCTCTGGCTGATGAAAGGAGGGGTGACATGCAGCCCTCCTTGCCAGAAGGAGAGTCCTCCATGGGGGTGAGTGAGAGGGGTAAAACCAAGGAACCCTTTCAAGAACAAGCAAATGGGCATGGCTGAGACATTGGGGAACTAGATGGGGTTTGACTAGATGACTGTGGGGAGGGGCGGGAGGCACATGCAATGTATCTAATGTCCAGGAACCTGCATGCAGCTATTTCTTGTACAGCCACAGCCTCCCCTCCATCAGCCTTGCCGAGCCCCTTCCAGGAAAGAACCGTGCTAATCAGCCCTGCCAGGCGCCTTCCAGGAAAGAGCAGGGCAAAATCCATCTGTTGAGCAGCTGGGCCCTGACATTTACATCTGTAAACGGAGGTTTTAGAGCTGTGGAGAAAATGAGACACAAATCAGTCCCACGGGAAGTGCCGTCTCCCAGAAGAGGTGCATTTTCAAGAGCGTGTTGTCATCAGCTCTGCCTTGGGGGTGGGAAGGGAGCTCTGCCCAGTGCTGGCTGGGAAGGGGAATGGCACACCCTCTGCTCTTTCTTGAGCCTCTCTCTCAAACACACTGGTCCCAGGCCAGTCCTGGGGTGACACCCTGGAGTCAAGGGCGATCACTGAGGAGGCCTGTCTTTTTCTTACACTATGGCAACGCGTGTGTAGCTTGGCATGCTCGTACAGCCTCACTGAATTGGGCCCATTCTTTCCCCAGCCACACTGGGGAACTCATGCCTCTCTCTTTCATTCTCTGGTAACACTGTTTCTATTATTGAGTCTGGCTGATTGTGTCCATGGCATAGAGTCAACCAGGCTCTCCCGCAGCTGCTAATTCAATTTCTATGGGCAGTCATATTCGGATGAGTCACCCCAGGGAGATGCAGCCAGGGACTGATTTTTATCACAGGCATCTGCTGAAAGCTCTGCTATTTGACTCGGTGAGTTTGCGGGGGTCAGCAAAGAGGAGCCTGCGACTGAATATAAAAGGCAACAGCATTCCCACCCTTTTGGCCCAGGAGTAGCTGATTCTTTCGGGGCTGGGAGTGTCTATTGCCCTGTAGCGTGTCCGAGGTCCCCCTGCCCTCCCAAGCACCTACACGAATGCAGATCTGTGCCAATGCACCACAGCCCTGACCTGCAGCACCCCCACATCTTTGCCAAGGTGCCTCTCTCCTGCACTACAATACCTCCTGCTGTATCAATCCTGCTCTGCACCACACCACAGCTCTGCCCATGCGCCCAATTCCTGACCTGCAGCCCCTCCTGCTATCCCGGTCCTGAGTTCTCCCTCCCAGCTCTGCTGATGATCCTCTGTCCTGAACTGTACTATCAAGGAATTAAATGGACTCTAGAGTTAGTTTTACCCTTGTGGGGAGATGGGAGCCCCACACAGTAAATGGGGGCATGGAGGGCCTCTCAGAGAACGAGCGCGCGTGCATTTCAGTTCTGGGACTCTTGAAGGAGCCTCTCAGTCTGCCTTGTGATTTAGAAACAAAAAAAAAGACAAGCAAAGCCGCAAGCCACAAGAGCAGAGGCTTGGCCCACTGCCTGGATTCACTCTGTTCTTTAGATTTAATTATAGTTGAGCCGTTTTGCAATGAAGTAACTTTTTCCAGAGCAACCCTTTCACTCCACAATGAATCACCCTCACATGGACCGAACCCGATGTGGTAAATAACATGCAGAACCTATGGGAACGGTCCATTGTGACTGGGCACAATGCTACCCCCACTGTCTACTCAGGGGTGGATTTGAAATTCGGGACAGATCTGCACAAGCACTGGGTGCCCCAGAAAGCTTCACCCACCTCCCCCCAGAACGGTTGTGGGCATGCACCATACAGGACAGCTGAGTTGGAGTCACTTGCCTCCCAGCTGTTATGCCTCTCTGCCCTGAATGACTTGACAGGGGGCTCTATGGATCTGGGATGTATCAGGTGGTGGGCTGGCCAGCAGTTGGGTGTGCACTGGTGGCCACAATGTCAGGAGCTGAGAATGGAGCTCAGATCCCAAGAATCCTGTCCCAATCTTCTCTGGATAGGCAGAGAAGCTCCCATTTCATTTTGCATGGACCACTTCCAGTTCCCCATGCACCACTTGGCTCTGGTGCTTCTAGCCACCCTAGGCTGTCTGGAATGAAGGGTCTAGCCCTGCCCCACCCCACCCTGCCAATTCTCATTCAGTTTAACGGTTTGGGATTTTTTTCTTTGAAAATCTTGGATTTTTGTTTAAAACACTCTCATCCTAAAACTATTTTCCATTGGCTCTGTGGCCACTGGAGCAGGATCTGACTCCAATGACTGGCTGGCTGCTTGGGGAAGGTGGGGTTTAGCATCCAGGGGCTGGGGAGAAAGCTCTGCCTTGATAGCTTTTGGGAGGGTGTGACCTATCTTCAAAATTCCACCCCCCCCCAATTGCTATTTCTGATTGGCTGAAAGGAGGGGTGACTCAGGGGGTGACTCATCAGCTGCCCAACTATTTAAGGGCATGGGAGCAGCACAGCCCTTGCCTACATCTGTCTGTTAGATCTCAGCAGCTGCAGGGAGAGCTAAAAGAGCAGCACCATCATGTCTTGTGTCCCAGAATGGGGAGGCTTGTGCCTGGGGTGTTGGCTACAGGACTAGAGGGGTGAAATCAGTGGTGTGTTGCAAAGGGTGACTGCTGCTGGCAAGCTGGAGGGAGTTGGGGGGGGGGGGCTTTGCTGAGGGTTGTCTGTGCTGCCTAGAAGGGATGAAAGGGTGGTGTGATCTGAAGTGGGCTGTGCTGTCCCCTTTTAATGTCCTGTAATCCATGAGAAGAGTGGGGCAGTGAGGTTTTACAAGAACTGATCTCCGATGAGAGCAGTGGGGTCTGTCTCTGCTCCCCAGGAAGGCTCTTCTCTGCTCCTTTCATGGGGGAAGTTGGGTTTTTGGGGTGGGGTTTTTTGGGTGGGGAATAGTTTGCAGTTGCTTCAATGCCTAGATGACTCTTCCTCTAGTGACTTCCCCCTTCCCTACCCACGGATGGGATACTGTTGTAACAGCAGCTGGCTCTTTCTGAACATCCTATGCCCAGAATACCTTGCCCCACTACTTGTACTTGCTTGTGGCATGAAGCTGTCAGAAAGTTCTTGATGTTTTTTTTTTTTTTTTTAACTGCTTTCAAAGGCATCTGTTGGGGAGTGAAGGGACCAGCAGGGTGGAGTTGCAACAGGGAGTGGCTGCAAGGGAGTTGCTTGAAGGTGCTAATACCAGAGGGGTTGTTGTACCTACTGGTCTTCCCCCTCCTACCTTAGGGGGAATGACTAGGAAATACCCACTCTCTCTCCTTTCTCTTCCCTAGAGTGGCGGGAGGCGGAATGACTTTAGCCAGTGCAGCCCAGATGCATAGATTGTGCCTAGGGACTCTGTTCCAGCTAGTTGGTATTGTTTGCTCATTGGCTGCTGGGGGCAGAGAGGGGTGTGGGGCTGGGAC
Source organism: Platysternon megacephalum (assembly GCA_003942145.1). Lineage (NCBI taxonomy): Eukaryota > Metazoa > Chordata > Testudines > Platysternidae > Platysternon > Platysternon megacephalum. The sequence goes on from QXTE01000087.1 coordinate 875,468, forward strand.
CCTGGGTATGTTGGAAGCTGCAAAATGAGTCCACAGCTAGGCAGCTGGGCCTGGGAGTGGGTGAAATGCCTGAGCCACGGTGAAAGTGCCTTGCAGTCCTAATCTGAACCCTGTGGTACCATGTGGTTCTAGAATGGGTGTGGGCATGACTCTCTCCTGCTGAGGCTCTGGTCATTGGCAGGTAGCCCTCTTTCTTCTGCTTCCCTAGTGGTGCAGAGGAGGAAGAGCAGTTCAGAGAAACTCTAGGCTGGTGAAAAGTTGCTGATCTGCGAGAGCTGGGAAACTGGGTGGGGCAGAAGGGTTCTGGCCACAGTGCAGGGCCAGCACAGTCAGCGGTTACCTCGTGTTCAGACCTGGCCTGGGGGAGCAGTTCTGCAGGAGTGAGTTCAGTTGCACATCCCCACCTCAATCCTAGCACTGAGGCTGCGACAAGGAGCCCAGTTAATACCATTTGGGTCACCCGGGGGATGCAGACAACACCATTCAGACCACCTCACCATACAAACGCACGCTTCACAGTAGCTATCGTGGGGCAAAAGCTTCAGCTGCTACCAACCCACAACAGAGCTGCAACCAGTGCTAGGAGTCTGTGCTCATACCTAACCAAAGGGGCTTCTGCTCCAGTGCAGCTGGGCTGGTGTGTGAAGAGTTGGAAGCTGCTAGGGGGGCGGAGCTGTCTTGCATATGGGGTGTGTAGTCGGGCTTAGATTTCAGGAGCCATTTAGGACTCCTGTTTGTGGAGGGAAGCCAGGTGGGGTAAGATTTCCCCCTTGTAGAATAAGTTAGTTTCCATAGGGGAACAGCTACTATGTTGGGGAAGCAGTGAATGCCCCAACCGTTATAAGTCACTCCTCTAGTGGGTGTAGTCTTTGGCACTCCTCCTTGGGTGTGTAGGGTGGTGGAGCCTGTCTCTCACTGCCTGAAGTGATGTGCCAACACCTTCTCCTGTCCCCAGCACGTATCCCCAAAAAGTTCAGTCTCTCACTTCCATACCTATGCCCCGTTTCCTACTGCAGGCTGGGTGGGGTGCAGGAGGGGAGCAGCTAACAGAGCCAGAACCCACGGGACTAACATGTCCCTCTCTGGATTCCTCAGGGAATGGTTTGTACCAACATGGGTGTCAAGGCTGGAAAGCGCATTGGCGTGAAGGGTGAAATCGCTGCAGGTGCCAAGAGGTAAGTCATGCTGGGGGGAGGGTAGAGGGGGAATGTACAGAGGGGTCTAGGGAACATGGCAGGACCTTTTTGACTATGGGGTGGCGGGAAGGATTCCCCCTTGCTGTGGGAGAGGGGAGTGGCTTTGAAAGGGTTAATGCCTAAAGCAGCACTTTCCAGTGAGTCACTACCTAACATACATGGAGGCAATCTCCACCCCACCCCCACTTCTGCCAAGAGGATAAGTAGAACCAGATGTAAGTCCACCAGTCCCCTCCCCTGGTAGCAACCACATCCCCTGTAGTGCAGAGAAGGGAAATGGAGTAGCTCAGTGTGAAGAAAGGAGATGGCCTCCCTCGGGGTGTGGTGAGCAGGCAGGTGGGGCTTTTGGTTGGAGGAGGGCAACTGGATCTGAAGGAGCTCCTCCAGCTGCAGACCTGAGGTGCAGCTCTGCCAGGCAGAGGCAGCCTTGATAGAGTTGGTGCCTAGATGTACCCGTGGGGTCTCTACCCAGCAAAATAAAAAACCCCACAAATGGCAATCTTTCAGCACCGTAGCATGACCCCAAGTCTCTAGACTAGGGTGATCAGACAGCAAGTCTGAAATATCGGGATGGGGTGGGGGGGAATAGGAACCTATATGAGACCCAAAAATTGTGACTGTCCCTATAAAATTGGGACATCTGGTCACCCTACTCTAGACCCAGGCTCTGAGATTCACTGCTCTGGTTTGTTCTGGGTTTTTTGCTGTGTAGACTTACTCTCTGAGGGCCTCTACTCTCTCTCCAGCATGTTTGGCCACCAAAGCCCAGCGAGTCTGCGTCCCCTTTGTGTGTGGTTGGCAGGGCTTTCCTGCCTGGTGGGAGGGAAGTTTGGCTCCCACCCTGGGAACAGACCGGCATTCCAAGGAGCAACATGCCCCAACTCTTCCCACTCCCTTTGAAGTGTGATAGCATCTCCTACAGCCTTCTGTGCTGCCTCTCCCTAAACAGTACGCTCTTGTCTGCATGACTGAGAGCCGCAAGGGAGGGAGGAGCCCCATAGGGAAGAATGGCTCTTCCCCTGGAAGATCCTGTGGGATGAGATGTGCTTATTAAGTCAGTAATTGCTTCAACTGCCTCTGTGGTGGAAGGTGGCAGCTGATTAACAGGGAACAGCCACAATTACTCGTTTAGGACAAGTATCAGAGGGGTAGCCGTGTTAGTCTGGATCTGTAAAAGCAGCGAAGAGTCCTGTGGCACCTTATAGACTAACAGAGGTTTTGCAGCATGAGCTTTATTCACCCACGAAAGCTCATGCTGCAAAACCTCTGTTAGTCTATAAGGTGCCACAGGACTCTTTGCCTCGTTTAGGACAGGAAGGGAAGAATGTAGCACTCAATTGAAACCCCAGGGGGACTTCAGGGTGCAGAATGCAATTCTCCAAGCTGGTCAGGGCTAACACCCCACCCTTCCTCTTCTGAAAATTGCTGTGGAACCAAGTATCCAGGGCCTCTGTCTCTAGCCAAAAGACCACACCCTGCTGGGGCAGTGCCTCAGAGGAAAGAGCACCCCCTACTCACTCCTCAATTCCTCCTGCAGAACCCTAGGGCTTTCTTGAAGGGCTCCTATACAAATTCTGACCTGGTGCTAGTCAGATTGAGGTGACCCCCAAGGCCACAGAGGTAAGAGCATATGGTGCTGCTGCAGTCTGGGGTGCCATGCAGGAGGCTCCCAGTGTCTCACTTGTTTCTTCTATCTTGCAGCTTTGTGCTGAACCTAGGGAAAGACCAAGCCAACATACTGCTGCACTTCAATCCACGTTTTGATGTTCATGGGGATGCGAGGATCATCGTGTGCAACTCCAAGGACAAAGGGGAGTGGGGTGCTGAGCAGAGAGAATCAGCCTTCCCCTTCCAGGAGGGCACCAATGTGGAGGTGAGGCCTGGAATGCCCTGGATCTGGGTGGTGTCCCTGTGCATGGGACACACTCAGCTGTGTCCCTGAAAGGGAGGGCTGAATTATTACACAGAGGGGGCTCAGTCTAAGAAGTTGGGCAGGACCCTGTCTGGGCAGGAGACCACACCCACCTCCCACATATCCATGCTGGTTAGGCAGAGTCCTGACAACCAGTCAGGAAGGGAGGGATAGCTCAGTGGTTTGAGCATTGGCCTGCTAAACCCAGGGTTGTGAGTTCAATCTTCAAGGGGGCCACTGAGGGATTTGGGCCAAAATCAGTACTTGGTCCTGCTAGTGAAGGCAGGGGGCTGGACTTGATGACCTTTCAGGGTCCCTTCCAGTTCTATGAGAGAGGTATAATAATATAATATATGGAGATATAGTAAGCAGCTGCTCCAGCCCCACACGCTAGCTTAAAGATCCTGCTACTTGGGCAGGAGGAGAAGATGGGCACCTGGCAGACATGTCCTCTGTGTTCCTCCCTTGCAGATCTTCATCACTCATGACCCAAGTAATTTAACAATTGCTTTGCCAAACAACCATCAGTTCAAGTTCCCTAACCGGTTGGGTCTCCAGGTCATCGACTTCCTGAATGCAGAAGGTGACTTCACCATCAAATCCATCCAGTTGGAATAACTCCCCACTCCTCACACTCCAAAGGGATATTTAAAAGGAAACACAATAAACACCACTGAATTTGGTCTACTAAACCAACTAGCTCTTTCTTGTGTCTTCTGCATTTCCCACAGCACTCCACATCCATTCCTGGGGCTGTCACTTCCTGCTGTCAGATCTGATGGCACCTTGTGTAGCTGAGTGGGATTGGGCCAGCTTTTGGCTTGTTGCCCAATAGCCTCTCTGGGGACACTGGAGGGTGGACTTCCTGAAGGACCAGGATAATGTGACCAAAATATCAATAACAGAAAGTACTTCTATAGCAGGGTGGCTGTGCCTGGCACTAATGAATGCAAGAGCAGGTCTTTGCTCTACTTAGCTTGTTGCACTACAAAAAAATTTAATATCAGGATCTAGCTTCACACTGAAAGGAGTCTGGTAAATGTGTCTAGTCCTGACTCTACATGTCACTAAACACTGCAGAACTGCTCCAGAGGTCTAAGATCTTGACTAGAATAACAGTGGTTGCTCCCATGTCAACACTGAATGTGTACAGAGTTGTATGGAGGCACAGGACTGGGGTGTACTAGGTTGTCTCACTTCTACCTACATTCGTTTGTGAAGGCCCATCTCACTCCCACAACACCAACTGTACTGTCTCCCAGGGCTGCTAGCCAGGGGCGGATTAACAAATTTTCCACCCCTAGGCCCTGAAAAAATTGCCGTGCCCCCCCCGCCAGCTCACCTCCGCTCCCCCGCGGCAAGCCTGGAAGGGAGGGGGGAGAAGGGGACTTGCGGCGCGCTCGAGGGATGGCGGCGGTGGAGCAGAGGTGAGCTGGGGTGGGGAGCNACTACCACTTATGCCAATATAGCGATGTTGTTCAGGGGTGTGAATAAGCCACCTGAGCAATGTTCGTTACTGACCTGTGTCAGTGTGGACAGCGCTATGTCATCAGGAAAGCTTCTCCCACTGACAGCTGCTGCCGCTCGTGGAGGTGGTTTTATTATGCTGACTGGAGAGCTCTCGCTTGGTGGCTGGAGAGTCTTCACCAGGTGCACCGCAGTAGTGCTGCTGTAGCACTTCGAGTGTAGACTAGCGCTTCGGTGCTTGCAGAATAATAACTCTGGAGGTGGAAGCAGAGGCTAGGCTCTGCACAGACCCATCAGAGACTGTAGATGGTAGGGGGGAAAATAGGAGCCACAACAGGGGGCTCTGATTGTTTTGTGGCACCCATAAGAGCCAATCTCTGTGCTGTTTACTGCTTTCCTGTGTACAGATAAGGTAATGCAGTGTGCTGGCTGGACTACAGCATGATACTTCTACCCCTGCCCACACCTTCCCATTCCCACAGCAAAATTATACTGCACTGTCAGCACTGAGTGTGAGCCGCACTCCCACTCCCAGCAGCTCAAAGCCAGGAGCTGCTGCCTATGGCAAGGCATGTAAGCTGTGCTTTTGTTATCCCTGTTAACGTGCCAGTGACTGTGTGCCTCTTTCAGGCTAGTCCTGGGTGGTGTGACTCTCACCATTCCCCGCTCCTTCCATCTTGGGCATGTGATGATGAGGCATGTTACAAACACATGATACATTCCTCCCCCTGCTGTGGGTAAGCCAGTCTGCTGGACTGAGCCTGGCCCTGCCCTCCACCGGGTGCTACCCCCCTCCTGCTGGAGCTGTGCTGCCTCCGAAGCAAGGGCTGGCCGTGAGTGGGGAACATGGATAAGTTTCTCTATTAAAATATCTGAGGGGAAAGCCAGTGACTCTGTCCCCATATTCATGCTAATTTCTAAACAGGGCCAAACTAAGGCAATTCCCAGCCTGCCCCTGTGCCATAGCCTTTCCCCTCTTGGGGGTTTTAGCAGCAGGGACCACCCACAAGAAAACTGTCTACTGGGCTGGCCAGGGGCCTGCTCTTTCGGCCAGGGAGGCTTCACCCTGCTCCCTAGACCATCACTCCCTGTCTTCAGGCAGACAGGTATCTCCAGGAGGAGGTAGGACAGTCTCTCCACCTGTCTGAGCAGGACTCTCTCTGACACTGCCTGTGAAGGGGTGTTGTTAGCAGGGCCGGCTCCAGGCACCAGCGCAGCAAGCTGGTGCTTGGGGCGGCCCATGGAAGGGGGCAGCACGTCCGGGTCTTCGGCGGCAATTCGGTGGTGGGTCCCTCAGTCCCTCTCGGAGGGAAGGACCGGACGCCAAATTGCCGCCAAAGGATGAAGCGGCGCGGTAGAGCAGCCGCTGAAGTGCAGCCGATCGTGGCTTTTTTTTTCTTTTCTTTTTTTCTCTTCGCCGCTTGGGGTGGCAAAAAAGCTGGAGCCGGCCCTGGTTATTAGTGAGGCTCTATCTTCAGATGTCTCTGCTGAGGGTTTTTCACAGCTCTCTTCCCCCACCCCAAGCAGTGGGGCAGGGATCGGCAACCTTTGGCCTGTGGCCCACTGGGGTAAGCCCCCTGGCGGGCGGGCCGGTTTGTTTACCCGCCGCGTCCGCAGGTTTGGCCGATCGCAGCTCCCACAGGCCGCGGTTCGCCGTTCCAGGCCAATGGGGGCCGCGGGAAATGGTGCGGGCCATGGGATGTGCTGGCTGCCACTTCCTGCGGCCCCCATTGGCCTCAGACGGCGAACCGCGGCCTGTGGGAGCTGCGATCGGCCGAACCTGCGGACGCGGCAGGTAAACAAACTGGCCCGGCCCGCCAGGGGGCTTACCCTGGTGGGCCGTGTGCCAAAGGTTGCCAATCCCTGCAGTGGGGAATTCAGTCCCTCCCCCATTAAAATGAATGGGAGCTGTTCATACTTCCCCTAGCCCTTGTTTCAGGCTGTCTCACGCAAACATCAGCACGTTGGTCACACCTGGAGCACCATTTATTTTCCTGAAAGCTGAGATTCCAGGAGCCAGGCCCCTTAGTCCAGCCTTGATGCTAAATTGGGTACTGCTGGAAATGACTCTGCAGTCTAATCTCCCCAGAGCCTGCTGTGACTCATTGCTAGCCAGAGCTCGCTAGGGCTCAGCCTGTTGCCAGAGTGGAGAGAGCAGGCTTCCCTGCTAGAGGCACTAATAGCACACGTGTCTGTGCCCCTGTTTGGAATCAGCTGCTGGGCCTCCTGCTCTCTCCACCTGCTCACTTTTTGGTGAGAGGCCTCAGACGGTGTGTCTAGAAGGGGAGGAAGCCTAGGGTTTAATTCCCTTTCTCCCACCAGCAGAGAGCCCAGTAAGGATCCAAGAGGATTAGCATTCAGAGAAGCGTCCTAAGGGCTGGTAGTAGGTGAAGTGGATGGGAGGGCCCGGGGCTATAATGGACAGTGAATGAGCAGGGGCTCTGAGACATTTGGGAAGGAGAAGGTGCCAGGGCAGAGACCATCAGTGCTGCTCGGTAAGAGAACAGGAGACACTGCAGGTAAGTACAGAAGGCAGAGCTGGAGATGTACTTAATATTCCTTGGGAGACTACTAAGCATCAGCAGAGAGCTGCATTAAGTCCTGGCTGCAGCTGTTCTTGGAGTTTAATTGCCAGAGGTTCCCCCCTGCCTTCCTTTCCCAAGCCCCCCGCCTGGCAGTCCCTTGGAGGCCATGGGCATGCCTTCTGCTTGGACCCTACCCTGCTTCCTCGTCAGGAAGAGGACCTGCTCCCCTGCCTGCCTCTCCCCGCTATGGGCCAGGTGCTCGCGGTAGTTCCGGGTGAGCAGAGTGTAGAGGAACGGGTTGATGCAGCTGTTGCCATAGGTCAGGCAGGTCACTCCAAAGTTGAGGTATGCCTGGGTGGTAGGGCTGATCCCCAGGCCCTCACTCCAGTACAGCTTAGCGAGCTGCCAGGCCCAGAAGGGTACAAAGCAGGCCCAGTAGGCTGCGATGATGCTGAAGATCCTGGAGAACAGCTTCTGCTTCAAGGCCGGGCCTGTCACCCATGGCTGCATGGCCGCCACTGAGGTCCAGTAGGCTCTGGCAAGGCGGCAGTACAGGAAGCCCAGGATCAGGCCAGGAGCTAGAATGCTGGTGGTGAAGAGCACCGTGAGGTAAACGCGGAAGGCCTCGGGCGTCCAGGTGGGGAAGCAGATCCGCTTGTTGTGGCTGCCGCTGTCCCGCAGTTGGATCATGACCATCATGGGCACAGTCAGCAGCAGCGAGAGGAGCCAGAGGGCCAGGCTGGTTAGTTTGCGGCAGCTGTTCCCGGCCTGCCTGGCCCTCAGTGGCCTGGTCACTGCCCAGTACCTCTCCAGGCTCATGGCTGTCAGCAGGAAGATGCTGGCATGCATGGTGAGGAGGTCCAGGCTGAGCAAGAGTCTGCAGCCCACATCCCCAAAGAACCAATCCTGAGCAAAGTATGTGCATACCACGAAGGGGATGGTGGAGAGGTAGAGTAGGTCAGCCAGGGCCAGGTTGACCACATAGACACACAGGGAACCAGCTGAGCGGCCAGACACGCCTCTGGATGTCACCACTAGTGTGTAGACGTTCCCTGTCATCCCAAAAAGGCACATGATTGTCAGGATGGTGCCCAAGAGCCCAGTAAGTGGGCTATCCTCTTCCAGGTTAGTACCATCATCTGAGAAATTACCACACGGAGCTTCCTCTCCCCCCTCTGCCATCACTGGCCCAGGGTCACAACACACGTTCTGGTAATGAGAGAAACTACAGCATGCACTGCCAGAGATACATTTCCCCTTGGTGTGTGGTACTCTTGTAGACTCAATGTGGGGACAGCTGGGGAAGGAAGGAGTGAAAAGAGACCCTTGGCTGACCTGACACCAAAACATTCAGGGAGAGTCTATTTCTCACACCAAACAATACAGCTCATTAGGTTGTCCCAATCCTTTACAAGCCCGGCTCAGCAGGATTCCTTACCAGTTGTCAGCCCCATGGAGTTGAGAAGAGGCATATGCCTTCAGATCCAGGGTAGCCAAATACCCTTCCATGTATGGTGAGGTGCCATTGGCTCTCTTCATCTTCTTCTCCCCTCCCTAGTGTTCACTGGCCCTTGGAGACCAACAGAAATTCCTCCTCAGTGGGCAAGTAATTTGTCTTTGTTCCGGATCTCTCCTTCCTCTCAGCTCAGAGAAAACCACAGGAAAATTGTGATCCCCCAAAAATCTATCCCATCATCCCCTCCGGGTGGAGGAACTTAACTCACAGCTTAACACCCAAGTGTCAATGCTCTCAGAGTTTGTACTGGGCTCATAGCCACTAGGTGAGGAATTGCATTAGATTTCTCCCCCTCCTCCACCCACTTTCAGATCTTTCTCCTTTTCTTTCCTCCTTCTTTCGCTTTTCTTTTTCTTTTCACTCTTTTGGTCCTGCCTCTAATTTTCCCCTCTGCAGCTGCTACTTCTGCTTTTACTCCTTTTAAGGAGGCTTTAGACATAGGATGACACTCCTACTCCCTTGGCTGGCTGAGAGCGTCAGGGAAAGTCATTGCATCCCAGAGTCAGACTAGAAATGCCAGGGTCAGTGTTGGAAATGTGTTAATAGGGAACAAGTTGTCAGGGCAGCCAACACACTGCTTTTCTGCCCCTAACCTGGAAGGGGATGGGAAAAGCGGCATATGTGCTGCTTCCTTCTCCAAGGGGGTCCTGGGTGGACTGGACACACTGTGGAGTGGCATTTGGGGTTGAATCAATGCAGTAGGTGCTTTGCATTGTAAAGCCCCACATATGCCCCATCAATAGTCATACACTGGTGCAAGATTTCCCTCTGCTCCTGATGGGGCTGCAGTCCACCACTTGTCCCTTTTTCAATAGCACTTTATGGGGTGTGAGCACCACTCCTAGACACACAAAGGGCTGGTATCTTTAGACCCCCAAAGTGTGATACCCTGTCCCCTACCCCTTAACCCAGTGTACCTACAATGGGGTGTCTATGTTTGCATCACTGCCCCCTAGTGGAATATGAGGGACCTGCCTTTCTAGAGGGTAGCTTCCCTTTGCTAGCTGAGCTACTGGAGCTGCTCCTTCCTTTAGATATGGGATGAACTGGATTGTGCTTGTCCACACACTCTACTACAGGGGTCGGCAACCTTTCAGCAGTGGTGTGCCGAGTCTTCATTTATTCACTCTGATTTAAGGTTTCACGTGCCAGTCATACACTTTAATGTTTTTAGAAGGTCTCTATGTCTATACTATATAACTAAACTATTGTTGTATGTAAAGTAAATAAGGTTTTTAAAATGTTTAAGAAGCTTCATTTAAAATTAAATTAAAATGCAGAGCCCCCCGGACTGGTGGCCAGGACCCGGGCAGTGTGAGTGCCACTGAAAATCAGCTCGTGTGCCACCTTCGGCACGTGTGCCATAGGTTGCCTACCCCTGCTCTACTACGTCTTACTGACCTTCCCACATCCATCCCCTTTGCCCAGACATGTGCCATGTTAGCTATCCAGTTGGGGACAGCCATGCTTTGAGGCTGGGGTTACATAAGCAAAGCCTATGTTTGCATAATATAGGCCTACATGTAACCCAGAGTTATCAAATGTACCATTGTGTGTATATTGGGGAGGCTTCTTGGGAGCCTCCTGATCCACTGGATTCCATCCTCAGTATTGTTGCTTGTCTGCGCTGGAGCCAAATCCCCCTGATTGTATCTAGTTATTGGCAGTATCGCAGGGATTAGAGTGTACAACAGCAGGCCGGGGAAGCAGTCTGTACAGGGTCTATAATGCCCTCAACGCTGTAGTATCTGAGTGCCGTCCCAGGATTCACTAAGCGCTATGACCAATATGTGTCCCATTTGGTGCATTGTCTCGCGCTCATCCTCTCCCCAGGGGGAGAATTAAGTGTGCAGTGGAGTGTTTTGTTTTGGTAAGGTTTTGTTTCAGTGGGGGGGTGGTGTTCTTTTTAATGTACACACTGCTTTGTTTTTATTGGAGAAGGCAGGGTAAAGAAACGCAACTTGCACTTACAGAGGAAGGGGTGGGGTTTGTGTTGGTCCTTAGTTCCTGGGGGAGTTCATGCCACAATCTCAGACCAGCCCCTGAGAGAGCTTCGGCTCCTGCACAGATGAGCTTTACCCTCATGGAAGAAAGTGCCATCGTGCCAGGGGAGCAAGGCGGTCGACCACTGTTTTCATCCCTGAATACGAGGTGATCTCCCGTCAGAAGAGGGAAAGTCCCTCAGATCATGGTGGTTCCAGGCCAAAAGGCAGAAAGGGATCCCCCCAACAGGGGCAGAGAAGGAAAGTGAAGCTGGCTACATTCATTCTTTGTAGGGTGTAACTTGACTCTGATGGAAATAGTCATGGCCCTCTCTGCTCACTGTAGAAAAATACAGACTCTGCCCCCTTTATTCTGCTATCATGTTATCTTCTTTCCTCCAAGAACAAGTCCTTTGGGTTAACTTTTAACAGAACAGGAGTTCACCTAACCAATGATAACCTACAATGAGATTTTTTATTCATTTCTTTCTGAGCTTATTACATTACTGAGTGCACCATTAATTCCAGTTAGCCCGTTAATAGACACTATGTACATACACATGCTGCTTGTGTAATAAACCATGGAGACATCAGAAGGGGTTGAACCTGCAACTTCCAGGATCCAAAACACAGGTCTCTACTGCTTGAGCTAATGAAGAACTCCTTTAACTATGTATAAGTAGCAGGCTGTTATACTGTTGGGCCAGGCACTAATAGGAGAACATGCCAATCCAGTGTATTACACTTCTATGGAGGCAGTGTGGCCTAGTGGATAGAACATTGAACTAGAAATCAGGAGACTGGGTTCTGTTTTCAGCTCTGTCATGGTCTGCTGGGTGACCTTGAGCAAGTTACTTCACCTCCCTGTGCCTCAGTTTCTCCATCTGTAAACTGGAGATAATTATACTTGTTCCTTTGTAAAGTGCTTTGAGGTCTATTGCTAAAAAGCGCTAGATAAGAGCTAGGTATTATTATCATGGAACGCACACAACTGTTAAAATGTACAGCTCAGAATGAAAACAGTCTCAGCCTTTGCCATACTGTCGATAGTCATATAGTGTCTTCCCCATACTCATATCAGTGATTCCTAATTTATATATGCACATACACACCAGTTCTTTAATCTTTGCAGCAAAATTTTGGAGGAAGGTCGCCTGTGAATATGTGACTTGATAGTTGTTGAGTTGGGTTATTGTGTGCAGCTGGCTTGGTCAATGAAAAAGAAGGTGCCAGCCCTGGCTGTAGAACTAATTTTCTAAATGTCTTTCCTGGATTTATGATGGTAAAATGTCAAACGTCATTATATTTCCAGAAAAATTCAATTCTCCCTAAGCAACTGAAAAGCCATTTCCTTGTAATGTTATAATTGCTTCTAGACTACGCTCCCTGCCAGAGCTGCACTGCACCCTGCAAACCACCCATGTTGAATGAGTGCTTAACTGTTTCCACTTTTATGGTAGCTTCCCTTTTTCCAGTAAGGTGCGATAACGGAAGTTTAAAAGACAACACCCCCTACCCCACCCTTCACCACTCCTGGTACTCAAACCTTCAAAGCCTGATTGGATGACAGACCCTTCCAGTATCCAGTTCCATCACAACATTGCTTAGGAGTAGTCTCAGTGACTGGTTGCTTTGAATGTTCAGTCTTGAAATGTGTCTTCCATTTAAAGGGGTACAGCCTAATTTGCCCCCCCCCCGCAACAAAGGGAGGTTGGTTGATCTGTTTAAGAAAAAGTGCTCCAAACCATGAGGTACTGGGAAAGTCTAGATTCTCTGGTGCACAGCTCCTCTTCTCTCCCATAGCACCTTCCCAAAGGGCTAAGGCAGAGTAGAGCTGCAGTCCAGTTCTCCGGGGGGTTCCTAAGAACTGAGCTTGAAGTAGGCTTCAACTGTAGGGAAGGCAAATAGAGGGTATATCAGAGCAGGGAGACAGGCCAGCCTCAGTTCTCTCTGTTATGAGGCTGGTGGGCAGGCGCAGGAGGAGAGAAGTGAACACCATCCTGGCACTTACTTGCATACTCCTGGGGGGTCATGGGCTGTTCAATGACCCGACTGAAGGCTGCGATCCAGTCCTGCTGGTCGCTCTCTGTCTCGCAGGTGAAGAGATACTCCCGGTCGGGGGTGACAATGGTGAGGCCATACTGCCAGGAGAAGCTGCCCTGAGTCCCCGCTGGCAGCCCTTGCTTGACGCTGTATCCATGCTCCATACTGCCCACAAACACCTCGCCTTTAGCAAATGCATCCTGCACAGCAGGAGGGAGAGGCAGATGTGTCATGGGGAGGGATTCGCAGGCATCCAAACAGACATGGTCCCAGCAGCGCCTGAGCTAGGGGAGTTTGGGAGACGGGGCAGAGCAGATGAGTGCAGAAGGTCTAAGGAGGGGTGACAACAAACGGGATAAAGGGAACTGGTGGTTCAGAAAACCAGGGGAGTTATACTCAGAGGAAGCAACTAAGAGGGGATGGGATTTGGGATGAGCAATGATCTTTGGAACAAGAGACCAAAGAATATGGCGGGAGGAACTGGAGGCTCTAGAAGGGCATTAAGGGGGATTACGCAGAGGGTGGCTGGATAAGAAGGGTCTCCTGTTCCCTTCCTGCTATCTTGAGATAGCGTCACTTCCACCATATCACTATTATAACCCAGTTCCCATTGCTTGCAGGACTGATGCAAGCACAGGGCTTGGAATGACTGGGTGGTGGGGCAGAGATGTGTGTGGAATGAGGAGGCCAAGCATCTGTTGATGGACATTTGGGGAGTTGTGTCTCGCCTCCACCCCACTAGGGAAAGGGACCCTTTGGCTGTTCCTCGCCCCAGAGCACAGCACAATAGAGCTGGATGCAATCCAAGTTCTGACTTACCAATAGGGTGACCAGATGTCCTGATTTTATAGGGACAGTCCTGATTTTTGGGTCTTTTTCTTATATAGGCGCCTATTACCCCTCCCCCCCCCCCGTCCTGATTTTTCACACTTGCTGTCTGGTCACCCTACTTACCAATGGATCCTTGAAGTACATGAGTCTGCGATGATCCAGTGTGAACCAGCGCTTCTTGAAGGCCTCTCTCTGCTGTGGAGGTGAAGAAGGGACATTAATAGGAGGAGAGTGCCCTCTGCGGGGGAGAGAGGGGAATTGCTACCGCATTTCATTTAAATCCGGGGCTTCATCTATTCTAGACCAGGGGTGGGCAAACTTTTTGGCCTGAGGGCCGCATCAGGTTTCGTAAATTGTATGAAGGGCCGGTTAGGGGAGGGGGTCATGGCCTGGCCCCCCCCCCCTATCTGCCCCCCCCCCCCCCGGGACTCCTGCCCCATCCAACCCCCCCTGTTCCCTGATGGCCCCCCCGGGACCCCTGTCCCATCCACACACCCCCGCTCCCTGTCCCCTGACCACCCCTGGACCCCCGCAGCCCCATCCAACCCCTCCTCTCATTCCTGACGGCCCCTCCGGGACCCCTACCCCATCCAACCACCCCTTCTCCCTGTCCCCTGACTGCCCCCGGAACCCCTGCCCCCTGCCACCCCATCCAACCCCCCCTCCTTCCTGACTGCCCCCCCGGGACCCCTGCCCCCATTCAACCCCCTGTTCCCCGCCCTGACCCCTATCCACACCCTCGCCCCCTGACCACCACCCCAAACTCCCCTGCCCTCTATCCAACCCCCCGCTCTGTGCCCCCTTACCGTGCTGCATGGAGCACCAGTGGCTGGCGGTGCTATAGCCACACTGCCCGGCTGGAGCCAGCCACACTGACGCCGCCACCACCGCACAGCACAGAGACCGGGTCAGGCCGGGCTCTGCAGCTGCGCTGCCCCAGGAGCTCACAGCCCCGCCGCCCAGAGCATTGCGCCGGTGGCAGAGTGAGCAAGCTGAGGCTGTGGGGAAGGGGGAACAGCGGGGGAGGGGCTAGCCTCCCGGGCCAGGAGCTCGGGGGCCGGGCAGGATGGTCCCGAGGGCCGGATGTGGCCCGTGGGCCGTAGTTTGCCCATCTCTGATCTAGACACACAAACTGGGCTCAAAATCCCTGCCCTGGAGGGAGCCCACTTCTGCTGAGGTGAGAAGGGGATTCAGTACCCATGTTCTTTCAATCCTGAGTATCTCCACCAACATACAGACTTCTCACCCAAAGGGCCCCTGAGCTCAGGTGACAGGGAAGGTCAGTCTCCAAGGTCCACATGCACTCACGTACATACACTTAATAAACCCACTCTTGTGGGATGAGTGAGGAATTCAGCCTCCATCTTCATCTAATTTTGCATCTCCTCATTGCCACCCTCACTGCTCCCCAATGAGACCCCAGCTGTGCCCTAGCTGAGGCACAGAGCAGCATTGCTGCGGGTCTTTGAGAAGTCGGGATATGAAGACAAACATGAGGATGCTGAAATGAACCCGGGCAGGTCAGGACCCTAGTGTCTCTGTGGCAACTCCCCCTCAGTTAGATTCCTTGGGCCATCCCATCTTACCCTGGGACCAGTCTTCTCCATGTACCCCTCCTTCAGGAATTTCTGCATTAGTCGGCTTTTGATCTGCATAAAAGGAGAATGGTATATCCCAGCACACCTTTCACTTTAGCTGGTTCTTCTTGTTCACTCCCTCCCTCTCAGCCTGCCCTCAGCACTCCAACTCCTCTCTTCTCCCTCCTTCTCATGATCTTAATCCCCTTCTAAGTTCCATCTGCTAATGTCACCTTCCCTGCTTTGTCAGGGGAGAGGGCTGTCTCCGTGGGATATGTCAGAGAGCAGCTCTTCTCTGTCCATCTCAGGCCCCTCTAACCGCACCACTGTTAGCTTGGCATCCTAAGTTCCCTCTAAGCTGTGCGGCCGCGCAGCAGGCTATCAAGGGCCACGTAGTAGCGGCGCCAGCTTTGCTGGCGCCCTAGGCAGCGGAAGGTCCCGCCCCCGAAATCCCGCCCCCAACAGCGGCGGCGGAAGGTCCCGCCCCCAAATTTTTACGGGCGGCGGGGGCGCAGGCGCCCCCAAAATAGCAGCACCCTAGGCGACCGCCTAGGTCGCCTAATGGGAGCGCCGGCCCTGGGGCCACGCAGGCATGCAGCGGGGAGAGGTGTCTCTCCGCCGGCCCCAGAGCTGCCATGGCCAGAAAGAGGCACTCTCCCCCAGCCCTGGGTTGCTGTAGTGAGAGAGGGCTGAGGGGAGTCCTCTTTCCCCACCACAGCCCTGGGGCAGCCTGCACCCCAAACCCCTCATCCCTGTCCCCACCCCAGAGCCCACAACCCCAGCCAGAGCCCTCACCCCCCCTGCACCCCAACCCTCTGCCCTAGCCCTGAGCCCCCTCCCACACCCCAAACTCCTCATCCCCACCCCAGAGCCTGCATCCCCAGCCAGAGCCATCCCCCCGCCCCCCCTCCAACCCTCTGCCCTAACCCTGAGTCCCCTCCCGCACCCCAAACCCCTCATCCCTGGCCCCACACTAAAGCCCACACCCCCAGCCAGAGCCCTCATCCCCACACACACCCCAACCCTCTGCCCCAGCTCTGAGCCCCCTCCCACACTCTGAACCCCTCGGCCCCACCCCCGCCACACATCACTTCCATATTGGTGCACATAGCAAAATTCATTCCGCACATGGATGTAAAAAATTAGAGGGAACATTAGCCAAGCCACAATAGTGAGTTCTTCCCCGGAGGACTCTGAGAGAACAGATAAGTTCCTCTATCTGGGTGGTGTTAGATACCGATACCAGCAGGGGGGCTGGTTATTACTCTCAGGTGATCTCTTACCTCATTGTCACTGGCCATGGGAAATGCCACCTTCAGGTAATGAACCTGCACTGCGCGTATCGCATTGAACCAGTCCACTATTTCCTGGGGAGGGAAGCAGCACAGGAGAGAGAGCTTCAGAGTGACCAGTGCTGACCCACCCAACCCACCCCTCCAAACAGCTCCTTGAGAATATGTATGAGCTCCTCCTGCGGCCCACACTCTCACAGCGTTCCTCAGTTTCCTCCCAAAAGCCTATATACCAGTCTCTACAGTGGCTCCTAAATTATACAGCAACTCATCCCCCAGCCAATCCTCCTGCCCCTTTCCCTCCAGTGACACCCCCACACACCACATGCAGCACTCCCACAACATTTAGTACAGTGATTCTGCCAGCATTTTCCTTTCCCTCCAGCACCTGCTACTGCTGAAGGCTGGGATTGCTGTCTGGGGCTAGGACAGGCCCCTGTACCTTTCCATCCTCGTGGTAGAGGAAGATATTGCGGGTCTTGTTATCCTTGAGGTAGCTGATCTGCAGGCCATTAGGGTTCCTGATCTTCACTGGCTGGAATGTGGCATTGATGGTGTCAATTTTAATATTTATTTTGGGCTCTTTTGCCTGAGAAAGGAAATGGAATCGGTGAGATCTGGCCCTAAAGATACAGATGGGATAGAAACCATTGGCTAGAGACTGAGAGGCACTGACAAGGCAAGCGGAGAGGCGTCCTCAGGGCAGAGAGAGTGGAAAGGCTTTCCTAGCATCAGCAGAGGGAGTGTGTCAGAGGTTTGGGCGCATTGACTGTGAAGGGAAGAAGAGTAATGTCTCCGTGGCACGAGGTAGGGGCTCTCTCCCCAGGTTGGGCTGTGCTGGCAGCACCAAGGGAGAATCCCTCTGGGAATGTAGTGAATGGAAATGATCTCCCTTTTACCAGTAAGGGACGCTGTGTCCCAGCATGGGGGACTCTGGGGGTGCAAGGGGAGTCCTCAGGACTGTGTGGGGAGAATAGAAATGTCTCCCTGGCACCAGCAGGGGGCACTCTCCTCAGGTTGGGGTGCACTGCGAGGCAGGAGCTGTCCTCCAAGTAGACCATACTCACGTCCGGTTTGGTGAAATACTTGAGACACCCATCTCGCTCAGACAAGAGAAACTTGCGGGGTAAGAACTGCCCGTTATCCCGGCCCCGTTTCCATAGGATCCCTTGCTTCAGCCCTAGGAACAGAGAGGCCAGTCTGTGTGAGAGAGCTCGCTCTCTGCATGTACGCCTCAGCCTCCCAGCCCGCCACACGTAGGCACTTGGCAGTGACCCAGAGCTCTGCCTGCTTCGTTCTGCACGCCCTCAGGTGCAGGAGTTTGCTTTGCTGCACTGACAGGAGAACTTCATATATGACCACAGTGGTCGTTGCGAGTGGGATGGAGGAAGACAGTGATTCCTTAGTCTGGGGCCCTGGCCAGAGCAGCACTGTGAACTCCATCACATCAGTGCCAGCTGGGACACTAGTGCTATGAGCTTCCTTGTGGCAGTGCCCAGCCAAGATGCCAGCACCGAGTTTCCTCAAAATAATGCCCTGTAAGTACAAGCCAGCATGTGAGCGGCTTCACAGTAGTGCTGACAGGGCCAGCGGAGATGTCAGTGCTGCGAGCTTTCTCATGACAGTGCCCTGTCAACACCCAGCCAGGGCTGGGGCAGTATAAATGTGAGGGATAAATCCATGCCGTGCTCTTACCATTGGAATACGGCAGCTGTCTCTCTGGCTCGGTGAATTCCTTACGCTCATACTTGGCCCGTATCCACTGCTCCCTCAGGGCTCTGTGGAGTGACACAATGTAGGGCTTAGTGACAGACTGAAGGATCCCAGAAGTGACCACCCTCTCTTAAGTAATCATTCTTACTGGCAGTCGGCGTGGGTTGGCTGGTAATAGTAAATGGGGATGTGAGCCTCGTACGTGGCTTTAGCCACCGCATTCCCATGCTGCTCCAGGAACTGCAAAATAAGACAAGAGAGTCAGTGCCTTCCCTTTGATGCAAATTGCACTGTGGGCCTTCCCCCCCCACACACACACACGCAGGGTGTAGTCATCTAAGAAGATCCCCTTTCCCATCCACTGAAATGTCCCTGGATGAGTGACTACACAAGGGTTGGTGTCTATCAAGTCTCAAAGGCCTGGTCTGACTTAGAGACTTACATCGATTGTACTGAACCCGATGTAATTATCCCAAAAGTGGTTAACGTGGGGGCAGTGCACACACACTTGGCGTGTGTACATTTGTTTAGTGCTCTTGCTGTTCCATCCCGTGTATTGTGGCAGCAGCAAAGCCTTTTGGGAACATATCCCAGAGTTCTCAGCTCCTCTCCAAAGAGTGGTGCTATACGGATGATTTTGCATGGCCATCTGGGAGACCTGGTGAGTGCCCAGGGGAACAGTGGGTGGAGAAGTCAAGCTCCCATAGATCCCATTGGATCCAGCACTATTTGGAGGCTTTTCCCAGAGCACCGTGGAGTCTTCCAAGGTGGAGGTGGAAGGGGTGCCGTGCTTGGACTATTGAGTCCTGCATAAGACCTAGGGCCTGGTCTCCATGGTGTTGGCTGGTGGGGAATCAGTTGTGTGCAGCCAAGGGGACCCTGGGTCTTGGCAGGATATGTTTCAAGCAGACTTCCACCCTAGTCATAAAATAACATGATGTAGGAATAATGCAGAGCCATTGCCTTCACTCTGCCCACCAAAGGGTAAGTGCATCATCGTCCATCAAGTTGGGGGAGGGATGGGTTGGGCGGAATCACCTCCACTGGGGTATTAAAACCCTTCTACTAGCAAAGAGACTAGTTATGAAATGAAAATGAATGTCCAACAGCATGACTCAAAAGGCCTGATCATGTGGTTTCACTTTCCCAGGACCCAAGAAATTGAGTGTTATGGACAAAGAACCCCGACTTGAGTTGCACTGCAGCAGGGATGCAGGTAGGAAGACTCTCACCTGCACCTGGGCCTCGTCCCAGTGGTCCATCCTCAAGGATTTAACTTTGCTAATGTTAGGGATATTGCGGTGGATCCCTGAGCAGCTCAGGCAGATAAAGACACCCAGAGTATGAGATGCCCAGTCAGGATCTGAGGGTAAATAAAAAGGGGACCAGTGGCAGGTACGCAAGGGAGATATGCCATGACTGAGAAATGTGCTGTCAAGACTCCCAGGGAAATAGATGAGGAGGGCTGTATAACCTCAATTTCATGTGAGCTGAGTTAGTCACCTGCTGGGGAATAGACACCAGCTAATAAAATACATCACTATCGTTCTATCCTTCCTGCTGTTCCAAGCAGTAGGATAATGATCTTATATCTAGATTGTGCCTTTTATTTTGAAGGATCCCCAAAAAATTTACAGACTCTCTCTCTCAGAATCATTCACCCAATACAGAAATGCAGCCACCTCTGGGGTGGAATATGGCAGCTATTTAACAATGCACAGCAACACACATCACTGTTCAACACAGGAAGTGAAGAACAACACTGAATTCAATTGAAATGAGTAGGAATTTAGGAAGGTAAAATGTGATTAATTACCAAAAATTGAATTTGGGGCTAACGCCCTCATTTTGCTGAAAGTGCCATTGGGTCTTTTAACCTTCCTCCAGGATTAGGACCTTGGATTTCTATTCCTTTCAAAAGATGGCACTTCTAGTAGAACAATATATCCATGGCAGGACATTGGTTTAGTGCTGGCTCCAAGGAGAGGATGGCTTTCTGAATCACACAACTTTTTGCAGCATCTGCAATTTCTTTAGAAGCTTCTCTGTCAAGTCCTGACTGGGCCTGACCCCAAGTAATTACTCAGCTCTGACATGACAGCAGCCCAAGGTGGTGTGGTTGCAAAATCTCCCCATCTTTCTGCACTTCAAGCGGTGGGATGTCCCTGTTCTTTCTCCACTGCGCACAGTAGGATCTCTTCTACCCAGGTACCATCTCCACACACAGAAAACAAATCCCTGCACCTAGTGTCCAGCTAGGCCAATGACTCTCCCACCATACCTTCCCCCCCTCCATGGAGGAGAAACTCCTCCAGACAGCCCGTATCAAACCACCACAACCTGACACACTGCTCCCCCAAGGCTAGACAGTTTCTGACACCTACTCCTCAGCTTCCTCCCCAAAACTGGCTACTCCAGCTGCCCCTCCTGTGGAACTGTCTCCCCAACACCAAGCCCCAATTTGGACGCATCTCTGCTAAGTGTCCCCTTCTCTCCGCTGCAGCCTCTTCCCCCACCCGGGTTACTGAGACCCCAGAGACTCACCTGGCTTCCCACAGTCTGCGCACAAAGCATTCTCAGCTCTCCTCCACACCTCTTTTAGGGCTTTCATATACTTGTCATCCTTTTCAGCCATTGTCTCCAATGGGCAGGGCCAGGAAGGCAGCTACCTGTGATCAAGCCCACTGGCTCGCCCAAGGGAGAAGGGGCTTGGGGCAGGGGATCAGTAGGGTTAATAAAATCGGAGAGCAAACCCTATTGGATTGACAGAGTGAAGCAGAGGGAAAGAGACAGAGGTGTGTGCAGGCTGAGGAGGAGGAGAAGGCCGACTGTGTGGGCGTGAAGGGAAGTGCAGCAATTAACCACAGAACCGGTTTTTCCGCATTTCTGCTGGTAAAAGGACAAGCTCCAGGAAAAGAACACAAGCAGCAGGGAAGTTGCCACGGCTCAGAGGCGACACCCAGTGTCAGGAGTAATGGCCACCAGGCCGCCTCATCATTAATAATGTGCCAGGGTTCATCAGAGGATCTCAAAGCACTTTATAAGCATTACTGAAGCCTCGCAAGCTCCCTGAAAAGTAAATATTATCCCCATTTTACAGAGGGGGACAATGAGGCAGAGATAGGTTAAGTGGCTTGCCTGAGGTCATACAACAAGTCAGTGGCAAAGTTGGGAGTCCTAATGCCCACTCCCCTGCTGTTACCACCAGACCACACTGTCTACATAGTGATTGGATAATTCAGGGGGTCCTGCAGCTTGTGTCTTGAGGCACACTGACATGGCTGAAAACAACCACAGCACCCACCCTGTAACTAACAGAACAGCCTGTGTCCTGCTCCCACCAACATGGACTAAACTGCAGCTCCTTTAAAGGAAGTCTGGAGATTTGTCGTATGGACTGATGGAAGAGAAGCGGTAAGAACGTGTGACTTGATCTGTAGCTGTGAGTGAGGGGGAGACAGCTAGTTCATGCGACCCGATCTCTGTGGGGACAGAAGAGAGGGATGTGGGACCTGGTCATAAGATATCATGTTATACACATCTGGGGCCTTGCACACCAGTAGCCACTTTTAAACACCACAGTAGAAAGTGAACTTCAGCTTGAGCTGGAGGCACAGAGATTGTGAGAAAGTCCCACCCCTGCCTGAACCTGATTGGGAGGGAGAGGCTCCAATCAGGAACCTGTAATCTTGGAGTCTAAAGGTTCCACAAGGTTCTGTGGCAGTTGAGGTTTGACAGTTGGCTTTTAGCCCCACCCCCAGCCTGAGGAAGCTGACTGGAGTAGAGGCGAGAGTGGCAGAAGATTTCAGCCAATGGGGCTTTGAGGCAGGAAAGCGAGTGCTGAGAGGAATGGAGCTCCTGGGATGATTGCCCTGCGGGTCCTCACTGTAGAGGCAGGGCCGCCCAGAGGGGGGGTGGGGCAATTTGCCCCGGGCCCCGCAGGGCCCCCCCGAGAGTTTTCGGCAGGTCTTCGGCAGCAGGTCCTTCAGTGCCGCCGAACACACCTGGAGCGGATGAAGGACCCGCTGCCGAAGACCCGGAGCTTCTTCCGCTCCGGGTCTTCGGCAGCAGGTCCTTCAGTGCCGCCGAACACACCAGGAGCGGATGAAGGACCCGCTGCCGAAGACCTGCCGAAAACTCTCGGGGGGGGCCCTGCGGGGCCCGGGGCAAATTCCCCCCCCCCCCCCCTCCCTCCTCCCCCCCTTCCTTCCCTTACAACAGTCACACCCTCAGCAGGTCGTAAATACCTTCAAGCCGTTAAGTCATTACCGGAGACTGCAAGACTAAAACATTAGCAAATTAACAAAGAATGTCCTTGATGTACTATCTTGTCCCTATTCCCTTGACCTGGTAATCCCCCCTTTAGCCAGGATCCTGCAAGCCATATAATTACCGCTGGGACCGGTATGCTGGGGTGCAAGTGATAACCGGTTGTGTACTCGGCTGTTTATACATCCCAAATGTCTGCATCTGGCTTCTGGGGTCGACTAGAGTTAAAACATGGAGAGACTTTGGTACACTAGGCCTGGCACAGGGAGGGCATGCCTAGTGACACCAACACCTTCAAACCACTGTAGGCAGCGAGTCGGCACTGACAGGGCATGCCACTTCCTTTTGATCCTTGCTTTTCCCCCTCAGG
Source organism: Platysternon megacephalum (assembly GCA_003942145.1). Lineage (NCBI taxonomy): Eukaryota > Metazoa > Chordata > Testudines > Platysternidae > Platysternon > Platysternon megacephalum. The sequence goes on from QXTE01000087.1 coordinate 898,161, forward strand.
AGAATTGGCTCTTTTTCTGTATGCAGCTGCTTGTTTTAAATAGAGTTAGAGATAAAATCTGTGTTAGATTCCTGATCCACTGGGCGCTTAACATCCTCCTTAGCCTCCATCAAGTGTTTCCAGTGCTGACGTGCACACCCTTTTGTTGCCGGCACAGAGTGCCCGAGGAAAGCAACAGTGGGGTTCGTTGCCCGGTGTGCGTCACGCCAATAAACACACCAGGGTGGAGAAGCAATCAAAGTTTATTTGAGATCTCAAAGCGGTGCAAGGAGACTGGCTCGTCTCAGATCAAGCACACAGACACAAGCAGTTTTTCCCTTTTAAACCCAAGCTGTTTTAGCTTCCCCCCCCCCCCCCCCCCCCGTTTCTTCCCACCCTCCCCCTTCCTTCTCTTCTAGCAGTTACAATAACAGCTTGTTAGGAATTTTCCCTACTGCAGGCAGGTTATCTTGTCCTTCCGTGGGAGGCATGTAGGCCTCCCCCTTATCTTTACCGGGTTTGAGCTGTGTTACAACTGATAGTGACTGTTACACACTCCATTCTCTATTAGGCCTAGAGCAGGAAGGCTTCATCGACTCTCGTAGTCTTCTTCCACCCCCACCCCCGAGTTACCTAGGGTGATGCCTAGTGACACCAACCAGGGCCGGCGCAACCTATTAGGCGACCTAGGCGGTCGCCTAGGGCGCAGCTATTTTGGGGGCGCCGGCGCTGCGGCCACCCGTTCAAATTTGGGGGCGGGACCTTCCGCCGCCACTGCTGGGGGCGGCATTTTGGGGGCGGGACCTTCCGCCACCCAGGGCGCCGGAAGAGCTGGTGCCGCTACTGACACCAACAACTCCCTCCTTTGAGAATACTCAAAAGGCATCAGCTTGAGTTTTCTCATACTCTTTGGAGATAAATGTGTTTAGTTCCAGAGGAAGGGCTGCCTCAGCAATTACATGCATAGGGACTTTGGGGGGAGGCGAGGCACAAAACCTATTAATGCCAGCTTTACAGCAAACAAAAAGTAAGAAAATAAAAAAACATAATATTGCCCCTGTGAGTAGGAGGCGTACAACTTGGCCGCCGAGTCCTTTGACATTAGNGGGGGTGGGGGGGGGGGGGGGGGGGGGGGGGGGGGGGGGGGGGGGGGGGGGGGGGGGGGGGGGGGGGGGGGGGGGGGGGGGGGGGGGGGGGGGGTTAAACAGGAGTTAACGAGAGGACTGCTCCCACAGCAACAAGTAACACTGTGGCAGACCCTGGACCTGAACCCATACTGGGCAGGTGACCCTAAGGCCTAACAATTACAATTCCCCTATTACAATTCCCCAAATACCCACAAAATAACAATTACCAATAGCAGGCAAATTAAAAACAAAAGGGACCAGGCCAATGGGTTAGGCCGGCCCTGTGAAAATAAACACAACCAACGCTCAGAGTTCTCGTGGGGAGTGTGCTGCGACAGTCCAAAGGGGCTACAGGGCATTCCCTACAGACCTTATTGTCGCCTGAATAACAGTTTAAGTCCCAGATCATCGCTGGCAGTCTTTTCCGTAGGCTGGACAGTCCACCGTTCAGGAGTGGGCACTGCATTTAGACGAGAGTGATGGATCCAGTTCTTGTGTCCCTCAACCTTTGCTGCTGTGTGTGAGATCAGCAGGACGGTGTAGGGTCCCTTCCACTTCTCTTGGAGAGGCTTGTCCTTCCAGGTACGAACGAGAACGGAGTCACCCGGCTGCAGGGAGTGGACAGGGGCATCCAGCGGGAGAGACTGCAAATCTTTGGTATACCTATGGAGAGAACAGAGAACAGCAGACAGAGAGCACATATACTGAGATAAAAAACCACAGCCTACCTCCCACTCCCCTAACAGAACCGGTGTACCGTTCATAGGCCATGCCCTTCCAAACATAATCTCGAAGGGACTGAGCCCTAACCTGCCCTTAGGGAGAGCGCGAACTCGGAGCAAAACAAGGGGTAAGGCATCAGGCCACCATAGGGAAGCCTCCTGGCAAACCTTTGAGAGGTGTCGTTTAAGGGTCTGATTTGTACGTTCCACTACTCCGCTGGCTTGTGGTCGCCATGGCGTGTGGAGCTTCCGGGGGATCTGTAGGGCATCCGCTATATGCTGAACGACTTTTGATGTGAAGTGCGTTCCATTGTCGGATTCCATCCACTGGGGGAGGCCGAAGCGAGGAATGATTTCCTTGACAAATTTGAGAGCCACCGTTTTGGCAGTGTTGTTACGGCATGGGAAGGCTTCAGGCCATCCGCTGAATCGATCCACCAAGACGAGGAGGTATCTGAACCCTTGGGTTCGGGGGAACTCAGTAAAATCTATTTGCCACACCAGTCCCGGACCTGGGGTAGGTTCCAGAGTGGCCGGTGGTACTGAAAGTCCCGGTCGGGGGTTGTTCTTTTGGCAAACTAAGCATTCGGCCTGTACCTGGGAGGCCAGGGGTCGGAGTCCTGAGGTCAGGAAATATTTACCCATCAGTTGGGTAAGAGCCTCCCTGCCTGCGTGAGTAGTTTGATGTAGTTTCTGTAGTACTGGCAGTATTAGATTCTTTGGTAGGAGGATTTTTCCTTCCGTGGAGTGGAGCCATCCCTCCTTTTCCTGGAGACCGAGCTTGTCAATCAGTTTCCTCTCTTCACTAGAGTACTGAGGGGCCGGGAGCTCCCCCACTGATGGGATGAGGGCATGCATATGGACATCTTCAGCTTCCAGTGGTTCCAGGGTAGCAGCTTGCTTGGCCTCCCTACCCGCCCTGGCATTACCCCTAGCCACATCTTGATCTTCCCTTTGATGAGCCTTGAAATGCACCACTGCTACCACTGAGGGGAGTTGTACCGCTTCGAAAAGCTGGAGAATTTGAAGCCCATGCTTGACCGGAGAGCCTTGGGCTGTCAGCATTCCTCTCTGCTTCCACAGACCTGCATGAGCGTGTAGCACTCCAAAAGCATACCTGGAATCAGTAAAAATGTTAACTCTTTTCCCTTTCGACAGTTCAAGTGCATGGGTTAAGGCTACCAATTCAGCCAGCTGGGCTGATGTCCCAGCAGGCAAACCCTTTGCTTCCACAGTTTCGTGGAGAGTTACAACAGCATAGCCCGCCTCCTTTGTCCGTTTGTAACGTCGGTGTACCACTCACAGTCTGCATTAGGGAGCGGTTGATCTTTTAAGTCTGGGCGGCTGGAGTATTGGGCATCTATGACCTCCAAACAGTCGTGTTCCTGCTCCTCTGTCTCCAGTAACAGGGTAGCTGGGTTGAGGGAGGGACAGGTCTGTAGGGTAACTTCAGGATTTTCTACAAGTTTTACCCAAGACTGTGTAAGCCAGAGACCACCTTTAGTATCCAGCAGGGCTTGGACCATATGGGGAGTATACACTTGCACAATTCCCCCCAGTGTCAGTTTCTCGGCTTCCCCCAGCACTAGGGCAGTTGCTGCGACCGCCCACAAACATGCCGGCCACCCCTTGGCAACTTGATCCAGTTGTTTAGAAAAATATGCCACGGGACGTTTCCAGGTGCCTAATAACTCCCAGGGCCACCCCTTTTTGTTCATGTACGTACAGTTGAAATGGCTTAGAGAGGTCTGGCAGACCCAGGGCTGGGGCTTCCATTAGTTTCCTTTTTAACACTTTAAATGCCTGGTTGGCTTCTGGGGACCAGTGAAAGGGGTCATGATCCGTTCCCTTAACACATTCATACAAAGGTCTAGCCCACAGTCCAAACTCTGGGATCCATATTCTGCAGAAGCCTGCCATACCCAGAAAAGCCCTGAGCCGTTTACGATTGCTTGGGATAGGAATTTGGCAGGTAGCTTCTTTCCTTTCATTTGAGAGCTGGCTCTCCCCCTGCCTTATGTGGAACCCTAGGTACCGTACTTCTGGGAGGGCAACTTGAGCCTTACTCCGTGCTACTCGATATCCTCTGAGCCCAACAAAGTTCAGGAGGCTCACAGTGGCTTTAAGGCAAGGGGTTAGACCCACAGCGGCAATTAACAAATCATCTACATATTGCAGGAGGAGGACCTTGTCCTCATTGTCCTACTCCTCCAAGTCTCTGGCCAGGGCCTGGCCAACCAGGGTGGGGGAATTTTTGAATCCCTGGGCCAACACTGTCCAGCACAGCTGCTTCTTCACCCTCCTTTTATCTTCCCATTCAAAAGAGAAAATCTCCTGGGACTGGGTGTCGACTGGAATTGTGAAGAAAGCGTCTTTTAAATCTAGGTCCGAAAAATGGGTGTACTGCCCCCCATAGAGGCCAACAGCGTATACGGCTTTGGAACATGGGGGTGCAGAGTCTTAACCCGCTCATTAACCACCCTCAGGTTCTGGACCAGCCGATATGTGCCATTGGGCTTTCGTACAGGCAAAATGGGAGTGTTCCAGGCTGACTGGCATTCTCGAAGTACCCCGTACTTTAGGAACTGGTCTATAGTCTCCTGCAGTCCCTCTCTGGCTTCCCTTTTGATCGGATACTGTTTAATCTGCACCGGGCTTTTTCCTGGCAAGAGCTGAACCTTGACGGGGGTTTGATGAGTGGCCTTTCCTGGGACCCCCGATGCCCAGACTAGGGGGTATATCTGGTCCTCTCACTCGCTCCACTCCGGGGCTTGCATGGCTGAGGGCTCAATTGCAAGGGTCATTATCCATGCATTTTCTGGGGGTAGGGTGAGGGTTATTTCATCCTGTGTGAAATGCAGGGTGGCACCTAAGCGACAAAGCAGATTCTGTCCTAACAGAGGCGTTGGGCAATCGGGGAGGTACACAGTTTGTGAGATAGAGTTCTGTTTTCCAAAGCACATTCCACTGGGGCATACACTGGACACTTGGTTCCTTTCCCTGTGGCACCCACCACAGTGAGGGAATCTGCCACGGGCAGCTGAAGGGGTTGGTTTATGGCGGTTCGTGCTGCTCCAGAGTCTACTAGAAAGTTTATTTCCAAATTTCCCACCCGCATTTTTACTCGGGGATCCGGGGGCAGGATAGTCCATCTCCCCTGACACCCCTATTCTTGATCCCCCACTGCCATCATAGGGGTACCTTCCCTTTCGGGGCACTCATTTTTCCAATGTCCCTCCTTCCGGCATATGGCACACTGGTTGCGACCCAGACGCCTTTCCTGTTTGCCAGGGCGCCCACGTCCACGTCCTTTCATTCCCCGGCCCCTTCCACCTTCCTGAAATTTTCCCCTGCCACCAGCTTGTACTGCTGCGACCATCATTTTCACTTGCCTCTTTTCCTTTTCCCCCTCTCTAAGGGTATAAGCCCTATTTGCAGTTTCCAAAATCTGTGCCATGGACATGCCCATCAAATCCTCCTTTTTCTGTAGTTTCCTTTTAATATCAGGGGCGGCACGGCTGGTAAAGATACCCTTTATAATTGCCTCAGTTGCCTCATCATCGGGGTTTGCGTTAGTATTTTGCCGAATGGCGTCCCGAATGCGCTGCAGGAAAGCAACCGGACTTTCTTTTGACTCCTGTACTAGCTCATACGGCTTTGCCCAATTGTTATGGCGTACAGCCGAGTGTCGGAGACCATGTAAAAGCAATTCCTTGTAGGAGGTTAGCATAGTCATATCCGCCCCAACATTAGGGTTCCACCTGGGATCCACTGTGGGAACTGCAGTTTCAGCCAGGGGGCCCCGGCGCCCGTCCCTCTCAAACCATTTGTGTGCCTCCTCTCGTGCCTTAGCCAGGACCTGAGTTCGTTCTACCTCTGATAACAGAGTCCGCAGGAGGATGTTACAGTCATCCCAGTCAGGCTTGTGGCTAGCTAGACACCCCTCAAAAACCGAGATAAACTTGCTTGGGTTCGTTGAAAATTCCCCGGCCTGTGCCTTAAAGGCTGCCAGGTCCACTGGGTTAAAAGGCACATGGGTGTAAACTAGCACAGTGGCAGCCTGGCGCGTTTCCGTTCCTGGGCTGGCTATCACGGTCTTGGTAATCAACGGGTAGACTCCCACTGAGGGGGCAATCTCCGGGGCTGGGGGCACCCTCTCTTTATACGGTGGGGGTGTTGGAACCGAAGGGGACACCGGCTCTGCCATTACAACCGGGGAAGGGTTCTGGGGACTAACAATAGTTACTACCGAACCTGTCGGAGTCAAATTACACTCTTCCAAAAGATCTGATCTATCTCTTAACAACATAAACAGCTGTGCATACATATGTTCATTCCATTTACCCGTTCGCTGACAAAACAGGAGTAATTGAAGGATCATATTGTAATTAAGTGATCCCTCCGGTGGCCACCTTTCCTGGTCCTCTAGCTGATATTGAGGCCAGTCTACTGTACAGAACCTTTTCAGTTTACTTTTAGTCAATGGATCCGATTCAAACACTTTCCAGTTCACCAGAATGCATTCTAAGGGCGTACACCGTGCCCTGCCTGTCGTACTCTGTCCCTGCCCCATGGCCTAGGGTGACACTGGGCGTCCCCAGGTCCAAACAGGCAAAGTCCACTCTACTGGACTGTTCCTACCTTATCCATGGGACCGGTTCCCCACCGTTGCCCGCACCCGCTTCTCCACTGTACGAGCGCGTTGCACCGTTGTGCCCTCCGGGGTCGAGCAAACCGCGTCTCCGCTGAGGCCCCCGATGAAGTCACCGGTGCGCGCTGGGCGTCGGTCGTTGCCGCGATCCGTCGGCCGCCGAGAGGGGTCCGGGCAAGGCTAAATTTCAGCCTCGAGCCCACCCAGGGACGCCAAGACTGTTGCCGGCACAGAGTGCCCGAGGAAAGCAACAGCGGGGTTCGTTGCCCGGTGTGCGTCACGCCAATAAACACACCAGGGTGGAGAAGCAATCAAAGTTTATTTGAGATCTCAAAGCGGTGCAAGGAGACTGGCTCGTCTCAGATCAAGCACACAGACACAAGCAGTTTTTCCCTTTTAAAACCAAGCTGTTTTAGCTTCCCCCCGCCCCTTCCTTCCCACCCTCCCCCTTCCTTCTCTTCTAGCAGTTACAATAACAGCTTGTTAGGAATTTTCCCTACTGCAGGCAGGTTATCTTGTCCTTCAGTGGGAGGCATGTAGGCCTCCCCCTTATCTTTACCACTTTAGACGGGTTTGAGCTGTGTTACAACTGATAGCTGACTGTTACACATTCCATTCTCTATTAGGCCTAGAGCAGGAAGGCTTCATCGACTCTCGTAGTCTTCTTCCACACACACACACACCCCCGCCCGAGTTACCTAGGGTGATGCCTAGTGACACCAACACTTTCAATGGTCAAAGCCAAGACAACTGACTTCAACCCTGTCTTTTGTTTGGTAGTTTAACATCCATTACAGATGACCACATGAGATCCCTCTTACATTAAGGAAAAGGGCATGTTCCAGGCCGGGGCCCAATTTGTAAATCCTTTAGTTCTCAGACTGTCAAGCCCTAGATACCTGCCTCAATTACATCTTTTACAGAGAATCATAAAGGCAACATCCTCAAGGGCAGAAATACCAGAGAAAGCTACACTGAGATCTCCGTCTCACATGGTTGAATCAGGATGCAGGACCACTGGTTCCCCAATGGGCAGAGACACAGACCCCCAATCCCCAAACCCCTGGAATCCATGCCAAGGATATTGTGAAATCATCCTTTCAGAGACAATCAACCTGACTGTCCTCTTCTCCAAAGCCAAGTGTCATCAGCAATAAGGAATCAGCTCCTTCTACAAGCGCTACCTCTACCTCTGTGTCCAGCTCTTGAAGCAGGCCCAAAGACTGCTTCCCATTACAGTATCAGGGTTCTCCCTCACTGGTGAAGACAAAAATGTAAAGAAGCCCCAGGCATATTACTCTTTCAATATTACTCTAGCCATACGTCAGCCACGTCCTTGACAGCAGAGCAGCCCATCCCACTCCCTCAGTGCCAAGTGCTGCAGCCTCTTCTACCTTGGCTACTTCAGCCTCAGGACCCTCTGCATCGACTGTTGCATCTGTGTCTTCCTGGGACCTTTCAGCACTGAGGAGGTCCACACCTCCCTTCAGCTTGGCCCTTACTACTACTTCCCTCAGCACAAAATAAAGAAGCCCCCACTTGCCCCTTTCTATTGTCCCTGACATGCTATCTATGTGCAGCAGGTTTTGGAGCCAGAGCACCCCAGAGTTAACCTTGTTGTTGTCAGGAACAGGACCAAGGTTCATCCTTGGATCTCTCACTTCCAGCATCTTCATTTTGGTGAGGCTCCTTTTACCTCTTGGTTGCCTCCTGCTTCCTGGGTTCTTCCTGGCGTATCACCTCCATAGCCTTATGGCTCAGTGATATCATAGCCTCATGGGCCCATGTGGGTTCCATTGCCTGTACCTGAAAGGGGCTGAACATCCAAGAAGGCAGAAAAGAGGCCAGGATAGTTACACTTTCTTCCCCTGTGAGAGCTCCAAAGCATCTCCCTCAGAAATTCTGATCCGAAGAATGGGAGGATGAAGAGACTGATGTGTATCCTGCCACAGGACCTCCTCATCCCTTCTATTCATCCCCAGATGACACTGTGGCTCCTCCAGCAACTTCTCCTAATGACTACAAAAATACCTATGGGGAGAACTGCTGAGACTCTAGACCTGGAGCTGGCAGCTGAGCAGAGAAAGTCTCAGTTTGTGCCACATATTACAGGCCCTAGAAGGGTAGCTATTCCCACAAATGAAGGCATCCTGGAGCCCTGAAAGGATCTGTGGCTCACACCAACTTCCCTTCCTGCAAAAGACCTGACTGAAGATACCAAGTTCCCTGAGGTTTGAATGCTTTTGCAACCACCCAACCCGCAAGAAAGAAACCAATAATCTGATTCTCCTTGTTCAACACCTAGGGAGAGAAATTCAAAGAGGTTAGATCTTCTGTGGGAAAAGGCATACTCCTCAGCCTCCCTCCAGATGAGGATAGCCAGCTACCAGGCAGTGTTAGCTAAATACTGCTTCCTCACCTGCATAGGCACGGGAACTAGGAGTGCGGGGGGTGCTGCAGCACCCCCAGGTTTTGCACAGAGCTCTGCTCCCAGCCCCACATGCAGGCTCCCAGCCCCGGGCCCAGAGTCCCAGCTGCCAGCCCCGTGCCTGGGGCTCCACTGCCGGCCCTGCGCCCGGGGTCCCGGCTGCTAGCCGCACGCCTGCCCCCAGCTGTGGCCCCAGCCTCAGCCCCCTTATCCCTTTCCGGTTCCCCCCATCCCAGAGACACGGCCCTGCTCCCGGCCCCAGCTCAGGGGGCGGAGGCGCAGACAGGGGTAAGGGAACTGGCTTTCAGCAGCCCCACTATTAAAAGTGTTCCAGTGCCACTGCTCACCTGGGATAAACTGTCTCATCAGGATCAGCTTCCTGAGGCTGTTAAGAAGGAAACTAAGTCAGGGATAGCAGAGGGTCATCAAGTGACAAAACATGCCTTCTAAGCAGCTTTCGATGCAGATGATAGCAGCTAGAGAAGTGGCCATACCTGTGATGATGCATTGATATTCCTTGGTCCAGTCTTTAGGTTTGCCTGAGAGGTCCAAACAACCATTGAGTACCTCCCTTTTGAGGGGCCCTGTAGGATAAGTATAAAATTAAAGAACTAAAGTTAGCTTAAGTTTGGTTAAGAAAATACATATCTTTTGTAAAAAAAAGGCCGTGACTAGCAAGTAGAAGGAAGGCTTTGGAAATAATTAGTTATAAGGCCAAAAAGAATAAAGTAGGGAGGATGTCTGGTTCAAAGAATAACTAATAAGATAAGGGAAATTTTCTAAAAAGACTGCCTCTGATCAATAGGGGTGACTGCAGATGGCTTTAAATCACATAGAGAATCTGTCTTACAATGAGCCGACACAGCCCTGTCCCACCCCACACACCAGTGTTAAAGCCTATGTGAACCCAGGTGCAATGGGAAAACTGTTCCACACCAAGAAGGAGGGGAGGAAAGGCCTTGGGAAGAAAGGAGATTGTAAATCTTATCTGGATTAAGAGTGGAAAGAAGGGTGAACTGTCTCCAATTGGTTTTTAGCTGAAGTCAGTAATTGGCAATGACATCACTTGTTTGTTAAAAGGTATAAAAAGTAAACTCTTAAAGGGGTCATTGCAAATACCTGCCTGACCAGGTTGGAGCTGGCTGATATGAGTCTGAGTACCCCTGGGTTTAGCTCAGTTGTAAGTATCTTGATCAAATGCTTCTAAATGTTTTGTTACTGTTTGGATGTAGTAAATTGTGTATTAGTTAGGCTTTTTTAGGCATGTTTAGAGCAATTGTATAAGTACCATTTGGTCTTTTGATTTAATAAAAGAATTAATGGTTAAATTAGTGTTTGGTGATTTCCCATATCAATATTAATAATTTCAAATATGATTAATAATTCCAACAGGCCTAATCTGTTTAGCAACAAAACTAATGATTCCCTGCATTCTCTATTAAAGATTCAAGAGCAATGTTGAGGTCTCTAGAACTGTTATCCTCCATCTGCAAAGAAGTTAACTCCTTAGTTTAGATTTCAGTCTCCGGGGTTATATAGGTAACACACTAACCAAAGGCCTTTGCACAAGTCCAGAGAGTTACTTATGAGATAGACACATTTTCACAGAGATCAGCATCTGCAACTGCTAACTGGATGACCGTGTCATCTGCTGCAAGGTCTTATATCTGACAGTCCAGTCAAGAATCTTGGACCAGCCTTCTCTGTGGACCTGTTCCCCTCCTCCTGCTCCTTTGGCAACTGCCTTTCTTATTTTCTTGTTGCATGGAGTAGAATTGCCTCAGACCAATTGTTCTTAAAAATCATTTCAAAGGGAAACTTTATCCAATTTCACTCCATGCTGTCTATATCCCTCTTCCACATACCTTTCAGGGATCCCTAGCATGAGATAGTGCCAAAGGAAGAAATGTTATCCCTTCTCCACTTGGGTACTGTAGAGAGGTTCACATTATAGCTGGGTGGAGAAAGGTCATTCCATTTCATGGAGGATGTTAATATTTCAAAATGTGGTTTTATTCCAAATTTTCCATGAAAGGGAATGGAGCCCCATCTCTGGAGCAGTGTCCTTTAAGTGCTGCCCAGAGCCAAGGACCCTAGAAGCCTGGGGTTCCCAGGAGACCACCAGACAGGCAAGGTGGGAGGAAAACAGCTGACAGGCAGGGTTCTATGGGAACTTCAGTTAAATTGCACCATCTCTGCAAAATATTTTGAATTGGCAAATTTTGAACTTTTCCCACCAGCTCTACTCAGCAGTACTGTGGAAATAAAATAACAAAAATAAGCAATGTACATGTTTAAAGCACTGTACAGGTATTAACTTAATAACGCCTACCATTTCCTAATGCCCTCTACCAGTTGCCTACAAGAGAATCCACATAGGCAATGCTAGAAGAAAAAGTTATTTACCATAGTAACTGTAGTGATCCACATTCTTCTCTACTATTTTGGTTTTGTGATAGATTCTTGAAATAGTAGAAGGGAATGACAGTATGGGCCCTCCAGAAAGTCGTGAGCTTGTGCATGCAAGGAGCATGCATTTCACCTACAAGTGGGATCCATGCAGGCAAATCATCTCAAACAATAACCGTTATGGTAAGTAACCATTTTGTAAGTTGTTGTGCCCTTCTGTAAAGAGTGGGCACACCACTCCCGAGTTATGAGAGGGAAGAGTGGATGTGCTACTTCCAGGAGCTCTGATAGTATGGTGATGAGCACTGTATAAGAAGCTAGATAAGGCCATGTCTACAGTACAAAATTATGCCAACCTAACTTATGTTGGTATACAGCCCCCACCGTTATTAAATCACGTGTGTGTGTGCACACTTGGCTCCTTGTGTCGGTGGTGTGCGTCCTCACCAGGAGCACTTGTATCGATTGTATAGTCAGTGTGGGGCATTGTGGGATGGCTCCTGAAAGCCAGTAACGGTCAATGTAAGCAATGCAGTGTCTACACTGACCCTGAGTCGACCTAATTACATGGACTGTGACACTACGCTGCTCGGGAAGGTGATGTTACTAAATTATGGTAGAGAAGCACTAATGTAAGTGGGAGCCAAATAAGTGGAGACATTCCACAGGCAGGTCAATGCAAGGCAGCTTAGTAACCGTGTCTTGTAGACCAGGCCTAAATAAATTTGATAGAGAGGAGAAGATAATGGAGCTAGTCCAGATTGCTCCCTTAAGTGCAGTTGCTGGACAAATGTATTCACACTCTTGGTGCCCTGCAGTGCTATAGTCCAGCCACTACATTGAGGGGAACATCTCCAGGCTAGTAAAGAGTTGGGGAACGAATATGCCCTCAGTCCCCAGTGGCAACATCTACGATGAGTTAAAGGAACAGAGATAAAGGGCCACTTTCATCCCTCATTTACACTCAGTGCCACTTTATTCCACGGGGTTATATGGTTGTAACTGAGGGCAGAATTTGACCTACTAAGAGGAGAACAGGTAATTGACAAGAGGTGGGTACAGAAAAGCTGCAAACTGAAGAAGAATGAAGTTCAGATCAGGAAACTAGAGGAAAGGCAGCAAGGCTGTGAATTGATTCTGATTTTATTTCCTTGGTTGTTAGTAGATAAGGTGTCAGTGCCTCAGAGAAGGACCCCCACAGAATAGCCATTAAGCATTCAAAAATCACAAGTCAGTCTCTCCATCTCTGCTCCCTGCCAACCTAGGATCGGGAACTTCCAGCTATTGTTATTATTAACGTATGGAGACTGTTCTGGGAACGGCCTCAGGCATTGGGGGGTGGGAGAAAGGGGATATGTGCCCCAGGAGAGCAGAGACACAGCATAGGCTGGTATGAAACTCACTGAGGAGCTCATCCTTGCCCAAAGCTGAGCCTGGCTGTAAAGGGTGGGCCGGCGAGCTAGGGCTTGCATTGTGCATACTGTCAGTCACACTTGTTGAGGCTGAGGGCCACCTGGCCCTGGTCTCTCCCACGCCCCAGACCGAATCCTTCCCGGATGGGGCGTGGGGAAGGGACATCCCTTCACGCCCGGCCTGCCTGCTCAGTCTGTATCGCTCCCCTCCCCGGCCAGCCCGGAGAGCGGAACAACGGAGCCGATCTGCTGGGGGCGGTGCTAGGAGGCCGCGTGTGAGCCGCCGAGCGGAAGGAGGTGGAAGAGCCGGGCGGGGCCTGGCGGGCGGCTGTTCCCCGGAAGGAGCAGCGCTGCTGGGCTGGGCCGGGCCGGGCCGGGCCGGGGCCGGGATGGGCCGCAAGAAGAAGGGGGGTAGCGGCGCGGGGCTCCGGCGGGCGGTGATCTTCGATGAGGACAGTCGGCGGTGAGTGAGCGGGGGCCGAGCCGGGCTCCATAGGCCGCAGCTGCCTGGTGTCACTAGGGTCCGAGGACAGAGACGCCGCCGGCCGTCCCCACGTGTGTGTGTGTGAGGGGCGGCTGCCCCCGTCCCTTCAGAGTCACCTCCCCACGTGTGCGTGTCAGGGGGAAAGGCAGCTGGACCCCCACTTCCTGCAGGGGTGCCTCCCCACGTGTGTGTGTGTGTGGGGGGGAGAGTAGCTGGACTGCACCCCTTGCAGAGGTGCCTTCCCACGTGGGAAACAGACACACACATCCCAATAGGGACGTTTCTTCTCTCCCTGCCCCTTTCTTTGTATGCTGAGTGAGGCGGGCCTCTTGAACTGGTAGGAAGCAAGATTGGCTGTGGGCCTCATCTTTGGGAATGCTTTATGCTGGCCCTCCTCCTCCTCTCTACTCTGTGGAGAGCTGCAGGCCATGCCAGACTGCTGGTTTTCTTCCTCCCATTCCCCACTCCTCTCTCTGGGGGCGGGAGGAGCTTCTGCAAGGGTCAGGGCTTCTCTTCTGTTCAGGATGGCTGTAACCTGCCCCGTGTGCACTGCAGGGAGTACCTGACTGGGTTCCACAAGCGGAAAGTGGAGAGGCGGAAAGTGGCGGTGGAGGAGATCAAGCGAAAATTGAAAGAGGAACAAAGGAAGATGAAAGAGGAGGTACTTTCCCCTAGGTGATCTATGTGGTTAGCTGGTTAGAGGTGTTTAGTTAGTGGCAGTATGTTGTGGCAAGGGGCTATACAGTAGTTGTGGAATAGCTGGGGTGTTTCGGTCCAAGGGTAAGGTGTATTGGCAAGACAGGGTGCTGAGAGGGGAACAAGACAGGACTCGAATAGCTGGAGGTTCTGCAGCATTTGGATGTATCAGCAGAGCTGCATGGTAACTCCAGGACTATAATAATGGGATGCATTAGTAGGGTAGAATTGATGTGCGCTGGCACATCATGGAGGAAGATTACACCACCTGTCCTCACACTGGCTCTAGCCAATGCTGTATATGCAGGACAGCTTGACACTTGACATTTATTTTGCAGCCCAGTTGTGGAGGAAGGGTGGGGGCATGCTTTGGGCAAGGGTTTGGAGATTGTGCCATGGGTGACAGCTGGTAAGACTGGAAGTACTGCAGTGACTTGACTTGTTTCCTTTCTAGCGGCACAAGGAGTACCTGAAAATGCTGACAGAGAGAGAAGAGGCCCTAGGTGAGTGTTGTCTCCTGTGATGGATCTGTACCCCATGATGACCACCAACTCAGTTGATGTGGGAGGGAAAAAAACAAATGGCTGGGTGCTGAAGCTACAAAGAGGGGTTTTTAACTGAGGGCCAACCTGATGCCTTAAGGTTTTATCTCCTGCTGTTAGGAGACATGTGTCCAATCTCTCCTTCATTGGTGTGATGTGAGTTGGGAGTGAAGCAGAGGGAGCCCACTTAGCCCAACGATTATTGTATTGCCCCCTGTGCCTGACTGAGAAGCAATGTTGATGGGCTATGGGGAGGAATCCCTCTGCCACCATCTTTCCAGGCAGAGACTGTATATGGTGGGGGTGAGAGGTATAGAAAGCAGCAACTGGGAGGTGATCTGTAAGGCTTTGTCAAGGTGTGAGATCCCCTATATGGGGGGAGAGGATGTTTGTTCTTATTGACTCCACTCTCTGCCTCTGTGGCTTCAGAGCCTTCTCAGCCCTGTAATGCTGGGTGCAGCAATTGGGGCACCTACCCATATAGAGCAGGAACTGGTCAGGGTGAATTTGGCCTGGGAAGCCCATTTGCTTTGTGTTTGTGTTGTTCACACCTTTCCTGCATAGTCAGTGATGTGTTTTGTTGACTCTGCAGATGAGGCTGATGAGTTGGAACATTTGGTGACGTCCCGAACAGAATCTGTGAGCATTGATCACCCAAACCACACTGTAACAGTGACTACCGTCAGTGACCTGGACCTCTCAGGAGCATGCCAGCTAGGACTCAGCTCCTCTGGGGTACGACTCTCTGCAGTGTCTCTGTCCAGTCCTCATCGTGTCAGCCTCAAAAATCTCCAAAGCTGGTTGGGTGGGACCAACATTCCGTAAATATGACAGTAGTTTGAGTCTACTGGGGCCACCAGTAGGAGCAAGGATGGGAAAGGAGACTAGCAATTTTTACACTCTTCCTCAGTTGGCATTGTTGGTTCATGAGTGGGGGTAAACTTTCCCGAAAGGCTGCTTCACGCCCAAAATTAAGTTCTCTGATATTCCATAGAAACTTAATGTTGGTGAAAGGTGATGAATTGATAGCCCTAGTGGCTGCTGTATCCCCAGAGCAGGTATGACATGACTAGCAAGTGTACAGACTTCCCTACATGGCCTGTCCACTTGGCCTGAGTCCTGTCTTGAAGAGATCATCTCTATGGTGAGAGGGAATTTGTCTCCATGACCCACTTAGTCCTTGGTCTCTCTGCTGAGACTGCAAATGAGGAATCCAGTTAGTTCAGACGTGGTGGCTTTTTGGTGTATGGAAACCTCAGAACTGAACTGAGACCTCAAGCTCATTTCCCAAGGGCTTCCAGGCAGTAATTGGTTGGAAACGCCTTGTGATCACTATGAGCCTATGGATTTGAACCAGTAACATAGAAACAAAAGGTTCCCTGTGTGGTAGAGGGAATCCTGCAGATCCCTGAGGACTTCTGCCCATCCAGAAATCCACCCTGGTGTCTTTTCAAAAATGAAACCCTCTGATTCATAATGAAATTCAATTCTGTGTCCTTTTAGACCTTAATTACAGGTTGGGTCTTGGAATGGAACAGCATAGTGGTCCCCTATTGGTCTGTGGAGCCCTTCCTTATGGTTTACTGAGACATTGGGAACCTAGTGGAGGATTTGAAGAGTTTGAGAAGGAGGTCATCTACGAGAGGATCTTTCTTTCACAAAGTTGTTGTCAGAATGAGAGAGCTGTGGAACCACCTAACGCTGCTCAGACTGACATATTGTGTTTTGTTAGGGAGGAGGTAGTGGATCAGAAGAAAAGGAAACGTCAAGCGGATTCACAAGTACATTGCCCAAGAAGTCTGGAGATCCCTTCTTGTCCCAGAGGTGGATATAAAACTACTCACCATTCTCCTCCTGCCCCAAACAATCCTGTAGCATTCTACCACCCTCTAACTTGGATATCTGGAGTATGCATGTGGGGAGACAACATAGGGTTTTGATGTCCATCCTGGGCTCGCTGTGGTGTTTTGTTAAGCTGATGCTATGCTCATCAGCTACCAGCAGAGGGCACTGGCAGAACACAAGCATAGATGGGCCATGGTGCTCCAAAGCTGGGTTTGAGAGGTGTTTTGCGCTGATGGGTAATGAGTGCTCAGTAATGTTAATCCCTGCTAGTGGTAGCAGAAGGATATTGGTGCAGTCTGGGTGAAGTCCCGCCCCCTCCTCAACAGATTTGCAAAAGGAGACGGTTTGCCAATCAGGTGACTTTAAAGCTTAAACCTGTGGCGTGCTCAACATTTTCTAGTGTCCGGGATTCAAAGCTGGTTTGGTTGCATTACAGGGTGGTATTTAATGCTAAAGGCTATGCTCCATTTTCAAAGGGATTCAAACTTTATGCAGCATACTTAGACTGCAAGTTCTTTAATACTGGGGTCATCTTTTTGTTCTGTTTGTACAGGCCGAGTATAATGGGGTCCTGATCCACGATTGGGGCTCCTAGGTGCTAGTGCAATACAAATATTAATAGCTTGGTGCCCTGCATCACCACAAGCAGGCAAACTGCCTTTGTGGTGGAAGCTGTAATCCCCTTGTGTTTAGGCACCCCTCCATCCCAGCTAGGTCTCAAGGCTTGTCTACACTGTAGTGCTTAGTGAAGACACTACCTATGCCAATGGGAGAGCTTAATCCACCTCCTTGAGAGGCGGTAGCTATATCAGTGGGAGAAGCTCTCCCATCGACATAGCGCTGTCTACACAGGGAGTTATGTCAGTGTAACTGCATCGCTCATGGGTGTGGATTTTCCACACCCCTGAGCAACATAGTTATATTAGCATAAGTCTGTAGCATAGACCAAGCCTCAGACTTTCTCTCTCTTTCCTCTACAGGATCTCTTCACTCACTGCCTCACTGCACGCACGCAGCCGGAAGAAGCCCAAGGGAAAGCAGCTTAGGCGTGGCCAAGACCCACACAAGAAAACCCAGAAACCTAGTGCTGGACGAACCAGCAAGTCCCAGCGCCGGAAGCTGACTGGCAAAAGAGGGCGCAACCAAGACTAATAGACAAACTGAAGTGGAAATGATCTGCAAGGCAAGGCTCTGCATTTGGCAACAGTCTCTGCCTGATGTGACTGCCCAGTTTGTTGTGGATGGGACCTTGTTTGGATTCTGTTCGACAAGCTGTACAGCCGAGCCCATCTATCTCTTCTCCTGGTTGGGGCCAGTAGACGCTGGGCCCATCATTTTTCACTGTAATTGCATGCAGTGGAAGGTCTGTTACAGTCTCTGTTGGGGGGCTGTGAATCGAGCCTGGACCTGCCTTTTCTGCATAGGTCCCTCTGTTCCCTGGAATTTCCTCTTCCCATGGGAGCAGAGGAAAGCTAGTGTCTTACCTTACAGAAATGGAAGAGTTGGGTGTGGAGCGAATGACATCTAGATGGTTTACAAGAGGGAGGGAGGGCTCAACTTCCACCCGTGCTCTATTGCATTGACTTTGCATCCCTCCTTGCTCAAGAAAGCTGGCCCCACTTTGCGTGTCTCGTGCTCTTTGCACAAAGCCACATGCCTGTATACAGATAACCAGGGTGAGATTGGTAACTTCCTGGTGTAAATCTTTATAAATATCACAAGAGTGCAAATGTGTGTGCCTTATTGCAGGTGGGATAGATAGATAGACTAAGCCCAGTTCCAGCTGGGAGGAAAGGGATGGGTCCTGTTGTTGAGAGGTGAGGAGGGCCTTGAATTCTCCAGCACATTGCTCCTCAGGGAGGAGAACGCATGTGGAGATGTTTTAGTGGCAGTACTGAGATAGGCAAGGCAGGAGTGAATTGCCCCATTGGTCACTGAAGGCTGGTATCTTACATCTGACAGTGTGACAGTTTAGAAAAGTAAGACATCCCCTAGTGCACTGGCCCAGCTGTGTTGTTGTGCCCATGGTGATGGCGGAGATCTCCCCAGGCCTTTGCAGAGGTCGTCTTCTGGCCTCTTGAATGTTTGTGCCAGAAGGGAGCTGTTTGTTCTCCTGTGGCTTGACTAGAAGATTTTGGGCTAGTCTACGCTACAAGGGCTTCGCTGTACTGTATAGCTGTGTCAACAAAGCCCCCTAGTGGAGACTCCATGTATAGCTGCAAATGTGTAACTCTTCACCCTGTAGTTAAACTACCTCTCTAGATGACCTAAAATATGACTAAAGGACTCTCTTGCAGGTATAAGATGTGTCTACATGGGGGGTGTTGCTGGCATAGCTCTGTTGGTCAGGGATGTGATATTTTTTCACACCCCTAACCAACATAGTTAAGCTGGCAAACTTTGTAGCATAGGCCCGGCCTGTGTCTATAGGAGTTGGTGAGCCCTGATTATGGAATTTGGAGAGAACCCTCTAAAAGAAGATTAAAAGGGGAGGGAGCTGCCCAGCAAGATCATTTTGACCTGGAAAAATATTCTCTCTGCCCCTGGTCAGCTCTTCACACAATGTTCTTATCCGTCCCTCCAGGAGAGCAGCGCCATGGCTCAAGCTCTGCAAGGCCTCTGGGCAATGAAATGACTATCACCCTTACGGTGAGCTCTTTATGGTGACTTTAATATACCAAATCATTTCTTCCCCATTCCACCCCTCAAAAATTCTGCCGGAGTGAAGGAGAAAAGGGCCAAATGTGGGGGTACTGTCACCATTTGTTTTCTAGCTGCCGTGCTAGAAAATGAACCTCTCTATGGCAGGATCTATGAAACCTCATTAGGTGATCCTGTGCTGGAAGAATTCTGATCTGCATAAAAAGCCTGGGTAGGGAAGAAGCACTTGAGTTGTTTGTTGTTTTCTCCTCTTCGCAACAGAATTGTAGTCTTATTGAGACAAGGTAAGTTAAATAAAGGAGCAGCTGTGTTCCATTCGTGTGCTGTATGGAACACACAGGAGTGGGAGAGCGGAAGTGTGGCTTTATGATTAAAGGACTGGTCTAGGAATCATGCGGAGTGAGCTTAATTCTAGCTCAGTCACAGACTCCCTGGGTGACTGGCAAGACACTTAACCTCTGTCTCACTTCCCCATGGGTAAAAAGGGGTGATAATCCTTCCTTTCTCTCACCCGTTGTCTGGCTTGTCTGTTTAGACTGTAAACGCTTTGGAGTGAGGATTGTTTGCGTTGTGTTTGTACGGTGTCTGCCACATTGCAGCCCTGATCTCAATAA
This sequence comes from Platysternon megacephalum, assembly GCA_003942145.1. Lineage (NCBI taxonomy): Eukaryota > Metazoa > Chordata > Testudines > Platysternidae > Platysternon > Platysternon megacephalum. Next base: position 917,731 of record QXTE01000087.1, read on the forward strand.
GGGCTTCTAGATGCCACTCTAGTACAAATAAATAATGAGGAGCTGCCAGTCCCAGAGGCGGTCTAGAGACAGCAGTGTGGATGTAAAACACTAGGTGATAAACCTATCGCAGTGTGGGTGATTGGGGGGGTGGGGGGCCTTTGAAAGATAACTAATGGCACTTCTGTAAAAACTACAACAAGATAAACAGGGCACACATTAAATGGATTAAAAGCTGGCTAAGTGATAGGTCTCAAAATGGAATTGTAAATGAGGAATCCTCATTGAGAAGGTGTGTTTCTAGTGGGGTCCTGTAAGGATCAGTTCTTGGCCCTACACTATTTAACATTTTTATCAGTGACCTGGAAGGAAACATAAAATTGTCACTGATAAAGCTTGCAGATGATGCAAAAATTGGAGGAGTGGTAAATAATGAAGAGGACAGGTCACCAAGAGACAGCAATCTGGATCACGTAGTAAACTGGGCCCAAGCAAACAATATGTGTTTTTATGTGGCTAAATGTATACATCTAGGAACAAAGTGTAGACCATACCTGCGGATGAAGGGACTCTATCTTGGGAAGCAGTGACTGAAAAAGATTTGGGGTTTGTGGTGGATAATTAGCTGAACAGGAGCTCCTACTGTGGCACTGTTGCCAAAAGGGCTAATACGATCATTGGATGCATGAACAGGGGAATCTCGGGTAGGAGTAGCAAGGTTATTTTACCTCTGTGTTTGGCACTGGCACGACTGCTGCTTGGAATACTGTTAATGAGTTCTCGTGTCTGCTAGTCCAGAAGGACACTTATAAATTGGAGAGGGCTCAAAGAAGAGCCATGAGAATGATTAAAGGATTAGAAAACATACCTTATAATTATTCTCAAGCAGCTCAATCTACTTTGCTTAACAAAGAGAAAGTTAATGGGTGACTTGATTACAGTTTGTAAGTACCCACATGGGGAACAAATATTTAATAACGGGCTGTTTAATCTAGTGGAAGAAGGTATAGCACAAGCCAGTGGTTGGAAGTTGAAACTACAAAAATTCAGACTGGAATTAAGGTGTAAATTATTACCAAGGGGGTATGTGGATTCTCCATCAATGACAATTTTAAAATCAAGATTGGATGTTGTTCTACAAGATCTGCTCTAGGAATTATTTTGGGGAAGTTCTCTGGCCTTCATTATACAAGAGGTCAGATTAGATGATCACAATGGTCCCTTTTGGCCTTGGAATCTATGTAGGTGGGAGTGTTAGCCACTCAGGCTTCATAAAGTGAGCTTTCATTTTAACCCAACTGAATTTGTAGGCCCTAAAGTTGTGAAGAAAATCTTAAAACAGGGATCAGCAACCTTTGGCACACGGCCCGTCAGGGAAATCTGCTGGTGGGCCGGGACGGTTTGTTTACCTGTAGCATCCGCAGGTTCGGCCGATTGCAGCTCCCACTGGCCGCAGTTCGCCGTTACAGGCCAATGGGGGTTGCGGGAAGCAGCGGCCAGCACATCCCTCGGCCTGCGCTGCTTCCCACAGCCCCCATTGGCCTGGAACGGCGAACCGCGGCCAGTGGGAACTGCGATCGGCCAAACCTGCGGACGCTGCAGGTAAACAAACGGTCCCAGCCCACCAGCAGATTTCCCTGTTGCGCCGTGTGCCAAAGGTTTCTGATTCCTGTCTTNGGCCAAACCTGCGGACGCTGCAGGTAAACAAACGGTCCCAGCCCACCAGCAGATTTCCCTGATGCGCCGTGTACCAAAGGTTTCTGATTCCTGTCTTATAAGCATGAATGAAGTGCAAACTTGGCTCAATGTTGTCTTCCTTAGTCTGCAGCCAGCCTGAAACAATAGGTCTGAGAGCTGTGAACTACCCCACTTGTCTCAATAGGATGTTAACACTGAACCCAACAATGGCCATTTAAATGTCAAAGTTAACTATTTCACGGCCAATCATTTTAGCAGTAACACCCCACTCCTGTGCTTATTTAATATCTCTAAAATACCTCTGATGCCTTCCCAAAAGTTGCCCAAAACTCCAGCTCTTGCTACTGACAATTTCTTTGCTACCATTTTGTGTTGTCCACACAAAAATCCATGGTATGTGGAAACAATGAAAATGTGGGGATTCAATATATTTATAGTTTACTATTAAAATCACTAGCACAGGTCTACTATACGAAATGTTATTCATTTTCATATTTATTTCATTAACCACCCCACTCTGTAATGTAAATTGTCACTGCATGATCCCTAGTCTGTTGCAACAGTCATGCAAAATCCAGGGACCTTGGTGCAGGGCAGGGGTAGGCAACCTATGGCACACGTGCTGAAGGCGGCACTCAAGCTGATTTTCAGTGGCACTCACACTGCTCAGGTCCTGGCCACCGGTCCGGGGGGCTCTGCATTTTAATTTAATTTTAAATGAAGCTTCTTAAACATTTTTAAAACCTTATTTACTTTACATACAACAATAGTTTAGTTATATATTATAGACTTATAGAAAGAGACCTTCTAAAAATGTTAAAATGTATTACTGGCACGTGAAACCTTAAATTAGAGTGAATAAATGAAGACTTGGCACACCACTTCTGAAAGGTTGCCGACCCCTGGTGCAGGGTTTGGAATCAGACTGCCCTAGAGTAAATAGGTCAGGTCTTGGGTATGAGTGGTTAAGGATGGCCAAGTGCCAAGTACTGGCCCTATGTATCATGCAGGCATCATTTGTCTGTAACTAACATTTTCCAGAGGTTAGTCAGAGCCTCCCTCAAGTGTAGGAGTATTGGTTTTCTTTCAGTCATTTATAAATGCATTTCAGCCCTTAAGGAGAAAATGTCTTCAAAATCTAACACCACCTGTAGAAATTAACATGCCAGTCTAGCTCCTCATCTAAAGAGGAAATGTGATAATCCTCCCCCTTATTCACATGCTTGCAAACTGATGTTCATGTGTGCATGTGCATACATGGTTATATATGCATGCATGTAGCTTTACATGCTGGGTGCAAGCATGCACCCAGGTTATGCACTCTTGTGCACACAGGCTTATACATGTGGGCACATATGCAATGGACTTTTGCATCTCTTCAGCTATGCTTGGGTTTATTTACGTCCACGCGTATGCACAGGTTTGCAGATGTGCCAGCAAGATTTTCACACTTGCATGAACAAGCTGTTGCGGAAGGAGAATTCTGTTGAGAGGATATGCAGCAACTTGCATTGCCACTGCTCTGGAGTGACTTTACCTCAACCACATCACATTGTTTTATGTCCTACTCTGGGCTTAGATTAAATCCAGCCTGAGGGGGAAAAAGGGGTGAGGTGGGGGGCAGCTGAACCAATTGAATAAAGGAGACAAGGGCCCCCTGAATCTGGAGAGAGGAGACTTGATGAATTGAAAAGGGGGGCAGTTTTAAATAAGAAGGAAAATGGACCTCTGCCTTGCTTTGTCACCTTCCCCTCAAGGCCATCCTTCCCCGATCGTTAGCCGAGCTGGCAACCGGACTAATATTGCAAAGGGGGGCAGCAAAAAAACCTCACCAACAATCACACGATGCCCAGTGTCACTGCAACGTGGGTTACAAAACCCGGGCACAGAACAGAAGTCAAATCCTTCCCACTCAAAGTCATAACAGCAGCAAAGCGGAGGGGCTTGCACTCCCAAATCTTCCCCTCCCCGCCCTTTTGCAGGGAGCCACTAATGGAGCCGTATCCAAATGAGCTGCCTCCCGGCAGCCAACCAAAAAGAGACTCCTGGGCGTGGCCTTCCTCCACTTCCCAGGGAAAGTTTACATTCATTGTTTTTTAAAAAAAGGCAGCGGCAGATGAGCTGGAGCCGGGCCTGAGATGGTGCAAGGTAACAGAAGTGCCGAGGGGGTGTGGACAGGAACAGGGGAAGGCTGGTTTAGAATATATCCCTCTACTAGAGGGTGAGTGTGTTACGCTATTCTGAAGTGATTGTTTTTATTTTCTGTATTAATAATCACAGCCCTTATGTTGAGCTGTTTTTGCTAGTGATCTCCAAGTGCTTCACAAAGGGGGGGTATCATCCCCCATTTACAGATGGGCCGCCTCAGGCCCAGAGAGATAATTCGTCCCAATCTGCAAAACCCCAGAAAAAAAAGGTTTTAACCATAACCTGGAATTGGGAGTGAATGCAAGTGTTTTTCTCTTCCTGCCCTTCCAAACAAATCTCTGTGCATGACAATTCTAAACACACTGCATGGTGATTAAACAAGCTGAAGAAACATGTAGCGCTAGTTTGGGGAGTGAACCTGTGGGGCTAAGAAGTGGATATTGTGTGTGATTTACCTGGCACCCGCAGTGAATTAGTGCAACAGTTACCCTAAGAAAACCGTATCTTATTTTAGTTTGGGTGCTTTGGAGAGACAATTAAACCTCTGGTCAGCAGCACTGCTCTAAGTTCTGATGATGAGAGGAGAAGCTGCAGGATAGCGCAAGGGATCTTGCTCAGCTGGCTGTCTTTGACAGACAGTTTTTGCGGAGTAGCAACTGGGTAAGCTGTTCCACAAGAAGAGTACCCCTGAAGGGGAGGATATATGGCAGCTCGAGTATCCCAGCCCATGGTGAGCCAGGCAGTCTTTGGAAGTAAAGCATGGCTCCTAGGACCAGCTTTGGAATTGCATTTTTGGTGCATTGTAGCTGGTGAATATCCCACCGATCTGAATAGATTAGCTCAGGAAAAGGCTAAGCAGGTTTCTAAAGCTCCTAAAGCACTTGCAAATGGAGCCCCAGGTCAGGACATCTGCTGGAAGGTATTAATATATTCCATCCCTTTTAAAGAAGACTCAAATCAGGCCATTCTGCCAGCAATTGCAGAGATGGTGATGTAGTTTCCCCTCCTAAAAGAGCTCCAGATAAGAACATTCCCAGGCTGCCAACACTGGCATATTGATGGTATTTCTCCTTCTAAGGAACCCAAGATCAAAACATTCCCTACTGGGGGCAGTGAACACCAGGCTGTTAATAAAGTTCCTCCTTCTAAATGAGCCGAATACCTAGGTATGCCTTGTCTCTTGATCCTTTATTGCTTCTTCTCCTTGCAGTTACCTCCCTAAGGCAGCACACCTGAGGAAACATCTTTCCCCTGGCATGGGCTATGTCAGATTTTGTAGAGCATGCCCCCTGTGAGAACTTTGAGGCCAATGTGTTTGCCAAGAGCCGATGCCAGAATTGTTTTCGGGCAGTTGGTGCTCACCACCCGCCCAGCAACCAGGTGAGCTTTTCATGTGACCTGGAGGGCTATGAATATTTCATGAGAGGCTCCATTGTTTTGGGCTGTGACTGCCTGAGCTGAGTGGATGCAACTTCTCAACACTGCCGCCCAATGAGGCTTGTTGGATTTCACTGGGGGGGGGGGGGGGGGAGGGGGGGACTGAAATTTCCTCTGTTCACAGAATCCATCATTTAATTACTCCCTAGTGCTCTGATGAGTTCTGAGCCCTGATCAAAGAGGGGACTAGTGCTGTACTACCTGGGAGGGAGGGCTGGAAGTTAGGTTTGAGATGCATTGGCAGTGCTGCCTGGGGAGTCTCAGGGCTGGAATAGCAGCGGGGTGTGGCAGATCAGGACTGAGAGGTGAATAATGTGTATGAGGGAAAGGTGGGATTGGAATAGCAGAGCCGATACACATCAGGATGGAGTTGTAGGCTTAAAGCTATGCGTGTGTAATAGTGGGGTGTCCTGCCGTATGTTTAAAATCTTCCTTTTGAGGAAAGCCATTGGTGCAGGATGGGGAAAGGATACAGAGCCTTTCACCTTGTCACTGCTTGAATCAGCCCAAGTTAGTAGGGACTGAAGGTCTGATCCCACATCACAACTGACCCTGATTGGTCCCCTTGCTGATAGTCTCAGCAGAGAAGCCAAGGTCAGAACAGACCATGGAGACCAAACTCTCCTCTCGTCCCCAGGGCAGGGCGAGATGCATTAGTGAGGACTGGTGCCAGTGAGGCTCACACTGCAGCTGTCCGTGCAATACATGTCTGAGGGACAGAAGACTTTGGTCCCCCGGGCTGTTGATCAGACACATTTCATCAGTGCCAAACTCACCTTAGCAATGCACTGTGGGCCAGGTGTGTCACCTGCCGGCTCCTTGCCCTGCTGCTAGTGGGGGAGTGTGACGCTCCATCCCAGCGTGGGGTGCCAGCTGGTTTCATGTTCACAGAGGGCTTCGTGTTGTTCATTGTTCTCTGGGAGTGATCAGGCCAGGATTATGAAATAGTAATGAGGCTCCCACTCTCTCTGGGCCTGGGCTTCTAGAGTTACCGCTGCCTTGCCTGCGATCTGCTCAGAGCTGTCTCCTCTGAGCGAATCCCAGCGAGGGCGACACAATGGAGGGAAAGCGGCGCTGACAGCCAGGCTGCTAGGAACCTTCCCCCTCGCTGCTCCTATGCCGGGAAGGTAACTGGGCTGGGGAGAAGTGGGAGGCCAGCACCCTGGGGAAATGCCAGAGCTGTTATAGAGCCAGGGAGGGAGGGGCTTTGGCTCCAGTCCTCCCTTCGGACTACACCCTCCTTTGCCAGGAAAGCATTTGCCCTGCCCTATGGCACATGGAGCCTTGGCAAAAATCCTCCAGAGGCAGGGGAATGCAGGCGATGAGCAGCTCCTGCCAGTCGGGGCATCGGTTCTCATGTGATGGGCAGTGTGTGATCTCATGAGCAAAGCCAGACTCTGGCATTTCCCACTCCTCTGGTGAGCCTGGCAGGAGACAGCTGTATCAGAGGGCACTTATCTGATCAAGCTAAGTCCTGGGGCTCCCCTGGGAAGGTTCCCCCTTCCTCCCCCTGGCCTGACACTCCAGATATCCCTCTCCTCTGCCATGCCCTTCAAGTGTTCGCTTGGGTTCAGTGCCCCCATCCCTCTTCTCCCTCACTCGATCTCTGTCTTGGGGTGACTGCAGCCCCAGGAGATGGAAGGTAACAGTTCCAGCATCCAACAGGGCCTCGCTAGGCCTCTCTCTGGACTGCTGAGGAAGGAGAAGAATAGCTTGAATGTGAGAGATCATGGAACAGTGAGGGGATCTAGCACTCCTGGAGGCAGGCTGGTGTTAGGGTAGGAATGAAAGGTCCTCTGGAAGGAGGATGAGACTGATAAGAAAGGCAACTTCCCCACTAGCCCTTGGAATGGTGGAGTCACCAGTACTTCCCCTTGCTCCCTGCAGGTGCCAGAGGAACATGCTGTGGAGGCCCCACACGGTGATGCCATCAGTGGGCCAGACCCAGGTGGACTTTGGGACCCCCTGTGCATCTTAGCTCCCCAGTGTGAGCTGTATGTGTGTGCGGGCTTCAAGGACGGGACTGAGGAGTGAGTATTGCACCATGGGAGGATCAGCACTTCCCTGACACTGATCCCTGCTAGGTAAATAATAAGGGGAGGGGAGGGGTAGATGTCATCCCATGATAGGAGAAGAGAGGTAGGTGTCTTACCATTGATCCCTGCACGTTGTGCAAGGGGCAGATGGGGCAAACTCTGAAAACCCACCATCACCAGTGGCACTAGCCAGGCTCCTCACTGGCAAACTCAGTAGAGGCCAAGGGCCGAACGGGCCATGGAGACTGGATTCCCCTCTTCCTCAGCGTCTCCAGAGCCAGGCTGAGGCCCCACTGGCTGCGTGCGACGTGTGGGGAGCTCTCGCTGGCACTGCCCAGCCTGGCCCTGCTCTGGGGATTGAGGAGTTGGATCTCTGCTGGGCCGATTCAGCAGAGCCGCACTCACACAGCTCTCCATGCCTGCCCGCGGTAACACATTCAGCTGTACAGTCACCACCAGCTGTTTGTGTTTCCCTGCCTCACAGCTGGCAGGAGAGCTTGGCGTACACCCAACTCAGCAGCCAAGCCCAGGGCAACCATGAAGAAACCAGCACCCGTACTGATATCAGCACCGGTACCGGAACCAGCGCCACACTCTCCGGGGTGAGATGGGGTCATCTTGTCTTTTGGATTGGGCTGTTTAATTCCCCTTGTGCCTTAACCCCTCAGCACCACTTTCCCTGGGCTCCTTCTGAGGCGAGCTGAACCCCAAAGATAAAGGGTAAATAGGCCCGTATTGAGATATTCTGGGGAACTGCAGAGTGCTGGGTAATTGGGTGTGTTGATGTCATAGGGACAGTCCCAAGGGACCTTTAACACCCACAAAGTAAACTCCCCTAAAGAGCACATCAGCTAATGCTGGGAGTCCACATTTATTCTCAGTGCTCAGACCATTCCCCACAGCACCCCCTATTGGCTGAAGCTGGGACAGGAATAACTCATTGCTCGCCCAAGCCAGTATTCCTACACCATTCCCTATCATGCTTGCTGAAGATAGAGGTTGGTCATGGAGTAATGATGCACTCGTTATAGCTAGCAGGTCTGTACTGCTCCCTGCCATGCCTCCTACTGGAAGAGCCTGGGATTGAAGTGGCTGTGAGCTCCTCATTCCCCGTAGCACCTCCTGCCAGAAGAGGCTGGAACAGTAGCTTTCTGCATCCTTTGTACTGACGTGGTCTGTTTTGTTCCTCAGGACTGGGAAATGACCAGGCTGCTGGACAGCATTTTGGGATCAGACAAACAAGACACAATGAACTACGCGGGGCAGAGGAAAGAGGTGCAGATTGGAGCCCTGCAGTCAGACAGACCCAGGTGGGGTCAGACCATATCCCAAAGCTTCATGAAAGAAATCTCCCCTCGGAAAGCAGGTTTGGTTTTCTCCCACCGTAGATCATAGTTCTGGATATAGGTGGCTTGTTCTCCATGTGGGGTTGGTCTTGGAGTCTCTGGTTCAAGGCTCTATTTAGATTGTAACCTCTTTGGGGCAGGGATTGTCTCTTACTCTGTACAATGCCTGGCAGAATGGGGTCCAGTCTCGGCTGGTCCTTAGGCACTACTGTAATAAACGTGATAAATAGTAATAATAGAGCCCAGGGTCTGTGCAGTTTTGCTCCAGTGTCCCTGTGCTTCTCAGCCTCGCCTGCAGTTCTCAACCCAATGTCTGTGCAGTTCTGGTTTTGGAGTCTTTGTGGTTCCTGGTGCTCCTCAGCCCAGCCTGGCACCTGCAGTTCTGAATGCAGTGTCTGCAGGATACTAGGTCTTGTCCATGTCATTCTGGATTGGCTCTGGCTCTCATCCCAATATCCACTTTGTATCGGATCTGACCACTGCTGGTTCTGGCCACGCTCTTCCTGTGTGAGGGAGGGGATGTATCTGCCTCTTGGAGCTGCCCTAACCTCAATCTTCTGTTTCCTTCCCAGAATCCAGTCCTGTGAGCCAGAGCGCTGGGGATGGCTGGGCAAAGCATCAGATGGAGAGCAGTTATTTCTCTCTGGAATGCCGGAAATCTGACCCCACCTGGGTCTCCTCCCCTCCACGAGCCAGCCCCAGCACCTTGCCCACACGCAGTGACCCAGTAAGGACTGGCAGGCATCTCACTTCCTCCATCAGCTCACTGGACTCTGACTTACCTGGATGCACGAGGGGCGGCGGCGAGGGGCGACATGCCCTGGTGCGTCAGGAATACACAGTGTTGGCTGATCTGCCCAAGCCCAAGCGGATCAGTCACAGGGAGGCATTTGAACAGGAACACAGCAGCTCCCGCACTCGGAGCCCGGGCCGGGCAGAGGTGGAGCGGATCTTTGGATACGAACGCAGGTGAGACATGGAGCCGAGTGTGGGTGTGTGTGGGTGCCCCAGGGTTGGTATCACTGAAAGCCTGATTTTTGGAGGTACGTGAGCGCGCACTGCTCTGCTGAGCGCCTGCAAGTCAGCCCCTCCCATTGGTGCTCACACTGAGTTAGAGAGCCATGTTTAAACTCAGTTTAAAGATTAGTGTAGACAGGGCTTGAGGCAGGGCCTCCATCCCTCTGTGAGGGGCCTCCTGGGAACTTCCAGATCTGAGTGTTAAAGTTGTAGTGCCCATAGCTGGCAGGGTGAGGAAATGGAGGGAAGAGCAAGTCTAAGGTGTTAGAGTATAGATGGGGAGAAGAGATGATGGTGGATAGAGAGCACGAGTGGAAGTAAAAACAGAGTGGGCAGTATGGTGGATGGGGTGGGAAATAGGAGGGGTAGATGGGGTGTGGAAAGCATTATTGGGGTACAGAACATGAGGGGAAAGGAGCCATGATGGGGAGTGGAGAGCATGACTAGGGATCATCGGGGAGATAGAGGGTATATTGGGTCTGAGGAGATGCCGGTAGTTGAGGAGTGCAGAGCATGGGGGTGGGATGGTTGATGTAGAAGAGAGCTCAGGATGGGAGGTGGGCATGAGCACAGACAGAGCAGTTCATGTTAAACTCTGATGGAGCTGGGAACTCAAACTCAGAAATATGGTATCACGGTCTCTGTCCTACTGTGGCCTGTGAAGATTAGGGCTGGTGAGGACGCTGGGCTAGGGGCCTCTTGAAGCCCAGACAGAAAAGCACCTGTGATTGTCTTTGTGTGTGGCTGTTAGGAAGTCCGAGACGCTGGAAGCGTTCCAGGCCCTGGAGGACGGCCTCCTGGACCGGCTGGATGGCAAGACCCCACTGCTGGCCAAAGAAGGGCGATTAGGCAGGAGGCAGTCCAGCCCCACCCTGTACAGAGAGGTGAGTTGCTGGACTCATCACCAGCCCCTTCCTTAGCCAGATAGCAGTAGACACGGCCCATCCCTGGCTTCCTTTCAGCAAACCCCTTCCCAAGCTGTGTCTTGTCCCCATCACCTTTCCCATTCTCTCTCTGTGCCACACAACTCTGTCTTCTTCTCTTATTATCACCTCCACTCCTCCCTTTCCACTTGATTCCCAGATCCTTCTCTCTCCCCACCCCCTTTCTCTATGTGTGCCCCACTTCTGCCCCTATTGCAAAATTAGACCACTGCTCCTTCACTGGTTGGGTGAGAGGGGCCATTTCTTTAGGCATGGGATAGGCAGCTCTGCATGTGTGCAGATGCATGTGGGCGCCACTGCCCCCTACTGGAGCATAAGACATGTTGATGTTTGAAAATTCCCTCTGTGGGCTGAGCTAAGTGCTGCAGGTAGGTCTGTGCATTACTGCCCCCTATTGTAATACAATGGCCCTGTTGGCAATGCCCCTTCCTTTGCAGGCCATCAGTAACAAGATCCAACGGCTGGAAGCTGAAGGTAGACAAATTCAGACTGGAAATAACATGTAATTTTTTAACGGTGAGGGTAATTAACCACTGGGACAATTTACCATGGGCCGTGGTGGATTCTCCATCACTGGCAATTTTTAAATCAAGATTGGATGTTTTTCTACAAGATCTTCTCTAGTTCATACAGGAATCCTTTGGGGGAGTTCTATGGCCCGTGTTATACAGGAGGTCAGACTAGGTTATTATATAGTGGTTCCTTCTAGCCTTGGAATCGGTGAACCTATGAACTGAATGGTCTCCATGTGCTAATTGCCTCTTTCCCTGAATGTGCATGAGGGATGTGGACAAGCTCGTTAGAGAACTCACTCCTTTATCCTTCCTCTGATCTCATCCCTAGGGGAACAAGAGGCTCCCACAGCAGCTGGAGCAGCAAGGCAGACGCCGAGGAGAGGCCCTGCGCTCAGTGAGCCCGGCTTGGCGATCGGAGAGAGACTGGAGGAGCCGAGTGGACTCCATGTGCCACATGAGTACAGACAAGTGCATGGACAGAGAACGGGTGCCTTCTCAGCCCTTGAATCCTGGAAAACACACAGATAGTAACTGGAAAAGCCAGAGGGATTCCCTGCACCCCACAAACCCTGGGAAGAGCTCAGATAACAGTTGGACTGGCCGAGGGGGGCACCTACGCTCCTCAAGTCCTGGGAAGGACACAGAGAGCAACTGGAAGAGCCCAAAGGAGACCCACCCTGTGAGTCCAGTGACGAGCACTGAGAGAAAGTGGAAGGGTGCAAAAGAGCCCCTGCACCCTATGAGTGCTGGAAAACGCATGAGTGAGCGACAGAGCCTAGAGGAGAAACCCCACCTTGTGAGTGTGGGGAAATGCACAGAGCGTGATCAGAAGGGACGGGGCAAATCACTGCGCCCCGTGAGTCCAGCCGGGAAGCTGGAGAGGGACTGGAGGAGCCAGGCAGAGACCCTGCGCTCCAGGAGTCCAACCAGGCAGCCAGAGCGGGACTGGAGGAGCCAGGCAGAGACCCTGCGCTCCAGGAGTCCACCCAGGCAGCCAGAGAGGGACTGGAGGAGCCAGGCAGAGACCCGGCGCTCTAGAAGTCCATCCGGGAAGCCAGAGAGGGACTGGAGGAGCCAGGCAGAGACCCTGCGCTCCAGGAGTCCAACCGGGAAGCCAGAGAGAGACTGGAGGATCTGGGCAGAGACCCTGCGCCCCAGGAGCCCAGCCGGGCAGCCGGAGAGGGACTGGAGGAGACGGGCAGAGACCCTGCACCCCAGGAGTCCAACCAGGCAGCCGGAGAGGGACTGGAGGAGCCAGGAAGAGGCTCTGTGCTCCAGGAGTCAAACTCAAAGATCAGAAGACAACTGGAAAACCCAAGAGGAGTGCTCGTGCCACATGAATCCAATGCAACAGCTGGAAAGGAACTGGAGAAGCCAAGGAGAATGTCTGTACTCAGTGAGCTCAGGGCACCAGCCAGAGACCACTTGGAAAAGCCCTGTGAGTCCAAGTCAATGTTTAGAGAGTGACTGGAAGAGCCATGAGCGGTCCCTAGACCTAAGCTCAGAGAAGCAATTGGAGAATGATAGGGGCAAAGAGGAGACCCTCTTGCATCAAGTGAGTAGAACTATGGAGGAGTGAGAGTCCTGAGGGAACCAGTGGCTGTTGGGGAACCCCTCCCCCAGCAGATCCAAACCCTGGCAATCAATCCTCAGTTTCCACAGAGAATCCCATTCCTTGCAGCCCCACCCAGTGAATAGCACAGAGGTTGGCTTCTCCTCTGGTGTTTAGCTCTGTCCCATTCCTTGTGATGCCTCCTGCTGTCCAGGACAGAAATAGAGCTCTGCCCCTGCATGTTTCCCTTTCCCCTGGTGTCCCCTACTGGCCTGAATGAAGCGTGCTTTGTCCTCAGCACTGTGGGGATGAATTTCCCCAGGAGTGTGTTGGGAGATAGGCACATGCTTATGGAAAAAGAGGGCAGAATCCTAGGGCTTAGCTCCTGATTTCTCTCCCTGTAGTCCCAGCTAGATCGAGGCACAACCCGACCCCTCAACAGTGCCAGCTCCATGGGAAGCCGAGATCTTTATTTGAACACTAACGGGCAATGCCACAAGGTACTCCAGAAACTGGGGAAGAAGTGGGGACAGGAGGAGTGGGGAGAGAGCGTGGTGTATGTGCGTGTGCATGAGGGAACCTCTCAGAAGCTCCCAGAGTGAGTAGGATGACAGGGACTTGGCTGGGCCATTCTCTGTGACAAAGGCTAGCTGGCCTCTCACGCAGGTGCTGTCTCAGCATGCAGCACCTCTCTCTCTCTCTGACACCGTGTCTGAGCGAGTCTCTGCTTGAAAGGCAGCTGTGAGGTACTGAATTGCTGGTTTTTGTGAGAGGTGGGTAAATGTATCTGCAATTGCACCTCCCCTCTCCCAATACATTTTCCATGCTCGTTAGCACATTATACACACTAATTAATCCTTCCAACACCTCCATTAGGCAGGAAAACATTACTCCCCCTGTTTCACAGGTGGGGAAACTGAGGCCCAGAGAGGCAAAGTGATGTGCCCAAGGTCACAGAGAGAGTCGGTGGCATAACTGGGTTTAAAATGCAAGAGTTTCTGGCTCCCAGTGCTGAGCTCAACCCAACCTCTCTCTTTCTCTCATATCCTATGATAAGGTGTAGTTGACTACAGGTCTGTCTCATCTTACTCTGGGGTTACGTTCCGCAGTCAGCGCGTAAAGCGAAAACCACGTATAGTCAAAATTCCATTGAGTGTAATGGCGGGCGGAATCGCCCGCACTACAGGAACAGTACATAAATTGTTATTTTTCTCTTTTTTTTGTTTTGTTTTTGCCGACCGCGTAAAGCTGAATTCGCGCATGTTAAATGCGCGTAAGATGAGACAGACCTGTATTGCATATGGATAAGGGGAGGGGCTTATTTTACAAATAGAATAAAAAATGAGTGATTGTGCTGGTGCTCTTGTGATTTAGTGATGATCTCTCAAGTGAATTTGATGCTGATGAGAGGTACCAGCCTATCTTATCATTCTGGAGCCTGAATCTTCTTTTGAACCCAGGTCATGTGCTGTGTAGACACCAGTAGTGCTCTCTTCCCTGCCTCCCTCCCCCTCAGTGTGCCTTAGCCCTCCCCTGGAAAGATCTCCCGAGAGAGGGGAGTTGTCTCCATGGCCCATTCGCACTTCCGCTGAGAATGTCAAGGAGGGGTCCAATGGAGGAGGATCATGAAGGTACATTTGTTGGGGGATGTGGGCATCCATTCACTCTGGACTGTGACTTATCAACTCATTTCCCATGAAGCATCAGACAGGAATGCCTTGCACTCAGTGTCCCCCAGGGTTGGATTTGAATGGGTGACCCACGTGCCATTCCCAGTCCCCTGAGCCATGAAACTCTTGATCTAGAGTTGAAATGCTCTGTATCCCACCCCCCCATCTCTGAACCAGCCACCCTGTATAGGGGGGTTGTGTGTGTCCCTCTTCTGAAGTTTGTATTATTTCTGCTAACAACACTGAATTTGCTTCTGGCTTGTTTTTCCCTCCTTTGTAGAGGGCATCTTCTCAATGCTGCAGTGTCCTGGGGCCCTGGCCATATGAGAGAACTGGCTCTAGCTGAACAGCAGCAAGGGTTCAAATCTTTCCTCCTCCCTACCCCCATCCCGTCCTTCACCTCCCCCACAGGGGCTATTAAAATGCTAATACTCTTGAGTACCAGGCTGTCACTTGGTGGGAGGCCCAGCACTCTCTCCTCCCCTTCCTATTGCTTGCTTTCCTCACTTGTGCAGCTGAAAGCAGACTGGGCCCTGAGGGAAGGTGCCCTTTCTTCCTTGGCATTTTTTCTTTCTTAGTGCCCTCCTCTCTTGGCCAGGCTGGTGAACACAGAAAGAGGGAAGTGGAGGGCCACAAGGGTCACACATCTCTAAGTGTTTTCTATAGTACCTGTCACCATAGTATTGAAGTACTTAAATGCAGGGTTTAACCTATCTCTATCCATTTCGATGGACCCCTGTCACCATAGTATCTGGGTGCTGCACCCACATTAATGCATTTAGCCTCACAACACCTCTGTTAGCTGGGGAAAGGTTATTAGCTCCATTTTACAGATAGGGCAGTTGTGGTAAAGAGAGATTGAATGACCTGCAGAAAGTCCGGTAGGAAGCCTGTGATAGAGATAGGAATTTGACTCAGACCTCCTGAGGCTCAGTCCAATGCTTGCTTTAACCACAGGACCACCCTTCCTTCTTACAATTCACCCTGACCCCAACGTATACCTCTTAAATTCTCACAAAACTAAGTGATTGGGCAACAAAATGGCAAATGAAATTTAATATGGATAAATGTAAAGTAATGCACATTGGAAAAAATAACCCCAACTATATACATACAATATGATGGGGGCTAATTTAGCTACAACTATTCAGGAAAGAGATCTTGGAGTCATCGTGGATAGTTCTCTGAAGACGTCCACGCAGTGTGCAGCGGCAGTCAAAAAAGCAAACAGGATGTTAGGAATCATTACAAAAGAGAGAGAGAATAAGACGGAGAATATCTTATTGCCCTTATAAATCCATGCTACACCCACATCTTGAATACTGCGTACAGATGTGGTCTCCTCATCTCAAAAAAGATATACTGGCATTAGAAAAAGTTCAGAAAAGGGCAACTAAAATGATTAGGGGTTTGGAATGGGTCCCATATGAGAAGAGATTAAAGAGGCTAGGACTTTTCAGCTTGGAAAAGAGGAGACTAAGGGGGGATATGATAGAGGTATATAAAATCATGAGTGGTGTGGAGGAAGTGAATAAGGAAAAGTTATTTACTTGTTCCCATAATATAAGAAGAACTAGGGGACACCAAATGAAATTAATGGGCAGCAGGTTTAAAACAAATAAAAGGATGTTCTTCTTCACACAGCGCACAGTCAACCTTTGTAACTCCTTGCCTGAGGAGGTTGTGAAGGCTAGGACTATAACAGCGTTTAAAAGAGAACTAGATACATTCATGGAGGTTAAGTCCATTAATGGCTATTAGCCAGGATGGGTAAGGAATGGTGTCCCTAGCCTCTGTTTTTCAGAGGGTGGAGATGGATGGCATGAGAGAGATCACTTGATCATTACCTGTTAGGTTCACTCCCTCTGGGGCACCTGGTATTGGCCACTGTCGGAAGACAGGATACTGGGCTGGATGGACCTTTGGGCTGACCCAGTATGGCCGTTCTTATGTTCTTATGACCAGTCCCTTAAAAACCCACAGTCTGGTTGCAAATGGTCATAGGCAATATCGTGTAGTTGTAGCCGTGTCGATCCCAGGATAAGAGAGAGACCAGGTGGATGAGGTAATATCTTTTATTGGACCAACTTTTGCTGGTGAGAGAGACAAGCTTTCGAGAGAGCTCTTCTTCAGATGTGGCTCGAAAGTTTGTCTCTCTCACCATCAGAAGTTGGTCCAATAAAAGATATTACGTCAGCCACCTTGTCTGTCTATAGGCAATATCCAGAGCTGTGGCTGTCAGAGGCTCTGCTGGGCATATGACCCTTTTTCAGATATCTGTAACCATGTGCTAATTTCCCAGTATTGGAGGTTCATGGAGCCAGGTGCAGGGGGCAAAAGATCAGCCAGTGTAATGGTAGATGATGGGGATGGCACAGAGGGAGAAGGGCTAGTGTGTGTAAAGGCAGCTCTGTCCTGGGAGAGGATGGGGGACACTGAAGGTGGGCAGAGGGGGGAGGGCTCATCCAGGGTTTGTATTCAGCTTGCCAGCTTCAGCCATGCTGTGGTTAGATAGGAGCACATTATCTGACCTTATTTCCCTTGTACTGCCAGTCAGTTACAGGGAAGATGTTTCTAAATGAATGATATTAAATGGGTTCAGGTGCGTATTTCAGAAGGAAACAAAGTAAGAGGCAAATCTGGTCTTCTAGGAATTACAGTTAATTCAGTCAGGGGCTACAGAGATCTCATGAAATCTCTGTAGAGAGTTGTAAGGCTGCTCTTCTGCTCACATTTCTGTGAGGCTAAAGGCAAGAGGGCATTTTCATTCTCCTGCCCTTTCCTGTCTGACAGTCCTGCTGAAGGACGGGAAGCAGCAGTAAGAAGATCCCAGGTGCTACGTAGTAGATGACTTCTCTGTGGGTGCGCAACTTTTGAGAGAGGAGCTCCGCCATGGGCAGTGCCCTCAGGAGCTGAGTGTGGGGGTGGGGTGGAGTGGGGGCAGAAGTCCTGGCCGGCCGGCCTGCAGCGGGCACCCCCTTCTCCCTGCAGCTCTTCCTGGCAGGGGTCACCTGGTTTAACACTGCTGTTGCATCTGTGCTGCTGATCCCTTAGCCTCTCCCTCGCCCCTCCTAACCCTGCGCCCTTCCTCATTGGCTGGCCAGCTCCGCCTGACTCCCCCATTGGCTACCGGCCGCGTGCATGTCCCGGCTCCGCGGCCTCCCATTGGCCGGGGGGACCCTCCCAGGAAGTTTAAAAAAAAAAAAAAAGCAAAGGGGGGAGGGGGAGGAAAAGTTTCTGGGCGGCTGGGAGCGAGCGGAGGGAAGGAGCCGATGGCGGGGCTGGCGCCGCGGGAGCGCTGAGGCCGGGCCCCTGCGCGGGCTGGGCTCCCCCTGCCCCAGGCCAGCGCCGGCCGCACCCGGCATCATGACAGTGAGTCTCCGCTCCGGGCCGGGGCGCGGGGGAAGCTAGTCGGGAGCTGAACCCGGCCGGGGCGCTGAGGAGCCGCGGGGCCGGCCAGCGCCGAGTGGGTTTTACTGGGGACCGTGGAGCCGCCCTGGGGCCTCTCTCCTGGCGCGCGGGGCAGCTCGGTGCATGTGTGAGCCGGTGTCGTGCAGCTGCGGGCCCCATCTGCTGCGCTGGGTGTGCGGCTCGCCCGGTCGTTGAGCCGAGCGCTCTCCTGCTCGGGGGAGCCAGATCCTGGGGCTGGACGGGACCCACCCTCCGGCTGTTCAGCTCGGCTGCTGGGTCCTGGCTTGCGCGTTTGGAAGGCGCCCATTTCTGCAGTCACTGGCCTCTGGGCTGCTGGTCCCCTTGCATGGACCCTCCCCCCAGGCTGGTCTCCCCACCACCACTTGCACTGCTCAGGTCTTGTGGTTTTAGTTGCCTTTTGTTATTTACAGGAAGTTAAGTCAAGCAGCAGCTGTTTGCTGGGGCCCTGGGGCGGGTTGGTCTCTTGGGGTGGCATGACTGCATGTGTGAGGGGCAGGTCAGCTTTGGGGTGGGGGAGAGAGGAGGTATCTGCAGAGGGGGTTGTAGGCATGATGCCATCTCTGGGGCAGCAAGTACCAGCAGGCAATGGCATGTCAGTGGTGGGACAGTAGAACGTGGAAGGGGCAGAGCTCTCAGACTGGTAACAGAGGAGGGTCTGCTCCCAGGCGAGTGTCTGAGGGCATTGGCTGTGCACACAGAGGGCAGGGAGGGGAGACGTGAGTGAGTGAACAGGGCAGTGAGTTTTTGTGTTTTCCTCCTCCCCAGCTTGAGAAGGGAGAGACAGCCTGGTCTCAGAAAGCGGGGAGTAGAGATTGTCAGGCTGGGTCGTGGGCTGCAGCCTGGTGGGGGACCCATGGCGTGTGAGGGGGTGGGCTGGTGGCCAGGCTGGATGGAGTCCTGCTGGAACTGGATGGGGAGGCACCAAGGGAGGCCGGGATGTGATGACCCTGAGCACCGTCATGAGCTGTCAGCCTACGCTTCCTTACAGGATCACAACATCCTGCAGCTTTTCCTGTCCTTCCTGGTGACACCTTGTCCTTTTCCTCCTCCCCCACATGGGGTCAGGCAGAGAGGGGCTCATGGAATGGGAACTTTGCCCAGCCTGGGTGTAGGAGTGGAGCTCCCTGGTGAGATGCCATGTTGTATCTCCCCTCTCTCTCTCTCCCCCCCCCCCCCCCCCCAGTAATAGAGTGAATCTTCCCCCATCACTAACCCCTCCCTCCTTCTCCTCACTTGTCTGTGTTTTCCCTGATTTGGGGAGAGCAGATCCGTCTTGGGAAACAGCCAAGCAGTGCCCGTGACAGTGGTGGAATGGCTGTTATCTCTAGCAGAGCTGGGTTCCCGCCGATTAGATACCCAAGACTTAACAAATGCATTGCCTAAAGCTTTTTTTTTTTTTTCCCCCTGTTCTGTCCAGATTTGCTGATCCAAGCACCCCGTGCTAATTCAACCAGGCAGCTCTCCCCACCCACTTCATCTCAGTCCTCAGCTGCAGCGCCTCTGTGTGTTGATCCCCACCTCAGATATTTCAGTCCACAAACAGAAACTAGGATGCCAAACTTGCATCGCTAATGACCTTGTTCAGGATTTGAACTTGGCCTTTATTTAGAAGCGAGAGGCCCTTGCACTGAACCCTGCTTGCTGCTGCCTCCAGCACACACTGTAAAAGAGGATGTGGTTTAGGGGAGAGGCAGCGGTTGGCTCTATCTGCTGAGGGTGGTACAGGAAGGGGACCAGCATTCCTAGGCCCTGGAGGGAAGGTTGCTGCACACAGCAGAATAATGGAGGTGACAGGCTGGGCTGTGCATCTTTGCCCCTGGAGGCAGTTCTCACAGGGATAGGCAAAGCACAACATCCACTTGTTTTCATAGCATGAATGAAATTGGGAGCTGTGTGGGCCCTTGATCCAGCGGAGGGAGTAACTGCTTCCACCAAACAGATCATGGGGCAGCTTTCCTTCCCTTCTGTCCTGAGTCCTCTCACGTGAATACCCTTATATTAACAAGATGAGGGGGAAGGGTGTCTCCCTGGAGCTGAAATGTTTCAAAAGTCACTGTGCATGGTAGAGAAAATGGAACTGGTTCTGGCCAGTGGCCCTGGGGAACACCTTGGTGTGCTTGTCCCCAGAAGTTAGAACTGGAAAAGACCCATCAGATGACCCAGTCCCTCTCCCTGCAGCCAGGGTAGGATTTTCCCCTGGGGGACACTTCCATGGGGTTCTAGCCAGTCTGGTTTTAAACGTTTAAGGGATGGGGTCTCCTCCATCCCCCCACCCTTGATAGACTACTCCATAGCCTAATAGACCTAACTGTGTGGAAGTGTCTTCTGAATGTTCCCTTTCTTTGCTTAATTCCTTATTTCTAGCTATACCCCCTGGTACCACCCTAATTCCTTTCCTTCTTTGGTGTTTACATTCTTCAGATATTTGCAGACTGTTATCATGTCCCCCACAGTCATCACTTAGCCAGGCTCAGCATATTCTGCTCTTATTGTAAACCAGTCACTCCAGCCCCTTGAGCACTTCTTCTCCAGAGCCCTTCCAACTTGTCAATCTCTTTCTAGGGGTGTGGTGTACAGAAGAGAATGAAACGCTCTGGGTGGGGCCACACCAAAGCTAAGTAGTCCTTGCCCAAGGCCTCTGGACATGCAACCTAAAATGGCTGTTTTTGCTGTTTTGCTGCCGTATCCGATGGCAAACTTGTCTCTAGTTTGCTGTCTGCTGTCACCCCAAGGCCCCTCAACATCCCTGCTTTCCAGTTTCTCCCTCCTGCTGAATCTCTGTGTTTCAGAATATTTTTCCCCAGACACATTATCCCATGCTGTTCCAAATGGAATCTTCTTTTTTAGCATGCCGCCCATTGGCTAGATTCCATGCTGTGCTTCCTGGGACAGAAGGTGCAGCTTGTGGGGGAGAGGGGGCAAAGGTGGCTTTAAGCCATCTCTTGCACCTCTTGAAGTACCAGCCCCAGGGCTGTCCTAAAACTTATGGCAGTCTCCCCACCGCTGCCTATAGGCTGCTCTGCAACCCTGAATAGCTATAAAGAAAGTGCCACAGTCAAGAAGACCCCTCCTAACCCTGGTGCACCCCCAGGTGCAAGGGAAGCAATACAAGGCCACATATGCTGCCCTTATGTTGTTCCTGTGTTGGGGGAATTCTTCCTGAAGCCTCCTTTATGGTCCCTATACCGGACATGGGGGCTGGAGTAGGGTGTCAGAATCTGGTCCAATGGTGCTAATATGTTGTTGAAGTCCTCTGGCATTGCTGTGTCCCTTCTGGGGTTTGCAGCTCCTCCCAATGTAATATCCTCTGCTAATATCAGTTAACTTGATGATTAATGCTCTGGTAGTGTAAATCACAAAGAAGATGAGAGTTTGCACTGATCCTTGTGGCCACCTCACTAGACATCTGCCCTCTTGCTCAGTATACTGCTGTTTTATCCTTTTCTCCCCCCCCCCTTTTTTTTTTTTAGGATCATACTTGGGTTTTAATCTGCCTGACCATGGTATTTATCCAAGGCCATTGGAACTGGTTCATCGGTTAAGATTTTGTAAAGAGACTGAATCAAATGCATTACTAAAATCCAAGTTTGACACGTACTGTGTCCGTGTTCATTTAGATTTTTTTTTTATTTTTTTTTACGCATTACAAAAATTAGGCTTGCCTGGCCAGTTGTTATTTATAAGTCCCTGCTGCTTATTTGGATATCTATTACTCACCATGAAGTTCTGGGAAGCTGCAGTGTGGACATCTGGTGGAATAGAGAATGATGCCATACTGCATCTGGGGACAATGGGTGGGATTGGCTAGCGACTGTGGGGCTGGCTTTGCTCGGTGACCTTAGGGTACCTTGGTTTAGTATGTGGGAGTGTATTGTTTGCAATACACGTGTTTAGCAGCATGTTGGTTTTATGTTCCATTTCCCTCCCTGCCCCGCCCCCAGTTCACAGCTAGCTGTGGGGGTGCTGGATTGGAAGGGGGAGCAGCTGCTGCATAGATGCAACCACGTAGTGTGAAGAGTGTTGGGGGAGGCATGTGAGGGAAGCCTGGTGTGACACTGCGGTGGACAACATCAACAGGATAGTAAAAGATTGGGGGAAGGGTGCATGTCTCCCTCCTTGTCCCCCACCCTCAGAGGCCGCTCTAGGCAAAGGCAAGCCAGCAGCTGCCTAGCAGGGCAGATTCCTGGCAACCTAGGGTATGACCTCTCCCACAATAACCTGCCCTGGTGCCAGCTAACTGTCTGGGTGGACCCCTCTGCACATTAACAGTCTCTTAATGCCCTTTGATCTAGTGCCATTTCAGGGCCCTAGATCAAAGGGAATTAACAAGCTGTGCTCCCTGTGTGCATTAACACTCACCGAGACCTCAGCATGAGCTATGTGGCTGGAGGGCCTGTCTAGGTGGGGGCAGCTGCTGCCTGGCGGGAGCCTGCCACCTGGTCGGGCCCCTGGTGGGCTCTCTCTGGGTGAGCCTCAGGATGAGGGGCTCTCTGGGTGGGTGGCAACCAGGTAAGTGGCATGCCCTCCCATCTGCCCCATGCCCTAGTCTTCCTGCTCCTCTTTGCCTCCCGAGTCCTATGCCCACTCCTCTCCATCCCCCCGCCCCTTCCCCCTGTGTCTTAGCCCATCTGCCAACCAGGGTCTTGCCCCCACTCTATCTCCCACTTCATTTGCCCCCAACCAGAGATGGGGGGGCGGGGGGGGGGGGGAGGGCGAAAGGACCATTGTCTACCCACACCTACCCCATTTCTCTCAAAAACCTGGCTGGGAGAGAGCATGCCATGGCCCGACTGACCGGCTCCAAGGTCCCGCTCTATGGCGTTCTGGCAGCTGAGCCCTCAACCTGCTGGCTGCCCTCAACCTGCTGGCTGCTACAGGGACCAATGGGTCTGTCCCCTGAGGGCCTCTGGCTCACCAGTAGGGAGGGTGAGGTCAGGAGTGGGGGGAGGCAGGGCCTTTGAGAGGGTGGGGGGAGCAACACACACACACACACAC